>JAAXCT010000023.1:1200000-2400000 GCA_012490785.1 Eragrostis nindensis
AAATTTGGGCCCCAAACAAGTGAAAGAAGAGAAACAAAAGAAATGGAAACATACACTGAACAAACGGCTTCCGGTCGCGAGAGTGACAAGACCAATTTGAACACGATGGAGTTTGAGAGGCAGAGTCGCAAGTAAGTATCTGTCCCCGAATTGAGCACACCCACCACTTACGATGCGTGGTGGCAAAGGGAGATCACACGGAACGACAACCCGCGGCGGGCCTCATCGCCGGAGGAGAAAACCCATGGGGATCAACTTGCTGCGGTGCCCGTGTGAGAACTTGTTGTGCGGTGGCGACGGGACAAGACCCAGCTGGGCCCCGGTTCACCTCGGCCACCAAGAAGTGGCAAATTCTCCCATGGTAGAGGCTCAGAGCCATGCATGCTGGAACAGCCGGCGAGCGGCAAGTACTGGCTGCTCACGGGCATACAGAATGGGCTCATGTGCTAGTCACACCATAAACATTCCTACATGGTGTTGCTGGACTCTTCGACCTGGCAGTTCTGCAATATCGATCTAACGTTGTCCTCCTTTGATCGCAGATTTTTTTTTTTGAGGCACGTTTTTTATCGCCACTGGAAAATTGTGCGATGACCAAAGGGCAGCGAACGAAGGCTTTGCGCCCCAGAGAACATTTGCAGCACGCCAACATTTGAATATAGAAAGGATTACAATTTAGAGAGGTTGTTGGGTTTGATCACGTTTTTGTTAGCCAATTCGTTTTACATAATAGCTAAATCAGGATTTTAGCTATCTATTTTTATCTAGTCTCTTGGAGATGCTGTTAGATTCGTCTCGTAAATTAGCACCCATCTGTCAGAAAAGTTTTATAATTAAACTTTATTTAATACTCTTAAATAACAAGATTCTCTTTGATGTGACAAGGCTAAAATTTTTGCCGCCTGAAAGGAACACCCCTTATGTTTCTTTTGCAGTGTTGTTGCCTTGTTGCATGTTGTAGACTCAAATAAATAAAATAATATGGTTCAGTGATATGCGGTGATTTAACAACAAAAGTGATGGACAGCGCGCCGCGGCGCGCCACAGCTACTAGTTCCTATGTGGCTAGTACCGTTGAAACGATCAAACTAGCATACTCACTTAAAAAGGGATCAAATCTATCAAGCCTATAGCTAGTTGAAATTTACATACACGATTCCACTACAAGATTTTGCAAGTATTCCCTACAGTGTGTAGCAAGTGGACGACAATATCTAGTACATTTGGTTAAGCATTCACCACAACTGTTGGTAATAAGTTTAGGCAATATTATTCTTGGTAAATTATTTATACTGTCGGCCATTCATTAGAAGATTTGAACTGTAGGCCACTCAATAAAAACTATAGGGAAAGATAAAGTAACTAGTGTTCATACATTAGCCATTACTAGTACATTGCCCGTGCTAACGCTACGGTAATCTTTGAAATGGATACCAAACAACGATATATGTTTTGATGAGCCATTTGTCAACAACATACAAAATAATACACAATAATAGTAAACCATATAAAATCTGAATAATTAGCTCAGCATATACAACTGTTTACTTATGCTAGTCTTCAGAGTATATGGATCCATAACAATATGTAAGCACAACAAAGTGTAGCTGCAAACATTTGGAACGAACAAACCTCGACCTACTGCAGCAGGTAAGCCACGGAAACATGCAGAGACACACATATAATCCATTACCCAGGAAAGAAATTGAATCGATCTGAACAGATCTGATGAACTACTAAAGGAGATGCAGTGATATCAACCTCATTTCCTTTCAAGTAAAGAAAAATGTAATAACAAACTCACCGGCTTATTGCCACCAAGGTCATGATGAACCGTATTGGTTTCTTCCTCGACAATGACACATCCATCCTTCATTCCGAGCACTCCTACAGCCATGTTTTCCGACGGAATGTCCTTGCAGTTTGAGACATCTGACCCACCCAATATAAACGCGGAAGCGAGGAAACAACATAAGAACAAGAAATGCGAGCCGGACCAGATGAAAGAAAATGAATCAAGGGTGAGATGAAGTCTGAGAGAATGTTACCGTGCTTGGCCATCTGGTTGAGGAAGGGCAGCAGCCACCGGTACCTGAATGAGCCAGGGTCGCGCACGAGCTTGGGCCGCGGGAGCACCTGATGGATCCACCAGCGAAGCAAAACGGGAATCAGAGGACGGAACCAGGGAGACACAAGAGAAGGCAAGAGATACCACGCAGATCAAGAAGACTCACCGGCTTCTACTCCAGGTCTTCGGCCGCCGCCGCTGACACGGCCTCCGGCAGTTCAGCTCTCGACGGCCCTGGGCTTCTTGGCGGCGGAACAGACAGGGGAGGAAACGTCGAGGGAAGCAGAGGCGAGCAGGACGATGCGGTGGGTGCGGATGTCCTTTTCACAGACGCAGCCGCTGCCGTCGAGGAATCAGCGAGGCGGGCGGCGGATCTGGCGGTGACTCTGTTTCGGGTTGAGCCCGATGTGTGATGATTCGATTCGAATGGTTAGCATTCGGGGGCGGACGAGAGGGAGACGGTGTGCAGAGCGAGAGCGCCGCTGTTACGCAGCCGGGGCGGCGGCGCGGGGATGGGATGTAGTGGCGCGGCAGGGGATGGTGGCTGGCTGGCGGCAGGGGAGGGGTCGGGGGCAGGGTGCGGTGGCGATGGGAGGATGAGGAGGAGCCGCGCGTAGGGACAGGCGTGGGCTGCGGGGCCCAGTTGTCGGCGCAAAAAATCGGTTCGCTAGGGCGGGTGACGGACGACAGGCGTTCACCACGCACTCGCATTTTTATGGGTAGTAAAGAAAAGTGAAGTCATGACAGGCTCAATATTGCTGACTACAACACCTTCTCATATCCACGCCTACCCTTAGCACCTTGGGTGACGTAAGGGGGAGCATTTTCATAGGCATTGTTTTGGCTTGAAGTCCCATGAGAATCCTCCTCCTTGGATAGAGATTGGCTGGACTCTATCAGCTGATAGTGTACAGCCTGCTGGTGCGCCGCCTTGTTTGACACCCCGTTCTCCTCCTTGGGTGTCGGAGAGTGGGGAGCGCCGGTGATTTTCCCGTCTTAGGGGATAGCTCACCGACGACGGGATCGATGTGTCAAATCGCCGCGATACTGCTTCTTCTTGATCCCACCAGAGGGGACAAGAACCTCCCAGGGTTGGAGCTCGCGCCTCCCCTGGACGGCTTTGGCCGCGACTAGGGCTAGCCGGCCGGCCGGTTAGGGTTGGCGTCGGCGGCACGCAGCTCCTCCCCCAGCATGGTGTCCCAGGGGATGACGAAGTTTAGGTGCCTCACCATGCCAGATCCCTTGTTTCGGGCATGGACACAATTTTTCAGATTTTCTTGTTTTGAACCTGGATGAACAACAGAGCCAGTGGCTTTTATTGTAAATATTTCTGTTTTCTTTTTTTTTTCATATAGATGACGGGCAACATGAGATGACCGTCACCCATAACCTCATATAGGTGACGGGCAACATGACATACCCGTCCCCCATAATCCCACATAGGTGACGGGCAACATGACATACCCATCACCCATAATCCCACATAGGTGACGGGCAACGCAAGATGCCCGTCACGTATGACTCTTTATAGGTGATGGACATTTGCCCGCCACCTTTCTCTTGTTATCAAGTGACGGGTTACGGGTGACTGGCCTGGGTGACCACCACCTATATCTATTTCTCACGTGGTGTGAACTGTGTCCCTCTACGTTTTTATCTACCTTTTTTCATTTTTTCTGTAAAGATAATTGAATAACTAATCAGTGCACTACTTCATTTTGTTAACCTAGTGTTGCAAGTCCGCATTGATACAAGAGTGACATGCTAGAAAAGGTTTACGATGAGTATATCATTGAAGATTTCATGCATTTCAATAAACTTAAAATAATATATGCTTTCCAAGTGAATATTATGCATGTGCGTAAGCAAGTACAATCTTGTGCAGTCTTATGCTGCTACATATAATTGTACGTTCTATTTTATTTTAACACTTAGTTTTAGGGCCTCATTTAAGAATGTGCAGATGGCCACACACTACAACACAAGCCTCCTTTAGCGACAGTGCCAAAAAACCCGTAGCGGCGGTTTTGAAAGCCGACTGTCGCTACAGTGGATGGTGGGGCACTATACAAATGGCCCGCCTCTACAAATGATTTGTAGCGGCGGTTGCTGCCAGGAACCGCCGCTACAAATCGATTGTAGGGACGGTTGACAACGTCACCGCCGCTACAAAGTGAAGGAACAGCGGACGAACTTGTCGCCTCTGGCACGGGCTGAACAGAAGCGGAAGCCTCCCGAATCGACACCGCGCGGCTATAAATTCGACGCCGCGCGTCGCATCTTATCCATTCGCCTCCAGCTCGCCAGCTCCCGTCGCCTCTCCCTTGCCCTTTGCGCCTAGCCATCCGCCGCGCCATGACTCGCCGCCGCCGCTGCGCCACCGCCGAGACGGCGTTCGTGGGCGCTCGCCCCACGACGGAGCGCTACCCGCCGTGCAACCCGCTTCCGGCCAGTCCGCCGCGCTCCTCCAACAATGGCGGTGGCGGCGGCGCCTCCGACGACGCCGGGCTGCGCGTCCTTGTGAGGGGCAGCCCCTCCGGCAAGCTCACGTACTTGTGCCCCATTTGCCCTGGAATGGAAACCGACTCCATGGGGAACATGATGCTCCATGTGTTGGAGATGCGCTGGTTGGAGGACGTCCACGCGGTGGGGAGGAACCGCCACCACCACCTCGCTCGCAACCATGGTTGGATGTGAGTTGCGCGTGGCTACGACCGCGTGCGTGCGCGCCATGGTGACGGTGAAGCCCGTGGGAGGCGCCGCCGACCGCGTGCCATGCAAGGCGGCCAAGTATTTTGGGAGCGACAACGATCTGCCGCCATGCTTGACCACTAGTAGTTTGTTTGTTAGTTTGAGTTAGTCAGTTAGTTAGTTAGTTAGCTAGCTAGCTAGCCATGTCAGTGTGAATGTCTGTGTAATATTGTATTCGTAATGTGTGTGTAAGCTTGTATTTGTGATGGGCATGTGGCTATATATGTCACTACACATTAAAAAAAAATGTTTAAGCAGCTACTAGCGGCGGTTGGTGGCAGCAACCGCCGCTAGTAATCAATTTGTAGCGGCAGTTGGTGACTGTAAGAATCAGAAGCTCTGGACTGATACGAATGTAATAAAATCACATTTGGTCAAGAGGGGTTTCGTTCAGGGGTACACGTCGTGGACAAGGCATGGTGAAGAGGACATCGAGATTGGTGGGTCGGATGCGGTTGATGATATTCGAGATGATGAGGAGGAAGTTGAGGTTCCTGTTGAAGTAAGTGCTGCAGAGTGTCATGGTAGCAGCGCCGCTATGGATGTGGATCCTGATTTTGATGTTGAGGACATGTTGCGACATGTGGAATCTCAAGTGTTCCAAAATGTTGGTACAGAGAAAGGGCTTGACAGCATGGATACAGTTGAGAAGGCATCAAAGGAGCTTCTGTATGAGAAATCAAAGGGTTGTGATGAAGAATTTACTGTATTGCGTACGGTCCTTGAGCTGATGAAACGGAAAGCCACTCACGGATGGTTAGATGCTAGTTTCACAGATTTGTTGCAGTTGCTTTCTGATGTGCTGCCCAAGCCAAACTCAATGCCTAGGACCACCTACCTCTCAAAGAAGCTATTGTCCCCACTTTACTTGGGCGTGCAAAAGTCTCATGCCTGTCCAAACCATTGCATCTTTTTCAGAAAGAGCATGCGGACACAGTAAGATGCCCAAGGTGCAAACGCAGTCGTTATAAGAGGAACGATGACCAAGGTGCCGATGGGGGTAACAAGAAGAATAAGAAGGTGGGGAGGAAGAGGAAGAAGAGCACGGTGAATGATGGAGATGACGATGACAGAAAGATTCCAGCCCTTGTCATGTGGTACCTTCCTGTTATCGATCGCATAGGCGCTTGTTCCCAATCCCAGAGATGCGGAAATGATGACTTGGCATACGCACAACGGGGACGATAAGATCAGACATCCTGCGGATGCAACCCAGTGGAAAAAGTTTGACAAGGACCATCGAGAATTCTCTGATGAGCACGGAATATACGGTTCTCATTGAGTACGAACGGTATGTCCTTTCGGTCAAATGAGGAACCCGCACAGCACTTGGCCAATGACCCTATCAATGTACAACATCCCTTCCTGGTTGTGCCACAAGCGTAAGTACATATTGCTGGCGATCCTTATATCTGGTCCTAAGGAAGCTGGTAATGACATCGATGTGTTCTTGGAACCGTTGTTGGAAGACATGCAGAAACTATGGTTAGAGGGGGTCCGTATGTGGGATGAGTTCAGGAGGGAGTACTTCACGCTGCATGCCATCATTTTCGTCACCATCACTGTTCCCCTGGACTTAGGACGCTATCTGGACAGGTGAAAGGGAAGACGGCATGCATGTCATGCGTTGATGATACATCCTATATCTACCTTCCACTAAGAAGCTTGTGTACATGCGACATCGTCGATTCTTGCCGAAGAAACATAGGTATCGTGGATTGGCAAGAAACTTTGATGGAACGGTTGAGAAGGACGCAGCCCCACGACGCTGGACCGGAAGGCATGTGTTTGAGATCTTGAAGAACACCAGTGTTGTATTTGGAAAGCACGTGAAGGGAGTTAAGAACTCAAAACCACCTACGCCATTTAAGAAGATGTCCATTTTCTTCAAATACCTCGATTACTGGAGAGAATTCGAAGTGCCTCATGCCTTTGATTGGATGCACATTGGGAATGGTGTCTTTGATAATACTGTCGGGCTTATACTAGATCTACCAGGGAAAACGAAGGATGGTCTGAATGCACGTAGAGATCTTGAACACATGGGAATAAGGCCAGAGCTTCATCCTCAAGCGAGACCGAATGGAAAGTACTACCTCCCCCCGGCGGGGTACACCCTTACGTGTGAGGAGAAAATAGCTTTCTGCAAGTCGTTACACGGCATTAAAGTCCCGACCGGTTTCTCGTCGAATGTCAAGAATCTTGTTAACATTGAAGAGTTGAAGATAAGTGGCTACAACACTCATGACTCCCACACAATGCTTTCAGTGTTCCTTGTGATCGCCATCAGATCTATCAAACCAGAGTGGGTAAAGTTGATCGTAACTCGGTTGTGCTACTTCTTCAATGCAGTGTCAAAGAAGGTGATCAGTCTAGATGACTTGGATAACGTACGGACCCACATCAAGGAGACCATGTGCATACTTGAGATGTGCTTTCCTCCATCCTACTTCGATACGATGGAACACTTTATGATTCACATTGTTGACCAGATTTGGGCGCTGGGCCCCGTGTACTTGCATCATATGTTTCCATTCGAGAAGTTCATGTACGTCATGAAGCGCTATGTACGGACTCGTTCCCATCCAGAGGGTTCGATGATTGAGGGCTACACAACTGAGGATGTCATCGAGTGTTGTGTAGATTACATTAAAGGTAGCAGACCAATTGGCGTTCCCATGTCTCGTCATGAGGGAAGGCTATCTGGAAAAGGTACGAGAGGAAGGAGATCATTCACCGATTCAAGTTATGAAGAAGTAGAGAAAGCACACTTCAGTGTCTTGCAACAACTTCAGATTGTGTCACCGTACTTCGAGAAACACCAGGCAGAGCTTCGCCAGAACAATCAGGACCGCCCGGATGAATGGATCACAGAGGAGCACAAGCGTTGCTTCACGGTTAAAGAACCTAGACCTGCCAATTGGGGATTCTGACAACGACAAACTGTTGAGAAGGTTAGCTAGTCGCCCATCGAGGTGTGTGGTGACCTGGCAAGCGTATGACATCAATGGTTTCACCTTTCATACCCAAGAAAAGGACAAAAGGAGCAAGTGTCAAAACTACGGTGTCAAAACCCAAGCCCAGAATGCAGAAGGTCAGAATACATGGTACTATGGGTACATTGAGGAAATCTGGGAACTAGACTATGGAGAAAATTTGCATATTCCTATATTCAAGTGCAAATGGGTGAAGGACCCAGACGGCGTGGAGGTTGACAAGATTGGGATGACAATCGTCGAACAATGTAGGTCACAAAGATGAGCAATGGATACTCACCAAGACAGTGCAACAAGTGTGGTACGCACCAGACCCAGTTGATGGAAAGAAGTCAATCGTTGCATCTGGTAAACAAAGAATCGTCGGAGTGGAGAATGTGGAGGATGAATATGAATACAATCAGTACGATGAAGTGCCTTCTTTCATTGATGCAACAAAACTTAAACTCTTAGAAACAGACCTCACCTATGCCGGGGTAGTGCCCTACATGCGCAGCGACAACGAAGGAAAAGTCGTTCAAGGCTAACTAGCTCGTTGAGATGAGCCTTTTGTAATTTTATGAAACTTTGTTAACTATGTTCCATGTTATGTACCTTAATGCAACTTTGTTCATTTTATATCAATTCATATCATTTTCTATCTTTTTGAATCAATTTATATCATTTTCTGTAGTTTTAAATCAATTTATATCACTTTCAATCATTTTAGATCTTTTTGAATCATTTTATATCATTTTGTATCACTATTTACAGGAAACCAGATAAAAATAACAAAAAATATTTGTAGCGGCTGTTCGCTGATGTCACCAGAACCGTCGCTAAAAATTGAGTATTTGTAGCGGCGGTTCGCTGACGTCATCAGGAACCGCCGCTAAAAATGGCCTATATATTCCCCATCTCCCTCCTTCAACCCCTCTGAAATCCGGCGGTTTCTCAAGGACGACGTCGGACCACGCGCGCCCTCGGACCTAGCCGCCACCTCGCGCGCCCTGACGCCCATGGAGCCGCCGTCCCGGACGTCGCCGCTCTCCCGGATCTCGCCGCCTCCGTCCTGGACCTCGCCGCCGTGCCGGACCTCGCCGCCTCCATCCCGGACGCCGCCCTCGTGCACGGGCCGACGTCCCCGACCTCGCAGGCCTCCCGGTCGTCGCCGCTCTCCGGACCTCGCCGCCTCTGTCCCGGACCTCGCCGCCGGGCCGGCCTCGCCGCCTCCATCCCGGACGCCACCCTCGTGCACGGCCCGACGTCCCTGACCTCGCAGGCCTCCCGGTCGTCGCCGCTCTCCCAGACCTCGCCGCCTGCATCCCGGACCTCGCCGCCGGGCCGGACCCCGCCGCCTCCTTCCCTGACGCCGCCCTCGTGCACGGGCCGACGTCCCCGACCTCGCACGTCGACGGCTGCCTCCTCGTCACCGAGGACCTCCTCCCTGTGAACGAGCCCGAGCCGCGCTCTTTTCTTCCCCAGGTGCGTCCCCTCTTCTCCCTCCTCTGCTGGTGCTCATAGTTCAATTTTGCACGAAATTAAGGACCATGTGTTAGTTCAATTTTGCATCTGATGTATCTGGCCACTCGCCATTGAAGAAGTTCAGCGTGGCCAATTGTTCACTTTAATTTGTAGAGCGCTTGTTCAGAAATAGTAACACTACAAGAAAAAAGTTGTCTAAGCATGCTTTTAACTGTTCTGCCTTACTCATAGTATATATTTTTTCTCACAACTAGGTTTGTTTTGTTTGGTTGATGTCCAGTCATTAGAATACTTGATTGGAACTGTTCATTGAATTTTTCTGTGGTAGTGTAATATCTGGTTTGCGCTTTGAATATTAATCCAGTGACAATCAAATAGCGAAAGTAAATGATTTGGTGAGGTTTTTGAGGTTTTTCTTGGCTTCTTTTAAAAAAGAAAAAATGACCAGTGTTCTGTCATAGATCTGCATGTGTCATACATAAGATGGAAGCAGTTTTTGGTGTAATTTTACAGTTTCCATCTTTCTTACTATGTATAGTATTATTGTTAGATAGTGCCTAAATGCTTTTGCATGGTTGTTATGGTCAAATCTTGCTGCTGAATTTTCCGAATTTTATGAATGTGAACTGAATTAAGGACAAATGCTTGTTTGTTAACTGAAATTCATTATTTTACATGTCTGCCTCCTCAAATTCAGATTTTGCCTGCTGAAATGCTGATTTAAGGACATTGTGATAGTAATTTTGAATTCTAGTAATTTGAAATCTAGCTCTAAATTAAGGGCATTGATTACATCGGATGGAGAACAACCCGAACTCAGTTGAAGGGGTAGGGGCAAACCAAGAGAACCCGGAATCCGCGATGAACATGTCTCAGCAACTCCGGGAGACGATCGAGTACACGCCCTCGAACCGTGAGTCCTCTGTTGAAGAAGGAAGCACCGAATGGGAGGAACCTGAGGATCCTCATCCTCCAGGACCCCGGGAACGTCGATCTGGGGTCCCCGACCCTGATTATGTGCCCGAGGGTGAAGTGGAGGTATTATGTGAAATAAGTGTTCCCACATATTTCAGTAATTGTTTACTCAATGCGGTTTAACTCAAATCTTGATGTCTCTCATATGCTAGGCTCTACGACGGAAGAGGAGGCCCCGCCGCCTTTTTGATGAGGAGCCGTTACTCGATGCGGCTAATGCGCTCGTCGTAGAAGAGGAGCCTGTGCAAGTGCCGCCAGCGAAACGCAAGCGCGGTGAACGGAATGCAAACAAGGCAGAGGGCATATATGATGTCATTGCCGTGGACCCAAAAGACGGGAAACCGACAAAACCACCTATTATTCTGGCAAAATGGCGCAACCGATGTGGAAAGGTGGTGAAGGACAGGTGCAACATCACTTATACGGATTGCCGTATAGTGCCAGAGCACCTGAAAGAGGAAATGTGGAATGCGGTGAAGGAGAAGATCAAATTCCGCAAGCAAGACGAAGCGAAAGGCCGGAAGGCAACAATGGACTGTATGAGCCGGTGCTTTCGGGATTACAAGTCCATGCTCAACTGCGAGTACATTAAAAAGGGCCAGGTTCCTTCGAACTTTAGAAATATCACTCCATACGAATGGAACGTCTTTCATGCGCAAAAGACTAGCGCTGATGCTTTGGAGCTCAGTGCGAGGATGTCAGAGCTGAATAAGAGGAGCAAGTACCATCCACACCTAGGTCCGGGCGGTTACAGCGCCAAGGTTGAGGCGTGGAGAGAGATGGAACGGAAGAACCGCGAGGAAGGAAAGCCTGATCTGCTGCCATTCCTCGATGAGCATACCAGGAATTGGATTTATGCTTGAAGCGAGTGGGTTGATGGTCAGCTTGTGGCTAGGGACCCCGTGATGGGTGTATCACAAGGACATGCTCACTGCGGGTCTACAAACGAAAGAACATCCCAGAACACGAGGAATCTCGTGTTCTACACCTTGGCATGAAGGTTTCTCGGACTCGTCATCGTCTAGCATATACAAGAAGCATGACTTCTACAGACAAGAGCTGGAAGAGAAAGCACAAGCGGAATGGGTTCGGCGCTTTAGGAAGTTCACAGAAGATAATGCAGTTGACCTTAGTCATCTGCAGCCCATAGTCCCCAACCTCCAAGCATCGATGGACTCTATGTCTCAGTGTACGACGTCCACCACGCCGTCTGAACCTGGGTTTGAACCCATCGCTGAGGCAATTCCTTGGGAGCTGCACGTGCCGTTTGGTTGCAAGGGTAAGACCTTGAAGGTTGCAACAGGCATGGCACTTCCTGGACAGGTGGTCCACATTAAGAAGATTCCCCCTGGATTCATAAGGGTCTCTGTAGATGAGATAGTGGAAGGATATGAGGACAACGAGATTGAAGTCCCAATACATGAGGAGGGGATAGAAACTCTAAGGGAGAGTCTTGGCACTTTCATAATGTGGAAGCGACGAGAAGTTGTCCTCCTCAACTCGACCACGAAGACTTCTCCACCCCCGTTGTCCGGCCACGGGTCGCACCATGCCAGCCAGCCACTCACAGCGGATGGGGAGAGACCTGGTCAGCCGTCTCCGACGTCGGCTGCATTTTCGGCCAGTAATGCTCATTCAGCTGGTAAAGAAGCACAGACAGTGCCCGGAGGGCATGAATGGAGCCCTACGATTGAGAACATAGGGGAAGCTGATTCAACTCCGATCCGAGAGGAGCCAGCCTCAAAGGATGTACCAGTTCCTGAACCCCCACCGAAGAATGATGTAGCACTGCCTGTGCCTTTGAAAGATGTAGAGGACGTCGTAAGGTCGCCTCCTTCAAACACATATGTGCCAGTAATACCCAGGACAATTACCGGCTTCGAAACCGAACCCACTGGTGGTGACAAAGAGAAGCTACAGGGCGCTATCAGTACAATGATGCAGCCATGGAAAAAGTCCTGGAATCCGTCTCCTCAGGTAGCTAGCAAGGTCGACGACGTCGCAGATCCCCGATCATTGGTGTGCTACGAAGATGAAGTTTTGGGGGACTTAACCGATGAGGACCTTCCTCAATTCGAGTTGGGCAAGCAACTTTTACCAAAAAGCTGCCTGAAGAACATGCCATGGGAGATGAAGAAGCTGCATCACTGGTACATGGTCGCCGCGAAAGAAGGAGTCTCGTTCATACCTCTAAGGTATGGCCCTAAGATCTTCAACGACATCGAACCAGATAAGACCAACGTGATGGGGATATCTTTTGATGAATTTTACCGCATCTTCCGGCTTCAAAGGATGGACATCACTTTCATAACTGTCGTCGCTCGAATAATCGAGAGAACGGCAAATATTTGGTTCGGGGAACAACGATCAATCGAGGAATCGATCTAGGGCACACAGAGAGTTTTTATACTGGTTCGGGCCTCCCGGGGGATAATAACCCTACGTCCAGTGTTTGTCGTGTTGAATATGGTGGTGTGTATGATCTACAATGCAATGTCCTCTCATCGGAGGGTTACATGTATATTTATAGTCCTTGTTACCGCCTCTAGGAGTCCTGGCCTTGTTCTACAAGACTTCCAATCTGCAGTAACAGATTCGGAGTTTATCTACAACTTCCCTTTCGTGCGATACAAGTCTTCGGAAAATGCCAAACTAAGTCTTCGGGAATATCTGAAAATATGGGTTACGATATAAGCCCCCGAACATGTCACTTGGCTGATTCGTCTTTGATACGAAGAGGTCTTCATCTTCATGTGAACTTCGGACAAGGGATATGTTCTTCACTGAGCACACATACTTCAGATATTCTCATCTTCAATCCTTGAGTCATCGGAACAGTTTACCGAACTGAGCCTTCGGAACAACCGGTCACACAGGTCTTCGAAACAACTGAACGAACTGAGCCTTCGGGAGAACTGAACAGATCGGATCTTCGGAATAACTGAATGAACCAAATCATCGGAACAACAGCAACCGCATTGAGTGATCGGAATAACCTTTCCTTCAAGTAACCTTATAATCACCAGGTCTTTTAGAGGGCCGTCAATCCAGAGAGCTTGGAGGAAATATTAATCAACTCCCATCCTTATCTCTTTCTCTCGGTCCAGCCATGGCATTGATTCCGCTTCAGAGTTGAAAAGACTTTGACGCGACCCTTCGATTCTTGTCCTTATTCTCCAAACCAGGCCCATCAGAGTATCCTCTGGATTCACCGCGTCGCCGCACGGTTCCCCAGAAAGAAACATAAAAAATCCACTTTGCACTTGACCTTTCGGTTTCCAAAAGGCCACCTTTTGGCTATAAATGATGAGGACGGCGGAGCCCCCAAGTACCACTTTCGCATCCACCATCCACCATGGGCAAGAAAAAACCTACCACCTCACAGTTCATGAAGTGGTTCGACGACGAGCTCGCCGGCGGGTCGGGATCCTCCTCCACGCATCCCGCTGGCGCTCCATCGCCAGTAGCTGCTGCTCCTCCTCCGCTTTCCGCGGAGGATTACGGACTCCCTCCTCCGAGTCCCCCTCCAGATCCATCTCAGGTCGTAGACCTAGAGGCGGACACGGCGGGAGATGAAGAGTTCGCGCGCCGCCTCCACGTCGCCCTGAACAAGGGGCCACGCGGGATTCCGGCGGACGCCAAACCCATCCTCCTCGACGCCTCCGACGACGACGACGACGACGACGACGACAACAGCGACGATGACGAGCCGGCCAAGAAGAAAGCCATGGTCCTGTACAATCCTGGCTGGGCTCCCTGGACGAGCGCTCAAGCCGGATCCAATCAGGCAGGTGGCTCCATTCCCGTCGTCGCAGAAGATCCTCTCCTTCCTACCGGGGTCATCAACCCGGGCATGGCATTGAACGAGGGTTCTACCCTCTCCACCACCGGAGTGCCCCTCCCGCCCATCACTCACGGTGAGGGCGGCGTAGGTGCAGGACCTGCCGCTGCTGCTGCCGAAGCCTCCTCTCCCCTCATCACATATGAGGAGGACGAGGTTGATGCTGATGCTGCTGTTGCAGCCCCTGAGGACGCTGATGATCAGCGGAACTAGGGATAAGGGGATGGCTATCATGCCATTCTCTTTGCAGTAGTCTAGGTTTTCTTATTTTTTCTTCCTCTCCTGTTTTATTCTTCTGTCAAGCAGGACGGAGAGTAGAACCTAGATAGTTTTCTGCATGTCTTGCTTGCAAGATGTTTTGGCTACCTTGCGGTAGGCCTTCTTGAGGTCGTCCTGGGACGCATCCTTGGGCACATCAAGGGCTGCCTTCAATCCAAGATTAGAATTTCTGAATGATATTGCATCTGTGATGTTGGCTTCTCTTTTTCTCTTGACAATGTATCTTGCATGAGTCTTCGAGATAACTGGGCTTAGCTTCTCCGATGTGCCTCGATGAAACGAGTCTTCGTAGCAACTAGCAGATCACTTGGTCGAGAACTCTTCGGGAGTATTACTCAACACGTTTTTAACGCACCGAAGGCTCTTTCCGATCCGGATCATTAGTCAAACATTTTTAATTATTCAGGGCAACTAATCCCAAAAAATATTCCAACTTCTTACCTCTCATCCAGGTAATTACCCTTCCAAAAACCGAGCGCAAATCCAAACGCATTATTTTAATAACAGAAAAGAGCATCACCTCAGTATATTCCGTGCGTAACCCAAGGAAGAGAAATCCCGCACTTACGGGGAGGCGAACCGTCACGCCGAGTTTTACTTAAACCCTTCACGCCGTATTCTTTTTCCTCTGTCCTTTAGTCCGCACTCTTTTCCATTTCCTCAAACCCTAAACATTTCACATGGCAGCCGCATCCTCATCCGCCACAATCTCCGGCAATCCTAACGAGAATCAATCCTCCGACTCCCACGACTCCAACATTTCTCTTACCCAGGCGCAGCAGAAGATGAAGAAGGGAGAAATCCCAAATCTGCAAGAGTACTGGAAGAAATCCAGCCTCACCTTGGAATACTTGGATGAACTAGAGAGAAAGGGGATGATCTCGGCTTTCCTGACTCGACGAAACAACGGCGAAGAGGAGTACCATCATTGCAACACCACAGAACTCCCGGTATTTGAGGCTCATCTCATGTGTGGTTTCAACCTTCCGCCTTCTAAGTTTCTTGAACAGATCTGTAGATTTTACCGTATCGAGCTTGTTCAACTCAAACCCAATGTTGTGATGATGCTTAGCATGTTTGCCATCTTGTGTGAATGTTGGTTGGGCGTAGCCCCCTGCTTGAATCTGTGGCGCCATTATCACCAGCCCCGGTACTACAAGGGTCAAATGATGGTGTTTTCAGTAGGCTTCGTACTTAGGAACAAATCTGAGTTCATCCCGTATCAGTACAAGTCTTCCTGGAGCGGATATGACACCAAATATCTGATCTTGGACATGGGGAAGAAGAATACCGTAATCAAGCTTGACGGCTTAATGCCGAACCATGAGAAGTGGGACAAGGGTCTTCCGACCTATGTTCCTCGATTAACCAAGATGATAGCCAGGGTCAATGAGTTGATCAAGTTGGGCTTGAGAGGAGAACATGTTGTGGAAGAATTCGTCCGAAGACGCATCTTCCCTCTTCAGAAGCGTGATCCACTGGCTATGTATTATGCAGGTCCTGGTGAACCTAATTGGTTACCAGTTGGAGGTAGATGTCCATCACTCATCAACGTATCAGTATATACTTGATATCTGATTTTTGTTTGATAAGCATGTCATCTTTTTCTCTCCTTTGCAGCTGTCGAACTTTCCGAAGACGATGTCTTCAAGAGAGTATACGATATCATGGGTACTGGACCAAAAGATAAGCCTTCGACAGTACCTCTTCCTTATAGTGCAGAAAATCCACCTCCCGAGGTATGTTGATCGTAAATCTCCTCGCTTTGCTTGAGGATATATTTTCCGCCATATTAATCTTGTGTTCTGCAGAACCTTTACGAACCTGGCCCCGACGACGTCCAACCTGATGTTGATATAGTCATCGGGGACAGTGACGAAGAAGACAACAGTGATCGGGAGAAGGATGCAGCCGTTGCCGATGATGCTACCAGCTCTCTTGAGCGAAAGGTGGCTGCTATTGCTGTTGTTAAGCAGTCTGAGGCACCAGGAGAAACCGAGAGGGCTGGACCAGCTACCGATCCCACGTCCGGTAATACTCCGGCGGGTGCCGAAGCCACTAGTCCTCCTCCACCTGCCGTCGAGTCTTCGAAGCCCCCAGCTGGGGCGAAGACAAAGACAACGACTTGCAAGCGCTTCCGAGCGGCTACTCTTGCAACTCCCAGCAGCTCCAGCAGCTCCAGCAGCTCCATCAGCTCCAGCAATTATTGCTCCCGATGTCCCTGAACTGCCTCCGACTCGCGTCGCCAATCCTCGTACCGGCGATCAGGTACCCATCGAAATAGTTTTCGGCAGTCTCTTTAAAGGGTTTTCCAAAATCTCTCAAGTCTTGTCTTCCCAGGCGACATCTGCTTCTAGCCCTGCTGCCAAGAGAAGACGCTTCCGCACGAAGAGGTATACTTCGTGGTTGTTCTTACCAAATTCCCTTGCTGCTTGAAATATTTTTATCCAATCTTCTGATGTGTGATCATGCTGTAGTGTTCTATCTTCTTCTGCTGAACTTGCTCCTGCTGTCAACCCTCCGGCCTCGAACGTACAACCAGTGACCGAACAAGCCCTAGCTGTTTCTGCTTCTGCATCCGGGACAGTTGGGGAGAACGTGTTCGACAAGCTGAGCCAGGAGGTCGTTGCTGCCAGGAAGTGGCATCTGCAAACTTGCAAGCGCCTTACTGACAAAATCAAGCAGAAGGATGGAGAACTTGTTGCTCTTCGGAAGAAACTTTCTGACACTGAGGCTGCCTATGCTTCATCTGGGAAAGATGATAAAATTCGAGAGCTCGAAGCGGCTCTTGTTGCTTTGAACAAAACTCATGACGAAGCAAAGGCAGCTCATGCCAGAGAGATCACAGATCTGAAAGCTGAACATAAGGAGTACCTCAAGGATCTGCATGTGGAAAGAGAGGCTTTATCGAAAACAGCGCAGGGTAATTCTTCCTGTCATATACTGTTTACTTTTTGCCTTCTGCATATCCCTGAAGTAATCTACTATCTTCTGTTGTAGATTTGAGCTCCAAAAATGAAGCCCTGAGCACTGAGAACATAGCCAAGACCCAAGTGATCCAAACTCTGCAGGCGGAGGTGAAGAAGCTGAAGGATGCCAACAAGATCCTGTCCGCAGAGAAGGCCAAACTTGCTGACAAGGTTGCTGATAGTTTAGTCAATGGCTGTGCCTTTGCTTTGGCTGCTTTGAAGAACCGTCATCCTGAATTGGATGTGAAGATTGTAGAACAAGGCTTTACTTGTAATGTAGCTGATCGTGATGCGCTTGTTGACGATCTAATGGAGTCAGCCGACAAGTTCATCATGGATTTGAACTTAGAAGTACCTCTTTCTGATGAGGAGAGGCCTTGAATTGCTTGTAAAGCCCTGTAATCAGACAATATTTTGATGCAAGATTGGAGCTCAAGCTCCTGTTAATTTGATTTAGATATGCATAGTAGCCCAGCCCCCTGCTTTTTTGGATACAGTTTTAACTGTATGCAGGAAAGCATTATCACTAATATGCACTATCTAAATAACATAGAAGAAGGCGTATTAATTCATTGACGCTTAGCTTTGTCTGTGACAAGCTACGTTTGAACTAATTTTCTGAAGTTGTTCCATATCTGGAACTCATAATAGCTGTATAACATTTAACTTTGCACATGGTAAGTTATGTTTCAAGCTAAATAATGGGGGTGTTGATCTTGCAACGTGGTCTGGAAGTTGGCACTTATAACTCGATGGCTAAGGCTCTTACTTCAGACACTCAGGGAGACTTACGAAACTTATGAACCATTGGCAGCTATCGTGTAGCACCAGATGACATAAGACTTGCAGTCTGTTGGGTGGTTGATCGTGCAACCGGCCTAGGGAGAGCCGCTTATTAACCTCATGGGCTAAGGGTCCCTCGCTAGAACATCATGGGGGTCAACTAACTTATGAACCACAGTGTGGCTAAGCCTTATGACCAATCTTGCCTGAAGAGGCTGTTCGTACCGATGCCGTATAACCCTCATGTGGCTAAGACATCAGCCAAACTAGTAGACCGACCTGGGTCAGCCTTTGGAATCTTGCACAGTAGATGAAGAAACTGAACACGCTTTATTCATCAATCAATGGATTACACATAAAACTTTCTAAGCTGATCAGTGTTCCATGTTCCAGGCAATATATCGCCATCAATATGGGCTAAGATATATGCCCCCATGCCAGCATCTTCAACTACTATGTAGGGTCCTTCCCATGGAGAAGACAACTTGTGCTTATCCTTGGTAGTGATATCTTTCTTGATCACCAGATCTCCCACGTCTAGATGTCGACCGACCACTTTGCGACTGTACTGCTTCTTCAGAACCTCCTGATAATGTTCCACATTATGGAGTGCCGTGTTGCGTTCTTCTTCGAGGAGCAGTAGATCAACCTCTCTAGAGATCGGCTGGTCGTCTTCATAGAAATTGGTGATCCGATGAGCCCCCAAGTGAATCTCGGGTGGCAGTACGGCATCAGCGTCGTAGACTAGGAAGAATGGAGTTTCCTTTGTAGCTCGACTGGTAGACGTTCGTGCTGACCACAGAACGGTCGGTAACTCTTCGATCCAATTCTTGCCTTTAGCTGCTAGCTTCTCATACACTCGCGCACGCACCCCCTTCATAAGGATCCCGTTGGCTCGCTCAACAGCACCATTGGTCTGAGCATGGGCCACCGAAGATGTTGGATGAATGATACCGTGATCGGCACAGAATCTCTCGAACTGACTACCAACGAACTGTCGACCATTGTCTGATATCAGCTTCTTAGGGACTCCAAACCTTGTGACTATACTCCTCATGAACTTGACAGAAGCGACCTGAGTGATGTTCACCACCGCCTCTGCCTCGATCCACTTGGTGAAAGTGTCGATGGCGACGTATAGAAACTTGTATCCTCCTTTGGCTTTTGGAAACGGTCCCAATATATCAACCCCCCAGACAGCAAAAGGCCATGTGATAGGAATTGTATGCAACTCTTGAGCATGCCTTGTACTTTGCCTACTAAAGAATTGACAGGACTTACATGTCTGCACTAGGTGGATGGCGTCCTGCTTCGCTGTGGGCCAGTAGAATCCGTGCCTGAATGCCTTGCCGATGAGAGTGCGATAAGCCGCATGTGCACCGCAGATCCCACCGTGTACATCATGCAGTAGTCGAATACCATCTTCCGTCGAGACACACGTCAGCAGAATCCCATTGAGACCTCTCCTGTAGAGCACATCGTCGATCAACACGTACTGCTTGGACTTGCGTGCCAGCCGCTCTGTGGCCGCATCATCATCTGGGATAGGACTGTTTTCGAGAAACAGGCGAATTGGTACACGCCAGTCTTCGACAGAGCCTTCTCCCGTGTCGATAACCATCAACTCCACTTCGTCATGCGTGCTTGCCGCCGATGGCTTGTGGAGCTTTTCTAAGAACACATCATCTAGGACTGGAGATCGTGATGAAGCAATGCAAGCTAAATGATCAGCGTCACGATTGTCCAGCCGTGGTACGTACTGCACTTCGAGACCATCAAACCCTTTCTCCAGCTTCCGAACTTCTTCAAGGTAATCGGCCATCTTCGGATCAGAGCATTGATACTCTTTCTGTACCTGCTAGGCGACTAACTATGAATCCCCTTTCACGAGCAGTCGGCTGATACCGAGAGATTTGGCAATGCGGAGACCTGTCACGAGGCCCTCATATTCTGCAACATTGTTCGTAGCTTGGAAGAGCAACTGGATGGCGTACTTCAATACTTTTCTGCTGGAGATATGAAAACAACTCCAGAGCCGGCACCTTTCAATGTAAAAGAGCCGTCGAAATACATGACCCAGTGATCTGGATCTTTCTTGTCGTCATCACCATCATCGGTCCACTCTGCTATGAAATCCGCCAGAGCTTGTCCTTTGATGGCTGTTCGAGGGACATATTCGATCTGGTATTGACCAAGCTCTACAGACCATTGAGCAATTCTGCCGATGGCGTCCTTGCAATGCAAAACAGTCTGGAGCGGTCTATCCGAGACCACCTTGATTGGATGAGCTAAACAGTAATGCTTCAGCTTTCTGGATGTCATCAAAACTGCGTACAAGAGCTTCTGCAGCATCGGGTAACGCGTCTGGGCATCTTTCAATATCTCGCTAACGAAATAAATGGCGAACTGTTTGGGCCCAGCTTCTGTTTGTCGTTCAACTGTCAGCGCAGCGCTGACAACCGAATCCGTAGCAGCAACATACAGTAGTAGTTCTTCATTTGGCTGTGGGGGCTTCAGGGTGGGCATGTTTCTGAGATAAGCTTTGAGCTCTTTGAATGCCTCTTCTGCCTGATCATCCCACTGAGAACCATCTTGATTGCGTAATAACTTGTAGAATGGCATACCTCGTTCTCCCGATCTCGAGATGAACCGGTTCAGGGCCGCCATCATGCCTGCAAGCTTCTGGACTTCTCGCCTGGTCTTCGGAGGCTTCAGCTTTTCAAGAGCCGCGACTTTGACTGGGTTTGCATCAATACCTCTCTCGGAGATCATGTACCCCAGTAGTTTTCCAGACTTCACCCCGAAGACACACTTGGCAGGGTTGAGCTTCATCTTGTACTTTCTCAGATTGTCGAAGGTTTGCTTCAGGTCTGCCAGGAGATCATCGGACTTCTTTGTCTTGACAACAATGTCGTCAATGTAGGCTTCGACGTTCTTCCCGATCTGATCCTCGAAGACTATGTTGACACACTTCTGATAAGTACACCCAGCATTTTTCAGCCCGAAGGGCATTGTGATGTAGCAGAATATTCCGAACGGCGTGATGAAGGCCGCCCTTTCTTGATCATCGACGTTGAGACTAATTTGGTGATATCCAGAATAAGCATCAAGAAAACTTAATAACTCACTAGTGGATGTAGAGTCTACAATCTGATCTATCCTCGGAAGAGGGTACTCATCTTTAGGACAAGCTTTATTCAAACTAGTGTAATCGACGCACATGCGCCAGGATTTATCTGCCTTCGGAACTAGTACAGGATTTGCTAGCCATTCAGGATAGTCTACCGTTCTAATGAACCTGGCTTTGAGAAGCCTAGTGACCTCCTCATGTATGGCGTCGCGTTTGTCCGGCGTGTACCTTCGCTGCTTTTGCTTGATCGGCTTGGAGGCCGGGTCGATCCCCAATTTGTGCTCGATCACCTCCCTGGGGATCCCGGGCATATCAGATGGCTGCCATGCAAACACATCGATATTCTCCCGGAGGAAGGCTACGAGCGCGTCTTCCTATTTGGGGTTGAGATCGTCCCCGAAGTTGGTCTTCTTGCCGGGGTCGACGAAGCTGAGGCTGATCTGCTTGCTGCCCTTTTTAGCAGGCTCATCTTCCTTCGTGCTTGGCTCGTTGACAGTCTTTGCTGGCGCTTGGACGGCCGCTGTCGACGGAGATGCCGCATCTGAAGCCTTCGTGTCGGCGACTGCTGCTATCTGCCTTTGATCTTCTCGAGGGGTTTTTGTCTGGCGCTGCGAGTCACGATCCTTCGAATCGAAGTGGCCAGCTATGATTAGCGCGTTGACGTCGCATCTCACAGCCTGGTCTTGATCAGCGCAAAGTGTGATAACACCCGCAGGTCCTGGGATCTTGAGCATGGCGTAGGCGAAGTGCGCAGCCGACATGAACCTGAACAGGAACGGCCTTCCCAGGATGCAGTTGTAGGCAGATTCGAAGTCAACCACCTCGAACGTCAGGACTTCAGTTCTTCTATTCTCTCTCGGGCCCACTGTCACTGCTAACTCTATCTTCCCAAGAGGACGCGAAGACACCCCAGGCAAGATGCCATGGAATGATTGCTCAACTGGTCGGAGAGCGGTGAGCGGTAGGCCTATCTGGTCGTATGTCTTCTTCATCAACAAGTTGAGGCCACTTCCGTTGTTGATCAACGTCTTCGCGACCTTGTTTCTGTGGATAATGACCTTGGCGACGAAGGGAAACTCTGGGTTGCTCAGCAGAGTCTTCGGGTGGTCATCGGCATTGAACGCGATCGGGGTATCCGACCACTCTAGTCTTCTAGAACAAGGTTCCGCCATAGCCACCTCCCTCTGAAGCTTCTTGTACTGACTCTTCGACGACAGAGCGGAGCTCCCTCCGAAGATCATGTTGATCTCCGGGTACCTCTCCTCCTCGTCATCGTCATGATCTCTGCGACTTCTGTAGCGTGGGTGTTCATCCCGGTCATCGCGCTCTCTGGACTCTCGATCTCGGCACCCGCGGTCTTGATGCTCCCGATCTCGGTGTTCCCGATCCCGGTGCTCTCGATCTTGGTTGTCTCGGCTCCGATCCTCTTCTCTAGCTGTCCGCAAGATTTTGCCTTCTTCCAGAAGCTTCTTTTCGAGCTTGAGGTAATCGAAGCATTCTTCGAGTTCATGGTTGGGGGAGCGGTGTATCGGACACCACTTGGCCACGCCTTCGGGTCGACCTCGCTTCTTGCGGAAGTGATTGCGATCCGATCCCGACCGATCAACCGCGTTCACCTCCCTGTCTTCTGACTTCTTCTTCGGAGCCTTGCCCCGGCCGTCGGAGAGGCGAGCACGGGCATCGGCCGCCTTAGCGCAGATCTCTGCCAATCGGAACAGCTCTGCGGTAGTTTTGGGCTCGTTCTCCGCTATGGTCTCCACCATCTTCACATCCAGACACCCTTCTTGGAAGGCGAGGATCACTTCCAGATCGGAGATATCTGGAATTGTGTTCTTCATTAGACAGAAGCGCTTGATGTAGTCCCGAAGATTCTCATCAGCCTTCTGTTTAACACCTCGAAGCTGCTCTGGGGTCGCGTTGCGATTGTACGATCCAAGGAAATTTCCCTTGAAGACTTCGCACAGTTCTGCCCAGGAGTCGAAGTGGTATGCCAGGAGGTTCAGCAACCACGACCGCGCTGCTCCGGTCAGGGCGGTGGGTAGATAGGCGCACTTGATCCTTTCATCTCCTCCTGCAGCATCTATCGTCGTGGAATAGATCGACAAGAACTCCTCTGGATTGACGGTGCCGTCGTACTTGTCGATAGACCCCACTTTGAACTTGGCTGGCCACTCAACAGTTCGGAGATAACTGCCCAGAGCCCTATACCGGGGCGGCTTAGGAGCCGTCTCTGGGCGCGTTCCTCTATGAGCTGGAGCGCCTGGAGTTTGTCGCTCTGGTTCCCCCCTTGGAGGATTGCCAGTTTGGTTCCTCCGCTGGTTTAGCTGATGTCTTGCATCTGATGGTTCTAGGTTTCGCCGTCGTCGATTGGGGTGATCAGAAGACGATCCATGCGAAGACGAATCGGCCCTCTGATCGTTGGTGGCCCCCAGGCGTCTGTGTACTGGAGTTCTAGCCGGAACCGCCACGTCTTGCTCTTGTTGAGGGATCACACGGCCGGCGAGTTCCACGACCTGCTGTACCATTGGAGCTAACGGTGTTCCGTCAGGGGCCATACGCGCAAGGGAGTCTAGCGCGGTCTGGAAAAGGACGGCGTCGAAGTCGGTGTTGAGATTTCTTGGCGTCACACTGGATGGCACAACCGATCGAGATCTGATCGAGTCAATGGTGCGCAAATCGCTGGATGCTTCATCGTACGCCCCGCCATGAAGACTTCTCTGGCCGGGTTGTGACCTTGGTCTAGATCTCCTCCGATCTCTGGGCAGTCATCATCACTGAAGTCGGACTTGTAATCAGGATAACCGAGCCCGAATCCAGGGAAGTACCGCCCCTCGGTAATGTCGAGAGCGATCTTTTGAATCTTCCCTTCTAGGGCAGAGCTAGGTGGCGGATCCGAGGCGGATCTGTCTTCTAGGCGGGTTCCAAACGGAGAGCCCGATACCCGCGAGGCGATCTGGAACTCGGCCGCAGAATTCCGCAGTCCGAACATTGCACATGCAGCCGCCGGCGACGCCCATGGTGCCGCCGGCGAACTCTTCTCAGCAGATCCGTCCGAGGACGGGGCCTTCATGGCCGCCGGGGACGCCTCCTGCGCCACCGACGACGTCTTTTCCTGGAGATTCCCTTTCTTGTCCGCGACGAACGTGAAAGACCAGAACTTGAATTCGGCGCCCGCCGGGAACTTCATCTTGTTTGCCAATGCCATCTGATGCTCCAGATGGATCCTCAGCGCTGCCCCCCCTACCTGGCGCGCCTTCTGTCGTCGCTCGAATAATCGAGAGAACGGCAAATATTTGGTTCGGGGAACAACGATCAATCGAGGAATCGATCTAGGGCACACAGAGAGTTTTTATACTGGTTCGGGCCTCCCGGGGATAATAACCCTACGTCCAGTGTTTGTCGTGTTGAATATGGTGGTGTGTATGATCTACAATGCAATGTCCTCTCATCGGAGGGTTACATGTATATTTATAGTCCTTGTTACCGCCTCTAGGAGTCCTTGCCTTGTTCTACAAGACTTCCAATCTGCAGTAACAGATTCGGAGTCTATCTACAAGTTCCCTTTCATGCGATACAAGTCTCTGGAAAATACCAAACTAAGTCTTCGGGAATATCTGAAAATATGGGTTACGACAATAACCTTATGGTGCATGTAAGTCATCGCATCTCATATGAATTTTGAAATGCATGTCCTTCACCGACAGAACAATGACAATTGCTTTTCTTGTTTTGTAGCCTGTGTTCCATCTTCCAACGGAAGACTCACTTGCACACCAGGGAGTATTGGAAGCTAGCGTACTTAAACCCCCAATTAATAAATCAAACATCGATCAACCCACGCATAAACGCGAACGACCCCATGTACGCTGGTAAGACGGCTGAGGAGCTAGCTACAATACAAAAGGAGTTGGTACAAAAGGCAAGGACTCATGTGGCCAGATATATCTATGATTGTTTCATGAAGTGGCAAGATAAAGAGATGATTATGGCCCCATACAATTTTGAGTAAGTTCAACCACTGGCTTCATCTCCTTCTACATGTGTAATGTAATGAGTACTAACACAATCATTGTTCTAGTGACCATTGGATATGTCTGTGCCTTATGCCGACAAATGGGTACCTTCTAGTGCTCGATAGTCTCGATGTTGACAAGAAGAAGTACGCAGATATCATCAGCGTCATAGATTGGTAAGAAGTTAAGCATCGCCTTTTCAGTTATGACGAATATTTTTATCTAACGATACGCTTTTCTCAATTGAGCAGCGCTTACGAGCACTATTGCAAATGTGGGGGGGGGGGGGGGGGGGGGGGTAAACATAGCCCTTATCGAAACAAACATATGTACTTCCGTCACAAATTTTGGGTAAGACACGCTATATCATTTATCGTATATCGATCATATGATTCTATTAAATTGCTAACTATGTTTTCTCTATTTTAGTGCTATAAGCAGCGAAAAGCTACCGTGCATTGTGGCTACTACACATGTGTATTAGCGCAGAGTAGCTCCAAGTACTTGGAAAGCATCGTCGAGGAGACCAAAGAAGAGGTATTTTTTTGGTTTGTATATCCTGAAGTTATATTCTTGTCGTTATTCATTCACTCAAATTAACACATGTTTACGATTGCATTGCAGAAAGAACTAAGGATGAAGAGACGAGCAACACAAAGGCAAAAGGATTATGAAATGATTAGAAAGGGAATAGTCCCGCCTGGTTCAATACATTTGACGACAAATGTAATGTATCGGGTGGACGCTAACCTGTGTCGGTTCGTTCTAAGAGAGGTCATTCATCCTCTAGGTAAGTTCTTTGATCCCGAGAGTGACTTAGCGGTGAATCGTTGGAATCTTTGTGAGTGGGCTGGTTCCAAACGCCCATATGAGCCTAACCGAGACCCTCCGGTTGATGATGACTTTGAAGTGTTAGAGAAAGAACATAAATGACAATTGTGCTGCAAGATGATGATGAAGGGATGTATGTACTTGTGAATATTGTGTTATGGATGTATGTACTTGTGAATACTTGTGTATGATGATTAAGTGATGTTTACACTTGTGTTTGGACTTGCTGGAATGATGTTGGCAATGTGGAATGGACTATATGTTATATTTTGTGCTATCTGTGATTTCTGTGTATTCTGGAATGTGTATTAAAGAATCAAATTTTATTTTTTTCTGTCAAAAATATAGCAGCGGTTGACGGGAGAAACCGCCGCTACAAATCCTTCTGTAGCGGCGGTTGACAACAGCAACT
The DNA here is from genome assembly GCA_012490785.1 of Eragrostis nindensis. Lineage (NCBI taxonomy): Eukaryota > Viridiplantae > Streptophyta > Magnoliopsida > Poales > Poaceae > Eragrostis > Eragrostis nindensis. Next base: position 1,226,513 of record JAAXCT010000023.1, read on the forward strand.
GCCGCTACAAATAGATTTCTAGCGGCGGTTGACCGCAGCAACCGCCGCTACAAATAGATTTCTAGCGGCGATTATTTTGAACCGCCGCTAGATTTGTAGCGACACTTGCATAGCGGCAGTTGGCCGGGTCCGCCGCTATAGGCCATTTTCAACCGCCGCTAAAGGCCGGTTCTGTTGTAGTGACAGTAAAGAAGATCTTTATAAAACAAATGATACATGGATACGTGGCTAAATATTAAAACGATATGCAAACTTTAGGACACAGTTTTCTTAGCATAGTTACTTTATAATTTCTAATTTTGTAGAGTACCTCACAGATTTGTGGCCGACAGCTACAACTATGATGCCTTCTTCCTCATCGACTGTATCAACGCGCAACAGATGCACTATAATTTAAAAGGAAAATGCTATAGAGCAAACCCGGATGACCAACTGTGGTACGACCATGTATGATCGATTTGGCTAACGAATCACTTCCGTGTCAGGATCCTCCCAGTCGGATGCAGGTCGGACCATTCGGTCGAACATGTAGCAGAGTTCGTTTGAAAATCATATGCAAACTAGGGATTTATTCTTTCGAAAGGTGGGTTGGGAGGCGTGCATTCGTCGATCTTCCATCCGAATCATAAGCTAGTATTGTTCGCCTATATTCTTTTTTCTTTTAGATGCATGCATAGGACACAACACACATTAACCGGTCACAAGGCATCAATATTTTATTCTTTACCATTGGATAACAAGACTCCGTTTTTTTCGTTTTAACATTACTACTGAGGAGGTGGAGGGGCTTTAGCGGGCGACTTCGGATGTTTGAAGCAGCACTTGCCAGAACCGTCACATTTGGCTTCCTCACAGTTGTGGCCGTTCAAACGACGGCAGTACGTTCCACAACCCTCTCGCGTGCAGGGATTGTCATCGCAGCACATCAAAATATCATCACGATAACGGACATATACGGAACATCCTGGTTCTCCTGCAAAACGGAGCTCAGTTAAATGGTGTGCATGCAAGAATTTAAACACCTCAAACGACTCGTGCAGTTGGCCACATACTAGCACAGGAAAGCGAGACGGCGGCGGACATGATCACAAAAACCAAGGAGACTTCAGCTATCAAGTACAGGATCCTCATCCTGTCGCTCTTGGCACTTGTCATGACCACCAGTAGGTTTGCCGCTTCTGTTCCAGTGTGCACATTGCCGAGCATCTTTGCTGGTTATATAGAAAATACAGAAGCATATTAATTTTCTGGTATCTAAAAGTTAAGGATTGATATCCTATACAACCGAATAAATTAAAGTTTGTTACGTCTATATATTTTACGCATGCCCCCTTTAATATCTTTTCAGATGTGACAAAAGCTTCCATATCGCAAATAAGCTAAATTCCGATTTTGTTCGTCGGAATAAATATGGCGCTATCCAACTCATGTGGATCTGCATCTACGTTAACATCATTTAATTTGCTTTTTGATGCGACAATATTACTTTTCGTTTCATTTCTTGCCTGCGATAATGCTTTGGTATCCTACAAATCCAAATAAATATATATGGTCATATCAATTGATGGAGAGGGGTGAAAATGGAAAGGGTTATCCACACCGCACATGAAGTGCAAACGGTCCATGTACGTACACTGCTACGGTACCATGGTGTGGATAACACATGGGATAATCTGCTTTACTAGTCACCCCCTCCTTCACACCTAGTCTTAGCACCGAAAGATAGGCCCCACTGGCTGCGACGTCCCCGGGCCCCATCTCGACCCCGCGGCCGGGTGGCGGACGCCTACTTCACGTCGTCCGCCACTGAAAAACCAGACCACAGTGGCGGCCAATGACATCATACCATCCGCCACTGCTGCTATTTAACACAGTGGCGGCCGATGACATTATACACATAGTGTCTCCGGCTCCAACTCCAGTTGCAGACTCTGCGGCGGCTCCGGTTCAAGACTCACCGGCTCCAGCTGCTGGTGGTTGACAAGCCACTGATCGGAGGCGACTGGAGTGCTTTCATCAAATGATGCATGTGGGCTGAGCCATTCCCATCCCAAGTGGTGGCCCGATTCGGCCTGGCCTGGTCGGAAAGAGATTCTAAATCTCGAATATGCGCACCGAGAATAGATATCTATGTTAGCTAGCGGGGGCGGGCTTTCCCCTGGTAGTCCCGCTGCGTCCTCTGACAGTCCGTCTCGTCTCATCTTTCTTTGGCTATACTTGTAGCCAGCCATATTAGCTCCGCATTCCACCCTCGAAAAAGGTAGTCATCAGTCGCCCCCTTTCCTATTTAGCTTTGCTTGCTGCCTATTCTCATAATAGGTCCCGGTTCAAGCGGCCCGCCTTTCATCATCATCTATACCAGCTGCCACGCACGATCCCATAGGAACGATTTCATCGCCCTAAGAAGCAGAACGCACCATCACCTACAGCCCTTTCCTCTGCCGGGGACTTTCACGAAATGAAAACGGGCGGCATCATCGTATGCTCGACATTAGTTGCCCTGGTGTATATCCCGGAGTACTCCTATGGCCGATCTGCTGACTCTACGGCTCCTTTTGATGAGGTTGGGGCACATGTACAAATTGAAGCTTCCCCTCAGTCGCCTCTACCTCCCCCGGCCCATGAAGAAGAGGGTACTTGCGGTCGTTTGCCTCTTACGTCAGCGATAAAGGACAAGGAGGCAGAGAGTACCAAGACATCGCGTGCTCCTACGCCTCCACCCTCACCGAAAAATGACAAGGAGGCTAAGGGTAGCAAGAAATCGCGAACTAAGGAGAAGGATCCCTATAATGCTAAAGGGATAGTCAAAGCCAAGCATTTTTCCCTAGTTATCCCTACGATGATAAGAGATCATAACAAACGGTCAGATCCTAAACAAATACTTGATTATGCTGCTTGTGCAGCTTTCTATGCGAGTTTGGGCAACATTGGCAAGAAGAAACCAACGATGGAGCCTAAGGTGGTACGAATGATGAAGCCTGGTGTCCCAGAAGGGTCTTGGGATTGTGAACAAGACGATTTTCATAAGTACTCGCATGGCATGCCACTCATTCTAAGGAGCTTTCTCGTTACAAAGTGTGACTGGATAATGCAGAGATTTCATGAGTGGTACATTCAGGCGTGTGCGCTGGGCATTGAGAATATCCCGTGTAAGGATCATGGGAAGAAGATTTTCAACTCCATGGATTTCAAAATGACCGTGCCTTTTGAAATATCCATCACATCTTTCGTCTCGACTCGATTGACGCGACAATTATAATTCTTTGGTGCATGTAAGTGCTTTCAACCTTTTCATTCTTGTTGGCGATCTCTAGTATACCATTTTATATGCCAACTGCGCCTTATTTAGAGCATAAATGTTATCATTATAGGCCATTAACCCTTGATAATAGCACTATATTTGTATATATGTCGTTCTGGAGATTTACTGCAGAAAGAGATGAAAAGGACGACATTCTGGACATTGTGGCTGATCTGGACCTGAAGAGAAGAAAAGCAGCAGAAAAGGCTTACTGTGCCGACCGGCACAGCCTTGTGCCGACCGGCACAAGGGACTCCAGGGCGATCGAGGCTGGTCCACCATTCAGTTGATTCTAGAAGGAAGTCATCCGAACCAATCTTGGGAGATATTTGTCACGAAGAGATAAAAGATACCTGAAGGTTTAAAACAGCAATGCAAGACTTGATCTCGAAGAAAACTGATTTGGAAGGCCCACATGGAAGCTACCTAGGACTTTGGAACCGACTTAGAGAGGAGACCGAGTTGGACACGAGGTGTGCCGATCGGCACAAGGACTCTCTTCCCGAGATCCTTTTCCTTTCCGAAGCACAGCCCTATATAAACCTGTAAAAGCCCTAGGGTTTCGAGATCCGTCGCCAGAGGGACAACACAGCTGGTAAGTTTAGAGCCACCGGGGCTTGTCCCGTTCTTCATGTTCTCTAGTTGTTAGATCAAGAACCGCTGGTGCTAAGAGGTGATCCATCAAGGTAGGCCTACTAGATGGTGATGTATCTTATACTATGTATTATCAAAGTATGGTTGAATATGTGGATGAATGGTTTTGATTATTGCTTGCCTGGATTTTATGGTCTTTACATGCACTTGTTCCTACGCTTAGTGACGACTAAGTATTAGATGTTATTTTAATTGTGGTGGCAATAAGAGGTGAGAGATTCAATCTCTCACTATCTCTATTGTGGTTAAGATAATATCGAAATCTTGTAATGCGCCATAATTGCATATTGTCTCTGTACCTCAACGCGCTGGAATATGCGAGATCCTTGAGATGATGTGTAGAGTGGGAAGAGGCCACCGATTACGAAGGTTGGTCGTGACAGGACTCGACGGAAAGGCGTTTCTTCCTACCGATCTTCAGTTATCAATAATCAAGTAAATCCGTCTATGATGCTATTTAATTAGGCTTTTTGGTTACGATCTCAACTAGCAGACTTTGGCTAACTTACCCCGCGATTTAATCAGGTTCCTTAGGCTGTTCAAACAACACTCAGACGAATCAGCCTCTGTGCCGATCGGCACACCACTGTGCCGATCGGCACATCCCCCAATTCTCCCAAAACTCACGCTCACGCTTACTAGAAAGCCTAGCTAACTCTTTTACTGATAATTCTGCTTAATTCCCATTAGTCTCTGTGGTTCGATTAAACCTTGAAATACTCTTCTGGGGAAAAAGACTACAACTGTACACCGTGCTCTTGCGGTATATAAGTGGGTGCGTAGATACGACCAACAAGCTGTCTTTTTCTGGCGCCGTTGCCGGGGACCTTTGTTCGAATTAGGCATTGTTTGAAGTTCGAGAATTGGCCGTGGTGCCGATCGGCACGCCTTTGTGCTGACCGGCATATTGCTTTCTTCTTTTAATTTATCTGTTTTTTCCAGTACATATGTCCTGTTTTATTTAACCAGACAGGTATGGACGGCGCTAAATCAAATAAACGCTTCAATTACCTCGATGATCTAGAGATTCTCTTTCGCAAGCGAAAGGCGGAAAAGAAAAGCAAGTCACTAGGAGACATAGAAGACAGTGTGCCGGTCAGCCCAAGAGCGTTGTTTGCAGCTCTAGAAGAAGACAACGAAGAAGAAGTTCCAGAAGTAGAAGACATGGCAGACACAACACCAATAGCTAATCGTCTCAAGCCTGCCCTGGACAATGTTATCAAGACTGAGTTTACTGCACAAGCTCAACCTTTTCAGCTGGAGCGTTACATGTCTGTGGTTGGTCAACAACCATTCACAGGTTCTGAAGATCCAAATATGCATTAGCAACATGTCACACCCGGTTTTCAAGACCAAAACCGAATGCATCTGTATGCGTGCCCAGGATCAAGTTTTCACGCACACAGGACAATTATGTGATAAAGAACAATATCTTTATTAAATCGATCACTTTATTACAAGAATGACCAACTGGTCTAAAAGAAAAGATTACATTGTAGCGGAAATAAATCTAAGCGTTGGCATTCTTTAACTCCACAGGCAGTCGACCGGAAGACTCGCAGGCCTAGATCTCCACTTCTCATCCTTGAGGCATTTCTTGGCAGCTTTCTTCACTGAACAGCAAACGGAAAAGGTATATGTTTCACGTGACATGTTGGCTAATAACAAGAAATGCTTAAAGAGGTTTATTTGCATAAATGCGGTTAGGTAAAATATTTTATAAAAGCATCTCCTATTTACTAGATGATATATATCTCCAGACGGCCAAGGTCACTCTACCTTGCCAAAATCAAGGGTTCCAAGCACCCTGCACGTACCTACAGGTTATTCCACCTGTACATCTATGGGTTACACCACCCGATCACAGTTACTCTACTGTGATTCCCTTTCAACCACCTTTCCCAACTAATCGTGTGAGGGTCATGCCGCTCTTGACCGTGAGCACGGGTGTCATGACAGTTTTACACTCTGCAGAGGTTGTACACATTTACCCACGAGTTTGTGATTTCGTCCCCTGTTGCCAGGTGGACTAAAGTCTCCTTTATACCGTGCCGGCCAAGCACATGCACACTTCCTTAGGTGTGCGGCCAGGAGATCACAACATGGCTTTTTCGTAGTTTTCTCCAGCTTGTACGTGCCCACTTAGGTTCCACCGATAGGGGAAGTATACCCTTCGCCCTAGAGGCCCCCTCTTGTGCCAGATGGTTCCGAGGAATAACCCTCCTGTCCCCACACATCTCTCTCCCGACGATTCCAGCGTAACCCGCCTTCCTCGCACCACCGTTTGGCACGCACAGAACTGGTCTCCACTCTTTAATAGGCCAGGCCGCGCCCATACTTGGACTCGTGGCCGTACGGTATTCATGGGTGATCGCTCCACGAACCGGTCCTTAGATTTAGGTGATCAACAAAACCAAAGGATTGTCGGTAACCCCGAACAACCCCCGAGCTGCCGGTAACCCTAGCACAGCTCCCAAACCACAATCACCTAAATCCCTAAGCTCCAATCATGTTGCTAAAGATTACCATTTAACCCTCATATGACAGAAGTTCAATTAATCAAGTTATAACCTTCCCAAACCGACATAAAGCAAGGCTAAGCAATTCTACCCACAAACAATAAAGGAATCTAGAGCGACAAGGAATGGTATGGAAATAATCTAGTAAACCCTACATATAGGTTCGATAGCATATTGACTCAAGCATGCAATTTTACAAACAAAACATTTATAAAGTTGGATACAAAATGCGTCAAGGACACTTGCCTTTTTGGTAGTATTGTTGCTCAGTGAATTCAATTCTTCATCTTCGCGATCCTCATGCTATTCCCGAGCGTGTATTCCTATTCGTGCACACAACAAACAAGCACAAACATCCATGACTAAGAACAATATGCAATTACGAGCTCATTTGGGATCAGGGCATGAGACAAAAATACAAAGAGCTCACCAAAGGCTGTGCAACAGCGGCGAACCCTCGGGGCAGACGGTGGACGTCGGTTGACGGATGACGGTCATGGCCTCGAGATGCGATGTCGATGTAGGTTGCATGTTGGGCGAGATGAAGGACCATGGCGTAGAATGCAGAATGACATTTTGTCGTACCCCATTTCTGGAGCACTAGTGCTTACCCGTATCAGTCCCTGGATCAGACGCTGATACGAACACTTACACAGAATGTCATCACAGAGTCATCACTTACATAAATATTACCAAGTCTCATACAAGCCTTCATACATAAAAGGTCTTACAGCACTCGGCCAGCGGCCGTCTTATTACAACAGACATCACATCGGTGAACTACTACAACAGAACCACTTGAACACTACTACAGCGGAAAGCGGAGACGGGACCACTACAGGCAACTTGAGTGCGGACAGAACCCTACTCTTCGTCTTCACCATCCTGGAACTCGTACTCGGGCTCTTCATCTGAATGATTAAAGCAAGGGTGAGTACATAAGGTACTCAGCAAGCCCTAACACAAGGGATAAAAGCATGCAAGGGTATAACCAAGGATAGGCTGAGGTTTAAGCATAGCGGGTAAAGCTATCTTTATGCAAAGGTTGTTTTAAAAGCAAAGCCAGTTGCAACTACAGTCAAGATTATTGTTGTCTTTTAGTGGGGTTGTTTGGCCCTGGGGGAGATGCAATCCATCCCGCCAGTTCCCAAGTTTTAAATGCTGGCAGGAAACCAGCGCACGGTTCCACACCGGAGTATTCCAAAAACACGCCAAGGAGATAACTCACACCGTTATACTAATCTTGTGTGGCCATAGCTTTCGCGTCGTCCAATACCGTGGAACACGGCTATCCAGATAGATTTTTACACTCTGCAGAGGTTGTACACGATTCCCCACAAGGTATACCAGTCCTTCCCACCGTCGTGGTTAGAAAAGGCATACAGAGGTCCCGTACCTACTTGGTGTCACCACGGCATCCACCCACGGAAAAACATCCGACCAGGGGCTTCATCACATCACATCAATATAGAAAGGCCTGAATAGTATCCATATGCCGGGCTCGCGTCCCACTGTCGGCGAGTCTTCTCCTGGCTTCCGCTGCAACTCCTGCCTCCGAGTGGATACCGGGTGGACACTATAGTAGGGTGTGGTTCCAACTCTTTCCCATACAAGACTTGTGGCTGTACGAAAGGTGCTAGGCCAGGCGGCACAGGAACCGGTCCTTATACGACCGAAGCAGGCATCTTCAATAGCTATCCTCACAGAGGAGTCGCATCCCAGAGATAGCCCTCCCCACTGAGGACTACCTCGCCTGCTCCCGCCAAGTATCCCCACTATAAGGTTGCACAAGTCACTAATTACCATCCCACATTATCATATTCACAACACACACCACCAAGCACTCACACATTTTACACTAAAAAGCATGTATAGCATGATTAATTAAGTACTCATGTGTAACAGTCCTAAGCAGCATAGCATTCCAACTAATCATTAAATAATTAACGATGTTGGACCCTAAGGTTAACAATAGAAGCAGGGTAATCAATTATCAAGGCATGGCAATCAACAAGTACTTAGGACATACTAAGCATTTAAACATCATGCAATTTATTTGTAAACAGGCTCTAAGTAGGTAATTTATAAACATAGGATCAATCATGATCAACGGAGGGTTAGGACTTGCCTTCACCAAAGTCTTCTTCTTCTAAGTCCTCGTAATCCGGATCCTCAGCTTCTTCCTCGTAAGCTTGATTATCTAGCGATTAAAGTAAATAACGACGAATAAATCTACCGCTCAAACAATTAATTAAACAAGCATTTAAACCAAATAAGATCCAAATAACATCAAATGAAGAAGTTTCTGATAGCATTGGATAGATCGGGAATTTAGATGAATTTTGGCGAAAGAATCGCCAAAATCGGAGTTAGAATGAAAAAGATATAGATTTTAGGAGTTGGTGGGATTAAATTAATTGGAACTAAACTTGATTAATTAAGTATGGGCAAAACTTAATTAATCTGAGGTGATTGAGTATGGGAACATGATTAGGAAGTATTCTAGTATTTTTGGAGAATTTATGGGATTTTTCTGATATTAGAAAAGTGCTCGAATAAGGATTTGGGTACGTTTACAGTGTGACGCTAGCAATTTCAGGTGTGTGTGAGGCTGACAGATGGGCCCGTGGGGCCGGTGTACTGTGCTGGTACTGTTGGGTGGACTCGGTCCACGAGTGCTGTGGACCGAGCGCGTTTGAGTGGGCGGTCCACGTGCACCGCGTGCACCACGTCGGACGGCGACCCGGTCGCGCGGGCCCACGCGTGCCGACGTGGCCGCCACGTCGGTCGGCGGCGTGACGCGCCGGAAACAGGGGAGCACGGCGGCGGCTCGCCGGATTCGTCGCCGGCGGCGGCTACAGGGGAAGGAGCGCGACGAGAAGCGGCTGGCGATGCTCTACGCGGCGCGGCGGAGCTAGCCGTGCTACACGTTCACGTCGGCGGCTAGCGGGGCGGCGGCGCGGGCTCGCCGGAGGTGGGCGGCGCGGCGGCGTGTAAGGGGAAACGGCATGCGCGTGTGCTTGTGCGAGTGTGTGTTGCTCTGCGGGTGCATGGGTGAGCGGGGAGTGTAGCGCGAGCCTCAGCTTGGCCGGGCACGGCCGGGAAGCACGCCGGCGACGAGGTCGAGCGGCGGCGGGTGGAGGAACTCGGTGCGGGTGCTCGCGCGAGGGGAGAGGAAGGAAGAGAAAGGGCGCGGGAGAGAGAGAAGAGGAAAGTGGTGCTCACTGTGGGGTCGACGCGGCTGGAGGGGAAACAGATGGTCGACGTCGACTATGATTGGCCGCCGGAACCCTAGCCCGCCGTGGACGCCATGCTCCACGCCTCGGCTGCGAGAACAAGAGGTACGGCGGGGTTAGGCTCGGCACGGCGATGCCAGAGAGAAGGAAGAGGGGCGAAGCTTCACTGTTAGCTCGCCGGAGTAGTCGCCGGAGAAAGAGAAGGTGGCGGTGGCCGGTGGGGAAAGGTGGAAATGGGCGCGATTTCAGTGACGATGGTGGTGTTTGAGCTCGCGGAAGAGGGAAGGGAGTGAGGGCGGAGCTCGACAGCCATTTATAGGCGGCGGGACGGAGGCATTTGGGCCGACTTAAGGTCGCCGATTTGGTTAATGGTGCCGGGCGCCGAAATTAGTGGCGGATACGTCGGCGCGCCAGGAGGGGACGGCGTCCACGTGCGCGTCGATGAGCGAGCTGCACGGCCACAGCGCGACGAACGGGACGGAGCGAAGAGGGCCCGCGTGGTGTTGACGCCGCGACGAGACGGCTTCGACACTGAAAACCATGGCGGCGCGATGAGGAGACGGGAAAGGACCGCGGCCACGCGCGGATGACGAACGCGCGGGACGGCCACAGTGGCGGCGACGAGATTTGTCGAGCCAGCGGTGCCGTGTGGGAGTGATGTCGTGGAGAGGAGCTCGTCGGTGTCGGCGAGATTGCCGGCCTAGGGCGGGGCGCGCTCTGCGGGAGCTGGCCGAAGAGACGCAGCGATGGGACGAGGCGGGAAGGACAGCGGCCACGCGCGTTCACGTGGTCTCCATGCGGCCAGACGCAACGAGACGCGGCGGGGAGCTCGCCGGCCAAGGCGAGCGGCGCGCGTCCGGGGAAGACGACGGCGTTGACTCGCGCGTCCGCGGGAGAGAGAGGAAAGAGAGGCGGGCCGGACGGTGCTGGGCCGGAGTGGGCCGCGGAGGAGAAAAGGAAAAGAAAGGGGAAGTCGGGCCGGCCAGGGAAAAAGAGAAAAGGGCGGCCCGGCGGGAAAGAAATGATTTAAACATTTCGCAGAATTAGATAGAACACAAATTTGAATGCTGTTCAAATTTGAAAGAGGATCAAAATCAATGAACACCTAAATAAAAACAATAAAACCCAAATATGCTTATGGTGGAGTTTGATGCATGAATAAAATTCGAAAATTCAAATTGGTATGAGTTCAACCTCTACTTTGCTTGAATTTGTTGGAAATTGAAAAAGTTCAAATTTTTAGTGATTTTTATAATGTGGCAAAACACAGGGTGTTACAAACCTACCCCACTTAAACGGAATCTCGTCCTCGAGATTCAGGCTCTTCCTCGAACAGGTAAGGAAACTCTTTCTTGAGATCGTCTTCGCGTTCCCACGTAGCCTCTGCTTCTGTGTGGTTACCCCATTGTACTCGACAGAACCGTATGGCATTTCTTCTAGTTAGCCGAGTAGCAACATCCAAAATCCTGATTGGCCTCTCTCGATATCTGAGATCCGGTTGAAGATCCATCACCTCCGGTGATACTATCTCCTCTGGGACTCGCAGACATTTCTTCAACTGTGAGACATGAAAGACATTGTGGATGTCTGACATCTCTTCAGGTAGTTCAAGGCGGTATGCCACTGCTCCTATCTTTTCGAGTACCTTGAAGGGTCCGATATATCTGGGTGCCAACTTTCCTCGGACTCTGAACCTTCGAGTACCTCGTATCGGTGATACCTTGAGGTACACATAGTCTCCAGCTTCGAAACTCAGATCTCTGCGTCGGGTATCTGCATAGCTTTTCTGTCTGCTCTGGGCAACTTTCAGTTTCTCCCTGATTAAAGCCACTTTCTCCTCAGCATCTCTGATGACTGCTGGTCCAAAGAAAGATCGTTCTCCAACCTCTGACCACATGAGAGGTGTTCTGCACTTTCTGCCATAAAGAGCTTCAAAGGGAGACATTTGCAGACTGGCCTGGTAACTGTTGTTGTAGGAGAACTCTGCAAAGGATAGACTTTTCTCCCAATCTTTCCCATAGGCTAGGACACATGCTCTCAACATATCCTCCAGAATTTGATTGACTCTCTCAGTCTGTCCATCTGTCTGGGGGTGATAAGCAGAGCTGTAGTCCAGCTTTGTTTTGAGTAGCTTGTGCAGACTTTTCCAGAATATTGAGGTGAACTGGGCACCTCGATCTGACACTATTCTGCTCGGGACTCCATGTAACTTGAGAACATTGTCTATGTACAGCTGGGCATAATTGTCCCCTCGGTAGGTTGTCTTCACTGCTATGAAGTGTGCGACCTTTGTCAGACGGTCCACTATGACCCATATTGAATCATTTCCTTTCTGGGTGCGGGGTAACCCCACAATGAAATCCATACTGATCTCATCCCATTTCCATACTGGGACATGTAGCGGCTGTAACAGTCCTGCAGGTCTTTTGTGTTCTGCCTTGACTCTGCTGCAGATATCACATCGGGCAACGAACTCTGCTATGTCCCTTTTCATTCCTGTCCACCAGTACTTCTGTTTTAAGTCCAAGTACATCTTGGTACATCCTGGATGAATGGAGTATGCTGAATTATGGGCTTCATCCATGATGAGTTGCTGATAACCTCCATTCTTAGGTACACATATTCGGTCCTTGTACCATAAGGTGCCTTGATCATCTACTCTGAATCCTGGTGCTTTATCCACTCCTGTTTTCTCTTTTAACTCCTGTATTTCCTCATCTTCTTTTTGAGCTGCTCGAATCTGACCTTCCAGAGTTGGTTCAACATGCAAGGTGCTTAACTGGCTTGCATCTAAGAAGTGTAGATTCAACTGCTCGAACTCTGTCAGTAACTCAGGTCTTCGCCTGTTCAACTTGATGCTGTTGCAATGAGCCTTCCGGCTTAGTGCATCTGCCACTACATTGGCCTTTCCAGGGTGATACTGTATGTCCAGGTTGTAGTCCTTGATTAATTCCAACCATCTTCTCTGTCTGAGATTCAGGTCCGACTGTGTGAAGATGTACTTCAAGCTTTTATGATCTGTGTAAACTTCACACTTATTTCCAATAAGATAGTGCCTCCATATCTTCAAAGCATGCACAACTGCTGCTAATTCCAGATCATGGGTTGGATAATTCTGCTCGTGCGTCTTCAACTGTCTTGAGGCATAAGCTACTACCCTTCCATCTTGCATCAGGACACAACCTAATCCTTGTCGAGACGCGTCGCAGAATACGACAAAATCTCGATGGATATCCGGTAGGATTAGCACTGGGGCTGTTGTTAACCTTCTTTTCAACTCCTGAAAACTCTTCTCACAAGCCTCTGTCCACTTGAACTCCTTTCCTTTCTGTGTCAAGGTGGTCATTGGTCTTGCCAGCTTGGAAAATCCCTCTATGAATCTGCGGTAGTAACCTGCTAATCCAAGGAAACTTCTGATTTCTGTCACATTGGTGGGTTGCTTCCAGTTAGTAACGGCCTCAACTTTGGCTGGATCTACTGCAACACCCTCCTCTGTCAGGATATGACCAAGGAAGGCAACTTCTCTCAACCAAAATTCGCATTTACTGAACTTGGCATAGAGCTCATGTGCTCTCAGCTTCTCAAGTACAATTCTCTCAGATGCTGCTCATGCTCTTCAGCACTCTTGGAGTAAATCAGGATGTCGTCAATGAAGACCACGACAAACCGATCTAACTCTTCCATAAAGACCTTGTTCATCAGATTCATGAAGTATGCCGGTGCATTGGTAAGTCCAAAAGGCATCACTGTAAACTCATACTGACCATATCTTGTCACAAAGGCTGTCTTGAGTATGTCTCCTTCTCGGATTTTCAGTTGATAGTAACCCGATCTCAGGTCTATCTTGGAGAAGAACTTGGCTCCCTTCAACTGATCAAACAAATCGTCGATCCTGGGCAGTGGGTACTTGTTCTTGATGGTGACTTCGTTGAGTGAACGGTAGTCAATGCACATTCTGAGACTGCCATCTTTCTTCTTAACAAAGAGAACAGGTGACCCCCAAGGAGAAGAGCTGGGTCTGATGAAACCTTTCTCTTGTAACTCAGCCATCTGTGCCTTCAACTCTGCTAGCTCATTGGCTGCCATCCGATAAGGTCTCTTGGCTATTGGAGAAGTTCCAGGGAGAAGCTCAATGATGAACTCAATGTCACGGTCAGGTGGCATTCCTGGTAACTCATCTGGGAAAACATCTGGGTAATCACAGACTACTGGTACTTCCTCCAAGGGTTTGGCCTCTAGATTGCACACCATGGATGTGACTATTGCTTTTCTTGGCTCACATTCTACTTTGATTCCCTGGTGGTTCACTAGGGATACTCTTCGGGTATCACAGGCTATATTGCCTTGATGCTTGCTCAACCAATCCATTCCAAGGATAACATCTATTCCTGCAGACTTGAGTACTACTAGGTCTGCTAGGAACACTACCCCACTTAAAAGAATCTTAACCCGGGGACATCCCAAGAAGCACTTGATTTTTGCTCCAGGGGAGTGGGTTATCAGGGGTTGTTTTAGCAAAACAGTTGGAAAACCATGTGCAGCAACAAAACTCGAAGATATGAACGAATGCGAAGCTCCGGAATCAAACAAAACTGTTGCAAGAGTGGAGTTGACAAGGTACTCACCAAGAACAACGTCTGGTGCTTCTTCAGCTTCTTCGGTGTTGATGTGGTTAACTTTGCCTCGACCGAAGGTCTGATTGCTCCTTCGCTGTGGTCCTGAGGATTGCGGTCCACCACGTCCAACTCCTGATGCTGCTGTCCTGGTATTGCTGGGCTGATGTGACTGAGCTGGTGCCTGGTTCTGGTTCAGATATGGGCATCTGGCAACCATGTGGCCTGGTTCACGGCAGTGAAAGCATGTCCTCTTCTCGTTCTGAGCTGGCTGGGCAACACTGGGGCTGCTTTTCTGCTGGCTGCCTGCATTCTGATTGCGGTAAGAAGGAGCTGGCTTCTGTGGATTTGATGCTGAGGAACGGTACTGCATGGTCGGTTGGTGCTTGGGCTTCTGGAAAAAGCTGTTCCTTGACCTCTGGTTCCTCTCCTGTTGCTTGAACTTCTGCGCATTGAACTTGCGCTTCTTGTCATTCTCAAGGTGAGAACGAGCATCGTCCAGGAGAATGGCACGGTTCATCAGAGTGTTGAAGTCTGGATAGATGTGAGTGATCAGCTGCATCCTCAAACTGGGACTGAGTCCTTTCCTGAAGCGATCCTGCTTCTTCTTGTCAGTATTGACATCATCAGGTGCATAGCGTGCCAACTTCATGAACTTCCTGATATACTGGTTCACAGTCATGGCTCCTTGCCTCAAAGAGCGGAACTCATCTGCCTTCATCTCCATGATACCTTCAGGAATGTGGTACCTCCTGAATTCCTCCTGGAACTCATCCCAAGTGATAGCATCAGCATTTTCTGCGGCTTCACAGTAGTTATCCCACCACTCACTTGCTGCCCCAATGAGCTGGTGAGATGCCAGAAGAACTTTCTCTCTGTCGGTGGCATTGACAGTCTGCAGCTTCTTGGTGATGCCTCTCAGCCAATCATCTGCAGCCAAGGGATCTTCTTCAACACCCTCAAAGGTTGGTGGCCTGAGTCTCATGAACTCTGACATCTTGTTCTGGGGACCGGTTGTACGATCTAGGAGTCCCTGGGCAATGACTTCCATCAGACGGGTCTGGTTATCCATCACTGCCACTAGGTTAGTGACAGGTGGTTGAGGTATTCTTCCACCTCGTCCACCACCTCGTCCACCACCTCTTCCACGGTTCTGGTTTCCTCCACCTCGGCTCTGGTTGTTATTTCCAACCTCATCATGACTTTCCTGCTGATTCTGGCTGGCTTCATCTTCCTGATGGTCTTGATCACGGTTTCCACCTCTGCCTCCACCTCTACCTCTTCCACGTTGGTTGTTATTTCTGCCTCTGCCACGTCCACGTCCATTGCCCGCATCATGGGCATCATCCTCTTGCTCCTCACGTGCTGCACGCCTCTGGCGCTGCTGGATTCTAGCGGACCTTTTGGGAGGCATCTGTTGATTGATGGTTGATAGAGAAGGGTGAGATTGAGACAGGGTTAAGGTTACGAGTTTTAACGAGGAAACAAGGCAACACTGAAGATAACTAACACACAAACAAGAAGATCCAGCATCATTACAACATCACAGCATTACATATACATCATAACATAGGTTCGATCACACATACCCAAATCCTTTCATATAGAAGGATTTGTCGGTTACAACTGGATACAGGACTCGACAACAAGGTACACTAGTATGCAACAACACACAACTGCTAGCTAAACAAACTACGGGTACAAGCACTGCTGCCACAAGTGCTGCTGGTAGCTGACTCCATCACTGCTAACTGCTGCTCACAGGTCGAAGCCACGGTCCCTGCGCCACTCCTGGTACAGGTTAAAAGGGTCGCTCCACTGGGAGTGAGCACTGAGCAACTGGTGGTACTCGAAGAGTCCTGCGTCACTGGGCATCTGGGGTCCAAGTGCCTGCTGCTGAACTGCTGGAAAGTACTGAGCTGGGAGTGCAGCAAACACTGGCTGGTAGTGAACAGGGGGTGCAACAAGGGGTGACAGGTACTGAGCCTGTGGCACAACAACTGTGGGGTAGTACTGAGCTGGTGGTTCAACAGGTGCTGACGGGTACGGAGCTGGTGGTGCAACAGGTGCTGACGGGTACGGAGCTGGTGGTGCAACAGGTGCTGACGGGTACGGAGCTGGTGGTGCAACAGGTGCTGGCTGGTGCTGAGCTGGTGGTGCAGCAGGTGCTGGCTGGGGGTGAGCTGGTGGATCAACAACTGCTGGCTGGGGGTGAGCTGGTGAGTCAGCGACTGCTAGGTAATCCTCATCCATCGCATCGTCGTCTCCTGTGAGATCGACAATCTGATCTGCCATGGAGTCCTCTGACTCCTCTGACTGGTCGTCCTCAAACATCTGGTAGAACTCAGGTGGTATGTTGTACACCAGGGGCTGACTATCTAACGAAGAATCTGAGTACTCTGCCCAGTCACTGGCATACTCCAACTCGAAGAACGGGATGTTCTCCGACGGCTCGTCCTCAGCGGGCTCCTCACCCTGCGAAGGGTCCTCTGGTAACTCTGGCTCAGGGTCGTCCTCCGCCATCTCGGCATCCTCATCCTCCATGGGCTCCTCCTCAGTCCTCGCTGAGTCCTCCTCGGGTGCTGAGTTGTCATCGTTGCCCTCTGAACTGTCGGTGTCTATCTGATGGTCAGAGCCTGCGTCTGGGTCGTCTCCTGGAACTAGTGTGATCCACAAGGTAGTCGAAGCTGGCTCATCCTCTGGAATGGCTGGGACTGGAACAACCTCGGTGGGAGCTGAGACTGGGTCAACCTCTGTGGAAACTGCCTCTGGGGAAACTGGGGCTGCCTGCTGTGCTACTCCGGACGGTCCCGTACCTTCATCTCTCTCACTGTCACTAGAGTCATCCTCTGTGTCTGTAGTGTCGTCATCACCCTCTGACTCTGTAGGTGCTGCGTAGTGAGAGTGGCGGTGCAGTCCCTTGACCCTCGGTAGAAACCTGCGACGGGGTCCTCCGTGGTGCGTGTGACACCCCACGTAACAACTGTCCAACCTCTTGATAAGGTAGGTGGCATCCTCTCTCCAGAGCTTCTTGGTACGCTCTAGGGTAGCCTGGGTCTCTGTAAGCTGAGCCTGAACTGCAGCTAGCTGTGCCTGAGTCTCTGTAAGCTTGTCTGTGTCCTCCTGCCAGTGCCCTGCGGTGGTCTCGAGAACAGACTGTGTCTGTGCAAGCCGTGCCTGGGTCTCTGTAAGCTGCTCACTGAGGGCTCTCTCTCTAGTCTCTGCCTCCTCGGCTCTGGTGACACACCTCGACCACTGTCGCTGGTGCTGCTCGTACAGGTCGTCCAAGGCAAGAAGGTACTGGACAGTGGCAACCAAGGCGGGGTTGTCCTCTGTCTGACTCAAACCCTGAAGTGCCCTCCACCTACGTCGCCATGCCGGGTGGCGGCAGGTGTAGAGCGGGAAGTAGCGGGACGGCGTGCCACGCACGTCCTGCTCGTGTCGCTCGCAGAAGAGGAGCAGGGCCTTGCGGGCCCCTGCCTGGTAGGCGTCGGAGAGTGAAGCGCCGAAGGTCGTGGCTGTCAGCGGCTCCCAGTCAGGGTGCTCGGGTGACTGGAGGATAGTCACGTGAACTTCGCACCTCTGGGTGCCGTGCTGGACGGAACGGCGAGTGCGGTACTCTGGACGGTCGGTGTAGCCGAACCTCTGCAGGGTCTCCCAAAGGACACTGGGAAAGCCTGCAGTGCCGATCTGGTAGCTGAAGGACCACTCACTGTCTACCAACTGGACCTCCATCTGTTCAACAAAAGTTGAAGATGGGTAAGTACACAACAACGGAACAAAAATTTTATAAAGTAAAGACAGAACTGGAGTAAAATTTTGTAACATAGTTTGTATATATAAAATATCACTCTCTCACACTCGATCCAACCTAGGGTTCATCCTACAGTCAAGCATGGCTCTGATACCACTCTGTCGTACCCCATTTCTGGAGCACTAGTGCTTACCCGTATCAGTCCCTGGATCAGACGCTGATACGAACACTTACACAGAATGTCATCACAGAGTCATCACTTACATAAATATTACCAAGTCTCATACAAGCCTTCATACATAAAAGGTCTTACAGCACTCGGCCAGCGGCCGTCTTATTACAACAGACATCACATCGGTGAACTACTACAACAGAACCACTTGAACACTACTACAGCGGAAAGCGGAGACGGGACCACTACAGGCAACTTGAGTGCGGACAGAACCCTACTCTTCGTCTTCACCATCCTGGAACTCGTACTCGGGCTCTTCATCTGAATGATTAAAGCAAGGGTGAGTACATAAGGTACTCAGCAAGCCCTAACACAAGGGATAAAAGCATGCAAGGGTATAACCAAGGATAGGCTGAGGTTTAAGCATAGCGGGTAAAGCTATCTTTATGCAAAGGTTGTTTTAAAAGCAAAGCCAGTTGCAACTACAGTCAAGATTATTGTTGTCTTTTAGTGGGGTTGTTTGGCCCTGGGGGAGATGCAATCCATCCCGCCAGTTCCCAAGTTTTAAATGCTGGCAGGAAACCAGCGCACGGTTCCACACCGGAGTATTCCAAAAACACGCCAAGGAGATAACTCACACCGTTATACTAATCTTGTGTGGCCATAGCTTTCGCGTCGTCCAATACCGTGGAACACGGCTATCCAGATAGATTTTTACACTCTGCAGAGGTTGTACACGATTCCCCACAAGGTATACCAGTCCTTCCCACCGTCGTGGTTAGAAAAGGCATACAGAGGTCCCGTACCTACTTGGTGTCACCACGGCATCCACCCACGGAAAAACATCCGACCAGGGGCTTCATCACATCACATCAATATAGAAAGGCCTGAATAGTATCCATATGCCGGGCTCGCGTCCCACTGTCGGCGAGTCTTCTCCTGGCTTCCGCTGCAACTCCTGCCTCCGAGTGGATACCGGGTGGACACTATAGTAGGGTGTGGTTCCAACTCTTTCCCATACAAGACTTGTGGCTGTACGAAAGGTGCTAGGCCAGGCGGCACAGGAACCGGTCCTTATACGACCGAAGCAGGCATCTTCAATAGCTATCCTCACAGAGGAGTCGCATCCCAGAGATAGCCCTCCCCACTGAGGACTACCTCGCCTGCTCCCGCCAAGTATCCCCACTATAAGGTTGCACAAGTCACTAATTACCATCCCACATTATCATATTCACAACACACACCACCAAGCACTCACACATTTTACACTAAAAAGCATGTATAGCATGATTAATTAAGTACTCATGTGTAACAGTCCTAAGCAGCATAGCATTCCAACTAATCATTAAATAATTAACGATGTTGGACCCTAAGGTTAACAATAGAAGCAGGGTAATCAATTATCAAGGCATGGCAATCAACAAGTACTTAGGACATACTAAGCATTTAAACATCATGCAATTTATTTGTAAACAGGCTCTAAGTAGGTAATTTATAAACATAGGATCAATCATGATCAACGGAGGGTTAGGACTTGCCTTCACCAAAGTCTTCTTCTTCTAAGTCCTCGTAATCCGGATCCTCAGCTTCTTCCTCGTAAGCTTGATTATCTAGCGATTAAAGTAAATAACGACGAATAAATCTACCGCTCAAACAATTAATTAAACAAGCATTTAAACCAAATAAGATCCAAATAACATCAAATGAAGAAGTTTCTGATAGCATTGGATAGATCGGGAATTTAGATGAATTTTGGCGAAAGAATCGCCAAAATCGGAGTTAGAATGAAAAAGATATAGATTTTAGGAGTTGGTGGGATTAAATTAATTGGAACTAAACTTGATTAATTAAGTATGGGCAAAACTTAATTAATCTGAGGTGATTGAGTATGGGAACATGATTAGGAAGTATTCTAGTATTTTTGGAGAATTTATGGGATTTTTCTGATATTAGAAAAGTGCTCGAATAAGGATTTGGGTACGTTTACAGTGTGACGCTAGCAATTTTCAGGTGTGTGTGAGGCTGACAGATGGGCCCGTGGGGCCGGTGTACTGTGCTGGTACTGTTGGGTGGACTCGGTCCACGAGTGCTGTGGACCGAGCGCGTTTGAGTGGGCGGTCCACGTGCACCGCGTGCACCACGTCGGACGGCGACCCGGTCGCGCGGGCCCACGCGTGCCGACGTGGCCGCCACGTCGGTCGGCGGCGTGACGCGCCGGAAACAGGGGAGCACGGCGGCGGCTCGCCGGATTCGTCGCCGGCGGCGGCTACAGGGAAGGAGCGCGACGAGAAGCGGCTGGCGATGCTCTACGCGGCGCGGCGGAGCTAGCCGTGCTACACGTTCACGTCGGCGGCTAGCGGGGCGGCGGCGCGGGCTCGCCGGAGGTGGGCGGCGCGGCGGCGTGTAAGGGAAACGGCATGCGCGTGTGCTTGTGCGAGTGTGTGTTGCTCTGCGGGTGCATGGGTGAGCGGGGAGTGTAGCGCGAGCCTCAGCTTGGCCGGGCACGGCCGGGAAGCACGCCGGCGACGAGGTCGAGCGGCGGCGGGTGGAGGAACTCGGTGCGGGTGCTCGCGCGAGGGGAGAGGAAGGAAGAGAAAGGGCGCGGGAGAGAGAGAAGAGGAAAGTGGTGCTCACTGTGGGGTCGACGCGGCTGGAGGGGAAACAGATGGTCGACGTCGACTATGATTGGCCGCCGGAACCCTAGCCCGCCGTGGACGCCATGCTCCACGCCTCGGCTGCGAGAACAAGAGGTACGGCGGGGTTAGGCTCGGCACGGCGATGCCAGAGAGAAGGAAGAGGGGCGAAGCTTCACTGTTAGCTCGCCGGAGTAGTCGCCGGAGAAAGAGAAGGTGGCGGTGGCCGGTGGGGAAAGGTGGAAATGGGCGCGATTTCAGTGACGATGGTGGTGTTTGAGCTCGCGGAAGAGGGAAGGGAGTGAGGGCGGAGCTCGACAGCCATTTATAGGCGGCGGGACGGAGGCATTTGGGCCGACTTAAGGTCGCCGATTTGGTTAATGGTGCCGGGCGCCGAAATTAGTGGCGGATACGTCGGCGCGCCAGGAGGGGACGGCGTCCACGTGCGCGTCGATGAGCGAGCTGCACGGCCACAGCGCGACGAACGGGACGGAGCGAAGAGGGCCCGCGTGGTGTTGACGCCGCGACGAGACGGCTTCGACACTGAAAACCATGGCGGCGCGATGAGGAGACGGGAAAGGACCGCGGCCACGCGCGGATGACGAACGCGCGGGACGGCCACAGTGGCGGCGACGAGATTTGTCGAGCCAGCGGTGCCGTGTGGGAGTGATGTCGTGGAGAGGAGCTCGTCGGTGTCGGCGAGATTGCCGGCCTAGGGCGGGGCGCGCTCTGCGGGAGCTGGCCGAAGAGACGCAGCGATGGGACGAGGCGGGAAGGACAGCGGCCACGCGCGTTCACGTGGTCTCCATGCGGCCAGACGCAACGAGACGCGGCGGGGAGCTCGCCGGCCAAGGCGAGCGGCGCGCGTCCGGGGAAGACGACGGCGTTGACTCGCGCGTCCGCGGGAGAGAGAGGAAAGAGAGGCGGGCCGGACGGTGCTGGGCCGGAGTGGGCCGCGGAGGAGAAAAGGAAAAGAAAGGGGAAGTCGGGCCGGCCAGGGAAAAAGAGAAAAGGGCGGCCCGGCGGGAAAGAAATGATTTAAACATTTCGCAGAATTAGATAGAACACAAATTTGAATGCTGTTCAAATTTGAAAGAGGATCAAAATCAATGAACACCTAAATAAAAACAATAAAACCCAAATATGCTTATGGTGGAGTTTGATGCATGAATAAAATTCGAAAATTCAAATTGGGTATGAGTTCAACCTCTACTTTGCTTGAATTTGTTGGAAATTGAAAAAGTTCAAATTTTTAGTGATTTTTA
Organism: Eragrostis nindensis; assembly: GCA_012490785.1. Classification (NCBI taxonomy): domain Eukaryota; kingdom Viridiplantae; phylum Streptophyta; class Magnoliopsida; order Poales; family Poaceae; genus Eragrostis; species Eragrostis nindensis. The sequence continues at coordinate 1,248,660 of JAAXCT010000023.1, forward strand.
TAATGTGGCAAAACACAGGGTGTTACACATTTTCACAAATATAGTTGGTCTTTGTGAAGTTATATGGTGCAACGGGAAACACAGAGACGATTGCTCGCAGTTTCTATGGTGGCCGTGAACAGACAGCGTGAAGATGACTTGTGCCTTCCCGCTGTTTGGCTGTACGAATCAAGAAAGTGTTTGAACAGAAATATACAAAGGTACTGGGAACACGACTATGACATCATGAAGTGTTGAGAAACGCACCATAATCAGAGATCGATGTCTTGGAGCATAGCAGAGTCGTGCAGCGGCAGTTCAGATGCCGACTACGTTCCTGGATGCAGTGATGTATATCTCGGAAAGAAATCCTATGATCACAAACATAACTTGATGGGACACAATTGGGTATGGCAATTGCATCATGGAAGACTTGGTATTGAGCAGAACGAGGATAGAATTACCGTCGTGCGCGCTGGGCGCGTCCAGAACAGGGAGCAGAGTCTATTGAAAACACGATCCCGGTCGCATCAGGACAGTTCTGGCCATGATCTTCGGCTATGCTTTGGAGGACTTCAAGGCGCACGACCTGGCAAAGTTTGGCTTCATTTCGTGTTGTAGATCAACGGGAACAGGGATGCCAATCAGGGGCGCCGCGGCTGGACGAGACTGGCAGTAGAGGAGACGGTGGGGAAAAACGAGTTACAGCTTGGGGATGGATGCGAGAGAGCAGGGGAGTTCATCAGCCATGGGAAGGGGACTCTGGGCGTGCTTTTACAGGTCCAAGAGAGGGAGAGAAGGGGGCAGGGGCAAGGAGAAACTGCAGCAATGAAGCAACATCGGTTTCACCTCTTCTTGATGGGAATTGATAGAGGATGAATCATGCTATCGATTTTGCTTGTTGGTAGGCATCAAGTGCGCTGTCATGGCGCTCCAGTGGGAGGAGCTCTGTTGGCTGGCCATGGCGTTTTTAGAAGAGGAATGATGGTGTCGGGAAGATGAAGATGAGCAGGCGCTTGCGGTTGGGCTTCGGCTTGGGCTATTGGGCGTGGTTGTTACTGACGTGAGAAAGAGGAGAGAAAATGGATTAAGGCAAAGATTAGGTGGATTAGGGGCCCATTAGTATGGGTATTGTTTTATTTATTTTTCTGGTTTATAAATTATATAAAGACTCAAACCATTCAAAGAAAACAATAGAAACTCAAAACAAGCATTTTTAAAGTTTTAAGACAAACTAAATTTTCATTTAAACATTTTTTTAATCAAACCAACTAAAATAAAATAAATCACTCAGATGCAAATATTTTTTGCAAGACGAAATAAATTCAGTTTAAACAAAATTTAAGAAAACCTTTGAAATAATGAGAAAATTAACATTTGAAGTTAAAAAACGGTTCACATCCCAAAACTGAAATTTTGGGGTGTGACACAACATTTTCATGAAATCTGCAGTACCTTTCAATTACAACATATGAATGCCAATGAAGCCAAAGTGCGACTTTTTCCTCTATCTCTTATTGGGCGTCCTAAGCAGTGGTACCATGGGTTACCTGCTGCAACAAAGATTAGTTAGGATCAGCGTATTTTTGGCAAAGTACTTCCCTCCAGGCAAGACTCAAGCTTTGAAGAACAAGATCCTTGGATTTACTCAACTTGCTGATGAGAGCGTTGGAGAAGCATAGAATCGATTCAACGAGTACAAGGATGCTTGTCCGCATAATGGCCTTGCTGAATGGGAGCTAGTCGAAAGGTTCTACACGGGTTTGAATCTTTTGTCCCGACAACACTTAGATGCTTCGTCTGGAGGATCGTTTTTGGACCAGACACCGCCCAAGCCACAGCCCTGATCAAGAAGATAGAGCAAAGTCAATCATAGGTTAGTGAGAGAGAAAGTAGAAGCCTTCAACCTTCCACGGGAAAAATGAAGAGTGTGGTGGAAAGAGCTTATGATGAATTGCTTATGGACAAGCTCGACACCATACAAAGGAGATTGGACAAAATTGATCATATTCCCAAGGAAGAGACCGTCAAGCTAGCGGAAGCCCGATCCACATGTGAAGAATGTGGAAAGCTTAGTCATATGAGCAAGGATTGCCCCTAGGATGTAAAGATGCTTAATTATGTCAAGAGCTAAGGATGGAAGACTCCATATCAGCAACAAAGGAGTAGCTTCACCCCATCATCGTCTATGCAAAATGCCATCCCTCTTCGTATTCAATGCCAAGAGTTCTTTCAAGCTCAAGAGAAGGTCAACAAGGACACCCAAGCCAAATTCAAGGAAGTTGATCGTGTGCTTGAAACAATCAATGATAAGGTCATCGAAGTGGGGAGTTCTAATCAGCAAATTCTCCAATTCATGAAGATGATGGAGAAACAAATGGCCCAATTAGCGGAGTCGGTGCAAGGTGAGAAGGAAGCTCTTCCTGGTAATACCCGCTCTGCAGAACAGCTGAAATCCATCGCTACGAGGTCTGGAAAGCAAACAGAAGATCCAAAGTTTGCAGCTGGAGCAAGACGACCTCGTGTCGACCGGCACGACTCTGGTGCCAATCGGCACGCTACAGAAGATGGTGCCGATCAGCACGCAGAGGGTGCCGATCGGCACACTGAGGAAATTGACCTCTCGGGTCTGAAAAAGGGAACTGAGAACAAGAAACACGGTCCTGCTACCTTACTGGATACGCAGCTGCTGGCCAAGACAGAGAGGATTCGACACCATGATGAGCAATTCTCCAGGTTTGTCGATATTATGAAGAAGTATATATCAATGTCCCATTCCTTGATGCCCTTCAAGTGCCCACCTATGCTAAGTATATAAAGGATATTATGCAAAGCAAGAAGTCCTTAGCATCGAAAGAAGTAGTGAAGATGACAAAGGAGTGCACTGCAGCTATTAATGACATTACACCAGAAAAGAAGCCCGACCCTGGTTCTCCTAGTATCCGGTGTTTGATTGGAGCTCAAATCTTTGAAGGGGCTTTATGCGATCTTGGAGCAAGTGTAAGTGTCATGCCTCGCTATGTCTTTCAAGTCTGAATTTGCCAGAGTTGGAGCCTACGGCTATGTGTTTGGAGTTGGCCGATCAATCGGTTCGTTATCCCGATGGAATTGCTGAAGATGTGCCTGTTCAAATCGGTGATCATATAGTTCCTGTGGATTTCATTGTGCTTGATATGGATTGAAGGACAAAGACTTCTTTAATTTTAGGTCGGCCATTCTTAAGGACAGCAAAGGCAAACATTGATGTGGGGAGTGGAAAGATAAGTTTCGACATAAGTGGAGCCTCCTACACGTTCAAGTTTCGCTCCAAGGGAGAAGAAAGCCGTATGGTCTCTACGGTTGAGAAATACAAGTCTCCGCACCACAAAAGAATCGAGGGTAATTGGAGGAAGGATATGTCCTATCATTAAAGGAGAAGGGACTAGAGAACCTTGTAGTGTCGCAACTATGATTCCCGTAGAGCGACGCTAAGGAAGTGATTTATACGGGGAGGTCAAGCTCTACGACCTTTTTAAAACTAAGAGCGCTTTTGGGAGGCAACCCAAAATCCGGGAGGCAGTCATAGGGTGAGTCTTTTTGTGTTAGTGCTTTTGGGAGGGCAACCCGTGAATTAGAAATTTAGTGCTAACCGGGAGGGCAACCCGGCCTTTAATTTGTTTGCTTGTAATCCACAATAATGCTCCCGGAATAAAATTTGTTAGTTCAAGTGTTTGTTTTAACTTTTGTGTGAACCTTTGCGCTGTCTGTTTACTTTCTGCAGTTTTTGTTTTGTATTTTGCTTGTTCACTAATAGTGCAGGAAGAAAAGAAACAAAAAGTGAACAATCTGGTTGGTGCCGATCAGCACAAGGCCGTGCCGACCGGCATAAAAGCTGGCACGCCAAATCGTGCTCTGAAAGATACTCCGATCTGGAGATACAAATTAATTGGGGGTAACACAAGGAAAATGTGCGGAATATTCGAGGAAGAAAATATCAAAAAGGTGAGTTCAACAATTGTCCCGAGATTATTTCCGTGTTTTTGGTATTTTTCTGTGTCGCAGAAATATATTGTATGATTCTTGCGGAAGAAGGAGGCACTAGCGGAAATTTGGCTCGGTTGCCGACCGATACGACAATCGTGCCGATCGGCACCACAAGGAAACGCAACCTCCAGGAATCTCGATGCTACAGGAGATCTGACATCCGTAGGAAATTTGAAATTCTGACGACACGAAGCGACGAAGTTCTGAATCAGGCGCAGACTGCACTGTGCCGACCGGCACCATGCTGTGCCGATCGGCACACTGGCCAATAATTCAAAAGAAGCATCAAAGTCTGCACACGTTGGAAGAAGGAAAAGTCACTGACGCCCATGCTGCTGCCGAGCGCAGAGGGGGCACTGCGCGCCCAGCCTTGGGATGGAGCGAATGTGCCGATCGGCACGGCTCCCGTGCCGATCGGCATCACCTGGAAAATTCAAATCCTTGCAGGTGCTACCCTGTTTCCCGACATGCGACACTATACCAGGCATGGGGAAGAGGCAAAGAAAGCGCGGCAGCTAAGGCGCGGGGGAATCAGCGAAAATTTGAATTGTGCCGACCGGCACGGTCTCCGTGCCAATCGGCACCACATAGAAAAGCCAAACTTTTGCATGTGCTCTCCTGTTTCCCGACATGCGACACTGTATCAGGCATGTGGAAGAAGAAAGGAAGGCGTGGCAGCCAAGGCTCGATGGAATCCGTGAAAATTTGAATCGTGCCGATCGGCACGGCACTGTGCCGACCGGCGCGCCGGGGGAATTTGAACCGACGGCGGGTTCCTTCCCCTTGAAGCCTTGGAGAGCTATAAAAGGAGGCATCACCTCCTCCATTTTCGCCACAGCTTCCTGGTAAACCTCTCCACTCCTCCACTTCCTTTATTTGCGCAATTCGCTTCCGTTTTCGTAGGAGATGAACGGGCTCGGATCCACGATCAAGAGCGTCGGCAAGAGGGTTCGCCGGGGGTTTAGCTCCGGCGAATCGCAGCAGTCCGGCGGCAACAACTCCGGCAGCAACAACTCCGGCAGCGACTCCGGCTCCTTCACCACGCCGCGGAGGGCAAGTTTGGCGGGCTACAATAGCCCCGAGCTCTCCGTCGAGATGACGCCGCCATGAGGGCGGGACGACTTCTACATCGCCCACCTCGACTCCGGCATTCCTCGAGCACCGAGGCCGCGCACAAGGAGCGCAACCGCCGCCGCCGCCGCGGCAGGTGGATCGTCGGCGGAAGCCGAGTCGAGCGCGCCGGCATATGTGCCGCGCGCGGTTCGGGAGGGGTTCACCCTCACGAGCTTGGAGGAGTAGTACATCTACACCAACATCCGCAGCCGCATCGTTTCCAACATCGACTTGGATGAGGAGTTCCTCACCAAGGTCGGGGTGTGGTCAGACCTCCGACAATGCCTCATCAACCTTGGGTGGGAGACCCTCCACGACCAAGTGAGCAGCTTCGACATCGAGCTCATCACCGAGTTCATCACCACCATGCGCTGCGAGACGAACGAGCAAGGAGACGAGAAGATCAAGTTCCGTGTGCGGGACGAGCCCTACTCCATCGAGATCGGGGATCTCTCCGATGCTCTCGTTTTGGCGCCGCATCGCCGACGCGGAAGAGTGCAAGAGGGGGCACATCAAGAACCCCACGATCCAGATCCTTCACCGGTGGATGGCCGCACACACCACCGGCCGCCTCGACACCACCAACATCTCCGACACGGACTTGCGTTGGCTCTACAACGCCATCGCGAGCCCGTCGAAGTGCAACCCCATCATGTTGATGGTGGGGAGTTGGTTTAGCCAAAGGGCCAACCCTAAGGCGAAGCTGGCTTTTGGAGGCTACCTCCAAACAATTGTCTTCAAGGTCACCGACGGCAACCTCATGATGAAGGACGATTGCTGGGTCAGGCCGGCGCTCATCGACCAGTCCATGGTGCGCGGGAAGACCATCACGGGGAGTGCCAAGCTCGGCTACTACGTCTGCGGCATCAACATTCGACTCCCCTGCCCCGAGCTCGGCCTCTTCCTCCCGAACAAGATTGATGGAGGAAATTGGCTCGAGGCCGACCTCCGCGAGCGATACAAGGTGACGAAGAGCAAGCGCGGAAGGAAGGAGATCATCGGGCAGTCTTCGGCGAGTACAGCAGCAGCAGACTGGGGCAGCTGGGACTCCGCAGCAGCTGCTCCCAGCCAACCGACGCAGGAGGCGTCCGTGCCGATCGGCACGGGCTTCGCGCCGGTCGGCACAGGCTATGTGCCGGTCGGCACAAATCCCAGGTATCATGGAATGCCCCCTGTCTACCCTCAGTACTTCCAGGGGGCACCCTACTATGCTCCTGCAGGTCCTCCGGGGGCAGACTTTGCCCCTATGTATCAATACATCGACAACAACGTGCAATATGTTGAACGCATCGACAACTTGGCGGGCGAGATGCGTAGCAACACCGACGCGATGATTGTTGAGTTCGCAAGGTTGGAGGCGGCGTACTACGGCTTCGACTACACGCAGCCGCCTCCATTCGAGTAGTGTGTAGTGCACGGTACAACTTGTATCGGTTTCCCGGTTTGCGTTTTTCTTTCCCTTTCGCATTCCTTTTTATTTATTTAATTATGTGTGTGTGAGCGGGTTGGGAAACCATGTATCGGGTGTGTTTAATTCGTTTGTGTGCTTTTATTTATGCAAGTGTGCTAGTATCTCGTTTTATTTATGCAAGTGTGCTAGTAGCGTTTTTAGTATGATACATCATCTTGTAGTCCGAGCTTTCAAATCTAATATGATGATGATCTTTATGCTTTATTTGAAAAATGATACAAGTATGTATGTCTATCTTGAGAAGTGTTAATGATAATCGAGAGATGTTGAGCACAAATAAAATTTCAAACTTTCACTATAATGTATTCGGCAAATACTTCATATGTGGCGTAATTCGTTTCAAAATTCCCATGCAAGGTGTAACAATAAGATCAATTTGGATGACATGACTTAGTACCTATTTCTTTATAAAAATTCAAATGTTCTTATTGTGAGCTTTAGAATCACTCCGTATCTTCCGATCACGCCTACCAAAGCCAAATATATGCAACTCAAATTAAGCCTTTGATTGGTAGAGACTATGATTGATGATTGAGCTCGGTTAAGAATTAATTCTTCGGGTATGAGACTTGATCAATTGGTCATGTCTTTTGCGTATCGTGTTGATTCTTGAGCTATGCAAATTACCGCATTGGAGTATGCATAGTTCGCTGAGTATCCGATACTTGAGAACCAAATTTCTGGATTCAAATACCAATCTTTGATCACATCCTACTGTATTCTTGGCTACAAATCTGACACGACCGTTCAAATGAAAAATTCAAAGCAAGTCGGCAGGTACAGACCCTGTGCCGACCGGCACAGAGAAGAAAATAAAAAAAAAGAAGGAAAAAAAGAGAAAACAAAGTCTGTACCTTGCGCAGTTTTGCTCGGGGACTAGCAAAATTTTAGGGTGGGGGGGGGGGGGGGGGGGGGGGGGGGAGAGTGAATTCCCTTGAATTCCTATCATCAAATAGTAGCCAAGAATTTCTTTTTCCAACCATGTACACAATCAATCTTTACTTTGTACATGTCCACTATTCTAAAGGTGTGAGTTTCTTTCTCAAAATTCAATTTCTAATGGCCATTTGACAAGTCTCAGTAAAACCAATTAGAATTATTTCTTAGCTTTGCAATATGTTGTTGATTTATGTCTATTATTCCTTGAATGTCCTCACCGAGCTACTCATACTGCCTTACACATAAATATCAAATAAAGTAGATTTCAGGTGAGTGATCAAAGTTGAGTTGTTCATTTGATAGTTTGAGAAGGATGGTTCTCTTGCTCACAATACTTTTTAGTGATTTACACGAGTGGAAAAGTCATGATTATCAAGTTGAATATTTTCAAGATTCGCTTTGGGAAATACTCTTTCACGTTTAATACCCATATTTTGAACATATTTGCTGAATACTAAATTGATTTGATCTCACAATGACTAAATGCTCAGCTCGTATAGATTTGAAATACTTTTATGATTGATGTGACTATATGCAAGTTAATTTTCATTCTTGACTTTCCTCGGGACGAGTAAAGGTTTAAGTGTGGGGGAGCTGTTGGCTATTTCTAGTACACCATTTTATATGCCAACTGCGCCTTATTTAGAGCATAAATGTCATCATTATAGGCCATTAACCCTTGATAATAGCACTATATTTGTATATATGTCGTTCTAGAGATTTACTGCAGAAACAGATGAAAAGGACGACATTCTGGACATTATGGCTGATCTGGACCTGAAGAGAAGAAAAGCAGCAGAAAAGGCTTACTGTGCCGACCGGCACAGCCTTGTGCCGACCGGCACAAGGGACTCCAGGGCGATCGAGGCTGGTCCACCATTCAGTCGATTCTAGAAGGAAGTCATCCGAACCAATCTTGGGAGATATTCGTCACGAAGAGATAAAAGATACCTGAAGATTTAAAACAGCAATGCAAGACTTGATCTCGAAGAAAACTGATTTGGAAGGCCCACATGGAAGCTACCTAGAACTTTGGAACCGACTTAGAGAGGAGACTGAGTTGGACTCTCTTCCCGAGATCCTTTTCCTTTCCGAAGCACAGCCCTATATAAACCTGTAAAAGCCCTAGGGTTTCGAGATCCACCGCCAGAGGGACAACACAGCTAGTCAGTTTAGAGCCAGCGGGGCTTGCCCTGTTCTTCATGTTCTCTAGTTGTTAGATCAAGAACCGCTGGTGCTAAGAGGTGATCCATCAAGTTAGGCCTACTAGATGGTGATGTATCTTATACTATGTATTATCAAAGTATGGTTGAATATGTGGATGAATAATTTTGATTATTGCTTGCCTGGATATTATGGTCTTTACATGCACTTGTTTCTACGCTTAGTGACGACTAAGTATTAGATGTTATTTTAATTGTGGTGGCAATAAGAGGTGAGAGATTCAATCTCTCACTATCTCCATTGTGGTTAAGATAATATCGAAATCTTGTAATGCGTCATAATTGCACATTGTCTCTGTACCTCAACACGCTGGAATATGCGAGATCCTTGAGATGATGTGTAGAGTGGGAAGCGGCCACCGATTACGAAGGTTGGTCGTGACAGGGCTCGACGGAAAGGGGTTTCTTCCTACCGATCTTCGGTTATCAATAATCAAGTATATCCGTTTATAATGCTATTTAATTAGGCTTTTTGGTTACGATCTCAACTAGCAGACTTTGGCTAACTTATCCCGTGATTTAATCAGGTTCCTTAGGCTGTTCAAACAACACTTGGACGAATCAGCCTCTGTGTCGACCGACACACCACTGTGCCGATCGGCACATCCCCCAGTTCTCCCAAAACTCACGCTCACGCTCGCTAGAAAGCCTAGCTAACTCTTTTACTGATAATTCTGCTTAATTCTGATTGGTCTCTGTGGTTCGATTAAACCTTGGAATACTCTTCTAGGGGAAAAAGACTACAACTGTACACCGTGCTCTTGCGGTATATAAGTGGGTGCGTAGATACGACCAACAATTCTCTAACTAAGTACATGATTAATAAGCATTACTAATGCAATTTCTTGTTTAGGATTTGTTGCCACTATGATCAAAAGCGATATGGGTTCCTACACCCACATCTGATGTCTCAATCACACCTCAGCCCCAAGATTGATGAGAAGGCGCCTACATATGCGAATATGTCTCGTAAAGAGTGGGAGAATATACTTGAGTGAGGACGGCATGTGCAACCTACATAGGTAACTGCATGCTCGACTGCAAAGACAGAGAGTGCATCATGGCCCCTTATAACTTTGAGTAAGTCCCTCACACGTATTTTTCCCCGAACAATTGATTGCTAACCTTGGACACTAACATGGATCATTCTTCATCTAGTAACCACTGGATCTGTTTCTTGATATATCCCAAGGTAGGAAGGATTTGGGTATTTAACTCCCTCGACTATGACATAAAATGATACAAGATGTTCTGCAAAGTCATAGAGAAGTAAGAACTCATCGATGTTCTGTTCTCAATTATCATTCATTACATTCATACATTGTTTACTTTTGTAACAGAGGATACATGTATTACGTTCGTAATAATGGCCCCACGATCCGAACCGGACACAGAGAATGGGTTGGAGGTGGAACTACCCGGTACTGTCCATATAGCTTACGCTCTCATTTGTAAACTATTCACTAACAACTAACAACGTTTGCATTTGCTTACCCAGTGTCGAAAACAGCCTCCGGCACCATGCACGGTGGCTACTACGTCTTGGAATGGCTGTCCTTGGGCGTGCATAACAAGTTCCTTGGCTTGCCCTGCGAAGATCCTACAAAACATGTAAGTACTAGTTGCATATAGTTAGAATAATTGTTTCATTTACGCAATTTTGATGTGTGCTTTCGTCATGTGTGCAGGACTGCCAGGACACCAAGACAAAAGGGATAAGTGGATTTAGCGACGAACAACTTTATGGCTTCACATACAGGATATTGCGCTTCATCATGAATCATCTTATCCATCCCGAAAGTGTATATTTCAATCCAAAGGGTGAGTTGGCAAAGAAACCAGAACTATGTTGGTGGACTGGGCAGACAGCTGTAAGCCACCAAAATACCTTGATTGAGAAGAACTGAAAGGATGACATCGAGTCTCATAGGAACAAAGTAGACTATAGCTGGCCGTATGAGGATGTTAATGTAGATCCTTAGGTTGTGGACACATGAACACTTGTGCGGTTTTGTATATATTATTTTGCTACATGGATGAGCACTTGTATCTTATTGGATCATGGTATTTTGTGATTATTATCGAATTTATTGTTATATATGTGTTCTGTGATGGATATTTGATCTGTGATGATGACCTGTGATGCATATTTGAAATGTATGTGTTGAACATCCAGAATATTTGAAATGTATGGATGAACAGCATGATTATTGAATCTGCCATAAGCCAGCAGTGGCGGACATATTGACGTCATCGTCCGCCACTGATGCTAGAAGCAGCAGTGGTGGGGAGACATGACGTCATTGACCGCCACTGCTCGAATAGGCAGCAGTGGCGGGCACCCTGACGTCATGACAACCGCCACCACTATGTGAACGGCAGTGGCGGTCTACACGACGTCACGGCGTCCGCCACTGCAGTTCTCAAGGTCAGTGGCGGGCGTGGTGACATCACCTTGTCCGCCACTTCTGTGTCGGTAGCGGTGACGGACGCGATGACATTTCCGCCCGCCACTGATCTTGTTTAGGGGTGGCGGGCGAAAGAGACCGCCACCGCTCTCTAAACCTAGCAGTGGCGGAAGCGTAGTGGTGCACGCTTTGCCCGCCACTGCTAATTCAAAACGCCTGCCACCGAGGCCTCAATTGTACTAGTGACTGAATCACTGTCCAACCACGTTCTGCTGCTCCCCACTGAACAAACGCGTGCTCACGCAGACTGGTGCTCTGCATTTTCTGAAACGGTGCTCATCCTACGCCAGGAAGAATATTGGGCCTACATCCCTATGCTGCAAAATTCCTCTCAGGATTACTCTGTTAACTCCTCTGACACACTCATACCTATTACCATACCCACTTCCCACGCAAAAGGCAACTATAATACACACTAGTAGCTGTGGCGCGCCAATCTAAGATTCATTCACACAAAAAGGCAACTTCACAATTTGGATCGAATATAGCTACTTTGTCATTAATATATAGTCTATAAAGGAAGAGAAGCGCCTGAATTTCTTGAAAAAAAAAAGAAATAATCACGCGCGACACTATCTTGGCATTCATGTACATCATGTATCCTCAAAAAAGAAAAAAAAAAGGATTACATCACATATTACATTACAAAGATAATACATATATGACAACATGATTGCATCATACAAGGATTAGCTTGGCACTTTCCTTCGAGCAGATAGATTCAAGCATGCATGTTTGACAATGTTGTAACCTCAGAGCCATGAAGAAGCAACGACCAAGTAGTTGACCCCTAAAATCCATGTATAAAAAGTATAAAGCTAATGAGATAAATTTGCCCGGCAATTTATTGGTATATGGGACACATTACAAATTATCACACTCTTCTGTTGTTGCGAGGAGACAAAAAAAAAGAATATTTACACATTACACATTGGAAGCTAAGATTTTCACTATGGGCCAAATAAAATGATGAACAGAAATGTCTTAGACGATCTTGAGCACCATGGTGTTCACCGAAAACCATGAACTGCAAACAAAATATTGGCTGGAAACTTGTCTCTGTCTGGTTCAGATTAGACCAAGTTCTACAACTGTATCTAGTATGAGAGGCTTCAAAACAAAAGTAGTCAATTTTGATATTATGTGTCATAATAAAGACATTACAATGTTAGCGCAGAGATCAATGTTTAGTAACACTGCACTATAACTCCTAGCGCCATATTTCAAATAATATACTTTGCCTTGCCAACCTATCCATGCAACAACAGCAAATAAACAGAAATAATGGTTCAGGGAGTTAAGAGAACCGAACACAAAGATTTGTTTGACATTTGATTCCCTGTAAATCAGCATATAACTCTAGGTAGGTCTTGATAATAGAGAGAGCAAAATTATAAATGATGCTATATGAATGTTAAGATTCTGAAATCATAAAGAGAAGGGTGTGCAGATCTGTAACTGGAGAGCAAGCAATCTGCCTGTTGTGTCAGTAATATCAACTAAAAGTTAATTATCAAGAACTACATTGTTGTATCATATTAGTTATGAAAATGATGATGCAATGCCTTCTACTGCCAAGATAAAAAGCAGCCCATGATATGTTTGAAGGCAAGCTCACAGGTCACAGTGCATGATAAAAAGCATGTAAGCAGTCTGGGCCGTGTGGCAAGCATGGAACACAAGGAGGTAGTGACAGCAGCACATGCTGCTGCACCTTGTCAACCAAATGGGCAACAGAGTCATATAAAAACAGCGGACGCAAAAGTCCAACAAGTAAAATGATATGTTGAATATACAATGGAAGATGCCGTCAAAGTGAATCAGTCAGCAGACAAGGGAAATAAGAATTTCTCTTATTCACAATCAAATTCAATTCAATGCAATAGTCATAGCTGAACAATATTGATTTAATCAAATACTGAAAAAATAAATAATTAGACTCCTATGCATCAAATTTAAGATGTAGTCTGCTTTTAGAAATAGCTCCTGGAAACTGGGAAAACTGCATCTGAGAGACAAATACACTGAGCAAAGATTCACTTAACAAAAAAAAAAAAAATCATGATCAAAGCCGTCCTGCAGAAGATATGATGCGGGTATCATGCACAGCTTTGCTATCCATTTTCATTTTAGACATTAAAAGACACTATGCTACAGAAAAACATATATAACTGCATGGTGTGCAACCTTTTTCTGAACAGTAGTTTCTTTCTTACTAATTTTGTTAGCACAGAAACATGGCAACATCTGAAATGATTATAATTTGAAAAATAAGAGAACAATGAACATTAGCATCAGGTCTATAGGTGTCAATATGCTTCCTTTGTTGGGATAACAAAGTGAAAATAAGAGAATAATGATGCTTTTTCTTTACAAACATTTTTGGCACTAACTGTAGTGAAATGCTCACATGCTACCGTTGAAGTTGCAATGTCTTGTTACACGGTATGGATGTCACGGAAACAAGCATAAAGTAGCTAGAAGTCTTACCATGCAAGCGGTATCTTCCACCGACTGGTTGATAATAAGAGCACAATGTACTAATCTTTCAGAAGCAGTCTGCTAAGATGATGCACCTGTTAGTAACTTATGATCTCTGTACAATGTGGCCAAGCAGAAACCAACAGATTAGTCGATCGTGTAGCCAGAGAAAACCAAGAAATTGTGCTTCACCTGCAAAAGGTGGACCAACGAGAAGGTGAAGTTCTTGCCAGTAAAATGACGGCACGGTTGAGATGGAAAATAAGTCGATGGATGAGCAATGGGTTGGAAGCAAACAGAAAGAAATGCCACTGCTAAATCGTTTCCTTTTCATCCAAAGAAAAAAAAACTTGACAAATACTCGTTTCAGTTACAGGTTCTCGATATTACAACAGCAATGACTTGACAACTAAGCATCGAAGCAATCTGAGTACAGCAAGAATTCTTACCGTAGGAACAGTAACTTCCAGCATGTGCATCGATAGTACATTAGTACGTAGTAGTTAAATCAAAGCCTGATTGAATTAGTGGGCATTGAATGGATTAGCATGCAGACAACTAGAAGAACAACACTTGTAAGTCACAGGTAGTAGAACAAGAAGTACCTGAAGTCTACTGATCAGAGTGCCGCACAAGAGAAGGCCACGGCAGCCTGTTGCACAGTGCGCACGATGGATAGCTCGAAATTGCGGCGGTGGACGGCCAAATCAACCGACTGAAGAAACCACATTGAACATACGACAGACAAAATCAAACTCCTCGACCACCAGATCGAACAACGCAGGAACCCAATTCAGATCCACCAAATCACCTGCGAAATTGCTGGGAGGGGGATGCGACCTAGCCGCCGCTCGTTCGGAAGAGCTGCTCCATGGGCTGTCCTGATCTTGCCTCGGCTCGACTGGAGGAGGAGGAGGAGGAGGAGGAGGACATGGCAGAATTACGCGACCTCGCCGCGCAGATCACCGGCCTTCGCGGACACGCGTGGAGGCGGAGAGGCAGCAGGCCAATGCGAGAGAGGAAGCAGCGCACTGCAGTGTGGTAGATGATGACATTAATCAAACGCGGACTCAGGTTGACTTGAGGTCGTCTTGCTGACAGCGTGTTTTCGTGTTGGTTTCAACTTCGAACCCTTTCGTATTTGCCCAATTTTCACCTTGCGTATGAATTGAATTTTCCCTCTTTTGTACCTGGTTGGAGACTTTTTGAAGCCAGGTTCGAGATTTGGGACATGCTTGGGAGCAAAGAAATCAAGGAAGATTTAATTTATAGGAATAGGAGCAGCTGCAAGATATGCTCCAAGAGGTGCAATTGAGTAGTGGTCCAGATGAGATAGAATAGGCTAAGTCTCCGTCAAAACAATTTACAAAAAGTCGTTAAACAAACTTTTACTTCTGGTGGTATTGACAGCAAAAAGGAGCAAAGAAACTTTGGAAAAGAAAATTCTTTTAAAAATCATGATTTTTCTGTGTGTCAGGCAACAGTTAAAACGCAGACATTGGCAAGGGGCCAGGCGAACGTTGCTACTTGTGTGGAGACAAGAAAAAAAAAAGATCGATTGCTCTTCTTTTTCTCATGCCCAATTGCCCGATTTATGTGGTCTATACTTGAGAAATTTTCAACTGAGAGGATTATCCTATCAATGGTTCCCAAAAGGTTTGCTGGTAGTTACCAAACTTGCTTGTTCTTCTTTGCAGGTTTATCATGGGTACTGTTGACAACGCAAAACAATATGACTATGCAAAAAAAAAAAGTTTTTCTTAATTAATCGTGGGATTGATGTTGCATTGATTCGGCTACTGATTGGGCTCTCATGTTTACAGAAATGGAGAATCCTGCGGCCAAGACACAAGCTAGAGATGGAGAGGTTTAAAGAGTTCAAACCATCAAGCTACAACCCTGTGATACTGAATTCATGTAATAACGATGTTATATACTTAGTTTTTATTCATATAACCTTTGCCATGTTAACCTCAAGCTCAGTACGTGGTATGGATGTAACCGAAACTATGTAAACTGTGATGCGCTTTCTATAAGATCTGGGTAGTAGTCCTCTTGTCTGAAAAAGAAACTAGGTAATAATTATAGATCAGACATTGTTTGCAAGAAATAAGGCCATTTCCTGCAGAATGTAACAGCTGTTGCGCACTGCAAATATGCCAAAACCAATTCACAGCCAGTCACCAATTTGGTTGCACCGCTACACTATTGCCTATCACAGCACGACATACAGGTGAGATCAAAATTAAAAGGGCAGTGACTGTGGACTTCTTCAAATGGAAGTCAACCGTTTGCTCTATGCTTCTACCACGGCACATTCATGCATCTCATGCTGTGAAATGTTTCCTTTATTTGTACTTTACTCATTAATATATAATCAGTAGGTGTCACCCCTCCTGTTCGTTCAAAAAGAAAAATGTATTCTCAGGAATCCCATTCGATGGATATGCATATGTTCGATGAGTTAGTTCAAATTATACTAAACTGTCTGGATAAAAGCGTGTAGAACTTTTGGGTTACAACTGAACTAATAATGATCTGTTTCAACTCCTCAACAAGGCATTCCTTGAATTGAAGTCAATCCGTTTGCGTCTGGTAGGTGCAAGTCGCTGTCTCTGCGGTCCACATACATGAGCCCACTATGTTCTTTGGAACAATCCACATCGCGACAATGACAACTTGATGCATTTTGGCCACAAATTCTGCTGTAAACTCTTATACTTGAAGTTCCTTGGGTAAATTGCAGAAATCTATGCTCCTAGCAAAAGTGCAACCATAATGAGTTCGATCCTATAAGATGAACCTATATAGTGGTGACAACCATATATACAAAGCAAAAGATCCTCCAGTACGCCGGACCAACTGATGCCACATGGACTCAATCCTCAAAGCAGATTAACAGCCTGTACGAGAACAAAATCTTGAAGCAGAATTTGCTTAAACCGGCATGAATAGTGAATGGTAATTGCCTATTCAGATACTGTCAAAGCATATGCAATAGGGACACTACCTGCATAACTCCAAGTGAAAAATATACTTTCATCAGTAACTCTTTGTAAGTCAACTCAAAATAAAGGGCACAAAATAAACATGTGTTATTTGAACAAGCATTTTATTACACTCCAGAAATTGATGTTTCTAACTCTACTTCATTTTTGTTGGTTCGAAGTTTATTTCTCCCAAACCTGAAAGGTAACCACTAGGAGTGAAATAATAACTTACACTGAGATAATTCATTTTCTTACTGGATGCTAATTTTCTGAAGAGGTTTACCGTAGGTGATCAAAGACTTTAGAATGCTATGGACCGACCGTGTGACCGAGAAGGGGGGGTTTATCGGGCACATCATGAACTAAAACTTTTTGCAATTCTAGCTACTCTTTCTAATTGCACAAGTAAAGAATACATAGCAAGAGATTACATGTGCACTATGTGATAGTGATCAAGCAAGGATAACCGTGTGTTAGGACTTGTAAGGTGTGTTTGGTTTCCTGCACTAGCTTGGGCATGCATAGGATCCTATCCAGGCTAGGATAAAACATGCTAACCCAATACGGGAACCAGAAACATGCACATGTTTGGTTGCCTGGATAGACAACTTTTGACTAGTACAAGTTTGTAGCTGGCTTGGTTGAGTGAGATCACCTTGCATGATGTGGTGAGTGTTAAGCTTTTTCACCCCCCTCTCCTTCCTCCCCATTATCTTCATGATTGCAAAAAGAAATAACTAATGCGATATTTTTAAGAAACAAAATTAAATATAAATATATATGTATTATATTTGTTTTTCCGAATGAACTGTTGCAAACTTATATTTATTATACAAATAAATTGCATCTTAATTGATTGATAATAGGCAAAACACAAAAATTTGCACGTACGTAACATTGCTTCTTCTCCTTGGTAATGGAAGTCGTGCTGGCGGTGTGAATTGAATAATTTGATGGGCCTGTTGATGGATTATTTGGTGGAGGAGGAGGAGGAGGACAGCGCGCACCCGTTGCCGTGCTCACGCCCAGCACCCGTGCACGCCCGCCCGGACACGGCGCCAGACGAGGAGGCCTTCCTCATTTCCTTGCTGCGGAGGACCTCGTCCCCATTCCGCTTCCCCGACGCGACGCGAAGTCGCCAGCCAGCAAGGGGTCATCGGACTTCGGCCATGGCCTCCGCGCCCGCGACGTGGCGGTCAGCACCCCCAGCACCGGCACGCGCGCGCGAGCGGCGGCAGGGGCCCATGCCCCTCGATCTGCCGTGCCGCGCGCCGCGCCGCGCTCCACCCTGTAGCACCAGCAGTGTGCCTCCGAGGGCAGAGGAGCACCACGGCGTCGCTCGGGCGGCTCGCGACGCTTCGGGTCAAGCGAGGTCGAGGGAGGGAGGGAGGGAGCACGAGGAGCTCGAGGGAGAGGATAGGCGGGAGCACGGCGAAAGCTCGAGTCGAGGTTGACGGAGCTTGAGCGGCGCGGCGCGACAACTCAGCGTGGGAGCGGGGGAGCCCATCGGGAGCAGCTGCTGCTGCATGCGCACACCGGGAGCAGAGATTGGTGGGGGCAGGGAAGACTTGCGGTGACGCTGGGAGCAGAGATTGGTGCAATCTGCTTTTGAAGAATCAGAATTGGCTTTGCTTTTTGTAGCTGAAAAATTTGATTGTGGAGAATCAAATTTTTGAAGAATCAGAGACCTTGGCGCCGACCCTGCAGGGGTCAAAACTGAAAATACTTTTGTGGAGAATCCATATCTGAAAATAGTTTTTAAAAAAGGTCAAAATTTGCAAAAAAAAAACCTCCTGAAAAGATGACATAATAAGATAAGTCACTGACCACAGATGATAACATACAAAAGATTCACCAAGAGAAAAAATACCTTAGAGAGTTGAAGAGTGAGCATTTCTAGAGCTCACGAGTGTTGGAGAGTACGAATTAGTGTGCAGTGATAACTAGTCATATATATACCACTCAGGGCAGTAATAAAGTCTTGCTAAATGTTAGGGCACCATCTCAAATCCCTATTGAAAATAAACTGGACAAATTGTACAACCAATGTCAACACATGTTTACTGTCTGAAGTATAAGTTGTAATCCTACGTCGCTACAGGTCTGTGTTGAAATCAATCAAACAGGCGAACTCGAAGGGACCAAATATATATATCAAGTCTGTAGCTAGTCGAAATTTACATACATGATTCATACATTACCCATTTCAAGTTAAGTCACGAAAACATAATATTGATGGCTACATGACTGCCGATATTATGTTTTGGATATGTTTATTACTTTATTGGCCGTGGTAATATATATTTTGAAATATTAGAATCTGAAGCGATCATCTATATCGACAGTCCAAAACTCCTGATGAAACTTGATGTTTCCGAGCAGACATTGCTTGGTGCATATGTAACCTATTTAGAATTACAATTGGAGATATTAGTGGTGCATATGTATATATTGCTAGAGAAAGAGTACATGACCAGCTGGACAAAATGTAGAAGTAACTTCAAGACATCACAGTACCCAGGGTTGTTATGGTCCTGACAAGAATCGAAACAGACCAAGTTTCACTGTTGCTCTTATTAACATTGGCATCTGTTCAAAGGAAGGAGTTAAACCCAGCAACCATTTATTTTCAGTGAAATGAGATTTGAGAAATCCAGAATCATGTAATCTAAACTCAGACCACTAAGATTCAATATTGTCAAGTATGGAGAAAGAACGGGAAGATTATCCAGTGCTAGTTCGTTGACCATTCGACCGCTACCAAAGGCATCATCATCCAGTTCCCAACTTGCATAGCAAAGCATGGCGAATCCTCAGGTCACCGTTGATCGCGATTTCTCTTTGGCTAGTTGTTCCTTTTCGCCTAAAGTTAGGAGTTGGTAATGCAGAGGCATTAATAGATTTTGACACATCACACGTGGACTGGTAGAGCGTTGGGTTCACATGTCAATATGTCATCAACTGATAATACCATCACTACACAAATGCGGTCATCTACAAACTCCTAAATGACAGTATGACAAGGATTTGAAGAAAGTGATGAGCGGGAGGAGAAAGAAAATCACCAAGTTCTAACGAATGGGGGCTTTCACATAAAAAGAAAAAGAAAGGATCAGGAAAACTTTATAGCCACAAACCATTCAGCTTTTTTGTGCAAAAAAAAGTGAAAAAATATGAGGAAAACAATAGAAGCTCGGGGGGAGGGGAGGGGGAGGGGGTTAAGCCTCCTCTCTCCCTGCTAGATAAGAAAATATACCACCAACCGGACCTAATATACAAAATTACATTATCTCAAGTGGTTTGCAATATTTTATATGTATAATATCTCCAACGTTATCTTTCCTTCCGATTACTCAAAAGAATTACTACATTGCTGTTCGAATAAAAAATTTGAACAATGACCATGAGAAGATTTCAAGGCTTAGTAAAAATTTTGAAAGCTTCATAATTTGCCCCTTATGAGCATGTTCTGACAGTGATGAACTTTTGTGAACTTCTGGAACCTAACCTAGTGGGGAAAGAAACTTTACTTGCATGTACAAGATGGTGGAACTGATTCTTGCACACAAGACATCTGGCAGCATGAGGTATGGACCATAATCTTGGAAAGGTGGGGTTTCTCATTGTTCAAGAAAAATAGCTGCTATAAGTTCAAGGGCAGACCTATATTTTGATGAGTGGGGCACATATGCCCCCACTTCTGGGTCAAGATGTTACGAGGTGCCTGATGGACTCTGGGAAGCTAATATATAGGGAAAATTGCAAAAACCCACCTACATGTCAAGGGGTTTTCATATACCTACCTACAAAAAGTTTTGTTTCATGTTTTCATTTTCTCCCCTAAAAATTTGACCAGATGATGTGGCTCTTTTCGTCTCCAGGATTAATGCAGAGTCTCCACTATAACGTACTTACCATCTAATCGGTTGGTACACAATGAAAATTTACTGAATTTTCATAAATAACGATCCAACTTAGCCATGACACTATGAACAAAATAGATAAAATTAAACCTATAGGTTCCAACTTTCTATGTTATTTACGTAATATCAAAGAGTTGAGAGGTACAACAAACCAACCGAAGCCGCACTGGAGAACATACAAGAGTCATGTCGTTCGGTCAAAGACATCGACGTATATGGCATGACTAATGACTAATGGTAATGGTAATGAAGAATTTGACTTTGTTGGAGTATTAGAATTTGTAGGACTAACAAGAAAACAAGTGTTTTGCATATACCATGTAAAATATGTGTTGTGAAAACATAACTTTGAATACATATTGAATCTTGATTTTGTTTTGCTCCATACAAACTTATCCTATAATCTGTCTTTAGTTTATGACTGTATTTGCAACTCCATAACAAGATGTGTAATCCGATTGAGTAATTTTCAAGTTCTTTGACTAAAATGCACCCTCCTCACAAGTTGTTGTACCACTAGTGCAATTTACTCTTTTTGATTTTTCGTGAATGGAAGGGGGTTCAATTAAAACATTTGGGAAGTAGAGACCCTACACTATCAATGGCTTTGAAAGACAAGTAAAATACAAAGAAAGAACATGTAAGTCTTTTACTTATCTTTACCATTACCTCTCTAATTTATGCAGTCGAAAAGGAAGAACCAAAAAATCGAGCCAAGTCCTCTTCAACAGCTTGAAAGGGAGACTAAACTTTATAACTATGGTAATCTAGGATACACCAGTTTCATGGTATCCTATGTTAGTGGTACTGCTAGACCCCGGGCACGGGTACCAAGCAAGAAGCTATACTTATGAGAACCGGAAAACCCGGTCCGATTTACCCGGTTCTCCGGTTTTCGAATTAATCTTTTTTAAAAAATAAAAATTTGAAAAAAAATAAACAAATATATGTAAAAAACCTAGATAAAATTTGCAGCGCAATGGTGGAACAAGAACACAAAAATTCGATGTTTGATAGGTCAAAACGATCAAGCAAGCTTTCTGGGTTGAAAAGGGAGAAAAAAGACAAAACCTTTTTTTTCTCTGTTTCGAACCAACAACCTTCCTTGGTTTTTTTTTTGACCAAGCAACGATCGAATTTTCGTGTTATTATTGCACCATTGCGCTGTAAATTGTATATAGTTTTTCAATATTTTGTTCAAGTTTTTTCAAATTTTTAATCTTTTTAGCTGTTTTCCATTTTTCCTTTATAAACCAGTTTTTCAAAATTTTGTCCGGTTTTCCAGGATTTTTGTCCGTTTTATTTACCAATCATTTTGAGATTTTTGGATACAAATTTCGAAATTTAAATTATTTTCTCTAGTTTCTGGACTGGTTTTTCCTGTTTTCCAGTAAATCAGAAATCTCGGTGCCATTAGGTTTTACCGGTAAGACGGTAATTCAAACCTTGTCCTCGACTCCCTCTTCATTAGCGGCATGGGCGTTCCGCGACGCCAACGCCTGCATGCTACGCATGGGCGTTCCGTCCGGCGCTATCCATCATCCCTTGGGCATGGGCGGGAGCGGATGCCAGTACGAACAGTAGGCGAGCTCCCCGTCCGTCGCCATCGGAAAGTTTTCTTTCCCTAGGATTTTCACGCTAAGTATAGGAAAACCACCGTTCCCTACGACTGCTCAAAATTTACTAGGGAAACAATAAAAACTATAGGGTACTTCCAAACGTCATGTGGAGCTTGGTGTACAACGTCATTACTCTGTCATATTACAAAGTCCTTACTCGAAACTATAATACATATAGATGCCAGTACAACCAAATTGTTTGCAGAGTAACTCGAAAGTGCGATGGAAACAAGAGTCATATTACTAAGTAACCAGGTCCATTTTCGATCCTGTGAGTGAAACTAATTAATATAAGATGCCACTGCACACATCTAGGTGATCAAGCCCATAGTGTTAATTATCCATCAGATGCTCAGATCTTCTCAGGTGTCCATTGAGCTGAAACTAGTACAGACGAAGCTGAAACCTGTAGAAAAATGGGAAACAACTCAGAGATCAATGGAAAAATTGATAAATAATATGACTCCAAAACACATTTTTGCCTTCAATGAATAACAAATGTATGCTAAGGACATAACCAAACTTTTATCTTAACCTGTAAATCTGAATCTTATGAGATAGATAATTAATCTTTCATGGAAAGATATAATAGTGGTCATTACAACACTTCCAACTAAATATTCTTTATAGCAGGGCAAAACTTATGAATCATGTGGTGTACTCGATCCTATGTTAACCACTTGAAATCAACTGAAACAACTCGTAAAGTTTTGTGGAAAATGTGTTGCCAAAATAAAGGTACCCAAAACAAATGTAAAGTTACCACAAAATTAAGATTTCTTAAACCCTTTTACCCAAAATGAATGTTTAGAATCTTCAGTACGATAATTTTATCTCTCAAGCTTCCAAACAACAATAGAGTGTAGATAGCTATAAAGCTCTCAGAGTGAAACAATAACTTACACTGAAATGATTTGTTAGTTTGTTGGATGTTAATTTTCTCAAGAGGTATGCCATATGTGGCCAACGACATCAAAATGTTGTGAATCCTCTGATCAACCTCGTGACATTTGATTTCAACTCTCTCAAGGTTGTCCGATGCAAATGATTCATCCACTTAATTGTATTGCTTTTGATTGCACCAAACTTTTAGGTTTTTGTTTCTGTAGAAAACAAAAATATCATAATAAGATAAATCATTCATGGGCAACAACTAAATAATCCGTGTGGACAACACATACCTCATAGTGTTTTTTTTTTTTTTTTGAGTTGCCTCGTAGAGTTGAAGAGTGAACTTCTTTAGAACTGGTGAGTGTTGCAGAATACAAATTAACGCACGGTGGTCATCAGCCACGCACCACTCTCCAAGTAATAAAATCTCCAACTTATGAAATGTAGGGCACCATCTCAAATCCCTTTTGAGAATAAACTGGATTATGCAAGCAATGTTTAATGAATGGAAAGTGTGAGAGATACGATACAAGCACACAAAAGGGAATATTGTTATTTGACAGATATTGAAGTTATAGCCACTTCAAGAAATTAACACTTGATTCAGGTCTCTAGCCAATCATATGTATAAATTTCTAATCTATGAAGAGGCATTCACACCTTAGCTATTTAACCATAATGAATTAAGTCATGATGTAAATTAATATTGTTTGCTAGTTTTCTTGATATTATATTTTCAATATGTACTAATTTAGCGGTCTTGGAAGTACATAATTTGCAAAATACAGCAACTGCACAGTTTATCCATACTTTATACTCAAACAGCAAAGTTTTATACTCCTAACTGAAACATTATATTTTTCTAGTTTCAATTGCGAGCAGATATGCAACTTATTTAGATGTAAAGTTGAAAATATTCAACAGATAGGTCATATGTTCTGAAGAAAAAAGAGCATTTTAGGTTCAGCTATCAGCTTCAAATTCCTAGCAGCTGAGAAACCTCTAAAAAGTAGAGATCCTGCACCACCATCATCAAGAATGCAATAACAAGAGTCACAGGATGCATCCTCGCAATACCCAGGGTCATTGTTGTCACAAGAATCCGCACAATCAGAGTAAATGTAACTTCTGCTGTTACTAGCACTGGTATGTCTTCAAAGAAAGGAGTTCTACTCTCGAAATTGATCAGTTGCGGTGAAATGAGACTTGGGGCAGAAATACGTGTACGCATGTCCATTGGAAACCAACATTCATGCAAGTTCCGAAGTTCAAGGGATCTGGAGTAGATCTTATCAGCATCAATGATGTTGGTTATCTCCAGACCTTTCAGAGCTGGACAGCTCGAGAAATTAGTACACTTGGCCCATAAATTGCTTCTCGAACACGCAGAAGAGCTGCGTGTCATTGCATTATTAGGGAAGAAGACGGGTAGGCTCTCTCGTGTACTCGCCGCCGATCAGGATCAAAATTTAGAGCATAGACCAGCCCGGCAGTGGATCGTCGTCGACCAGCCGCTGGTGCCGGCGCGGAGGGCGAACCCTAGACGGACAGCATTGGTGGGACAGCAATCGTACGTGTTCCTATCAAGTCGCCGTTCTAATGGTTCCCAAACGCTGACGCCTTTGACCCGGACCCGTCGTCTCTGCCGCGCCTGTGGTGGGAGGGCGTACGTACGTGCTTTTCAAGCGCAACTTCCTGGCCTTCGGCGCCGGCGTGCACCAGCTGTTCATAGAGCTGTTCGCGTCGGTGATGGACTTCTAGTGTACACGCCGACCATCGAGCCCACGGGCGGGCGGCTGCGCCGTACGTCTACCTGAAGCAGTGCTAGCTGCTCCAAGCTTCGATATATCTTTCCGAGAACTGGTTCTTCTTGTCCTCTTGCCCGATCATGCCACCGCCAAGAAATAATTTCTCCAGACACTTTTTTCCCTTCTTTTTCAACCTAGAATAATTTTGTATTTTATTCGCTCACCAACATTTTAGATGGTTTTGAGGAAGACGAAGAATGAGAGGCGAGGGAGTGAAAACTCAACGTACTCATCTAGGAGGAGGAGGTGATACCATTAAGATAAGCCACACAATCAAACACACGCCAGCCCTAGTCAAAAGCTGTCTATCATCCAGCCAAACATGTGGCCATGCATTTATCGTTCATGCATTGGATTAAACTGGTGGCTTGAGCTGTCACTGCAAACGAAAAAAAGAAAAAATAACTGCCTTGAGCTGCCTGGATAGGAGGATCCTAACCAAAATTAAACTACCCAACAAATGGTGGTGGCCTGGCAGTTGCTACCCACCAGCCCAGTTCTGTACCAAATTAAATAATTACTTCTTTCCCGACAGTATGTGCGAGTGGCCATCATCTCTTAGCTATTTTTTTCCAAATAACCGACAGTTTCTTAGTGCAAATTCACATCCTTTCCTACAATTTTAGCAAATTATCAACAATGTTATTACCTACCTACAAACTTATTTCCCATAGTTATGCTAAATAGTTAGCTAAGTAAACTAGGCACTGTTGGCCACTAGCAATGTAACTGTCGGGAAATGCTTCTTCTTTTGTTGTGAAACATACCTCATTTTCTCTCTCTAGACGCGGATTAGGTAAAGATTCCTTGCCAGCATAGAAAATATATATACTTCAGTTTCTGTAGACGAGGATTTGGGAAAGATTCCTTGCCTGCATCGAAAATATACTTTACTATCTTCTCCAGACGCGGATTAGGTAAAGATTCCTTGCCAGTAGAAAATATGTCCTCTATGGACGTTCAACACCGACCGTTTACCAGATCATAGTGGCCTACTCATCATAATATTTCACATGCATGAAACCACTATCCATCGACTTGCTGCCTGAGGTGCCCCCAAAAGAAAAAGGAAAAAGACTTGCTGCCTGAGGTAATTTTTGAACTCATGGTAACAATGGCACCTATTCTGTAAATTTTAATACTTAAGCAAACAATATATTCAAACTACTAAGTTAACGACACAAGCAGATGTGTGTTATCCACCATTTTTTTATCATCGCGAGATACAACTATTACAAAATCAAAGGCGCCAAATTTTAGACGATACGAGACAATTGGATGGTACCTGAATTATTCACTTAAAACCTTTCTACAATACAGTTCATATATAAAAGTGTGATTGAGCAACATGACACGCAAAAACCATGCAGAACAAACATGAGACGTATTTCCCCCAACAAAATCCCAGAAACGTAGACATATCCTTTGGCACAGCTAGCACCACTGCTAGCCACCGGGCACCGGTACACGGAGGATGGGGCAGATCAGGAGGCCAGACTTCCGGCGAGCGGTGACGCCAAACGCCTCCTTCATGTCGAACTCGACGGGGTCAGGCGCCTCCCAGTCGAAGTGGAATAGGAGGCTAGCGAGCGGGAGCTCAACGTTTGCTAGCCCGAACGTCATCCCGGGGCACATCCTCCGGCCAGCACCGAACGGCAGGAGCTCAAAGTGAGCGCCCTTAAAGTCCACTTCGTTGGACTCAAACCGCTCCGGTCGGAACTCCTCGGGGTCCCCGGGCCAGTACCGCTCGTCGCGGCCCAAGGCCCATGCGTTCACCAGCACCGTGGTGCCGGGCAGAATGTCGTAGCCGAGCACACGGCAATGCTCACTGGCCTCCCGGGGCAGCAGCAATGGCACAGGAACGTGGAGCCGGAGCGTCTCCCGAATGACGAGGTGCAGGTACTTGAGCTCGCCAAGCGCTTGCTCAGGCACGGTGCCGTGTGAGCGGAAGACGCTGCGCACCTCAGCTGTCGCTCGCTCCATCGCCTTTGGGTTCCTGATGAGCTCCGCCATGGCCCACTCCAACACCGTTGCTGCCGTCTCGCTGCCGGCGGCGAAGATGTTCTGCAAAGAAGCTGGTCAGCACTCAGTCTCAGCATGCAGCAGACTCATTGACGACTTGGCTGGAAAATCAGGAGGCGTAACTACATCCTGTTTCAGCCAGTCTGTTGGAGAAAAGGGTCATTGGTTAAGCCTGAATCTTATATTGTCGAGTCTCTGTCTTAATTTTCAAGCTATAGTTGGTTTAATTATCTGATCGGAATTGAATTCCAGATGGAATGCTTAAGCACCAACCAAACCATGTCGTAAGCTTGAAAACCACTAAATTATATTGTTAATCCGGAGCTTACCCAGATGTACTTTATCAATCTGCCCTATTCTCTTGGAAACACATAACGTAGTTTATCTTCAGTTTGAGTTCGAACAAACACGACACTTGTTAACTTCTCAATTGCAGGGTACAAGATAAGGTACATCTCATTCTTTTATGAAACAAATGCTGGGGAAAAGTTGAGCAGATCTGCACTAAAGAAATGTTGCCTAGCTGACAGCATTTAACCTGTGCTCACAGAAGACTTTCCATTTGCAATTTGCCACTTGAAGATTGGAAGCATACCAGCAACCATCATGATGGATTACCGATCCCTACACTAACTAAGCAACGCGGGATCTGTGGAGTAAAAAGTAACTAAAACACCCTAAAATGGTTGAAAACAAGCAAGAAGTGTGAAGAAAAACTTACAAAGATAACGCCCTTGATGACATCCATGTCGAGCGGAATTTGAAGCCCACCATCCCTCTGTATCTTCAAAAGGACTTCGAGAAGGTCCTGAGCCTCGTACCCAGCTCCGCCGCCGTCCAGCCTCTCCAAGTGCTCCTTGATGATGCCGTCGAGGCTCCTGAACACCGTCTTGCGGCACTCCTCGGCGCGGCGCGCCGCCCTGCTGAGCCGCCGGACGAGCCCGGAGGACGGCCACAGATCAGCCGGGTTGAAGCCGGCGACGAGCTCGTTCATGCAATCCACCTGCCGCAGGAACATGTCGCGTTCCTTCCACCGGTCGCCAACCACGGTGCGCACCGTGATGTCCGACATGAGCGCGCTCAGCCGCGTCCGCATCTGGACGGGGCGCGACGTCGTCTCCGCGGCGACGGCGCGGAGCATGGCGGCGACCTCCTCCTCGCGGATGCGGCGGAAGGAGAGCACCCGGCGCGCGCTGAGGAGCTCGGTGACGGCGATCTTGCGGAGCTGGCGCCAGTGGTCGCCGTACGGGGCGAAGATGATGTCGCGGCCGCCGTTGCTGAACACGTTCATGGTGGGGCTGAGCGACCGCGACGAGAACAGCGTGTCGTGCGTCTTCATCACCTCGCGCGCCGCCTCGCGAGACGACACCACCACCGTGGGCACCTCGCCGATCCGGAGCATCATCACCGGGCCGTGGCGCCGCGCGAGCTCCCGCATCGCGCGGTGCGGGAGCTGGCCGGCGATGTGATGCAAGCTGCCGATGACGGGCAGCTGCCATGGCCCTGGTGGAAGCCGCAGTCCATGCCCGTGCGCCGCGGTGTGGCGGCGGCGCGTCGCGAGCACGACAAGCAGGGACACGAGAGCCAAACCGAGGTAGAGGTAGTAGTTGCTCTCCATTGGTCTAGTCATGCCCGTGTATCTGTGGACATCTGCAGAGTTCAAGAAGACAGCTGTGTTAACATGGCGGTGTTTCAAGATGTGAACTCTTATTCCAGCTACATAATATAACAAGATGGACACATCCATCAAAAACAAATTATTGGTGTTTGCCCCAGCCCCCAGGTGCAGTTGGAGGACACATCGTACTAAACTATGATCTTGAAAGGTACTCAGAAATAAACAAATATTGCGTCAAACAGATTCCCTTTGGAGGGAGAAGATAGGAGACAAGTACAGTTCAGGTTATCTCTACTTTATATATCCACATCCTCCCTCACACGTTACACAAGGCCCAGTAATATATTATTTAGCACAAATAAAAGTTATATTCACTTAAGATGAATCATGTCTCTAACCAAAATATATAGGAAAGAAATTTTGAATGCCAGGATCCAATGCATAAAGGGGAGGAGGGAGAAGAGACAAAGTTAACTAAACAAAAAAGCAATGGAACAGTTGTTGAGCATAGGAAAAGAGAGAAAAAAACAGAGCCTACTACTCAAAGGAACAGTTCTTGCAATGTTAATGCGGCATTATAACAGGGGGCTAGACACCATCAGCAGGGGTAGCAGTAACACGCTATCTTTGATATTAGTAATCTCTAATTTATAAATAAACAACAATGCGTTATCTATCTAACCATATTTAATTAGTTTGTTGTGAAAATTAGTATTGCGCACTATTTTTGTCCATATACTATGTTTTTGTTGTTAGCTAATTTGGTGGTCTTGGAAGTGTACATTTTTGTAAAATGCAGAAACTTCATAGTTTATTTGTATGAATCATATTAAACTCCTAACTGAAACCTGATATGTCAAAGCTCCTACTTCTTAACACATATGTAACTTATTCAGATGTGAATTTGCAAAGATATAGCAACAGAAACGTTATATATACTGCAAGAAAAACACACCACGACTTAATAAAAGGAGTAGTTGGACTAAATACAAGAGTGAGTACCATTTCAGTTCAGCCATCAGCTTCAAATCCGCAGCAGTTGACAAACCTTCGACAAGCACAGATCCAGCACTGCCGTCATAAAAAATAATCAAAGGAAGCATCAACCTAATATCCAGCGGCATCATTCTCACAATGATCCTGATCCTCACAATCAGAGCATGTAACTGTAGCTGTTAAACATCGGCATGTCTTTTAAACAAAGGAGTTCTACCGTCGAAATATATAGATGTCTGCTAGAACCACATACCTGAAGAAAAAGAGCATCCATGACAAATCTTCTCTGCATAAATAACACAGATTTTATCATCTTCAGATCTTTCAACGCCACAAAGCTCAAGAAATTTTTAAACTTGGCATATAATTTTAGAAAAAAAAAGCTGCAATTCGGTCTGTGTTAAGATGCAATGCAAACAAGGAAGATCATCGAGGGTAAGTCAACAGACACAACCAAGGCAAGGTGTCCCAGCCACAGTCGGCACTCGAACTTGGCACCACAATTCATGCCGAACCCACAGGATGACGTAGGCCACAACGTCCCTCAAGAATGCTCTGTATCCAGCGAACTCAAACGGTCACACATCCAGACTACACTGGTCACGGAGGAGCAGGAGAAGGTCCAATAATTTACCGCGCAGCGCGGGCATGGCCTCCTGGATCGAGATGGCGCATCGCGCACGTCGTCACATTCTCTGAAGCCTGCAGGAACGAGGTCGTGGTGGATAAGAGCGTCCGGCAGCCTGGCAGGCGTCTTCTTCCTCTCTGCGGCATTCCATCGAACGGGCCGTGAGCGCCCAACTCTGCTCACCGAAACCTTTAGTTCAGCCAGAGGAGCGTCCAGCAGCCTGGCCTATGTTTTCTTGCTCTGCGGCATTCCATCGAACGGCCCGCGAGCAAGGCTGCGGGCGCACACGGCGTCACGGCGCATTGGGCGGCTTGATTGGCCGGCATTTTTTAGAAAAAAGGGAAATTCTATTTCATAAAGGTCCCGGCCTCTACATCGTGTGATGTATTTGGCCTCCACATTATTACATTTTTTTAATATGAGTAGACTCCGTCTACCACATATTGCACACGCCGTCACGCCAAACAAATGGCGACACAAAAATAAGCCAATCACATGGCAGGAATTTAACAAAAAAGTTCATCAATTGCACAACCTATTGCTAAACTTCCATCCGTGCTTGACAAAGATATCCATAGTCACTACCTCCACGAGGCGGCATGCATGCAACATAGGAGGATGCCTCTCCTCCTTTTGAAAGAGTGACCATGTCCTTATCCAGTGGGTACTCTGTATATCACCAGCATAGGAGAAGAAATAGATATTTTGTTAAATATCACATCATTTTGGCTTAACCATATGGCCCAGCACATGGCGCATGCACCCACAAAAATTTGATTCTTGATACTCTTATATCACCTGTATATCACCTGCATGGATTGGCCGGCATGGGCGCTGCGTGGGCGTGGGTGCGTTCACGGCCGAAACAGCGCAGCCCGGCGCGGTGGCGGGAAGGAAGGGGCGTGTCTGCCTTTGCCGCTGCTGCACAGGGTAACGAGGCATGGCGTCGAGCGTCCGACGGCGCGAGCTCACAGCGAGACTCAGTGCGGCATGAAGCGAGCGAGTAGCGGCGCATGGCAGTGGCCTGTGGCGAGAAGCAGGCCGATGGCACATAGCATAGTAACTCGGCAGTCAAGGTATGCCCAAATCAAGATCATGATCCTGAGCGTATGCTAGATGATGAAGCTACAATATACCTGAGAAAATCCCACCCACACTTGTGGTCAAGAGCCAAGTTCTCCAAACTCTGCAAGGTTAATTTTGTGAACAATGATATTTCAGTTATTTCACTTAAAACCTGCTTACAATATAGTTCATAGAGTGATTGAGCAACATGAAACGTAATAACCATGCAGGACAAACATGAGACAGATTTCCCCATCAAAATCCCAATGGACATTTTAAGCCAACAATCCTCCTGCTCAGTACCATTGCTAGACACCGGGCAGCGGTACACGGAGGATGGGGCGGATCAGAAGGCCCAACTTCCGACCAACTGCGACGCCAAATGACTCGGTCATGTCCAACTTAGTAGGGTCGACCAGACCAGGCACCTCCCAATCAAAATGGACTAAGAGGTTGCAAGTGGTAGCTCGGCGTTGGCGAGCCCAAACGCAACACCAGGGCACATCCTCCGGCCGGCGCCGAACGGCAAGAGCTCATAGTCGGCGCCCTTGAAGTCCACTTCACTGGCCTCGAACCGCTCCGGTCGGAACTCCTCGGGGTCCTCGGGCCAGTACTGCTCATCGCGGCCCAATGCCCAAGCATTCACTATCACCGTGGTGCCTGGAAGAATGTCGTAGCCAAGCATGTGGCACGGCTCACTGGGCTCCCTCGGGAGCAACAGTGGGAGGGGAGGGTGGAGCCGAAGTGTTTCTCGGATGACGAGGTGTAGGTATCGAAGCTCGCCAAGCGCTTGCTCGGGCACCGTGCCACGCGAACCCAAGACGTTGCGCACCTCATCCGTCGCCCGCTTCATGGCCTTTGGGTTCCTAATGAGCTCCGCCATAGCCCACTCTGCAACCGTTGCTGCCGTCTCGCTGCCGGCCGCGAAGATGTCCTGCACACAAGGCATTTAATTTTGCAAAGAGGCAGGTCAACATTCGATCAGCAGCAGATCCATCCTGTTTGATCCTGAATTTCATATTGTCCGGTCACTGTCTTAGTTTTCAAACTATCAGTTAAATATAGGGTAGTTGGCTTGAGATTTCTTTCCTGTTTTTTTTGGGCAAAGTAGTTTTGATACTATCAAATTGGAAAAGTAAGTCATTGAGTGCCATGAAGATTTCTAACCACTAAAACATTATTAACTCGGGGCTGACAGCACGCTCACATAATACTTTACCATCCACCAAATGAAGATTCGTGGAGTGAGAAGCAACTAGAATATATATACCCAAATAAAAATTGAAGGTAAAAACACCATTGCCAGAAAATAAAAAATGAGTGAACGAAAACGAAGAAATGTGTACTTACAAAGATGACGCCTTTGATGACGTCCATGTCGAGTGGGATCTGGAGGCCACCATCCCTCCGTATCTTGAGGAGCACGTCGAGGATGTCCTGCCCCTCGCCCCCATCTCCTTCCTCCAACCTCTCCGCGTGCTCCCTGATGATGCCGTCGAGGCTCCTGAACACCGTCTCGCGGCTCTCCTCGACATGGACGTCATCAAATGTGAATATGAAATTATCGGCTCGTACGTGTCAATTCATATTTATTGTTACTGCGCTCTCATATGTGATGCGTGGCATAACAATGCGACTGCAATAACCAATCCACATTCTAATTAATACGTGCACGCTAGTGACGCTACACTCAAGTACAGCTTGTAGTAATACATTAATCAGCGGCTAAGTCTCTCAAACTGTCTTAATAATTAAGAAGAAACTCCGTAATGAGGGTGAAGACATGGTTAAAGATTCCAAATTGTGCGGAAGGTGTTCCAATAATATATTGCACCAGACGATGCTCTTCGGAGACAGAAGATGGGAGAAACAGTTCAGACCACCCGCTCGAACCACATTGCCTCACACAATGCTAAGTGAAATATATATTACTCTGCTGTACTCCTGTCCCGAACAAATATGTTTACGTTGCAATCAGAAAGGATACTATTTTTTAGAAATTATATTCACTTAAAGAAACTAACAAATGATTCACGTCTCTACCCAAAATAATTCGTCAATATCTAATGTATGAAAACAGTAATACATTACCTATTTAACCATAAACAAACTAAGTCATTGTGAAAATATTTAGCAACGTACAGAAATGTTATATATAGTACTATACGTGAAGAGAAACATGACACTCCACGACTTAAAAGAACGAGGGGTCAGACAAAGACACGTAAGAGTATCGTTTCAGGTTCAGCAACCCTATAAACAAATTGCACCGAGTCAACACTAATTTTCCAACAATCGGAGCCACACCGAGCCAGGGTGCAATCGGAGTCGCAAGCGGAGGCCGTCTATCGAGGCCCGAGGTCCATATCGAATTAGGGAGCGGCGGCGGAAACCAGGATCGGGGCAAGCAAACTGCCATGGAAACCGGGCGGGTGGCGGCGGCTCTGGATTTGGAAGCGGGACGTCAGGTGATGCCATGGGGAACAAGTCACCTAGACACGACCATGAACACGGCCGCGCATGTGCTCTGGTTAGCCTTCTCGGCGCTTCTCTTGTTCCATTACAGCATCAATGACTGGCTTACCTCCGTCTACCGGCGCTGGAAGTGGAGGAACATTGACTACACCAACCCCATCGACCCAGATGTCGCCGTCCAACTCGTTAGGTAACGATATCCTAATGTTTTTCCAGATGTTGCTGGTTACTATTAGGTTCGTGTACCTAGAACGAGAATAGCATAGCAGTCAACTAAGTGTCCTGCGGTTGTTATTGCCTCTATCGAATTGAATTTGGTTAGAGATTAAGGTGGATGAGGTCTTCAAGCGTCATTAGGTTAACAGAAGGTACCAAATCTTCTAATATCTCGACGCGGTAGCATCTCATGTCGATGACTTAGTCCATGTCCCTTTATCTGAACTGTTTTTAACTGCGTCACCATTGCATCCCACTTGATCTTTCTCGACCTACCCTATGGCCGATGCACTTTGACGAGAAAAGGTTTATTTATATCAGAGAAAAGGTTGTTTGTTTCTCAACCAAATGCTGATGCTTTAGCTAGTTAGTCCAAATTTTAATTTGCTAAGATTCCTGAAACACTTGCTCTTTCTAACGTGATAGTAACAAATGGTATGATCCCACATAAATCTCTGTGCATTCTAAATAGAACAAACGCCAGAGAACATCTACCGATCTTATTGTGCATATTTGCTTGCCCATGTCCCAAAGAACATCAACCGAGCTTCTCTGAACTCAAAGCACAGGCCAATCTGCTTGCAACAGAATGCCTGGAATACTACAATGCTAGGAATCCGGTGATGTATCCTTTAATCAAGTTCTTGCAGAACCGATCAAATTAATGCACAATCCTTATATATTGCATCTCTGTACTTGTTCTTTCAGGGCTTCGAATACGTACTTGCTTCTGGAAATGTGGAACAATTTACGGCAACAAGCTGTACCGGAGCTTGGACTCACGGAAACTTTGTGGCTCTCCTGAGGAGAAAGGGACGCTTCTCATTCATGTATGGCCCGCCTACACTCTTCTTTTTTGAGCTCAACGATTCTCCATGCAATGGTGGGATTGCGACATGCGTAACGCTGGGTATGTATTATATGTCAATTTGTGCTTGTAACATTTTTATTTTATCTCTATTGCTATCCTTGTAACTGACTATCATGACTTTATTTTAAAGTTTCTTTCAATGTACTGGCACTATTTAAAATGTAATTTTAGTGGAGAATACATGTAACAGACTTATACTCACTTTGAGCTGGACTAGTGTTAACCATTTGCCACCCACGTGCCATGCCTTTGTGAGAATGAAAAAGCTTCTTGTTAAATTGTTAACTTTCTGAATTTTCAGATATTAAAATAAACTGGGCACCAAGTTGGCTCTTGTTAAACTGTATCTTCTGCCATGTATTTTCAGATGAACCAGTTGACAAAGCCAACAGTTTCGTGGGTAAGCTTTGGTTGGATACACGTCGGAACGGAATATGTATATCTCTGTGCTTCAAAATATTTAATTACTGTCAATCCTTTGCTGTACCTGAACTTTGTCTGTTTCCTATGTTTTTCAGATGATTGTGTTTGCCAGGCATGTGGCGTTCGAAATCCTTCTGCAGGAAAATCATTCTTATGCGAGCATAGAGATGTGGAACCTCTCTGTTGGATGTGTTTCAACCATTCGGGTGTTCTGCATCCCATTCCAGGAAAGTTCCAGTTTGGGGATCAAAAAGATGCCAAGTTTAGCTACTTTTGTTCATGTGAAGTGTAGCCATTACTGGAGACGGTAGATGTGTACCCCAAAGCCATTCGGGTGTTCGTTGATGCGGAAGCTACTTTGTAACTATGCATTCGTATTGTTTGCTGGGTTGACCCACCTGTTTATATGGGATTGTTGTGAACTTTTTTTTTTTTTTTTTTTGCGAGGGAATGGGCCGGGATTGTTGTAACTGAGGTTGTTATTGAACAATTGCGTAGTTTTCTTTTTTGGTGGAAAACAGGTGGACTAACTGGCGTGATTGACTAATGTTTGGTTAATAACCAACTAAGACCTTCAGTGTTTACGTTTGTGACAAATGGATCCTGGACTAACATATATTCTGAACAATGTTTAGCTTAAAAATTTGGTGTCCCCTTGACCCGTGTGCCACAGTTCTCAGGAGAAGAAGAAGAAGAGTAACAAATAACTCGACCTCTCTCGACCTTATCTCCTGCTACAGTTCTCAGGAGGGCGACTCGAGAGGAACGAGGTCTCCGGCGGCGATTTCGTCGTCTCCCCCTCGCCTCCGGCGGCCGTTTCGCTGCCGGAGGTGGGTGGGAGCGGCGGAGTCGCCGTGCGGTGTATATACCTTCCTTTTACTCCTTGCTTTTAGGTAGTTTAGGGGTAGGTTTAGGTTTCCTCGCGCCAGGTTCTTGGACGGCGGCGGGGCTCTTTTGTGCCGGCGATGGGCTATCCGAAGGCGGCGTCGTCCTCCTACGGTGCCCTGAACGGCAGCTGTTTGCCTCCTCTGGCTTGGAGGCTGCTTCCCGGCGGCTTCCCCCATGGCTTGAGGTGGATCTAGGTTTACCCATGCCGATTCTTCGGTGTGGGTCGAGTTTCCTCCGCTTCAGCGCGGGCTTCGTCTCCGGCGACGGCGACGGGCGTTCGTCTACTGGATGCGGGAGGTTTGTTTGCTTCCGTCCTTTTGTGACCGGGTGGGAGCTTTTGTCTGCGGTGGTTGTTTCTTTTCCTGAAATGGCCACGGCTCTTCTGTCTGCGTCGTCGTCGCTGAGTGTTTTGGTGATGGTGGCGGTGGACTTTTCCTTCCTCTGTCAACGCCGGCGGAGCAGCGGCCGATTTTCGTTCATTGTCTTCAATAAGTCGTGCTGGTGGTGCTGCGGCTTTGGCTATTGCGGCGTGTCCAATGTTTGGAGCTGTTCCTCGGTGATGGCAGGTGGACTTTGTTCCGGTGTGCTTGCTCTTCGTCGTCTCGCCGGACGTCGCCGGAGGTCACCGGAGCTGTTGAAGATGGAGGGGCTGGACTGTGTGTGTTGTGTTGTTTTAGTTCTTTCCAGGGTCCTCCATGTAATTTGGGTTTGTATTGTGATTTGTTTTGCAATATAATCCCATCCGGTTCGCAAAAAAAAAAAAAAAAATTGTGCCACAGCGCTTCTGTCTGTCCGCGAACCCAAGAATCCCCATCCTCCAATCACCAACATTTATTGCTGCTAACCGTCGAGAACCACATATCCATTGTACCGCCCTCTTCGATGAATTAAGAAGCAGTAATAATCACAGGAAGTATCACCGCAACATCCAGGGCCGTCGGCATGTGACTGTTGTTGTTACTAACATCAGCATGTCTTTTAAACAAAGGTGTTCTACCTCGAAATTTCTCAGTTCAATCTAAGTAACACCAGGGACAGAAATGCGTATCCGCATAAACCACATACTTAAAGCAAAAGAGCATTCAGGAAAACTCAGCCGTTTGAGGAGTAGATCTTGTCTTCATAAATGACACATATTTTGTCATCTTAAGATCTTTCAAAATTAGTAAACATGGCATACAATTTTATACAAAAAAGCTGCAATTCGGTCAAGTGTTGAGACGCAAAAGGAAGACAATCAGGGGGAATTCAAACGACGGGACTAGGCAAAGCTGGACCGCCACAGTCAGCACCCGAACATGGCACGGCAATAGTGCAATGCCTGGCGAATCCACTGGTTCACTTAGGACACACCATCCATCGAGAACGCTAACTGTGTATCCAGCAAACTTAAACAGGCACACCTCCAGAAAAATTAGCCTCAATATTTTTTCAATGGCACAAAAGAAGGTTTTTGGGGACTATTTTTTGGGCTCTCTTGGAGATACTATTTTCCGGTCGCGCGCCTACTAGTCCCACTGGACGAAGACATTAGCATTGGGCCTGCAATGACTCCTGACAAAGCGTTATATCTCCTTTGCAGATGGACAAGAAAACAACCTGAGGCCCGCTAGCCCACAATCAGATTCGGGCCGCAGGTCGTTTCGCCGGATTGTCTGCGACTTTATCTCAATGGAGCCCCTGTACAGGATCACCTCGGTGCGTCCACGAACATTCCCCTCACCCATCTACTAGGCCATACATCTCCGGTG
This sequence comes from Eragrostis nindensis, assembly GCA_012490785.1. NCBI lineage: Eukaryota > Viridiplantae > Streptophyta > Magnoliopsida > Poales > Poaceae > Eragrostis > Eragrostis nindensis. The sequence continues at coordinate 1,286,541 of JAAXCT010000023.1, forward strand.
AAAGGCCGCGCAGGCCACGGCAATGTGAAGTGGCCGGTGGAGGTGTCAGGGCTGTGGTGCGCGGGCCATGGCGCGAGGGGCCGTGGCGGCGCGGGGCATGGGGGCACAGGGGGCGGTGTGGACTTGTTGGAATGTGGGCAAGGTAGGGAGGAAAGATGAGTAAGGAGGAATAGTCTAACAGGATGCGATCAACCTGTAGAAACGCTTCGTACGGTAACCGTAGGGAAGATTTCCCCATTGTTTCTTGCCTTCCATCCCAACTTTGCGTTTCCTCCCTCTCCTGACTTGCAAAAATCCCCCAAGTCCTTGCTTTCCCTGCATCTCATCCGCTCAGCCGGGCCTCCTCATCTTCGCAGCTAGGGTTCTGGGCCTTCCTCCAAGTCCATTCTTTCACGCACCTCACCCGCTCAACTCGAGTCTGCTTATCCTCGCAGCTACGGTTTCGGGGCTTCCTGTGCTCTCCTGCTCAGGTCGAGCATCCTCATCTTTGCAGTCCCCCAAGTCCTTGCTTTCTTGCATGTCAGCCGTTTTAGATCAGGGCTCCTTATCTTCACAACTAGGGTTTTCGGGCTTTAGGACGGACAAAGGTAGTAGAGTCGATTTGTTCCCCATTTCGGCCACCAGAAACACTACATCATTTGTAGCCTATAGAAAAATATATATGTAAATGTGTTACAATAATAATGTTACAAAGCTCAGCAACTATGTCTAACAAAATGTGTTACAATTATAATGTAGCAACAGAAATAAAAAATATAAAAATGTGTTACACATAGTTGCTGAGCTTCCACAACACTACACATGATTATATGATTAAATCCTACCTTTATGAAATATTTGGATATATGTTACTGCAGCCCAAGAAATGTTTTACTATGTTTTTTAGTAACATATAACACTAACAATTTTTTGTGTTGCTGAATTCTAAGATTGATATGTTTAAAACACATTGCTTTCTTTGTAACACTATGCTCGTAACACTATTTTTGTGTTACTCGAATGCTTCTCTCTGTAACACATATTCTTACAAAAGAGTAAAGTGCCTCCTAAGTCCCCAAATTATTTTAGGGTTTCATCCGGGTGCATCAACTCTTAAAACGAAGTTTTGGGTCCCTAAACTATTGCAAGGTTCTCATCTAGGTCCATAAACTCTCAAAAACGAAGATTTGGGTCCCTAAACTATTTCGAAGTTCTCATTTCTCTCCATAAACTCTCAAAACGAAGATTGTTTTGTTGTTTCTCTACGTCACCAGCGCCACCTCCGACCACCGCCGCCGCCAAGATACTTTTTCACCTGTCATCTTCAAATTGAACTTCAGCAATTGTCGTTTATTACTACCTAGTCGTCATTAGACATCGTCCCACTGAGTGCCTGAAAGAGGATTTGATGTTGTGCTCATCGAGGTTTGTGTCTTCGAAAATTGCTGACTTAACCCATTGGAGTGGAGGATATTAGCCGATTTCGTACGCTATATTGCTTCTTTATTTGTATCGTTCGGGTCGCTAGAACGACATATAATTGCCATTAACGGAACAATATTCAAAGATAAGGTTGAAATTCCAACCAAACTTATGCAATGATCAAGGCGACATGCCATGTCATCATTAATTAGGCTCAAGCCTCATTTTAGATAGATACTTAGGCGCTAAATAAGATTAGAGATTCAAATCTTCATTTTGATAGTTTTATGGACCTAGATGCATCTTCATATGAGAATCTCAGAATAGTTTAGAGACCTGGGATGCACTTTACTCTTTACAAAACAAGCATTTGTGTTACAACTACACTCAGTAACACAAAGGGTTGTGTTACTCTCCAATATGTTTGTAACACATTCTTACTTATGTTACATGTGTGTGTTACAAGAGATATGCTATGTAGTAGTGCGTGGTTTCTTTTCCCTTCATGTTGCAGAAGCATCCTTTTTATTAGCTGCCTCTGCCCTATTTCCAGGCACACCGGCAGCTGAGATCGCTGCCAGAGCTAAAGACGAACAACAATCGATCCCTGCACTAGCAGCCGCATTAGCTGACAGACCTGTCAAGCCGTTCTGCAGGTGAGTAACTGCACCCTCGCCCAAAAGGCTTGTTGCATCTGCATCCATGAATGAACAAGTACCCTAGTTACACGTCTCAAATCTTTTTCGCAGGTCCATGGGCAATAGTGTCATTCCAGCATCTGCCCATCTAAGTGTCCAATAGGAGACGAGGGCGAGCAGGATGACTTCCTTGCTAGTTGCTACCGAACGCTGCTTAAATCATGACCCGACAACCATTGTAGTAGGAACTCATGACGAACCAGTAATCGTGTCGCAGAATTCCTAGAAGCCTGGTGCCAATTTTTGGTCAGCACTGCGTCCTCATCATTCCAACAACACACGAACGCTCATGTAGAACAACAACCGGAGCAGGATTCCATCGCACACACTACATGGCTCCAGCCGCCGGTATACTGAATTGGCAACGGTAACCCTTCAGTTAGCAGGTAACTCTATCTGACGACTGTGTTGTTCCAAATGTGCTTGTGTAGGCGCTCACGTCTGCTGCACAGCTCCGAAAAAACAAGGGACCCACGGAGCTCCACCGTTCAGTGTCCCTCGAAATAATTTCCTTTGCAGTGATTTGCTCTCATCGGGGTACTCGTCACCAGCAACAGTGAACTACTGGGTGCGGGCGGCGGCGGGTGCCGGCACTGCTGGGAATGTCAGTGCCTTGTGATTGGTTGCAATGAGCCATAATGGGTTTCTCTGTGCCAATATAGCCCGCGCGTGCCTAGGTCAAAGGAAGGAGTCATGGAGGGTCCCCAACTGTCGGCATAATTGCTAGTTATCCGGTATATTAGATCAATCTAGAACTGTTAAAAGAATCGGCATTGTTATGCTTTCTCGGTTAAGTCCGATCCTACGCGGTATCTGTTTGACGAACATAGTATAGATAGATCGAGTATATTCGAGTCTACCATTGGATCATTTATTAGTTAAGTCTTCCACCTAATTATTTCTGATAGAACCTTATTGCTGTCTCGGTTGAGTCCGATCCTACGGGTTGGGGTGCTCGATCGCGACCCCCCTAAGGGCCTCCTCGGCAACCAGCTCAACTTGTGTGCTCCCACCACACAGACCTCACCACCATGCTCCACCTTAATTACACCACCCTCTTGTTGACACTTGATAAGTCATACCAGATGTACCATCACCAGCACGGATGCCAGAAATGCTTTATTGGTAATTCTTATGATAAAAGATATTCCGCAAGCGCACGAATAAAATATCCGTTGTAGCATTTCACCTTGGAGTATTCCAGGGTATCGTTATTTATATTTTCCCAAGGGAAGACGGCGGTCAAGATCATACTCATGTTCAATGATTAGAGATGATAGCACTTCACCAATTGTTCATAGCAGGGGTAAGTAATAAAGGTATAATAAGATAGTGTTGACACACAGGAGTTTCCTTCCTCATTGTAGCGGCTTAGGGCAAGACTAGGTAAAGAAAGACAAGGTAAGTACTGCGGCTCCTATAGTGTACATCATCATATAGTCTGCACAACATCTATCTAATATACATGCTCTACACACATTCGGGGGCCAGGCCTTTGACACCCAGGCACAAACGGGGAGACCGCCCGCCACACGGTGACGGCAATTTACGCACTCCTACAGATCTATCCGGACGTGGGGGACTGCCATGCATGGACAGGGCTGTCACAACCGGCCACAGTCCCCTTATTCCACCATGGGACAAACCCGCATCTAACGATGGAATGGATAACCCTAGCACCATGCAAGCGTCACCATCCACTACTCCAAACCGCTCGAGGGACGGATCCTGATCTAGAGCAACCATGAAGGACGTTAGATCGAAGCCGTAGCATATATCAACTAGCATGAACATGTAAAGAACAACACACATATGAATGATGTGCAAGTTGGTCGTATATGAGCATCGATCATAGAACGGGATCGGACTATGATCGACGAACGATAAACGAACTATGAACGAACGAACAATGAAGAACGAATGAAGAACGAATGACAAACGAACGATGAACGATCACTGAACAAGACGAACTATATGAAGAATGATGATCCATAAGGTACAAAGCCTTACAAAAGAAGAGGGATAGAACTACACCCAATCCTCAAGGAAGACTTGGGAGCCTACTACAACAGCACTACACTAGCCTAGCTCTACCTAAGCCTTCCCCTAGCACCTATGAGTGGAGGAGAGGCATGATCCTTTGTGGTGTGTATGTCCTCCGAGAGGGGGGTACCACTTGCTTTATAGCCTCACAATGTCAGTTTGGGGGCTGTCCACTGCCTTAAACATTAATGGCATGACTTTTGTGACCTCCCAGAGGCGGTGAGTTGCCAGAACCCACACTGACAGGTGGGCCGACCTGGGGGTTGGCCGACCCCCTCTGAGGCTGCTGGGCCTCAGCCTCGGCACGGTGGCTCCCCTTTTCTCCCCTGTGTTGGATGTTGGAGCTAGCCCAGAAGTTGAGTCGGTTATCTTGATAATTTGAGCTTTTATTCTTGTAGGCTTGGCCCGCTCTGCGACGATGATTTGTGACTTGGGTTGTTTGGTCGCTTTTGGGCTTCATTCCTCCGGATATCTTCGCTAAAGCACCTGCACTCATAATGTCTAGGGGACAAGTGAAACTAGGTTATTTAAATACATATGCAAGTAAGAAATGTTTAGTTTCCGCTTTATTATGCGTGCAAGTTGACGGTCATATTTGATACTTAACGACCGTCAACACCTCTCCCTTGATTCCGACGAGGGCTATGTGACACAGTAAAAAAAAAAGTAAAATGGGTTCATGTCACTACAATTTTGCTTCCTTAAGTGAATTTCCATTACTAACAATGTTATAAAACATTACAATTGTGAAGTATTTGAACTGTTTTATGTCGCGTACACATTTTCCATATTTCCCATGCAACAATGTTTTGGATGAACCACAATGCTGGACAATATGAAACCGCAGGAATCTTCGTGGGAAGGCACGCCTGCGACCATTTGATTTTCACAAAGCAATGACCAATTGCAAAATGAGGCTGCACCCGGCAGAAGTTTGAGTTTTAAGAAGCAATGGCCCGTTCCAAATGAGTGGCTACGCCACTGACTAACATCCCACGCTGCCATCACAAAGCAGTAACTGCCGAGCCCTTCTCATGTTCCTCCTGCCTCTTCCTCTCCTGAGTCTCCTTCCCACTCAGAAATAAATAAAGGAGAGAGAGCCCCAAATCGAAGGAAGTCTCCTCGCTTTGAGCCTTGCTGGACCCCCAGGGATCGCGACACCGCCAAGCTCCCCAATCCCGATTCCTTCTCTGCAGGATGCCTGATACTCCTCCTGACGCGCCTCTGTAAACAAACCCTTGGCCCCAACAGCTTCCTGCCACAGTCCTGCACCATATGAGTTCCCTCTTTTGTTTGCTGTGTTTTCTTGTAGATTTCATCTCGTGCAATTTCTGTTTTGGCGGGTCCCAAACACAAGGTTCTCTAGGGTTCTTGTCCACTGGTTTGGGGGGGGGGGGGGGGGGTCAATTTCCACGATTTTTCTTGCCTTGTGCACTTCCTGTGACGGAATTTAGTTTTTCTTGAGGTGGGCTAGACCATTTTCGTGCGGTCGTCGCTCAATTCTTTCTCTTTTTTTTTTTTTGCGATTGCACTGTACAGGTCGGACAACCACAACGCACGGACACTCACCCATATGAACGCAGGTACGAGAACCTTATCCCTATGAGTATCTTGAAAGACTGAGTTAGAAAATTCTTGAGATTGACAAGGTCATCATTGGTGCGTTGGTGTCGATGGAAATGTCGCCTACCATTGGAGGCACAATATCGTTAAATTCTAGAAAATTCACTCCCACGGAGAGTCAAATTCAGGACCTGAGGTGCTATTGAGGCTTTTGTAACCACTAGGCTACAGGCCCAACCCTTTCGCCGTCGCTCAATTGTTTGATTCTGGCGAATATTGTATACTGCTGTTGGAAGTGATCAGTCTCTTATGTCCATACGGTTCTCTTAAGGAGGATTTGAGGAATTCCGGTGGGGTTCCTGTAGCCACAGAGCGTCCATTGGGGAGCCATGGCAGCCAGGACGAGAACAACATTAATTCTGGTGTCCAAGTCAAAGGACGTCTCCATGGGAGGGATCAAGGATAAGGGTGACCTTCCCATCCCTTACTCCGAGCCTGCTGGTAGCCCGGAGGATGCTCCTGAGCCTATGGAGGACAAGGGAGGGGATACCACATCAGAGAGCTCCAGCTCATTTGGGGACACTTGCTCTGGGTTTGATGATAAGGCAAATGGTTGTGAACCGGAAGTGAATTCTCAAGCTTTGGCCCCTACTTATGGTGATTGGGCCTCGCGGCTACCTATGGAAATCTTTCGACCAGTTCATTGTGTGCCCTGAATGTTACATCTCTTATGGATATGCAATCCTGGAAATAGTGAGAATTAATGAATGGATGAAGAAGTGCAAAACTTAACTCAATAAATATGATGTATATCCATAGTAATGATAGATAATTAATTTACGAGATTTTGAAAAAAAGAATCAACTCATTTGGACACGATATGATGAATCTATACAGGTTTTAATTTTTAATTGTGAATCAAAAGAAGAAATTGACACCGCAGCAAGAACTCGATCACAAACTAGCGCCGACATGAGGGACCACATGTCAGTAACTTTAGCGTGTCAGTGGCTGGAATTGCTTTTTATTAAGGTTATGTGAATATTTATTGGCATGTGTCGCTCCGAGCTCAATTGGTCAGGTTGTTCGGTTGCTACGTAACAGGGCACCTCTTTGTTGCCGCCAACTGTTTTCTTTTACATTTTCTTTTCGCACGGGTGGCGGGAAGCATCCGTGCGTGGGCCGGATTCTGCGCGACAATTAGCATTTTTTTTTTTTGAGAGACGCGCGACCATTAGCTGATATGGCCTATGATACGCAAGGAGATACATGAGAATTCTTTTCAAAGTCCTTTCTCGACCCGTTGTTTTGTGAACTGTTTCATACAGGAGTTAGAGTCGGCAAGAACTCAGTCAGTGTCGACCCATGAAAGTCAAGGTATAGCTAAGCAGAGCTGGATTCCTCCTCCAGTCGGACTAATGAAGGTAAATGTGGATGCTGCTATTTCCAAGAACACCGGAAAAACGGCAATTGCAGCAGTAGCGAGAGATTCGTCGGGTGTGTTTCTGGGAGCCTCGACAGTCGCTGCAGTGGGACTATCTGAACCAGAAACGATGGAAGCTCTGACGGTCAGGGAGGGGCTCGCTCTAGGTACTGATTTGTGCTTGCAGTCCTTCAGATTGGCAAGTGACAATGCCAGCGTTATCAAAAGCTTGTCAGGTGCTGGCCGAGGCTTATATGGCCACATTGTACAAGAGATTAAGGCGACAACGGCAAGTTTCACAAAGGTGGAATTTGTGCATGAAGGACGAGCTACAAATGGCGATGCACATCGGCTCGCCCGAGGATCGATTTATGAAGGAGTTGGTAGGCATGTGTGGTTGCTTTATCCGCCTAAGGCCGTTTGTAATTCCTATTCTCATACTGAGTAATAAAGTTTGGGTCTCTCAGAAAAAAAAAAAAAGCTGACATGGCCGGTGGGGGGACAGCAGGCCTCATTAGCTTAAGCCAGACCGAGACTTTTCTTTGTTGATAGGGCCAGCCCGACTGATAAGCAGGCCTCAACAGCCCGACGCTGATGTATCCATTTTGTTTGGTTTTGTGGCAGGGTAACCAGACTTCGGCGGCGACTTTCACCGGCGAAGGAATTTGTGATCGCGTGCGCTGGATCTTCCTCACGTTTTCCTCTCGTCGTCTCCTGCTCGGGCTGACCATGGGGCTGACATGCTCAGCTTCCCGGCCTTGGCGGGTCTCGACCTAGGGGTTGTGAGCAAGTTCCTGGAGTTTTGCGAGAAGTCAGTGATGACGGAGTGGTCAAAGGCAATGGCAAGTACAGGCGATTTGGATGCCGATGACCTGGCAAAGGGTGATCCAATAATTGATATAGCGGGCTCCAAGGAGGGGCGCCGCTGTCAGCAATGAGTTGTTTAAGTTGGAACTGTCGCGGGTTGGGCAACGCCGCGACAGTGAAGGAGCTTCGCGAATTAGCGAAGAGCGTTGCCCCGTCTGTTCTTTGTGTATTAGAAACTCAAGTACACAAAGCACGGGTGGAGGGTCTAAAAAATACTCTGGGTTTTGATCATGCTTTTGCTGTGAGCAGTTCCGGTCGTAGTGGTGGACTTGGCATTTTTTGGAACAATAAAACCAGAGTTCAATTCTTACCATTCTCTCAGTATCATATTGACGCAGTTATCACCGAGGATGGGTGTGAGCCGTGGAGACTCACGTGTGTATATGGTGAGGCCCAAGTGCCTGAACGCCATAAAACTTGGGACATGTTGAAGTTTATTAAGGCGACATCTCCCCTTCCCTGGGTTTGCATTGGTGACTTCAATGAAGTGCTACACAGATCCGAGCATGAAGGTGTACAGGAGCGCAGTCGCGCCCAAATTGAAGGGTTCAGGGAGATGGTGGATGTTTGTGGTTTGTATGACCTCGGCTACGAGGGACGCAACTGGACGTACGAGAAAAAAGTTGCAGGAGGCTCCTACTGTCGAGTTAGACTGGATAGGGCTCTGGCAACTGCAGACTGGTGCTTGAGATTTCCATCGGCGAAAGTGGAACATCTAACAGCAGCTGCCTCGGACCACGACCCCATCGTCCTCCGGTGGGGAGAAAAACCGGGAGCGACGAAGGAGGAAAAGGAGGCGAAAAACCTTCAGGTATGAGCTCATGTGGGAAACACATGATGATTTCTTTTCTGTGTTGTCACAGGCGTGGGTGGATGGAGGGACAGCTAGTACACTCAAGGAGTTACACGAGAAACTAATAGCAGTTTCAGGTCAATTGGGGAAGTGGGAGCTTAACTCTTTTGGCCATGTGAGGAATGAGCTCAGGAAACTCAATGAGGAACTAGAAATGCTACGTTCTGATCCTGCACGACATGGACCTTCACATGCGGAAATAAAAGTGGTGGACAGAATTGTTGAACTCAACTTTCGGGAGGAAATGATGTGGAAGCAGAGGTCACGCATAATGTGGTTGACATCCGGCGACAGAAACACGAAATTTTTTCATCTGCGTGCTAGTCAAAGGAGGAAGAAAAATCGCATTGTAAGGCTAAAGAAGCCGGATGGACATTTCACAGAAGCGGAGCGTGAGATGGGGGAGATGGCATCTGCTTTTTACAGGGATCTGTATACGGCAGAGGGCACGGAGAATATGGAAGGTGTCCTAGATACTGTCCCGGTAAAGGTCACTGCTGAGATGAATGATCAGCTGCTTAAACCTTTTATCAAGGACGAGGTGAAGGAGGCCTTATTTCAAATGTTTCCCACGAAGGCTCCAGGGCCTGATGGCTACCCGGCACATTTCTTTCAGCGGCACTGGGACCTATGTGGGGATGAGGTCACGAATGTGGTGTTGAGAATGCTGCGTGGTGAAGACGACTTGGCAATCATAAACAACACGTGCATTGTGCTGGTTCCCAAAGTGGAAAATCCGGAGGAGCTCGGTCAATTCAGGCCGATAAGTTTGTGTAATGTGATTTATAAAATTGCATCGAAGGTGGTAGCAAACAGACTGAAGCGCTTTCTACCTGAGATCATCTCTGAGGAACAGTCTGCCTTCGTTCCAGGCCGTTTAATAACGGATAATATTATTACAGCTTACGAGTGCATGCATTTTATGAAAAAGAAAAGGGCTAAGGAAAGTAGATGCTGTGCTCTGAAGTTGGATATGAGGAAAGCCTACGATCGAGTTGAATGGGATTATTTGCGCGCTATTATGGTCCGCCTAGGCTTTCATCGGTCTTTTGTAGAGACAGTCATGAGATTGGTGACGACTGTTTCTTTTTCGGTTTTATTTAATGGTGAGCAGATGGACAGTTTTAAACCTTCAAGGGGGATCCGTCAGGGAGACCCAATCTCGCCCTATCTCTTTTTGTTAGCAGCAGAGGGCCTTTCGTGCCTGTTAAAATCCAGAGTTCAGTCTTCGCAGCTCAATGGTATAAAGGTGGCGCCGTCGGCTCCGATTGTGAGTCACCTTCTCTTTGCGGATGACAGCCTGCTGTTCTTCAAAGCGAATAGGGAAAGTGCAGAAGAAATAAAACATGCTCTCCAGATTTATTGCCGAGCCTCTGGGCAACAAGTGAATATGGATAAATCTTCAATACATTTTTCCAAGGGGTGCCGTGAGGTGATCAGAGAGGAAATCAAGAACATTCTTGTTGTTCACAATGAGGCTCTGAGTGAGAAGTACCTGGGAATGCCGACTGATGTTGGTAAATCGACTAATGGCGCTTTTAAATATCTGAAAGATAGGGTATGGAAGAAAGTCCAGGGTTGGATGGAGCAGATTTTGTCAGTTGGGGGTAAGGAGGTGTTAATCAAGTCAGTGGCCCAAGCTATACCAACATATTCTATGTCCTGCTTTAGGCTTCCAAGGGGGCTGTGTCAACATATTGATGGCCTGCTACGGAGCTTTTGGTGGGGGAGCAAAGAAGGGAAGCGACGGACATGCTGGGTAGCATGGGAAGAGATGACCAAACCAAAACAGGATGGTGGACTGGGTTTTAGAGACATTGAAATGTTTAACTTGGCACTACTAGCACGACAGGCTTGGAGAATTATGATAGAGCCAAGCTCTCTTAGTGCACGTATTGTTAAAGCAGTCTACTTCCCGAACGAAGACTTCTTGGATGCAGAAGTAGGAGCCTCGCCGTCTCGTGTGTGGCGAGCGATCGTGGACGGTAAAGAAGTTCTCAAACAGGGTTTAATCCGGAGGATTGGGACAGGAGAAAGGACAGAAATATGGAGAATGAACTGGTTACCACGAGACGGACTACTCAGACCTGTGTGTTGCACAAATCCGAACCCGCCGACACGTGTGAGTGAGCTTGTGGATCAGGGGACACGTACCTGGAATCACCAGCTGATAAACCAATTTTTCACTCCGATGGACAGCGAGGTGATAGCAAATATTCCGTTGAGCACTAGCAGGGTTGAGGATTTTTGGGCTTGGCACTATGAGCGTTCAGGTATCTTCTCTGTTCGCTCTGCATATAGAATGCTAGTGCACAACAGAAGTGTGCGAACTGACTGGTTGGAGAAAACGCCAGGCAAATCTGACACGCGAGCAGTACAAAAGGATTGGACTCAACTTTGGAATGTGCAGGTTCCATCGAAAGTGCGCATTTTCCTGTGGAGGCTTGCACGCCAATCCATCCCAACAGGCGATGTTCGCCACCACAGGAACATGGCGCCAAGTAGCTGCTGTGGTATTTGTGGGGCAGAAGACTCATGGAGGCATTCATTGTTGGATTGTTACATGTCTAAATGTGTTGGGCTTTGGAGAATGACGAGGTCGTTGAATTTTTATGTCATGTCCAATATCAAGATGCTCGGGATTGGCTTGCAGAGGTAACAAAACACTTGTCGCATAATGATTTAACTCGGGTGGTCGTTACACTATGGGCGATATGGCACGCGAGAAGGAAGGCCATACATGAAAATTCATTTCAGAGTCCGCTTTCGACAAAGTGTTTTGTTGACCGTTTCATATTGGACTTGGAGTTGTCGAGGCCAAAGACAAAGGAGAAGCAGGAAAGCGAAGCTCAAGTTCCGAAGTGGATTCCCCCTCCCACTGATTATGCAAAGGTCAACGTTGATGCATCTATTTCCAAGAACTCAGGTATCGCAGCCATTGCAGCGGTAGCAAGGGATGACAAAGGTGCCTTCTTAGGAGCATCTGCTGTCGTGTTGGAAGGGGTAACGGAGGCTGAGATAGCGGAAGCACTAGCTTGTCGAGAAGGTATGGCACTTGCAAAGGACTTGCTTTTGATCAAGTTTCGTTTGGCGAGTGACTGTGCGATGGCCATAAAGAGTCTTCAGGGAGATGACATGGGAAGGTACAGCCATATTACACGGGAGATCATGGCCATGAAGGATGACTTCGTTGTGGTTCAATTTCGCCATGAGAATCGAAGGTCCAATATAGACGCACATAACCTTGCCAGAAGCTCTATTTATAACGATGTCGGTAGGCATGTGTGGTTTCTAACGCCACCTGAGGGTGTTTGTAATATGTATCCCCAGACAAATTAATAAAGGGTGGTGTTTCTTCTCAAAAAAAAAAAAAAAAAAAAAAAAAAAATAACCTCGAGGTAGTTTTGGGCACAAAGTCATTGCTGAAACAATATTTCTATTTTAAAATATACCTATTTCTCTCAAAAATTGAAGTAATACCATGTACTTTATGACTTGGAAGATTCAAAACAATAGTCATGTACACTATTACGAATTAAATACTCTTTTACTATTCACTTCTCTTGTCTAATTGCATTACACCGTATGTACATGATATAAATTATTGTTAAATCTCAAAATATTATGGTCTAGCATTTTTCATGTTGGAATTTTATTTTACCAACCGGAGCGTTATTTTTTAATATTATAAAAAGGTAGTAGCTCTGAGACCCATAATGCTAACCGGTAGTGAAAAAAAAAACAAATTTTGTGACGTTCCTATAATTAGCCCCACATGACAAATAAACATTCATCACAACATGACATTGTCTTCATTTGTGACGATTTTCTGCCTGGTTTTATGACATGCATCTAGTATTCGTCACAAACCTCATCCAAACCATATGAATCGTCATAAAACATAGTACCTTAGTGACATTTTGGTTATTGTCACGCCATAATCGTCACAGAAGGCTAATTTCTTATAGTGAAATATAAGACAACAGAGCCATAATAATTGTAATTTTTATACCAAAAACTCTGCCAAGACCTTGATCATTTGGTACTCCACGTGTCCTTTTCTTCTTGAAGTCCTCCCATCTTGAAATCCAGAGTTCTAACACGGGCAGAAGAAGACTCCGTTCCGAATTCGTAGTCGAATAGGACTCTGTTAGCCAATGCAGCCGTGGCTATGCTGTCACCTGCGCGGGCGCTCGCCGTGCTGTCACCTCCTGCCGATGGGCGCAGGCCACGGCGTCGTAGGCTGCACGGGCCGCGCCGCCGTTGCTCACCGTACAGTGTCATCGTTGATCGCCATTTCTCTTCGGCTAGTTGTTCCTTTTCGCCCAAAGTTACGAGTTGGTAATGCAGAGGCATTAATAAATGTTATATGAATAAGAAAGAAATGGCAGCTATAACCGAGATTTGTCTCAATCGCTCAGTTGAAGGTAGGTCCTTGTCACTAGAACGAAATGCAAGGCCATCACTAAAATGGCATAAAGTAATGCATATCTGGGAAATAAAGCTTCTGGGCATATCCCTGCCTTCAATTCAAACGGGAAAATTCACACACCATTGATCTACCAATATTATCTCAGTGTCTACCAGAGTTTCAACAAGGGACACGTGGACTGGTAGAGCGGTTCACATTTCATCGACTGATAAGATCATAACTATACACAAATGCGGTCATCTATGGACTCCTAACTGGCACTATGACAAGGTTTTGAAGAAGATCCCGATGAACGGGAGGAAAAAGAAAATCACCATGTTCAACAGGTGCCCTTTCTCATAAAAAGAAAAAGAAAGGGGTCAGGAAAACTTTATAGCCAATAACCATTCGGCTTTTTCTGTGAAAAAAAAGCTTAAAAAATAGGAGAGGAAGAAACAATAGAACCTGAAAAAAAGGAGGGGAGGGGGACTAAAGCCCCCTCTCTACCTGCTAAATAGGGGAATATACCACCAACCAGACTTGATATACAACATTACAATATCTTAATAATATCTTAATTGTGCGGGGAATGACAACAGAATTCAGAATCAGTATTTGACAACTAGTTTGTGAGTTGAAAAGATGCCACATATGAAGCTGATGACTTTATGACTTGGGCAGATTAGAACGAAATAATAAGATAGCTGACGAAACTTCATCATCAAGGTGTGGTTTGCAATATGTATAATATCTCAATTGTTATCTTTCCTTCCGAGTACTCAAAAGAATCACTAGATTGTTGTTCGAGTCAAGAATTTGAACAATGAACAAGAGAAGATTTCAAAGCCCCTTTTGCCCCTTATGAGCATATCCTGACCATCACTACTACAGAACAGCAAATAGAAGACACTATATCACAGACGAGTAATTAGATCCCGTCTGTAATTTAGTAGTCACAGACGGGATGTACAAATCCACGTCTGTAATATGTTCTTAGGTTCGGCTCTGGATTATATGGGTGGTATATCACAGACGGGATTTAAGTTTCCCGTCTGTGGTACACGTACTGTTTGTCATCACAGACGGGAACCAAATATCCCGTCTGTTGGTACATTACCCCCGGACCCGAAAATCCAACTCATTCCAGTTTGCTTCGGATGTTGTCTCGCGTCCGTGCGTCCAACCGGGCCTCCCCTCTTTCTCTCTCTGTCTCTCCCCATCACCCATCTACCTTCTCCTCTCCCAGAGAATAGGTCTAGCCGCCGCCGCCTCCTCTCCGTCCATAGTGCGCCGCCGCCTCCTCCTCTCCGTCCACGGTGCGCCGCCGCCTCCCTCCTCCCGCTCCTCTACCAAACCACCCTCCCTCGTCGCCGGCGTTCGCGCACCTCTCCCCCTCTCTCCGGCGCAACCAAGCAGATCTGCTACGCCAGCGACCCGACGACCTCAAGCACCGCCGTGCCTCTCTGCTGGTTGGTGTCGAGCCGGACACCGATCTGATCCACCACGCCACCGAGCAGATCCGCCGTGCAGGACCCCGATGACCCCGTCCAAGACCCAAGGCTGCTGTCATCCTCGACCACCCCAACCACTTCGATCCCAAGGCCGTCATCTTCGTCGACCCCGAGCACCTGAGCACCCGACTGGTACGGACCCCTCCCTGCCGTGATCTCTTCACTCAGATCCACGAGTGTGAGCACCCGTGGAGCGGGATCCAGGATCCAAGATGCCCTCGTCCACCTACCACTGCTGGAGTCCACGGCGAGTCGGCGACGACGAGGGCCTGGTGGCGTGGTGGATCTCGACGGCGACGTCCTCCACGCGACCGGCCTAAACGGCGACAGCGAGGGCCTGGTGGCATGGTGGATCTGCTGCGCAGCTGCTGCCTTCTCCCCTGCACGGCTGCTTCCTCTGCTCCACGCAACGTCGATCTGATATGGAGTCGGGGAGGAGCGGTACCACGTTCTGCATCATCAGCGTTGTTCAGGTTAGCCACCTCTTGGCGTATAAAATGAATCCATAAGTCTGCATCTGTAGCTTCCAAATATTCAGAGATGAGAGATCTAACTATTTGCTTCCTGATACATTCTGAAATCAGAGATGTGCCACTAGTGATACCAGTACCTTTTTTGCATATAATTCTGGCCGAGTCCGACATGCTAGCTGTAGATTTAGGTAAGCATTTTGGGTTCAAATTTGGCTAATGTGTTGCATCTGATTCTCGATCTGGTCCTTGCAGCTTAGTTGTTTGGTGCCCTCTACCTGTTCGACCAAATGCCACAACATGCGTTACTCTTCCCTAGTGTACCAGTCCCTTCCGTTGATCTGCAGTTAGAATTTTTCCCGTAGCTTCATCCTTGAACTCGTGATTTGTTGGCCAATAGCAGAGCTTAAGTTTTGTGGCTGCTAGTAGTGGTTCGACAGGGTCCTGATCTAAGCCAACTTGAGAGGATGCTACCACGAATTTTTGTTAAGCTTTGGCCGTATCATTTCCTTGGATAGCTGCAAGCATGGCTATTAATGTTCTATGATATGTTTCTTTCCCCAAATGTTAGACTTTGTTTCCAGATTGCTATTTATTGATGAATGTTGGATGCAGAACCAGCATCCAAGAATATCTCACATAGTACAGAAGATATTAAAAGGCTATTGACTTGGAGAGGGTGCATTTGTGAAACTGTCAGATACAATCTCTAAACTGAATGAAATGGTATGTATGTTCATGGTACTGCTACCCCTAAACTTCTCTTCCTGCTATGTGTGTTTCTGTAGCTTAATTTGCCCATGTCTCATGTCATCTATCTTTCTCTATAATCCCTTGAATGCTTTTAAATTTTGATGCAGAGGAAGAGTTTGTGTTGACAGAATCTGGAGAGCTCACTATTTCAATTATATGAAGAAAGTCACTTCCATCGTCCTTCCACGTGTATGGCCTTCCAGTGCTCAAAGTGAAGGCTTCAATGGAAGGTACAGATCAAAAGGCTCCATATGTTCAGACTTACGGCATCCTGGTTTCATTTCAATCTCTGCAGCAACATCTGCCGTTGCTAATTATTGTTGGCACATTGAATATTAACCTGGAAGGGTAAATATATACTTTTGCTATCTTAATGCTCTATTTGTTGATTATACTTCCTTTTCCTGTGGAGTTTTAACATGACTTGAATTGTGCTGGCATGCATCAAGTGAAGCCGTTTGTGGAATCATCACAATGATGCCATCATCTTTCGTTGAAATGATGAGACTTTATAAATAATAGATAAGCTACTTGAGGTTCTGAAAAGCATGTATCTACATTTCTCATGTTTAATACTCAGGCATGAAATTGACAGCATGAAGCCAGCTGAACCAACTCCAAAAATAAGATCAATGAGGTATAAGTGCCCTTCCTGCTATGTGTCTTCAGTGCATCTCAATATTAGGATGTATTGAACTTTACATTTTTTTTCCTGCTTTATGGTATATTGAGCGTCAGTCATTCCATAAGAGCAGAGTAGACGATGCAAATAAGTAGTCATCATAATGAGAATTGTAAATTAGGAGTGGCCATCATAAGTAAAACTGTATACTTGTTTGAATCCTTCCCTGCTAAAATATCTGTTTGTGCACTCCTTGGAGTAAAAATATTGCACTGATTGTTCAGTATCTCCTTTTGATTCATCTTATTTCCATAGTAAAAGAACAAAGAAAGTGTTAGGAATTTAGTTTCTGATTTGTATAAAAATAGCTATATGAATAAGTGTTGCTATTAATATATTTTCTGTGAGAGAAACCATAATTGATGCTTTGTACTGCTATTGGTTAGGAAGCATTATGTTTGTACTGCTATTGCTACAACATGGTTACTTATATTTCTAGATTTCGTAAGTGTTTTTCTGATCAACATGTTACAACTATGCAGTTGGTGGGCATAGATGGAGAAGTGGTGGATTACAACTAAAACTTGCGGAAGATAAAGTGAATCAACCAAGCAGTTTATCAGTGTTCTTTGGAAATAGATGTTCTGTGAATACTCGTGTTTCTTTAGACATAGCAGCTGTTCAGTGGATCTTTGATTATTTTGAGACTGCCCCGGTGTTACTATTATTGGCTCTATTGTGTTTGTGCAGTGCAGTGCAGTGCAGTGGATCCATGTAAATGTAGGGCAGGAACAACCTTTTTTTTTGCCTGGTCGCTGTGTCATCACAGACGGGTATAACTGAACCACGTCTGTGATATCAGTAATCTCAGACGGGATCTTTCTCGGAATTCGTCTGTGATATCTGTTATCATAGACGGGGTTTTTAAACTAGCCCGTCTGTGATGATTAATATCACAGACGGGAAAAGTCCCCGTCTCTGATGACTCCACATCACAGACGCCGACGCACAGACGGGGGTGCTACCCGTCTGTGATATGTGTTTTCCCCCGTCTGTGATTTGATGTTCTGTAGTAGTGCATGACGATGAAATTTTGTGAACTTGTGGAACCTAACCTAGTGGGGAAAGAAACTTCACTTGCTTGTACAAGAGTAGTGGAACTGATTCTTGCACACATGGAAAAGAATTTAGTTCTTAGGTTGGATGACATTTGGCAGCATGAGGTATGGACCATAATCTTGGAAAGGTGGGGTTTCTTCTCGTTCAAGAAAAATAGCTGCTATAAGTTCAAGGGCAGACCTATATTTTGATGAGTGGGGACATATGCCCTCGCTTTTGGGTCAAGATGTTACCAGGTACCCGTTGGACTCGGGGAAGCTAATACATATATATCTCCAAGTGCCCTTACTTTCGATTTGAAATATAGAATCTCACAATATAGTGACATCACAGAAAACAAGTAAAACATTGAAACAGTCGGTCTTATGTGCTCAAATGACTCATTCTTTTACAGTGTCATTTCCATGCTTGGTGTGTCATCTTTGTCTCCATTTTCTTGATCACAGTTGTAAAACTAAAATGAGAAACGCTTGCATGCAACATTTATTATTTGCTGAAGATGACTTTGTATAGGAGAAGTTAAACTACAAGTGACTTATGGGGACTTATGCTCTATAATCTTGCATAAGCAGTTTTCATATCTCTATAGAGATCATGCCTTCACATCAGAAAATTTCGGGACATATAATGAGATGGAGAAGAGCTTAAATTAGAGCCATGTTTCTTTTTTCGTGAATGGAGGGGGTTCAGTTAAAACATTTGAGAAGTAGAGACCCCATGCATCAACAGCTTTGAGAGACAAGTAAAATACATAGAAAGAACATGTAAGGGCCTCTTTGGTAGGGCTGTGGCTATGCCGGCTTCGGTTGTGCCTGTAGCTTCTTTGAAAAAACGGCTGTGCTGGCTGTGTCTGCGGGTGTGCCTAAAATGTTTGGCAAAATGGCTTTTTCTGTAACTTCTCATATTTTTAGGGACAAATATAGAAAGATGAGGGCGTCATAGCCTAGAGAAAAGAAAGCGGTGAATCGACCATTTTGTGGCTTCATGCTTTTCCTTATTTTTAGATTCCTCCTTTTTTTTAAGGAGAAGCACTTGAGGAAGCACCCCCTTTGGTTGGAAAACATGTGAAGCCGCTGAATAAACCATTGGAGAAGCCCTACCAGAGGGGACCTAAGGGCTTCTTTGGTAGGGCTATGGCTGTGCCGGCTTCGTCCGGCTGTGGCTTCTTTGAAAAAAGAGCTGTACTGGCTGTGTTTGCGGTTATGCCTAAAACGTTTGGCAAAACGGCTTTTTCTACAGTTTTTCCTTATATTTAGGGACAAATATAGAAAGATGAGCGCTATAGAGAAAAGAAGCCGGTGAAGCTAGCTTATTTTTAGATACGACTTCCTCTTTTTGAAATGAGAAGAACCTGAGGAAGCACCTTCTTTGGTTGGGAAATATGTGAAGCCACTAAATAAGTCATTGGAGAAGCCCTACCAAAAGGGCCCTAAGTCTTTTTTACTCATCTTTACCGTAACCTCTCTGATTTATGCAGCCGAAGAACTAAAATCGAGCCAAATCCTCTTAAACAACTAGAAAGGGAGACTAAACTTTATGAGTACGTTAATCTAGGATACAGCAGTTTCATGGTATCCCGTGCTAGTGCTATTGCAATACGCCGGGCTCAGGTACGCGGAGGATGGAACGAAGCAGAACGCCGGACTTATGGGAACAGGGGAGCCCGTGCAGGTCGCGGTGGACGCGGAAACCGGAGCAGATACTCATCCTCGACTTCATCTTCAACAGCAGACATACCCAACCCGCCCAAAGAACGAGACCGTCCGCGACGCCAATGTCTTGCATAGGGGTGCAAATTGACGACCTTTAGAGTCACCACCGACCCTCTTTAGTTTAAAAAAATAAACTAGATTTTCAAAATGAGCTCTCGTTTTAAAAACTTAGTTCATTTAGTTGAACTCCCACTCCAGTTTACACCCCTAGTCTTGTACTGGTTCCAGAAGACCAGAACCACCGCTCCCACTCCCACCGCCGCGCTCGGTCCGGCACCGTCCAACAGCGCTTGGGCATGGGCATGCCGATACGAGCTCCTCAGCTCGTTTGTCGCTGGGGCTGTTCGCGTTCGGCGCAGGGGCGTACGGCAAAGGTGGTGGGTACTTCCAGACGTTGTGTAGAGCTTGGTGTACAACGTCATTACCAGACCATATTACAATGTCATTACTCGAAACTAACAGTACAACCAATGTCTGAATTGTTTCCACAGTCATTATTGGAAAGTGCGATGGAAACAAGAGTCATCTCACGAAGTAACCAGGCCCATTTCCGATCCTGAGTGAAACTAATTAATAAAAGATACCAGTACACAAATCTAGGTGATCAAGGCCATAGCGTTAATCCATCAGCGATGCTCAGATCTTCTCAGGTACCCAGTGAGCTGAAACCAGTACAGACGAAACTGAAACCTGTACAAAAAAGGGAAACACAATGAACTCAGACATCATTGGAAATGTTGGTACATGATAACATACTCCAAAACAAATTTTTTCTTTCAAAGAATAACAAATGTATCCTAAGGACATAACTAAACTTTTATCTTAATCAGTAATTCTGAATCTTATGAGATAGATAATTAATCTTTCAAGTAAGCACTTGTAAGGATATATTATATCAAATTATTCATTTAATTGTGGTCATATCAACACTTCAAATAAATATTTCTTTATAGCATGGCAAGATTTATGATTCATGTGGTCTACTTGATCCTTTGTTAGCCACTTGAATTCAACTCATACAACTCGTGAAGTTTTATGAAAAATGTGTCGCCAAAATAGAAGGTACCCAGAAGAATGTAAAGCTACCACAAAAATTAAGAGTTTTTAAACCCTTTTACCTAAAATGAATGTTTAGAACCATCAGTATGATAATATTATCACTCAAGCTTCCAAACATATATAGGTCAGCAGTAGAATGTAGATAGCGAGTGAAAGAGTAACTTACACCGAGATGATTTGTTCTTTTGTTGGATGCTAATTTTCTCAAGAGGTATGCCATATGTGACCAAAGACATCAAAATGTTGTGAATCCTCTCATCAACATCTTGACATTTGATTTCAACTCTCTTAAGGTTGTCTGATGCAAATGATTTCTCCACTGAATTAAATATTGCTTTTGATGGAACCAAACATTTACGCTGGTTCTGCAAAAAACAAAAACAACAAAATATGATAAATCATTTATGAGCAACAACTAGAGAATCCATGTGGACAATATATACCTCATAGAGTTGAAGAGTGAGCTTCTTGAGGACTGGTGAGTGTTGGAGAATACAAATTAGTGCACGGTGGTCATCAGCCACACACCACTCACTGAGTAACAAAATCTCCAACTTATGAAATGTAGGGCACCATCTCAAATCCCTTTTGAGAATAAACTGGATTATAGAAGCAACATCAATGACTGTGATATAAGATACAATCATACAGAAGGGAGTAATGTTTTTGGCAGAAATTCATGTTATAGTCACTTGAAGAAATTAACAATTGAATCAGGTCTGTTGGTAATTTATAAATCAGTGCTATGAAGAAACACTCACATCTTAGATATTTAATCATAATGAATTAAGTCATGATGAAAATTAATATTGCATTTTCAATATGTATTTAGTGGAACAGGAAGTACACATTTTGCAAAATACAGAAACTGCAAATTATCTGGCCATTTTAAACTGCAAACTAAAAATTGATATTTTTAAGTTTCAACTACTTAACAGATAAGAAACTTATTTAGATGTAAATTTGCAAATATTCAATAAATAGGTTATATATATATGTACTGAAGAGGAAAACTCCATGACAAAGAAAAATGAGCAGCTCGAGTAAAGACAAGCAAGAGTACCGTTTCAGGTTCAGCTATCAGCTTCAACTTCCTAGCAGCTGAGAAACCTTTAAGAAGCACAGACCCTGCACTACCGTCATCAACGCCATAACAACAGTCACAAGAAGCATGCTCACAATACCCAGGGTCATTGTTGTCACAACAGTCCAGACAATTAAAGCCACATGTAACTTCTGCTGTTCCTAACACTGGCATGTCTTCAAAGAAAGGAGTTCTATTCTCGAAATTGATCAGTTGCAGTGAAATGAGGCTTGGGGCAGAAATATGTGTACGCATGTCCAATGGAAAACGACATTGATGCAAGATCAGCCGTTCAAGGGATCTAGAGTAGATCTTCTCAGCATCGATGAAGCAATTGTTTATTTCGAAAACTTTCAGAGCCAGACAGCTTGAGAAATCAGTACACTTGGCCCATAATGTTACACCATCAAGATGCAATTCGGTCAAATACTGAGAGACCAAATGTAGGTTGCCCAGCAGAAATGAACCAGACACACTCAGCTTCCGAACTTGGCACAGCAATGCGTGCCGAATCCACAGCTTCACGTAGTCCCCACCATCCCCCGGGTATCCAACAAACTCTAACAGGCACACCTCCAGATTCGACCGGTCGCGGAGGAGCAGGAGATGATCCATGAATCTCTTGATCTGTTGGACACGGCGGACACCAGTAACGCGCAGAACGGGCATGGACTTCCAGAGGTCGCGCCAGCGCCTTGCGAGCACGCACGTGCCAACAGCCTCACGCGCCTGCAGGAACGACAGCATGTGGTGAAGAAGAGCGTCTGGGAGCGCGCTGATGAGGTCGGGTTCCGGCACCCCCGACGCCCTCTTGCTCTGCGGCATTCCGTCGAACACGTTGCGAGCCTTCGATCCTGCGCAGAGGAGGAGTCTCAGTTCAGTCGCGCACCGCAAGCGCGGACGACGGGACGAGAGTGAGGGAGGGAGATGTTGCCGGAGGGTTTGGGTCGGGTGCTCACCTGAAATTGGCGGACTCAATCTGCTGCTCCCGCGGCAAGCAGGCCACGCCGGGAGTAAGCGACGAAGACGGGTGGGCTCCCTCGTGTACTCGCAGCAGATCAGGATCAAGATCTAGAGCGTAGGACAGCACGGCGGTGGATCGCCGTCGACCGGGCGCGGGTGCCGGCGCGGAGGGCGAACCTAGATGGACCGCATTGGTGGGCGAGCGGGCTGCTGCCTGCTGCCGTGCCAGGGGCTCTTTTTTTTTTTTTTATCAAACATACCTGTATTATAGATAAGGAAACAGTACAAAGACATGTGCAAATACAGGTATGCTACGGAGGACAGCTGTCCCACCACACAAGAAAAAGGAACCCTGATAAAGAAAGAAATTACAAGCAGGTCCTTGAACCTTTTGCCCGCCGACACCGACGACGCCCAAATCCGCCAACTCCGGCCATCATCGGAGCCGACGAAGCCGGCCGCCACCAGTCCCAGGGCAGAGGGAACTCCATCGCACCATGGGTTTGAGAGGAGCCGAAGAAGACACTCGCCCGAAGACGAGATGAGCCATCGCTGACCGCACAGCCGGCCGGGGCCGCGTCCCAAGCTCCCTCCACCGAGAACCGGAGCCCGCCAACGACGGCAACCGCCGCCGCGTGGAAGTCGAGCCCGATCCCACCTTCGCCCGACCACAGACCTACAGCCTCCTCCCCTTCCTTGAAGCAAAAAGCCGAAACGCACCTCGTGACGCCGAGCGCATCGACGAAGAACCTCCGGCGAACGACTCCTAAATAGGAACTCCACCACAGGAGCCCCACCTCCACGGCCTCGCTGCTGACGCCGGAGCCGAAGCAGAACGCCAACAGGTCGAGGAAGAGACCGGAAGGACCAAATCCACTGCGTCGCCGCCGCCACCGACTCGTCGGCGCCGCCTGGAACCCTAAACCTAGAAAAACTAGGACCTAAGCACCCACCGACCGGCGAGGAACCGGCGGTCTCCCTCACCTCGCGACGCCCTGAGGGCCATCGGAGGCAGGGAAGACCACCGGCACCGCCGGCCGGGAGCGAGCCGCCTCCCTTCCTCTCCTCTCAACTGTAGATGGGAAACGGGAGAGTTCGAGAGAGAGAAAAGA
Source organism: Eragrostis nindensis (assembly GCA_012490785.1). Taxonomy (NCBI): domain Eukaryota; kingdom Viridiplantae; phylum Streptophyta; class Magnoliopsida; order Poales; family Poaceae; genus Eragrostis; species Eragrostis nindensis. The sequence goes on from JAAXCT010000023.1 coordinate 1,310,205, forward strand.
GGTTTTGTGCCTGGGGCTCTGGTTTCACACAGAACGGAAGGACGGGGAAGAGGAGAAACAAACGAGCGGACAAAGTTGCACAACGCCCCCTACAAACAATATTATTACGGAATGGTCCCTGGAAACTTAATACCCCTTTTCAGTTTCAGTTTTAATTTTCCAGGCAACTGATTTCTCTCCATTTTTTAGTCCATGCTAGAGCTCCTCAACCTGTACTAGTGCTTGGAACATAACTCCTCCCTTCCGAATTTAAGTTCATTCATTTGTTGGCAAACAAAAAAAATTAATTTCCAATGCTCTTAGAGTGTGATTGGTTCAAGTAGATGTTCCATAAACAGACTTATGTTATGCAGCATTTTGGCTGGTGACGCTCCTGCCCGGGATCGAATCCTGGGTGCCGCACGGCACTATAGCGCGAGCTATAGTGCGAGAAAAAAATCCCATCGCTCTTCCTCACTCAAAGCATAGGTATAAGAGAAGAAGCCGAACCAATCTCACGGAAAAGAAAACGATGTCTATCGGGCTCGCCTCACCATCCCGACTGCGGGTGGTAGGGGAAAGGCAGCCGGCGGCGACGATCCCGTCGATCCCATCGACAACAGGGGCTGCGGCGTCATTCCCATCGTCGACGCTGGCGGCGAGAGAGGCCCCGTGGATCCCATCGACGACGGCGGCTGCGGAGGTCCCGTGGATCTCGTCGACGACGGCGGCTGCGGAACGAGCCGCCGATTGAGAGCAGCTCCGAACCTCGTCTCATCTTCCTCATCTCAGACATCGGAGGCAAGGCTGTGCCAGCAGCAGCATCTCCTCGCAGCCTCCTTCTTCATCGCCGGTCGGTCTCAAGCCCATCCACCGTCTCCTCTCCTCGATTTGGCTGGAAGTCAGAGACCGAGATTTCTTCCCCAACTACTTCTCGATCTGTACACATCCCTGAATTTCTGGACGAGGCCGTAAGCGGGCTTCGATTCAGCGTAGCTGATGCGGCGGCGATTGATGTGCTGATCTGAACATTTTGAGCTGCGATTTGAGTTCGATCTTGTTTCATCGGTGGTCTTTCCGAGTTATCTCCCTCACTTCATCGGTCTGCTCTCTCAGCATCACGAGCTCATCTCACAGGAGTTTCAGTTTGTCTAGAGCATTGCTAGTTATCCCTTCATACCCAAACGATCGGCTACAAGGGAAAATAATTTCGTCGGTTTTCCTTGTGCACTAGAAATTACATTCGGAAGTCAATTACACGTGTAAGAAGTTACAACACTTCCAAACAGGCCCTTCATGGTGATGTTCGTGTCGGTGATGGACTTGTGTACATGCCGACCATCGTGCCCAAGGACGGCTGCGCCGTGTACCTGAAACCACTGTCCATATAGATGGTCCTCCTTTGCTTTGCGATCAGCTAGTCTAAGGTCTTTATTTCTAAAGTCACGCTACCTAATCATGCGAGCTGTACGTTCTGCCATTGTAATTCTTAATACTTGAGCAAACAATATCCAAACTAAATTAGCAACAGAAGCTGATGTGTATTATCCACCATTTTGTTATCATTGAGATATACAACTTTCTTTTTTTTTTTGAAGATCAACGGGGTGATCTTGAAATCCCCACCTGATTCCATCTTATATTTACTAATTGGAGGCTCCTTTTAGAGCCCTCACGTTAATCGGAGGAAAACTCTTAGAAATTCTGAGAAAAAAGCAAAACATCCATCCGTTAATTTAGATGCTTAACAGCCCATAACCGTTAGATCTTGTGTAATCCTTCCCACATCTGACGTGGAGCCTTCCAGGCTAGGTTATCCGATCCCTATCACGGGACGATGGCTACGGGAGGATGCGAAGCAATGTGCCACGCCGCCGCCACGCTACACCAGCATGTATTGCGAAACTCAGGCTACGGGAGAAGGAGGTGAAACAGGGCGCTGCGCGGCCTCCGCACCATGGAGCTTGCATGAGGAGGCGCTGTCGCAGCGGCCTCAGTCTCATCGGTCAGATCGCCACCCACCAGCCTCATCGTCGTCCATGGCGTCTGCAGACTGCAGTAGAGTATTTTGCCTGTTCGTAGATTAGTCCTGATTAATTGAGTTTGTTCTGTTCTTCTCAGGAGATTTCATCTGCACTTGGATCGAGTTCCTCTTTTGCAGATAGGTAGCAGATATCAGAGGGATAAGGGCAAAGGAGAAGCAGATCAGTTTGCATGCATCCTGATTCCTGCCAGTAGTCCCTTGCGTGTTCCAGATTCTTCAAGAAGCAGCCGTATCAAGCAAGACGAGCCGTTCGAGTGCTTCGTATCCAAGCACAAGAACTGTACTCCAGCAACTCCGACTCCAATACCTCAAGGTGAGGACTTTTGTCAAAAATAAAAAAACACAAAAGGTGCGAGAGGCCCGTGTCCATAGCTTCCTGGTGCGTGTTTTTTTTGTGTGTATAGGTCAGCAAGGAACTGGAAGCTGAAGATTTTCAAAGCCCTGTTCCTGTCTTCCTGCCATGTCAACTCGATCTGATATGGAGTCAATCATCGGCAGAAATTATGTACGAGTCTGCCACATACACACGTGAAGCAGCGGCGGTTGGAGAATACCATGCTGTGGCGAGTTGAAGTCGAACAACTACAACGACGAAGGTAAGTGGGATGCATTCGAAATTATGTGATCTGTGATCATACTTAAGTCACCAATCTAATTAGAGATAAAGGATTATGGACACCAGATCAGAGCTAGCCGGTGGCGGACCAGTTGAACGTCGCTGTGGCAATGATCCCCAGATGCGTGCAGAAGGCCCATGGATTTTGGAGCTATGGCGATTGAGATGCAGAAGCGACATGGATTTCCGAGGCATGGCGGTATGCAGAAGTACCACGACTTTCAGATGCAGCGCCGACGAGCATATGTCACCGGTGAACAAGTAGGATATTGATTTCTCTTTTTCCTGAAGTTGTCGCATGCACAGCATGTGTGGGTGGCTCGACCTCCTTGAAAGCAGTGTCAAAACACTAATTAAGATCGTCGTTTTCATGGTGTCCTTAGGTTGATGCGGTGTTACGGGCATGCGGCCCTCTTGGTCCTCCCGCATTCCCAAGGTCTGGGGATTCAAGGCCTGCACCCATGGAGGTTGTCAGACTGCCAGAGACGAACTGCCGGGAATTGACACTGATACCTGCGGCATCACGGTGACCAGGTATTCGATGGTGTTCTTCGTTGGACGGTGCTAGCAGTGAAACTGAGCTTGGGCTAAGCGATTATGAAGGCTTTCAACTGTCCGTGAATAGCCCTACAATCCTACATATATGTCTCCATGTCGAACAGGGTGTCATGAAGAGCTCTAATGTATACAGGTGAGTAGGTGAAAGACTTGCAGGATCGTAGCGTTCTACATTGTATGACAGACCTTATCACTGATTATTTGTTTTTAGGAACTTTTTCTAAGTTGTTTAGCAGCTAACACTTTTGAATCAGTACAATACCATTGGACGAGATTAAAGAAATTGCTTGCTGAAGAAGGAAGACGTGCCGTACTAGCTCACTACGGTAAAGTTTCACGCTCCCATCACAGTATTCAGTACCTCAACTTCAGGTTATCAAAGGAACTGGGTCCTGTCGGGATTAACAAAGTAATAAAGAAATTAATCTAGAATTTATTCTTTGTTGTTCCACAACAAAGACAGTTCATTTGATTTCCTTTTTTAATGCGATACAGATGAAAAGCTCAAAAATCAGAGACAATAATCGCCGCAGTCCAACTGCTTTATTTAGTTACCTTAGAAAAATTTGGATACACTGTCATGCTCACGCTTGCTTGCAGCATTTCAAAAAACTATTGTTTGTAGATTTGTCATCACAAAATAACAGTGAAGGATATCTCTATTTACAATATCCATTTGTAGTTTTTAGTTCATCCTTTAGTAGAAGAAAAACCTGCTATGCCCATGCTTTTTAATTAGATAGTATGCAAAATTATGGTATGAAAAACATGTAGTATAAGGTACAGAGAAGAAATAGGTTAATTTGTAAATAATTTTGCAAAACAGTGCTAGCCCGTGCAGGTGCACGGGTTCAAAGGCTAGTTAATATTAATGGTAGCCCATTTGGCTCAAAGGTCATTTACATGATGTGGGGTTTGAGAAAGCAGAATTTTTTTTTTTTTGTATGGCTACATATTTACACGAAAGAAATCAAAGGTCATCTTGATATACAACTATTTTAAAATCAAAGGGGTCAAAATTTGGTACGTAGGATACAATTGGATGGTACCTGAATTATTTCACTTGAAACCTTTTACACTACAGTCCATAGAGTGTGATTGAGCAACATGACACGTAAAAACCATGCAGGACAAACATGAGACGTACGTGTTTCCCGGTCAAAATCCCAGAAACATAGACATAATTAAGGAAGTAACCCTTCGGCTCAGCACCAACTGCTAGACACTGGGAAGCGGTACACGGAGGATGGGGCGGATCAAGAGGCCCGACTTCCGACCAACTGCGACGCCAAATGCCTCGGTCATGTCCAATTTAGTAGGGTCGTCCAGACCTGGCACCTCCCAGTCAAAATGGAATAAGAGGTTGGCAAGTGGGAGCTCAGTGTTGGCGAGCCCAAACGCCATCCCGGGGCACATCCTCCGGCCGGCGCCGAACGGCAAGAGCTCAAAGTCGGCACCCTTGAAGTCCACTTCACTTGCCTCGAACCGCTCCGGTCGGAACTCCTCGGGGTCCTCGGGCCAGTACCGCTCGTCGCGGCCCAGAGTCCAGGCGTTCACCATCACTGTGGTGTCCGGCAGCACGTCGTAGCCGAGCACGCGGCACAGCTCACTGGGCTCCCGTGGGAGGTGGGAGCAGCAATGGCAGGGGAGGGTGCAGCCGGAGTGTCTCCCGGATGACGAGTTGCAGGTACTGAAGCTCGCCGAGAGCTTCCTCGGGCACCGTGCCATGCGCACTGAAGACGTTACGCACCTCGGCCGTCGCCTGTTTCATGGCCTTTGGGTTCCTGATGAGCTCCGCCATGGCCCACTCTATAACCGTTGATGCTGTCTCGCTGCCACCAGCGAAGATGTCCTGCACGCAAGGGATTTGATTTAGCAATGAGGCGGATCAGCACTCAATTATGTCTGAATTTCATATTGTCCAGTCACTGTCTTTCGCAAAGTAGGTTTGAGTACGTAATCGGAAAAGTCTGAAGTCCTGACTGGCAAGAAGATTGTTAACCACTGAAACATTATTTAACTCACGATTAACATCATTTAATTTGCGCTCACAGGATACTTTCCAATCCGCCAAATGAAGATGGAAGCAAAGCCAGAAATCATGATCACGGATTAATGCTTGCTAACTAACCGCTGGACTGTAAAAGTTTTAAAAAAACATTAACAGAGTCTGAATTATACGATCAAATTCATGTAAATCCTTTTATTTAAAGATAAATTTATTCTGACAGATATTCTTAATTAAAATAAAAGAAAGTTTGATTTTGGACAAATATAAATTTATTATAATTTGAGACGGAGGGAGTAACTAGCAAAAATTTAATCAACCAAAATGAAGAAATATACTTACAAAGATAACGCCTTTGATGACGTCCATGTCGACCGGAACTTGCCGCCCACCATCCCTCTGTATCTTGAGGAGCACGTCGAGAATGTCCTGTGCCTCGCCTCCACCGCTTTCCTCGCCGCCGCGGTCCAGCCTCTCCAGGTGCTCCGCGATGATGCCGTCGAGGCTCCTGAACACCGTCTTGCGGCACTCCTCGGCTCTGCGCGTGGCGGAGCTGAGCCGCCGGACGATCCGAGACGACGGCCACAGGTCGGCCGGGTTGAACCCGGCGGCGAGCTCGTTCACCCGGTCCACCTGCCGCAGGTACACGTCGCGCTCGCTCCACGGCCGGTCGCCGATCACCGCGCGCACCGTGATGTCGGAGAGCAGCGCGGCCAGCCGCGCGCGCAGCTGCACGGGCTGTGATCGATCGGCGTCGGCGGCGATAGCGTGGAGCATGGCGGCGACCTCCTCCTTGTTTTAATACTCCAGCGCGTTACTATCAGTTTCTTTTAGCTGCATTTTACTGCATGTTATGAGGCAGAGTAGCTGCTACGTTTTAGCACGTAATGGGGTAGAATAACTGCACGTTATGGAGCAGAGTAACTGCTAAGTTTTTGCTTGTAATTTTCATTTAAATAGTCAAGTCCTAAACCAGAAAAGCGGCCAGTTTTTGCAGCACCAAACCACGTCTTCCACCTGTGTGTTCGTGTGTGTTCTGAGTGCTCACCGGCGGCAAGGCTCGCGGTGAATTCCAACATTTGGTATTCAGAGCCGTGTTCCCACCCTGGGCAGCCATGTCGGCTCCGAGTCGCCAGCAGGGCAACTCCGAGTCACCTCCGCGCCGACCGCGTCGTCCCTCGCCGTCCCCTGCACCTCGTCGACCACGACACCCCGGTGCCGTCGTCGAGCATGTGATCGAACGAACTTCGGCCTCCATCATCTATCCCATTCTCACGCGTACCAATTACGCTGAGTGGTCGATGGTCATGATGGTGAACCTGCAGGCCCAAGGCCTGTGGGAGGCGGTGGACATCGGCGTCGACGACTACCACGAGGACCGGAACGCACTCGCCGCTCTCCTCCGCGCTGTGCCACCGGAGATGCAGGCGGGGCTGGCGCGCAAAGAGACGGCGTACGATGCTTGGCAGGCGATCAAAGATGTGCGTGTTGGTGTCGAGCGCGTGAAGGAGGCCAACGCCGAGAAGCTGCGCCGAGACTTTGCTGAGATGGCATTCAAGCCCGGTGAGACCGTGGAAGACTTCGCGCTGCGCCTGACGACCCTGGCCAACCAACTGCGCGTCCTCGGCGATGACGTCCCCGACAAAGTTGTCGTCAAGCGACTGCTACACTGTGTCCCCGACTACCTCGAACAGGTCGCGATCTCCATCGAGACTCTGCTCGACCTCGACAACATCTCCATCGAGGAAGCCACCGGCCGCCTACGTGCCGTTGAGCAGCGGAAAAAGCCTCCGACGGCTCCGGTCAAGGACAGCAGCGGACGCCTTCTTCTCACCGAGGAGTGGATGGCCCGCCTCAAGATCCGTGACGGCGAGTCCAGCAAGGGCGGCTCCAACTCCTGCAACAAGCGCGGCGGTAGCAAGTCGCGTGGCCGCGGGCGTGGCCGCAGTACCACACGTGATGGCAAAGCCTCACAAACTGGCGGGGCTGGACCGGACGACCAATGCGACTACCGCGGCAAGTTGGGACACTTTGCCAATGTGTGTCGCAAAAAGAAGAGGGATGAACAAGCACAGGTTCATGTGGCCCAAGGAGAAGAAGACGATCAGGCCTTGCTAATGGCTCATGCCGTCATCCTCAACTCGACGCCTTCCATGTCGGTGCACTCTGCATCGAGCCCTGCTCCACCTCCGCCGCCACGCCACGTCGTCGAGATCCAGGAGCAGAAGGTCTTCGCGCAGCTCGGGCCGCGCGAGGACCGTGATCATCGTCGCTGGGTCCTCGACACGGGTGCCACGAACCACATGACCAGGGCAAGGAGTGCCTTCTCCGAATTCGACTCCAGCATCTACGGCACAGTCCGTTTTGGCGACGGGTCTGTGGTGGAGATCGAGGGGTGCGGCACCATCGTCTTCACCTGCAAGAACGGCGAGCATCGCGCTCTCACTGGGGTCTACTTCATCCCTCGCCTGACGGCCAACATCCTCAGCCTTGGGCAGATGGACGAGTCTGGCTGTAGAGTTGAGATCGACTCCGGCCTGCTCCGCATCTACGATCAACAACACAAGCTTCTTGCAAAGGTGAAGCGATCACCGATGCGCCTCTACATCCTGGAGCTGACCATCAGCAGGCCCGTTTGTCTGTCAGCTCAGAGTACAGAGGCGGCCTGGCGCTGGCATGCGAGATACGGCCACATCAGGTTCAACTCCCTTCGTCGTCTGGCGCAGAAGGAGATGGTTCGTGGTCTTCCTCCTCTCGATCAAGTGGAGCAAGTCTGCGACAGCTGCCTCGCCGGCAAACAGCGACGTGCCCCATTCCCTGACCAGCACATCCTCGACCTCGTCCACGGCGACCTATGTGGTCCGATCTCGCCGACCACACCCAGCGGTAGCAAGTACTTCTTGTTGCTTGTTGATGACCTAAGCCGATACATGTGGCTGCGTCTTCTTTCAAGCAAAGATGAGGCGCCAACGGCGATCAAGAACTTTCAGGCTGCCGTTGAGGTGGAGTCTGGAAGGAAGCTCAAGGTCCTACGCACTGACGGTGGGGGGGAGTTCACCTCCGTTCAGTTCGGCGAGTATTGCGCGGAACGCGGCATCCAGCGGCAGCTCACCGCCCCCTATTCACCGCAACAAAATGGGGTGGTTGAGCGCCGCAATCAGAGCGTGGTCGCCATGGCGCGATGCATGCTTAAGGCAAAGGGCCTCCCTGCCTACTTCTGGGGCGAGGCCGTCACTACCGCTGTCTACATCCTCAACCGTGCCCCGACACGGGCACTAGATGGCAAGACACCTTACGAGGTGTGGCATGGAGATCGGCCTGCAGTACACTACTTCCGCACGTTCGGCTGCATCGCACATGTGAAGAACACGCGGCCGAACTTGAAGAAGCTCGACGACCGCAGCTCTCCAGCAATCTTCGTCGGCTACGAGAGTGGCTCCAAGGCGTATCGCTGCTACGACCCCGCCAACAAGCGCATCATCATCACGCGGGATGTCATCTTTGATGAGGCGGCACAGTGGCGTTGGGAGAACAATGACGGCAAGCTTGTGAACGACTTCGAGTCCTTCACCGTCGAGTACACCACAGAGGTCATCGCTGTACCAGCAGGCGCAGCAGCAACTCCCTCGCCTTCTCCGGCCCCTGCTGCGCCACGCACGCCTTCTCCGGCCCCTGCTTCACCACGTACTCCACAGCCGGCCCCTGCCTCGCCACGCACTCCGCAGGCTGCGACACCACCAGCCGATGCAGCCATCGAATTCATCTCACCACCGCCAGAACATGAGGAGGGCCTAGACACGGACCACGATGATGCACCACTGCGGTTCCGTACCCTCGATGCCGTCATTGGACCATCCTCACCGCCAGGCATGGCGCGAGGGTGCTCGACGAGGCACTCCACTTCACCACGGCCGACGAGCCTACCTCATTCGCCGAGGCGGAGCTCGAGGCTAGCTGGCGACAGGCAATGCGCGAGGAGATGAAGTCCATTGAGGACAACCAGACATGGGAGCTGGCAACGCTCCCTGTTGGGCACCGCGCCATCGGCCTCAAGTGGGTCTTCAAAGTGAAGCGCGATGAGAACGGCAACGTCATGCGACACAAGGCACGTCTGGTGGCAAAAGGGTATGCCCAGCGTGTAGGCATCGACTTCGATGAGGTCTTTGCGCCGGTGGCACGCCTCGAGTCGGTGCGCTAGATGCTAGCCTTGGCGGCGCATGAGCACTGGGAGGTCCATCACATGGATGTCAAGAGTGCGTTCCTCAATGGCGAGCTTAAGGAGGAGGTCTATGTCGCACAACCACCTGGCTTCATCGTCGACGGCTGCGAGCACAAGGTACTCCGCCTGCGCAAGGCGTTGTACAGTCTTCGTCAAGCACCAAGGGCCTGGAATGCCAAGCTCGACGCCACCATAGCATCGCTTGGTTTCCAGAGGAGCAGTTCCGAACACGGTGTCTACACACGTAGCAGAGGAGGTGCGCGGCTGGTGGTCGGCGTCTACGTCGACGACCTGATCATCACTGCCACCAGCAACAACGACATCGACACGTTCAAGCAAGAGATGAAGAGGGAGCTCCAGATGAGCGACCTCGGGCTGCTGTCATACTACCTCGGCATCGAGGTCAGTCAACGTCCCGATGGCATTTTCTTGTGTCAGTCGGCCTACGTAAACAAGTTGCTGGAACGCTGTGGCATGAGCACATGCAATCCAAGCCTATCTCCCATGGAGAATCGTCTCAAGCTGAGCAAGAAGAGTACCAGTGCGCCGGTGAACGCCACGGAGTACAGGCGTGTCATTGGCGGACTTCGCTACCTACTGCACACCCGACCGGACCTTGCCTTTTCGGTTGGGTACCTGAGCCGGTTCATGGAGGAACCGCGTGAAGACCATCTTGCAGCGGTGAAGCGCGTGCTGAGATACATAGTCGGAACACGTGGCCATGGGCTACACTACACCAAGCGCGAGGAAGGACAGCCAAAGCTGATTGGCTACAGCGACGCTGACATGGCCGGCGATGTCGACACTCGAAAGAGTACTACTGGCGTCATCTTCTTCCTCAGCGGCAACCCCATCACCTGGCAGTCGGCAAAGCAAAAGGTGGTGGCTCTGTCATCTTGTGAGGCGGAGTACATCGCAGCAGTGACAGCCGCGTGTCAGGGCATCTGGCTAGCTCGGCTCCTGACCGACATGACCGGTTTTGAGCCTGGAGCGCCAGAGCTTATGGTGGACAACCAGTCTGCCATTTCTCTAAGTAAGAACCCCGTCCAACACTCGTAGCGGACGCGGCGGAAGGAGAGCACGCGGCACGCGGAGAGGAGCTCGGTGACGGCGACCTTGCGGAGCTGCCGCCAGTGCTCCCAGTAGGGCGCGAAGATGATGTCGCGCCCCCCGTTGCTGATGGCGTTCACGGTGGGGCTCACCGCACCGGGACGACACCACCACCGTGGGAATCTCGCCGATCCGGAGCAGCATCACGGGCCCGTGGCGCCGCGCCAGGTCCTGCATCGCGCGGTGCGGGAGCTTGCCGATGATGTGGTGCGCGCTGCCGATGAGGGGTAGCTGCCATGGCCCCGGCGGAAGCCGCAGACCGTGCCCGTGTTGGCGGCGCTTCGCCAGCAGGACGACAAGCAGGGACACGAGAGCCAAACCGAGGTAGAGGTAGTAGTGGACCTCCATCTCCATTGGTGTAGTCACGCACGCGCGGTGTTTGATCATGTGAACATCTACATAATTCAAGAAGAAGACAGCTGTGTTAGCAGCAAGGCGGTGTTTGATCATGTGAACTCGATCTGCCAGCTAATATTACAAGATGGACACGTCATATCGAAGCCAAAATATTGGTGTTTGCCCATGTGCGGTTGAAGAGCACAACGTAATAAACTATGATCTTGAAAAGGTACTGAGAGGTACAGACAATAGATGTAAACAAATGTTGATTTCGACATAACAACTTAAAGCACTGAATCACAAATCATGTTAGCAGTTCTGTTAAAAGTCTTTTTCGGTAGCAGTTGTACTTTAATATCAACATTATCTGCTACATAATTTAAAGTTCTCGTGACATGTTTGCGCACTTTCATATTTGGCGCGTGCCACTTTCTCGCAGTATTTTTCGCAAAGATATCGTTGAGGCTTGTGTTGCTTTTATTATCCCACAGAATTAAAGATTTCTTATTTATGCGGACAGATGTTCCAATAATATTGCACCAATGCAAACAGATGCTGTTTGGAGGGTGATGACAGGAGATACGTACAGTTCATGCCATCCACTTTATCCACATGGCCTCACACCTTAAACAAGGCTCAGTATTTGACGCCCACTCGCACCCGAGCACACACAGCTACCCCCGTCATTGTCGTCCTGCCTCCGTCACGCCCCTCGCCTCTGTGTGCACGCTCCTTCCCGCGATGTTCATGTCGGCGCGCCTCCCAGCAGCTGCTGCCCAGCGTGATCTGCCACTTCCTCCACGCCGACGCGATCCTCTGCCGCATAGAGTCGCCCGACGAGTTCCTCGATCGACATCACGTTGAGATGGAGTAGAGTCTTGATCGACAACGCGATCAAGTGGTACCTCAGAGGCACGACGCGCAGAAACTTATTGACAGCACACACCTCGTCCATCAATTCCCCCAGCTCGCGCAGCTTGGCGACGAGGGTGTTTAGATGGCTGGCGAAGTTGTCCATCGATTCACGCTCCATGAATATGACGAGCTTGAACTCATTTAACACCTTCTACGCGTTCACCTCCTTCACACGCTTGACGCCAAGACGCATCTTCTCCACCGCATCCCATGCCTGCTTTGTGTTCTTCTTGTTGGCGAGGCCAGAGTTCATGTCCATCGGCACTGCGCGAAGTATGGCAGCCAATGCCAGCCAATCCTCATGGCGCTCGACCTTGCTCGACTCCACCACGCCCTAGAGACCCATGGCCTCCAAGTTTACCTGAATAACAAGCGCCCACTTGTGACATAGTTGGTGCGGGACAACATCAGGAACATCAGCGAAAAACTGGCCTCCTTGATGGTGCGCTCCACTACGACCTCGCGTGGCGTGCTCCCATCGCCGCCACTCTGTGGCTTGCTTCTCCCGTCGCCGGCCTTTTGTGGGGGAGTCGACATCACTTAGTGCTCGAACACTGGCTCGAATGCACACACCCTCGCTGGTTGGAGGTAGAAGATGAATAGCGATTGATGGCGCCGAACACCCCGGCCGCTGAACTGCCTATATGTTGGCTTTTGTTGAACTCAAGAACTCCAAATAAGAGTTAGATAAGGATTATATGGCCTAAAGGCCTAGCGATATCACAGCGCCCCACGCAACCTACTATGGAGAACATGGCGCGCACACACGCACTCCTTGACGGACTCGGCCTTCTCTGCGTTCCGAGCCACAAACTCCTCTGCAAGAACCGGTATTCAGCTTCGCTCCCCTCAGCTATTGACTGGCCAATCCTGCATCTGTAACTCCTGCAAACTCGCTAGCCAACGGCGCACACCGATGCCTGGCTTCACACAACCATGCATGAACGCGACCACAACAGTGTCCTGTGTGACACCTGCCAGATGCGCTCTTTTCAATGCGAGCACACACACGCGCACGGCATCGGATGTGACACACACGCACGAGGACGAACTGGTGGACCTGCTACTCTGCAGACTCAAGCACGTGAACCAAACACACGCGACATAGACGCACGACATGGCCGAACAGCCCCCTCGTGGAGACAGCTCGCCAGTGTCTGTAAACAGACTAACGCCATTGAAAACCAGTAACTGCCCAGCCCCTCTCTGGTGTTCCTCCTGTCTCTTCCTCCTCCCCGCTCTGAAATTGAACGACAGAAAGAGCCCCCAAATCGATGGACATCTCCTAGATCTCTGGCCCTTGCCATTGAGCCCTGTCGGACCTCTAGCGATTGTCCTCCTGACGTACGTGAAGATCAGTCCTGCGCCATACGAGTTTGCACTCTTGTTCTTGTAAGTTCTATTCGCTGAATTTTCCTGCTGATTTCGTCTCGACTACTTTATGTTTTGGGCATATTCCTTAGCTGCAGTTCTAGTGTTTGGCACGTTCTCTAGTGTTCGGGGGAACAATTCCCAGGATTCTTCAGATACTATTTTGCAATCTGATGTATGTCTTAGAGGATTTTTCATGCATTTTCGTGCACTTCCTGTAACAAAATTCAGTTTTTCTTTGATACCATGCGCTCATCACTCAATTTCTTTGATTCCGTCCTGAGAATTTTGTATATTGCTATCGGCCTGCAGGGGCCGATACTATCGTCGTTGGATGGGTTACGCAGGCTGGACACGCTGTACCACCTGTCCGCAGGGTTATCTTGAGGAGTATTTGAGGTGTTGGGTTCATGTGGCCGCACTAAGCATCCACTGCATAGCCGTGGCTCCAGCTCCAGCCATGCCTCCTGTGGGTGTTGTTGAGGAGAGTACTAGGGACCAGAACACATGGTGGTGACCAAGTCAGAGGACATCTAAATGGTAGGATCAAGGATAAGGGTGACCTTACCAACCCTTGCTCCGAGCCTGCCGGTAGCCCGAAGGATGCTCCTGAGCCTGTGGAAGAGAAGGGAGGGGATACCACGGAGTGCTCCAGCTCGTTTGGGGACACTTGCTTTGTGTTTGACGATGAGGCAGATAGTGGTGAACCGGAAGTGAATTCTCGAGTAATTTTGGCCCCTGCTGATGGTGACTGGTCCAGGCAGCTGCTAGGTGAGTCTTTTGATGAGTTCCATGGGTGCCCTGAATGTTTCCTTTCTTATGGATATGCAGCCCTTAGTTCATTTCATGATTTTACTGTTTGAGGAAGACTATGTGTATGTTGATGTGTTGAGTCTTGAGGGTTTTGCCTTTCCCACGCTCTCATGGCGAGAACCGACAAGAACTATGATTGGTCTCCCTAAAGTGGACAGAACTAAATTAGTAACATATATGGTGTCGTCGAAACACATGGCTTGCACCCCCTCAACCCCCCCCCCACCCCCCCCCCCCCCCCCCCCACCCCGAAAAAAACTTGGCATTTGATTGACACATTTGATCATTATTGCTATAGAAATAGTCAGCATTTAAGAAACTGCAAAGAGCTTGTAGGATGGTTGGGGAGGTGAGGCACTTATTTGAGTATGGGACTATAGTCAAGCTACCTGATCAGGACCCTAGCCACTCAGGTGGCCTTCAAGGTGGCATGCTACCTTATCTTCCTGATTATGCCCTAATCATGGCGATATGCTATTTCTTGGAACCTTAGTTAATTCTGCCTAGGATGTCTCGGATGTAGAAATTTTATTCCACAGGTCGTAGCAGCTTCAGAGCTCACAAGACTATAACCTTGACTATTCCATCAGGACTTTGCCACCAGTAGTGGATTTTACACCAAATATGACACATTGAGTATCAATATCCTTCTTGTTAGAATCAGAGAGTAACATATTGGGTAAGAGATGCATCCACGATTTTTGTAGATCTTCCAAATTCACTTAGTGAGTAAGCATTCATTGAAAAACTGGTGTTTAATATGCCTACACCACCATATTCTTTCGCCTGAGTTAGAGTTGGCCAGTTGATCATATGGTATTTGAAAGCTCTTGCCGCTCTTCTTCAGTAGAATCTAGCTCTCACCGAGTTCATCTCCCCATGAGTTCCCGGTGGCAGAAGGTAAAAACCCATTATGTAAATGGGTACACTAGTTAGGCTCGAGTTAGAAAGAGTTAAACAATCTCCTGAAGACACAAGTTTGCCTTTCCATGGTGGAATTCTCTTCCTTATTTTCTCTGGAACCACTTTAAATGCATTGATTCTAGTTTGTGTTCATCCACTGGAATTCCTAAATAATTCATTGGAAGCTCTCCAAGCGTACAATTTTGGGTATTGGCAATTCAGTGTTTCTCTTGCTCCTTCATTCAAAAGATGAAAGCTTCAGTTTTATTATAGTTAATCTTCAAACCCAACAGCCACTTAAAATAGTGTGATGAGTTTTGTCTTGCGAATTTTGTAGACTCCTATTGGAGGTGATCCCATCTCCTTCTGTCCACAGTGTTATCTTGAGATGGATTGGATGAATTCATGTGGGGTCCCTGTGGCCACGCGGAGCATGCACTGGGTAGCCATGGCTCCTGCCCCAGCTCCTACCATTTGTCCTATCGGTGTTGTTGAGGAGAGTACCAGGGACTAGAACAACATGGTGGTGTCCAAGTCAAAGGACGTCTCCATGGGAAAAGGATCAAGGAGAAGGGTAACCTTCACATCCCTTGCTCCAAACCTACTGGTAGCCCGGAAGATGCTCCTGATCAGCATGTGGAAGAGAAGGGAGGGGTTACCACAGAGTGCTCCAGGCGAGATCGTGAAGCACAAGGCGCGGCTTGTCGCAAAGGGGTACGTGCAGCAGGCAGGGGTTGACTACGATGAAGTGTTTGCCCCTGTTGCTCGCATGGAATCCGTGCGGCTGCTCTTTGCTCTGGCCGCGCAAGAGAAGTGGAATGTCCGTCATATGGACGTTAAATCAACATTCCTCAATGGGCCGCTGCATGAAGAAGTGTACGTTGTGCAGCCATCGGGTTTCGCCGTGGCCGGAGAAGAAGGGAAGGTCCTCCGTCTGCGGAAAGCTCTCTATGGGCTAAAGCAGGCACCCCGCGCGTGGAATTCCAGGCTCGACGCAACTCTGAAGGAGCTCGGGTTTGAGCAGTGCGCCCATGAGCATGCCGTCTATGGACGCGGCCATGGCGGTGCGCGACTGCTCGTTGGAGTGTACGTCAACGATCTGATGATAACCGGCTCCAGCGACAACGAGATTGAGCGATTCAAGGCTGAGATGAAGGCCCAGTTCAGCATGAGCGACCTCGGCTACCTCTCCTTCTACCTCGGGATAGAAGTACATCAAGGCAAGGAAGGCATCTCGCTGGTGCAGACGGCATACGCGCAGCGAATTCTTGAGGCAGCGGGGATGAGCGGCTGCAATCCGGCTGTGACACCGATGGAGGAGCGGCTGAGGCTCAGTCGTGACAGCACAGCTGCGCTCGTCGACGCCACGCACTACCGGAGCCTCGTGGGTAGTCTCCGGTACCTCGTCCACACCAGGCCCGACATCTCGTTCACCGTTGGCTTTGTGAGCAGATTCATGGAGCGGCCAACGGAGGAACACATGGCAGCAGTGAAGAGACTGCTGCGCTACGTTGCCGGTACTCTCCGGCTCGGCCTCTTCTATGCAGCTGGTCCAGGAGAGGTGCGGTTGATCGGCTACAGTGACAGTGATCACGCCGGCGACTCGACATCAGGAAGAGCACATCAGGCCTGATGTTCCTCCTCGGCAACAGTTTGGTAAGCTGGCAATCCGTGAAACAGCGGGTTGTCGCTCTGTCTTCTTGTGAGGCAGAATATGTCGCGGCGATGACAGCAGCAAGTCAGGGTCTCTGGCTAGCTCGGCTGCTGGCTGAACTCAAGGGAGAAGAGGCCAGGACGGTGGAGCTCCGGATCGAGAACATGTTGGCCCTGGCGCTGAGCAAGAACCCGGTGCACCATGAGAGGAGTGTTGATCCAAAAATCTTCACACGTGACCTGGAAGATCTGCTTAACTCCAGTGCAGGATCAATGCTTGTACGCAGTGGAATTCCCGAAGCGTGCTAGTCAGTTTTCCCTGCAAACTAACAAAGAAAAAACGCGTTAAATTCCTTGGGTCACCGGCCTGGTGAACCGGCCGATGTATAGCCGACAATTAGATGTTGAGCAAACAGTCAAAAGAGCGTAAAAGATCGGCTACTAAATTGACTGTTGACTATCGGCTTATCGGCTTATCGGCTTGTTATTAAGCAAAGGAAAATAAACAGATCTGAAAATTAAGGACAGTGATTCTATCGGCTAACTATCAGACAAATATAATTAATATATATTACAGCCAATAGATCAAAATACTTATTTTATCAAAATACTCGTGGAGATCTGTAAAGGTAAATAATCGGCTAAACACCCCGAAAGAATCCCAAACTTCTCTATCGGCCAAGCCACATCACAAAATTACTCCGATAAAACCGTAGGATCGGACCTAACCGAGACAGCAATAAGGTTCCACGGCAAAGCAATTAGGTGGAACACTTGTACGATAGATAATTCTGAGATGACTCGAATATACTCGAAAAACCTATACTATGCCTTTCGAGCCGATGCTACGACAGGATCGGACCTAACCGAGACAGCTGGTAACACCGATTCTAATAAGCAATTCTAGATAGATCTAATACACCGGATAACTGGCAATCGTTCGAGCAAAGCATTAGCAGATTCAATCAACCTATACAGTGAGATAATTCGATCAAAGTATAAGATGAGAAGGTTACTAGATAAGCTAGGCAATTACCGTAGGGTGTGTTTCGACAAAAAGAAACACTCCCGATGGAAGGAGTAGGCCTTAATGCGTACTTATAAATAATAAAGTGCGGGCGTGCCAGTATACTAATGTATACAAAATGTAATAAAAGAACACAACCAAAATAGGAAACTCCGATCTTTATTAATTCTCTGTAGAATTACAAAGTACACGTTCCCACTTGGGATTTACAATATATTGCGCCTATGGAGTAATCTGATGTACAGGTCGTTGTGTTGTTCTTGGTTCCCGTGGCCTCGTAAGGCCGCCGGTTAATTACATCCGCAGCTTTGGGCTGCAGAACACCTCCGATTAAGCTATGCTGATGGTCGTCGTCTTTGAATAAAATAAGAATCATCTCCAAGTATGGTTAAGCACAATTTAATGAAATATGAGGTGCTAGAGCCTCGTCGGCCTCTAGCAAAAGGTATTCTGCCTCATTGTGTGGAGTCCCATGATGAAATCTCATAAGGGTGTTCGGCCTCGTCGGTCACGAACATAGGGTGCCTAGCCTTGTCGATCTAGACTAGACAATTCCGGCCTTGTCGGACACGGAAAATAGAATATCCCAGCCTCGTCGGTCAGGGGGAAGAAGAGACTTCATATGGTCTGCCAGCCTTGACGATGCAAAACAACAGGTGGTATACGAAGGTAGTAGAATGGGTACTCGTGCAACACTTGGAGATTTCTCTTTGTATGAGCTTGTGAGATCATCGATGCCTCTTAGTTGGATGTCAGCTTGTTGTCGTGTGATGGCATATACGTGGCGCTTGCCTTGCCGTGTATACTGATGCGGGAGCACTTGAATTACGTGTAGCATGCGAAGAGCTACAAGGATGCTCAAATAGGCAGTGCTTTCATGGGAATGTGTGCCCGGGAGCAGGCCTTTCCTCCGTGCAAGAACGAGAGATCGAAAGAGAGAGCATCCTCTCATTCGCATGCTGTTTGTGTTGACGTACGTGCAGGACTTTGCATTAGCTTCTTAACCTTAATTTGCTGATGGGCTATACTAAGTGAACGTCAAGCTCATGATTATATTGATCATTATGAATAAGCGTATGGCGATGGCCATCAAAGCCTGGCTGCTATATGTCACAAGAAACATGGTCGAGCCACTGGGCTGCTACCGATCGAGGTGCACGGAGATGGCCGGGTCGTCTTCACATACGGCCGTGGTAGGGCTCGACATGCTTGCCGCTGGTCCTCGCCATAGGCTGCCAACATGCTTGCATGCAGGAATCAGCTCATCAATCAACAAGGTCACCATCGACTCACTGCCTGCTGAAATCGCCATCGGCGTCGGGGACAGGCCTGTTGCCGGATAAAACATGCTTCACGGAAACGATGCGACCATTGCCGAGGACATGCGCAGATTGGTTGACGGAAGAGCTACCATTCTCGCCGCTACTGCTGAACTGCTTGTAACAGGTGTGCTTCTTGCCTTTTACCTCTACTGCAGGCCAGGATGATGAGCAATAGATTAGGTGCCGCTGGCCCAGTTGACCTTGTAATCTTCGCGTGGCAACTTCTGCATTGTTGCCGGCCATTTGAATATTTGGAACTATCTGCTTGCTTTTGCCTTCAAATGTTATCTGTTGCATGTAAGCACGTTAGTGCTTTTTCTTCCATATCGGAGGAACAACTTCCTCGCTTTGTGATACATCACGGCAAGTCCATTAAAGGACACCTCGTGGTAATGCTTCTTGATACATCACGGCAAGTTCTATAAAGACCACCTCGTGATTTTGTTGCTTGGTACATCACGGCAAGTCCTCTAAGGGCCACCTCGTGATTTTGCTTCTTGGTAGATCACGGCAAGTTCTGTAAAAGACCACCTCGTGATTTTGCTTCTTGATAGATCACGGCAAGTTCTTTAAAAGACCACCTCGTGATTTTGCTTCTTGATAGATCACGGCAAGTTCTTTAAAAGACCACCTCGTGATTGATTTTCTTGATAGGTCACGGCAAGTTCTCTAAAAGACCACCTCGTGACTGTCAAAGGCAACAAGTGCTTGGCGAACCAATCTTTTCCCAAGGCAACATTTCGATCGGACTGGCCGATCATTTCCCGTGGCAACAAATTGGATCGACGGATCGATCTTCATCCCGAGGCAACAAGAAGCAGGGAGGGAGGAAGGAGAGGTTGCTATCACAAGCAACGGCACTCACCATCTGGACATACGGCAGGCATGGTGTTGATGTACGCGACGCGGAGCTTGTGGGCTGACGCCGGCGCGGCACTACGGCATGGCCATCTTCCGGCGGCGCTGCTTCTCTCATCTGCATGTATGTGTATTCTCACGTTGTAGATGAGAAACTAGAGAGGCTTGGGCATCTTCTCGGCGACGGCTGGTAGATGGAAATAGTAGCAGGGCTTCGCCCGTTTGTTCTGTTGTGCCCCCCTGGCGTGAAGGAATAGGTTGGTATATATAGGCAGAGCCTAGGGCAAGCAGGGCGTGGCCAACTCTGACGCCTGCGCCGCCACCGAGTTGTTGGAGAGCCAAACTTCTGCCGAGATTCTCTCTGATGGTTTCAACAAAGATCATGTTTATCTGATGATGATTTGCGGCGTAGGAAATTACCTTGGCATGCTGGCCGCATATTTCTCGAGCCCATATGCGTACATGCGCTGGACTCGTGGCATGCCACTGATTTGTGGGGCTCTGCACCGTACGGGAGGATGTCACCGCCATTGGGTGTTTGATCGATGATCATCTTTGGAAAGTGACTAGAAAACTCGCGCGTCATTTGCCGCGCGTAGTTGCTCTTAATGCTTCGCACCCATTTGTTACTCTTGTTTTGATCTTACCAAGGATCACAAAGCCAAGTTATATGGTTTTATATTTTGGTCTAAAAGGAATTATTGTAATGCTTTTGGATAAAATACAACTCATCATATAATAATTTATGGCTATAAGCAAGCATAACATGAAGAACGAAATGATGCACAACCAATTGATGGCGACAGCCATGGTAAACCCATATGCATAAGTTAAGATCCTGTACAATGAAAAGCATTATTCGGAGGTAAGGAGGAACAAATACATGCAGCACTGAGAAGTCTTGTGGCCAACATGGAGAAGTGAATCTCCATGTATATGCGTAGATGGTGTCTAGCACATCGGACAGGCTTGCGGCAGAGTGCTATTGCTGTCGGGAGCAAAAAAATAGATGTCAGTGCTATGCAGTCTGCCCCAGAAGCACTCTAGCTTTAAAGAGATAAGGTAAAATTGAAATGCTATTCTGCAGATCAATAACAACGCTTGGCAGATGATGAGAATTTAGGCTAGCATGGATTTATCATCTCTCTATTACACTATCAATGAGGTCATAAAAGTGGAAATGGTGAATGTTTGAGCTAGATAATTTTTCATTCATATTGACATTTAAGGCTTTGCCAACATGGAAAAGATAGGTTACTTTGTCCTGGTAATCATAGTTAGGATAAGTACCTAGTGAGGATCTGTACAATCAGCAATCTATGCAGGTTAAGAAGTGCTTGCGAAAAAAGAGGCAACTTTAAGCAACTTGGGAACCAGTTACCAGTTAAGTGAAATATCTATTTTTATTGACAGAGCTATATACATACTAAATATTAAATTGTCCATATGGTAAGATTATTACGTTATTGTAACAAGGTTAGGACTGATCTATGAGAAAACAGCATTTTGACTGCATATATGGCACAGATCTTAAGTAGGCTGAATATGATCTGATTAAATTTATTACGTGAAATTTATTATTAATATGAAGACACTTGCATGCTTTGGATGTGAACGTATTTTCAATCCAGTAAATTACAAACACTCAGATAATGAGATTCGGGGTAGAAAAATAAATGAGGTTATGTCAGTATCAATTCTCAAGGGATTTTTCAAACCACATGAAGGATTCTAAACTGAACGTGCTTATGTCTAAGAGAAATAAGAATTCTGGGATGATAGTAACATACCGAGAGAACCAAATTTTTCAAATCACAATTCAAACCTTTGCAGGATTAATAAGAGAAAGTATAGACTGGTGAGCTATTTATGTCATGTACAACAGTTCTTGGAAAACAATTTTAATCCAGTGGCTTTATACTACTATCAGAATTGCAATATCATTAGAAGATAGAGATCAGGCAAAGTGACTTGTTCGTAATCCAGGTCCACAAATTTTGACCGCTTCATGCTGATTAATAGATGAGACATGAAAGTATAAGTAACAATTTTTTATAGTAACCATTAAAATGGCAATGCTAGTGGGAAAATATTATTATGGTAGTAATAGGTGACATTGGTGAACAATCGTTGTAATAGAAATGGCATCAGATAATGTGATCAGTTTGAATATAATTTGAACCTTGGAAATCTTGATGAATTCTGAATGTATATTATGGCAAAAAAAAAATTGTCGCCAAGGGTCTCATATGAGAAACAGAAACATCTTACTCAACTTTGACTTGTTTCTTAATCCATCGCATAATAAAATTATATGACATTGGCTGTATATTAGCCAGGGTGTTGTCGTTGCTGCTTCTTTGATCCATGGGTATGCCTCCTGACGTTGAGGCACTGAACAGAAAGAGTAATGCTACTAAGACTGACTTCAACAACGACAGCCAAAGCTATTTTTAGCTATCACGGCGGCACTGTACACGATCCATCCTCCTCCAACAGAGGAGGCAAACGGCTATCCATTTTTGGATCGAAGGAGAGAGGCGAGCTAAATTTACATTCCCTCTCTCCTCCGAGCCATTTCTTCGGCACCAACGGAGGCGAGCTGGGGAAACGACGCGCGTCTTCGCGGTTCGCTCCGACGCCTCCTTCGCGGGCTGCTCCGACGACGCGGAGCTCGAGCAGCAGCGACGGGGCTAGGGAGGCTCGCGTGCTCCAGCCGTGCGAGCTCGCGCCGCCGTCGCCGAGCGCCTCTCCTCCCTTCCCAAGCTGGCACTGCGCCCCATCAGGCCTCCGCCACCCCGCCACAACCGCTGGCGGACGAGCTCAAGCTAGGGCCCGAATCAATGGTTGCGTTTGCCTCCTCGTTGGCCTGCGGAGCAGCATTGGGATGAGGCAAGCAAGCAGCAGATGTGGCAGGGGAGCTCCCGAGCTGCTTGGGCTCGTCTCGTCTGAGTTGGTGCAACGGCGGCCAAAAAATCTTCAAATCCGGGAGCTCTGCTGCACGAGAGGACCCGAATCCGGTTCAAATGGATGCGCCATAGAGATGAGGAGCTCCAGGCGAAGGGGATTGAGTCGAGCCTCATCGGAGAAGAAGAATCGACGGGCGAAGTTTGTAGAGGGCAGGCGCGCGGCGGCGGAAGCGAGCGGCGCGAGAGGAGCGCGGCGGCGGCAGGCGCGGGCGCGCGGCGGCGGGAAGGCGGGCACGAGCGGCGCGCGGCGGCGGCAGGCGCGGGCGTGAGCGGCGCGAGCGGCGGCGGGGGGGCGTCGAGCCGCGGGGCGAGGCGGCCGCGAGGGGCCGCGGCGGCGCGGCCGGGGAGTGTCAGCCGCGGGGCGGGGCGGCGCGAGGGTCCGCGGCGGAGCGGCCGGGGGTCGCAGTGGCGCGGCTGGGTCGCGGTGGCGCGAGGGAGGAGGAGGAGGAGGAGGAGCTCGGCGCCGGCGGCGGGGGAGGAGGAGGAGGAGGAGCTCGGCGCCGGCGCGAGGGAGGAGGAGGAGGAGGAGCTCGACGCGAGGGAGGAGGAGCTCGGCGCCCGGCGCGAGGGAGGAGGAGGAGGAGGAGCTCGGCGCCGGCGGCGGGGGAGGAGGAGGAGCCCGGCGAGCGCAGCTCTGTCGTCCTCCGTTTGCCTTGCCGTATGCCTGCTGTTGTTGGAGATTGGGGAAATTGGATTACCAGAGAAGTACTGTGCACGCCAGGCAAATGTTCATTTGCCTCTTCGAAATGGACTCCCTTGTTGGAGTCAGTCTAAGGAATGAAAAGGCTCAAGTGCAAAATGCTCATATGGTACCAAAAGCCAGCAAAAAATAAATTAAGAAATAATCTAGGCACTATACAGTAGTTAGTCTTTTAATATAATCATATTTTTATTTCATCAATCAATGTGCAATCTTCCATGTCAAATATGATTAGTTTTGATTGATTAAATAACTTAGCTGGTTCCTGTCTTGTACAAAGAGATAGGATGGCAACAACATTAGAACACACATCACAATGGTCAATTCCTAAAACTATCAGTTGGACAAAGAGACGGGTGGTGATGACAATACTACAAAACGTAATAACAATGCCCCATTCCTGTAGATTGCAATTCTATTATTATGCCGCAACCTAGTCGGTATCAAAATGATTGTTTAATTATCAGGTTAGAATTATCAGATTCTGTAAAGCATACTTGATGCCAGATCACCTGCATAGAGACATTTCATCGAGCACATTGTGCGTGCGTGCTGAGAATGATGGATGGGTGGTGAACTGGTGATGGACAGCAATCTGATGGAACATATGCTGACTTGAAACTCAAAACAAAATCACTCCCACGCCATTCCTTCTTTAACATTCTCTCTATCAAAGCAATTGGAACCACGTTATCAGAACAAACAAGCTACAGGACCCGAGCAAAGAAAAAGCAGTTTGAGATTGGTTCAGCTCGTTACCTTGTTGGCGCGGGCGTCCTTCCACGCATGGCTACAGTCCAAGCAACTCGGCTGGATCCTATCCTACAACCGGATGCTCCAAGGACGGCGGAGTGGGAAGAGAAGCAGGGAGACGCGGCGGTGTTGTAGAAGTGCAGATAGGACGGCAAACATGCGGCCTGCTGCGGGTGTGAAGGCCTGAAGGCTGAAGGGTCAGGCGAGGTCAAGGTGGTAGAGCCGACGGTGACGCTGCTTGAGGTGGGTGGTCGAGGGGCCTCGCGTCGCGTCACGGCGTGGGAGCAGCCGCGGGAGAAGAAGGGTCGTTCCGCCCGCCCGATCGCGAAAGCTCCGGAATGACGAACGGTAAGCTGGTAATTCACTGGTATATTGAATTGAACATGGTAACATTAGGAATACTGGGAGAAAAATACATAATGCATCTTGACCAAAAACTTCAATGATTGCGCAAAATACAAAGTGATGCCATTTGAGCCATCCATTGCAACTACAGCACTGCAAAACTCAGCCGTCCATTTACCTTTGCACAATTAATGGATCTTATTCTTTTAAGGACATGGAGAAAATTCTGAGAAATTATATATTTCTTGGTTGGAAGGTGAATCTTACCTTTTGAAGTAGTTGTTCGCATGGAGAAAGATGAAATCTATCATGACAAGACTGATCTGAATGCCATTAGGAATGAAAAGCTAAAGTGAACATTGGCCCTCTTTTCTTGACAAACCATGTCATCAATATGTAGCTTATTCCAGACCCCATAATTCCCTGAAGTACAGAAGTAAACATGTGACATAAGAAACATGTCTTTTGAGTTATTGGATATGACATTAAGGCAGCAGTAATAATCAACTTCTGAAATATGTTAAACTATAATTTGCATAATGGCAGCCTGCAGATTCACAACACTTTTACGTGATATTGGTACTGGTCATGATGCTAAACCAGTAGATTTTACACTTAATCAGCATGATGGTTGGAGAACCAATGCTTGTGAGTGAAAAGTTTAGGTCCATTCATACATGATATTAAAATGCTATTTCTGTAAGATGCAGAGCTTTCTTACTTCCATCAAGCTCGGAGGTTAGTAAATTGGAGTGTATGCAATAAGCTGTCACAATTCATACCTTGGAAATCAAAAGTGTCGTTAAATGGAAATACTATCGTCATAGCATCCAGAAATATGAAGAAGCTTCATTTGATTGAGCCTACGCTGCACCGATACGGATACGCGTATCAGTATCGGGGCGTATCGGATACGGCGATACACCGTTTTCTCAAAAAAACCCGATGCTTGGATACGTTTCCATTTTTTCTAAAAGAAAAAGAAATATAGTGCATCTGGGCCAGGTACAAGGGAAAAGGCCTGCTGGTGGTTTGGGCCTGCGGGAAGGATATATGGGCCAGGTGCTTTGGGGGCTGGTGGTCACATTGCTGGCCCAGGAGAAACAGATCGGGAAGAAAGGAGGAAAAGGGGATCGATACAGGAGCGTTCTTCCTCTTCTGTTCAGAACGCCATGGATGGACGCCGGGAGCTCAAATCGGCAAGGGGAACGGGCAGGAGGGCGGCTAGGGAGTGGGGGATTCGAAGGAGTAGTCCACGGCGGTTCCATTTGAGGCATCAATTTGAGGGGAGGCCATGGGGAACGGAGGTTGCGACGGGGGAATAGAGGCGGCCATGGCTGCTCGGGTTGAGCTCGATTGGGCGAGGGGGATGGCGTGGGGATGGACTGGGGAGGTGGAGCTCGTGCTGGAGGTGCTCACCTTCGACTCAATCGAACCTGGGACGAGCTATGGTGGAGGATTGACGACGGGGCCGTCAGGTGCACCTCCACCGCGTCCTCCCGCTCCGTCGGGTGCGACGCGACATGCGTGGAGGTGCACCCGACGGAGGCGTGGAGGCGGCCGTCATGCGTGGAAGGGAAGGCGAGCAGGCGTGGTGGGCTGGTGGCGGCGGCGGCCGTAAACGGGTTCTGGAAAATTCGCGAGCAATCGGGTGGAGGCGGAACGGGCGGTAGACCCGACCTCACCCATCCGACGGCTCCCATCAAAAGTTAAGCAAATCGGACGATTGCGGGTTAACGGGTGACGTGGATTAACGGGCGGCCGAGAAACCTTCACGGTTTAGAATAGAAAAGATTAGCCCTGACGTCGTGCCGTGTGTATCCAATCTTGCACGTGAGAAATTATTATACGACTTGCCAAACTTAGGATCACGATGTCCGCCGGCCGCTCGCACCGAGGGCCGTATTGAGTCCAGAAGCTTCTACAATTTTATAAAATACCTCTCCCCGCTCTTGTTGATCACGTCGCTGCCATATTTTTGAACGGGATATGTATATATATGATGTAGGGAAGTAATTGTATAAATACCATCCATATGTGCAATTGTATACTTGCCGCACTCAAAATACTTGGCAGGAAACATGAGCCTCTTGCTCAACGCAGGCACAAATACACATGGCCACATGCACGAACTCATATGTATGTGTGAGTGCATATCTTTATGAAGGCGTGCTATACATAATTACTAAGTAATTGGACACCTTTATGAAATACTTGTCTGTGAATTAATTTTGTCAGACGCTCTGCCAAGTGGGTCCCATATCATCTCTTTTTAAGAGAAAAATGTGACAAAATCTCATCGTACAGGGTGACGAGTTCCCTGCCGAACGCAGAGATCGTGCCGATGCAGCCCACGCGAGACAAGAAACCCGTCGAGAAACAGGTTGGCGATGCGCCGAGAGTTGTATTGATTGTGATTAGGGTTTGCTTACAAGCACCTGGGTTTATATTTATAATTTTATACACCCGAGGAATCAACCGTTCAAGACTAGGACTCAATAGTCCGATACAAACACGACTCCCTATCTTACTTCTAATTCAAGGAATAAAATATCTTCTAAACTAACCAACCCGCAACAGACTCGATCAGGGCCCACGACTTTCCTCCCGACGCGGAAAACCAGCTCCGAATATTCTTGGATTTCCCTTCGCTGCCACGTGGCTCCAAATCCTTCTAAATTCTGGCGTCAACACATGCCCCCCAAGTTTGGGGTATGATATCTTCATGCGCCGAACTTGTCTCCTAGTATCCCGCACGCATTTATAGCAAGTGACCAACCACCAATCTTTATAAAGTCTCCGTCCCTTGGACTCCATCTTCCACCTCCGGTTCCTTCTCACATAAGCTATCGCACCTTCTCTCTCTTGCACCGTCGCCGCAACTCTGTCGGGCTCAAAATGGCACACCACGACTCCTCCGACTCCGACGAGCACCCGGCGCAGCCAGATCATCCCTTCCAACATTCCTGAGGTAAATCTTCTATTTTCCTCCTCCCTTGGAACATTCTTGGATCTGGATCTGCTCTTCTCATTTTATTTTTCCTTTACATGTCCCAGCAATTTAGAGCCCAGATCATGATCCCCACCGGCGTCCCCAAATTTTATTTCCTGGGTCCAATGGGAGACGAGGATCCTATTCGCTTTATTGAATCTGAAACATTTAGGATCCCTTTCAAAAACCCTCTCGTAAACCCATCTCGCTGGACGGATAGCTTCAGATCTTGGCCTAGCAAGCTTCTTGGGTGGAAAACTTGGTACCATAGGGATCACCGAGCAAAGATAGGTCGTTGGATCGAATTAGGGATAGATCACTGCATCAACCTTTCCATTGCCGAAATGAAGAATAATGAACCCTTGCTTATTACTTCTTCACATTTTTGGTCCGATGAGCTAAATGCCTTTACCTTCGGTCATGGTCCCATGGGGCCTTCTCTCCTAGATGTAACCATGCTCATTGACCTTGATGTCACAACCCCATTCTCTCCCGCTAATTTGTCAACCAAAACCACTCACTGCTATGTCACCAAAAATATTGGTGGCTGGAAAGGGTTTATTACCAAGTACGGCAAAACCTCATGTTTCTGACAAAGACCATGCCGCTTTTCTGATGATGTGGCTAGATCGATTCGTATTCTGCGGA
This sequence comes from Eragrostis nindensis, assembly GCA_012490785.1. NCBI lineage: Eukaryota > Viridiplantae > Streptophyta > Magnoliopsida > Poales > Poaceae > Eragrostis > Eragrostis nindensis. Next base: position 1,338,347 of record JAAXCT010000023.1, read on the forward strand.
TCTGCTTGTGGCCCCATCCAAAATTGGCAAAGCATAGCGGAACTTCTTGCCAGTGGCACCAGACTCCCCTTAGGCCGATGCCTACTAGGAGCATCTTATCTCCTTCTTCATCAGGTGGCTAGGAAATTGTCCACCAACCAATCCATTGACAACTTCGGCGGCCCATGGTGGTTTATTCAGCTTTGGCTTACCCTTTACACCTCCAAAGCTATGAGGCTTGCACCTCTTAATGACAATCTCTTCCCTGACATTCAAAGAGATGTCGATGAGCCAACCTATCACCATTGTACATCATATGGCGAAGCTCTGGCCGTTGTCCCTGGTGAAAAATCATCAGTCGATTCGCTATTCACCTGGTTCAAACTCTTCTGCTATGGCTTCCGTACCAAGGCCACTTTATGGTTCCCTTACCAAACCATGCTGAACTTCACCGTTCCTTCCTCTTTTCATCCTAATGAACCACTGAGAGACGCACAATCAGCTGCTCACTTGTTGTCTTATACCAGACCCTGCATCCTTCCCACAGGCATAGCCACCGGACGAAACACCAAACCTTCTTACGAGTTGTATCATCCATCTGCCATTGCTCGGCAGCTCGGTTTGGGCCACCAGCCCATCAAGCTTTTCTTCATCGGCAGAATAACCATCAGAGCTTCTATTGCCGATGGCCGACAATATTCCTGTGGGAGATTTCGCCGATATCATTCTGAGGCCTTTTGACTCTGTGTCTTTCAACTCTTGGTGGGAAGAATGGAGGAGTCACCTTTTCCGCCAGCCATGCTCATCATACCTGACCCCGCTGGGTCTCAACGAAGCTGAAGAGGTAACCATATGATTATTTCTTTTTAGTCCTTCCTTTACACTTTGTTGATTTACTGACACCTGCCTTTCGTCCAGCCTGCAGCTGCAACGGGACCTCCACTTAGCCGCGCTGGTGTCCCTGTCACCTACTTCAGAGAATCAGCTACCCCAAGCATCGGCGTCATCCCATCGGCTCCAAGCACCAGACAAACCAGATCCACTACCGCTCAGCAAACATCAGGCAAGCGGAAACGAGCCAATCGTGTGGCCACCCGCAAAGTTCGAGCTAGCACCGTGGCAAGCCTCAATCCTTCACTCGCTCCCCCCATCAACCAGGTTCTTCCTTTATCTATTGCCTGCCATCATTGTTCGCCGTAATTAATTTACTGATAATCTCTTTATGACAGGATCCTCCTGAGATCATCACAACCCCTCCTGCATCTCCAGCTGCCCAAGAGGTCTGTGCTTGTAAAGATCCATTCTACATTTCTTTAACTTTAACTTTATATTGTCTTTCATTCTTTCAAGCAGGTCCCTCATACACAAGATTTAGAAGCCGATGCAGCTGCCGATCAACGTCAAGAAGAACATCTCGAAAAGGCGTCGGAAGATACCAATGCTCCTGTATCATCGTCTGCCACTATTGAACCAACTCCGACGGTCCTGCCAACTAACTCATCGGTAGATACTGAAAGAACTGTAAGCCCAATCCTCTGCATATGTAACTTTTATTCCTTAAAAGCTTTACTTATTCACCCTTTCATTAATGAAAGACATCAGACATGGCCATTCCTACTTCAGCGATTCCTATCGCATCGGCCACTAGCTCTCGTCCATTCCTTCCCGAAGAAGTCAAAACAACCTTGAGGTAAATAATGGCAAGACTCGAATCTACTTCTCTTGAAGTACTGGTGTCTGATATCAGGCCGATATTGGAGCGCTTTAATGAAGTTCGCAGCATGCTTCCGGAGGATCTTCTGTACGCGCTCCACCCGGCCGCACACATCGACTACCACGAGCTGGAACTTCTCCAAATTCAGAGATGCATGGCTGAACGTGCAGCTCAAGCAGATCGGCTGTCCCTCCTCGTCGACACAGATGCTCAAGTTCAAACTGAAACCCAAAAGCTCGCGTCTTTGATGCAACAGCCATCAGAGATACACAATCGGCTGGATCGGCTTCGACAAGAACTTCAGGAGCTTCACAATGCCGTAGCTGCCAAGGAAAACGAAATCCAAACCGAGGAAACCCGACTGTCTACCTTGTCCGATGAGATCACTACACAGGAAATCATCTTGACATCGGCCAAGGACTTGGCACGCCAGCAGCTTCTCCTTGCTCAGCCATCCATCGGCTCCGAAGAAAAAGACAACTCTTATCTGGCCATGGTAGAAGGCATCCGTACTAGGGCCATCCAGTCGATCCAGCAATACCTGTAGGAATATGCTTAGCTAGATATTTGTAATATAAAAACCCGTTTTGGAACTTGATGTAAGCCCAAGGGCGACGTAAAGACGCCGGCCTGTGTTCACGTGTCAACTGTAACCACTGCAAAGTCTTCTTTAAACAATTGATCTTTCGTCTTCATCTTGCACGTCTCGTTATGATCTTCTAGATGATCCCTTCACATGAACACTGTTCTTGACATAACGCATCAGTCTTTTGGCTTCATATGGCTTGCACCTCCCTTGGACAGAGCATCATGCACTCTTTTACTTTCATAGAACCTTTACACTGTACGCTGATCTTATCGCTTCACCGCTTCGGGCCTATAAAAAGGCGTGGCTCACTTCACTAGCTTCTCACACCAAAACCATGGCTAGCAAGACGAATCCCTCTGGCAATAAGAAAGAGAAACAGCACCACAACCCTTCTCCTTCCTCTGCCTCACAACCACCAGCAGTTCCACCACCAGCTCCTCAACCAGTTCAACCTCCTCCTGAAATTCCTTTCGTTGACGCTATCCCTCTTGCGATGATTCTGCCAGGATTCAACCCTCTGGCTCCTTGACTCCCCGAAATCGTTGCCACTCTCATCTGGTGACGAAGATGAAGACACTGACACTTCCCGTCAGACAAGGTTCCTTCCCGGCGGTCGTGTGCCCCCTAAGCGTGGTGGCGTGGCCAGCCGTACTAGGAGCATTCTCGCCATGACTAGGTTCCTTCCGTCAGGTCATCACCAATCCTTCGGGGTGGATACCCAAACATCTACACGAGCGCTGCCATTCTCCGCTATCTTCACGGCACCCGCGTAGATTTTCTGATGTAGGCCCTGGGTATGTGATGAAGTACCTTGTATCCTTTATTTTTTCCCCAAAGGGCGATATGACTAACCGTTGCATCGGCTAAGTCACTATCGGCTCACTGTAGACAACAAGTTGTCGGTTCTTGTAATGCTCTGTCTTCAAGAATTAATCCAGACGCTCGGATAATATTTCTTCAAGTATTTACCATTTATTGCTCGCTCGAACTCTTGTCCGTCCAGGTATTTCAGAATATACGCATTACCGTCCACGCATCGGCTGACTTTGAACGGACCTTCCCAGTTAGGAGACCATTTGCCGAAGCGATTACTCTTGGATCCAATCGGCAGATTGAGTTTCCAAACCAAATCTCCTTCCATAAACTGCTTAAGCACTACTCTTTTATTGTAATGCTTCGCAACTCGTACTTTATCTTGGGCAATCTTCTCCATTGCTCTCAATCGAAGCTGTATTATATCCTCCGATTCGTCTCCCATCAGATTCTTATACTCGTTGGCTGTAAGCTCATCTTGTAATGCAAACCATCGTGACCCTATATTAACCTCCCATGGTAATACTGCTTCATGCCCATATACCAACTGATATGGTGTTACCTTGGTGGCTCCATGACATGACATTCGATAAGCCCATAATGAATCAGCCAACGTTGTATGCCACCTTTTAGGCTGTTCATCAATCTTTCGCTTAATCAACTTAATCAAACTCTTATTGGACGACTCGGCCTGACCATTAGCTTAAGCATAATACGGAGAAGAATTTAACACCCTGATACCAAAGCTTGCAGCAAACTCCAGAAATTCTTTCGATATAAAAATAGAGCCCTGATCAGTGGTAATCGTTTGCGGAATCCCAAACCGATAAATAATATGCTCCTTTACGAAATCAGTCACATCCTTCGAGGTCACATTCTTGAATGGAACAGCTTCCACCCACTTGGTAAAATAATCAGTAGCTGCTAATATATACTTATGACCCTTGCTTGATGAAGGATTAATCTGGCCAATCATATCCATACCCCACCCCCGAAACAGCCAAGGCTTGATAATCGGGTTCATGGCCGATGCAGGGGCTCTCTGTATCGCTCCAAACTTCTGACAATCCCGACAGCCTTTATAATATGTAAAAGTTAAAACAATCTTCTACCATTATTGGCCAAAAATAACCCGCTCTCCTCAACAGCCACTTCATCTTGTGCGCAGATTGATGGGTCCCACAAATCCCTTCATGTACTTCTGCCATTGCCAATGTCGCTTCCTCATCATCTAAGCAACACATATTTATACAAGCACCTGGGTTTATATTTATACACCCGAGGCATCAACCGTTCAAGACTAGGACTCAATAGTCCGATACAAACACGACTCCCTATCTTACTTCTAATTCAAGGAATGAAATATCTTCTAAACTAACCAACCCGCAACAGACTCGATGGGGCCCATGGCTTTCCTCCCGACGCGGCAAACCAGCTCCGAATATTCTTGGATTTCCCTACGCTGCCACGTGGCTCCAAATCCTTCCAAATTCTGGCGTCAACACAGAGTAAGCACATTGAGGTGCGCTATCACTTCATCCGTGAGTGTGTGTTGTCTGGGCAGATCAGTGCTGAATTTGTCAGTACTCGAACGACCAACTTGCTGACATCCTGACGAAAGCACTTGGGCTAGTGAGATTCCATGAGCTGAAGGAAAGGATTGGGATGGTCGACTTCAACAATAAGTAAGATCACACAAGGATTAGGGGGAGCATTGTTAGATAAACCTTGTGTTAGTTTCAGTTTCAGTCAGTGTTCTGTGTCCTGTTTTCTGTTTCAGTCGTTTCAGATAGACTACAGTAGCCGGCAAGTATCTCTAGGATGCTGTCCGAGTCTTCAGGCCACCATGGCCGGTTTGTTAGGCCACTGGGCAGTTTGTTCGGCCACTAAGGCCTGGATCCCGGCCGTGATCCCCATCACCGGGAGTTAGTTTGTACTAGGCTTTATATACTACAATGAAAAACTGAAAACGCTGTGTGACACCCCGTGTCACTGAAGCCTAGCCTTTGCAAGCCACAGCAACTTAACATAACACAAGCTGAGAACAAATTCAAATTCGAAATCTTTAATTCAAACAATTGTCAAACTCGTGCTTGTGAAGGAACTCAGACATTTCAGTAACAAGTTGAGCCAACCAAAAATTCCGGTGACAGCCCTTCGGATATGAGAATTTTGGAGAATTTTCCAGAATTTTTCAAATTCTGGAAGTGCCTCTAAAAATTAAAGGAAAGTCATGCAAATCCTGATGTTCCTCGATTTTTAATTCAAAATATGGAGCTCCAAACTGCAACGATCCAAAAGCTAAGTTGGAGCTGGATCGGTGCTCTATCATCTCAGAACTTTTGGTGATTTTTGCAGCACGGGAAGTATCCTGAATAATTGGGTGAATTTCGCTCGATTTAATTCGTGGAAAAAGCGAAGGAGCCTCGGGCCCACCTGTCATTGGCTTCGGGCCCACATCGCCTTCGCCGATTCGGCATCGCCGGCAGTGAACGCCGCACCTCTGGCCGTGGACGCCGCCGATTAAAGCCGCCCACTCCCCCTCCCAGCTCTCTCCCTCGCTCATTCCCTCGTTCTCCGCCACCGCAACCCCAAACCCTAGCTCTCACCGTCGCCCTCACCTTTCCCCGTCGTGCCAAGCTCGAGCTCGAGCTCCGTTCCATCGCCGTCGAGCCAACCTCGGCCAAGCCACCTCAACCCAAGCTTCGCAAACGCCCCTTCCGTCTTCCCATGGCGCTCATTGTCCCTTCGCCGGGCTCAGGAGCGCAAATCGGGCCTTCTTCCCCGAGCCCGGCCGGATGTGCACCGCCATCTCGCCGAGCAATTAGCCGCCTCCGGTGAGTGGTTCTTCAATTGCTCGCACACAGAGGTAGCAACCTTAGCCGCGCACATCTCTAACCCAGTCAGTCGCCGTCTCGGCAGCTCGACTCGCCGGAAACCCAACTTTCCCCACCGTCGGACTTCACCAGCGCGACCACCTCGCTGTCACCGACCTCCTTCCAGGCCTCCTCGTCCTCAATGGTGTCCACGTCGAGTTTCCACAGACAGCGGTGAAGCTTTCTGGCCATATCCAAGCTGCAGCCAAGCTCGTCTCCGACATTCCAACCTCGCCGGACTTGCGCCACCAGCCGTACCTCGTCGCCGACCCTGTTCCGGCATTTCCCGCGAGCAACCCGTCATTGAGGTGAGCTCGCCTTACCATTCTGCCCCTCCCAGTCCTCACTGCTTTTCCAGTCGCCGCAGGAAATCCTTCTCTGACGAGCCGCGCCGCCGTCCGCCGGCGACGACCCTGGCGAGAACACCATGGGCTACAAGGTTAGGATCTTTTGCGTCCACGTGGGATCCGGTGTGGCCAATACCCTGCGGGCGTTATCGCACGCGAGTGGTTGGATCTTTTGTGGGAGAGCCCAGATCCGGTGCGGTCCCGTCTCTGTGGTCGCCTTTGTTGCCCAGATCTGATTGGTCCGCCCATTTTTAATCCTTTTCCGAATATCTGTGAATTACCAGAAATTGCCTGAAACTTGTAAAATGCGTACTAAATCGTACACACCTCCGAAAAATGTGAATCCAATTTTGTTGGCTTCCGTGCACCCAGCTCTATCAAGCAAAAATGCCAAATCACATGAAATGCTTTCTGTGTTTTCTGTAAAATTACTTTTGTGCAGATTTTGTTTCAATCATAGTTAATTTTCTGTTGCTCAATAAGTCCTGAACTCGTGCATGCTTGTTAAGATACTGTTGACACACTTACAGAACATTTTTCTACTGTTATACCGTGTTTAATTATTTTCTTATGATTTAAATCGTGTTCTGCATTGTTTAAATCATTGTAAATAATCTAGAATGCGATAAATCATCAAACTTCACAGTAAATTACTTCCAGTGGCACTCTTCACCAGAAAAATGCTAATGGTCCTAAACTAAGTTTTGAAAAATAAATTAACCAATTACTCATTTTAAGTTGCTTAAATAATTAACTTAAACAAGAAGTCAATTAAGAAAATACTTCAGACAAAAGTAATTGACAAAGTTAATCTTCTGCACTTACAATATAAATTACTGTCCCATCAAGTAATTAATTTCTTAATTGCATCATATTACTTGCATCTAACTTGCATATTTTCCTTGTCATGACGTGTAGTGACAGAGACGACTCCAGAGCCACTGGATGTTCAGCTACTGACATCCCCGCTGACTCAGCTAGTGTAGTCCCTGAGCCAGGCAAGCCCCGGTGCATGCCTACCTGTTAGATTTTTATTTTCTCACTTGATTGGGCTAGTAATTGTTTGTGCATTAGGTTTATTAGGAGTTGATGTGAAGCCTTAGAACTGCATTAGGACCCCCTTCCATATTTACCTTGTGTCCTATTTTGTAGTAGATGGTTCTAAGTTATCGTTAGAATCTGCTATGCTTAGGGTCTAGCGAACGGTAGAAGTCGAGTGGTAGGTCCCACTCGCATGATAGGAATCATCCTGGATTATACTAGAAGAATTTAGGATTTGTTGAGACCGGACGGGGATTTGTTTGTATAGGATGGTTGGAGAAGGCTGGGCCTTCACGGTGGTAGCCCGGCTGTGTCAATTAAGGACCGTTCGTTGTTGGCCCTGTTGAGCAAGTTCGAACGTACTGATCACATGCTAGTGTTTTATGGGCCTAGTAAACCTAGTAGCCTGTGTTGCCCTGGATGTCTAGCGAATACTTGCACTTTCTATCATGGTACTTGGGAGAGAAGGGATGCCTCCCCATCGGGGCGTACGTCTAGGACGGGGACCGTGCGGGAGGGCCTTTCTCGGGAGGTGTGAGACCTGGCCAGCTCTTGGGGGACCAGCGCAAACGGTTGCCGCATGCGACTTTGTGCGTGTGCGTCGTGTGGTCAGGTTTTCTCCTGTAGGATGTACATCGATGCTGCCGCTCTCGAATATGAGCACCCACTTGTTCACTGAGTCACATCGTAGTGTGATTATTGATGATGATGTCACTGCTTTATTATGTATCACTACTGTATTTACTACTGCACTATTGCTCTGATGTATTGTTTTATACATATTTTAGAGATAAGTGCACTGTTTTATTGACTAAGTACTTAATCTGAAATAAAATTTGAAAGTAAGGACCAAGTAATTAGTGCGGTTTATGCGCCTGAGTCAGCCTACCCTCTTGTAGCCTTTGCATTTTTAGGAGTCGGCTGTAGTTAGCCACGTTGACGGGTAAGTCTTGCTGAGTATTAGTTGCTCAGGGTTTGGCTCTTTATGTTTTTGTGCAGGTTTGTTCTTGCTTCCGCTGTTGCTTGGTGGAGTTTCTCAGCAGATCCACATCGCAGGGCTTCGATGTGCCGCCATTTATCGTCGAGTGTAGTAATTATTGTTGTATCTTCAGCCTTCCGCTGTGCTACTCACGTGTTTTAAATCATTTGGATCTGTTGTAATGACTTAAAGACTTAAATTTGTGCTTATCTATGTGATGTACTGTTGTGTCTGTTCATCAGCACTTCCGACTCGATCCTGCAAAAAGCGGAAACGCTATACGCTGCAGCTCCCGCAGCACCAAAAACACGTCTCTTCAGTTCTGAATTTTCCAACATTAATTTGGGCAGAGATGAAACTTCTTTTGTCTTATGTCAAGTTTGTCATGTGTGTAAAGCAATTAAACGATCACTTCAGTTACAGTGATGGTTTTGCTTTTTTTATGTTTTACTCTAAATTTTGACATAAACAAAACAAGTTCTGTCTTATCCTAATAATTATTTTGTTATGTCATGCGTGTAAAGCAGCTACATGTTTTGTTGGGAGGATTACTTCAATCAGATGTATAGCAGTATGGCTTTTTGTATCTCTATTGTTATAAATTTGGCTACATGGAACAAATTTTGTCTTAAACCTAACCATTTTTCTCAGACGTGTAAAGTAGCTTAAGTTTCTGGTAGGACAATCATTTTAGTTAGTTGTGTCGGCCTGAATTTTTGTGCCTATTTTGCTCAATATTAGCAAAAATGGAACATTTTTTTGTCTTAGACCTAACAAATTGTCTTATGCCACACTTCTCTGACATCTAAAGCAGCTAATGCAACACCCGCAATAATTTTGATGTAAATTGGGAGGATCAGTTCAATTAGATGTGATGGTATCACTTTCTTTTGTTTTTATTGTCATAAATTTGGCAGTACTGGAATGTCCTATGAGTCGCATCTCGGACGTGTAAATTCGTAGCTACATGTTCCATTAGGATTCTTCTACAGATCAAGACATCAGAAATGATCAGAAAATGTCTTAAATCACTATCACTTGTAAATTTTCTTTGTCCTAATCAAAATAAAAAGTGATAACTTCTGAGCAATTATGGTATCGGGGATAACGGAAACATTAAAGACAGCATGTGAGAGAAAATAGATTCATATCAGTCGGATAATGATAGTTCACGTCATAAACACCAACACATAAAGATTTCTACTATTGTTATTTATGTATGTCTTAAGACTTTTTATATCATAGGACAATTCAAATAATAACAATATGTCTCTATCATTAAATTTGATGTTTCGGCATCAACGGAGAGGAGGTAGCTGCTACAATAAAAGCTTGGGATTTGACTGAACATCGAAATTGAATTGGAAATATCGAATATGGAATGATATTTGAATGGAAAGCTTGTAAGCAACATTAAAATCATGCATTTATAATAATAAAATGCTATTCAACCTCATATCACATTTTGATCATTCAGGATCACTATCGGATAAATGCAGATCACTGAAATTATGTATGACAAAAGGAACAGAAAATGCCCAACTGATACTTGAGTTAGATTTCGAGTTTCTCACAACAAGTTCCCTCTATTTACAAAAACTTGTGAAATACGGCATTGGCGTAACGTAGACGACTTCCACATCTAAACCAGAAATTAAAGGCGCGCCCTCGGACATGAAAACATGTAGCGTCGGGCCACGAGGAACATAGCTTCAAGTATGATGAGCCCCGCGCCAAAACCGACGCAGATCCGCATCACTCTTGTGACTTGTCTCGGCGTTAGCAAACATCTCTATTTAAGTGAACCTCCACTCGCCTTCTTTCTTCCAATCAATAATTCCACTATTGTTGAGTCCCGGTTTTGGTGTCAAGGCAAAATTATTGTTCGTCGCCGTCGGAACTTTTATAATAGAAGTGCCATTTTTGAGAATCAAGATACTATCGCAATTCATGAGTTTGATTCAGTTCTTTTCGTGAAGTGGACGAGGAGGAAGGCAGCTTTATCGTCGACAGGGGAGCTTCAACATACGCTCCTCCAAATAGTAGATATTTCTTGCGAAAAGAAATGCTGGAAATCTCATTAGTACTTTTTTGCTTCCAACGTCATCTCGTCCGACTGATGTCTGCCTACAACAAGACCCTAAAGAAAACGAAAAGAGAGGCACCCGGCCAACCCTTTTCATGTAGCGCAAAAGGACATCTTGTTAACAAACAGAGAATGTGGCTTGAACTAACAATTCCCGCTTAGAATGCGCTTTGCCGGCAGCATCCGTGAAAAATTGATCCATATATGGTTTGTGTCGCGTATTTGACACCAGCGTCTTAAAAAGCCGAACGCGCGCGCGCGCACACACACACGCACGCACGCACACGCATGAATGCACCCAGACACACATAGAGGCACGCAGGTGCACGCGCGTGTGCACACGCACACACTCACACAAACACAGACACAAACACATGCACACGCGCGCGCGTGCACACACACACACACGAACGCATGCACGCACGCACGCACGCACACACAAGCATGGGAGCTTATTCTCTCCCAAATAAGCAATATGTCCATGATCCGTTTGAGGTTTCGTTTTGGCACAAGCAGTTTTTCCTTTTATGACATATCATATTCCATTCAGGCCACTCTTGTAGCGAGTAGAACATCTCTACCCAAGCGTGAAGGTGTACGCCTCTACACAAGCGTGAAGGTGTATTGGAGGTTACTCACGAATTACTCGAAAGATTAGAGGCTCACCTCTCAGCTAGTTCGGAGCTGATGGTATGTCTTTGTATAGCTTATGTAAACAATATATATTATTATACTGGTTTAATTTCTTTTCTTCTGTCATTATCACAGATCGCATTAAATATAAGGACCCGTAGTGTTTTAGAGGCAGTACAGAGAGTAAGCCAGATACCATATCCATATGTGGATTACAGGTAATAATTATGAATATCTAAACTAGAAATTGACATCATTATCTCCTAGAACACTAAAATGGCATGAAGTGAATTGTTGTTTCAGTTATATATACTTATCGTACATTTCTTATGGAATGGAAATTAACATTATTCAAATTCTATAATTAATGGGGTTGAAACTGATCATGATCTGGAGTATTGCTGCAGTAGTTTCAAATATCAAGATTGAATTCATATATGTCTAATTAATGCATATGATTTTGTCTGCTTTGTATTAAATGTTATTATCAGGGCCCAAATGTAAGTTCTGTCTACAGAACTGGCAAAGTTGATGTGAAATACTATGCCATTGATGCAGTTGTTCCACAAAAGTTGCTTTACAAGGCCATACAACAACGAGATGTGTAAGGAACTAACCTATTTTGTTGGAAAATTGGTTGTGTAGCATTGAAAGTTTCCCGGTTACGGAAAATACCACTAAAAGTTTCGAGTCACGGAAAATAACACTGAAAGTTGCGTGTCTAGTCGGAAACTAGCACTTTTTCATGTTGGACTAAATGCTCTTACCTGTTTGTTCTTGTTGATGTGGTTGCTTCTGCCTTGTACCATATGAACAAAAACAACAGCAGCTCGATTTGAAAAAAAAAAAAACATGACGCCGGCTGAACTCTCATGATAAATACGTGTGACACAAGTGCACAGGAGAGCTAGGAAGGTCCTTGAGCAACGGATTGGACAGGAACTCACCGTGGACTGAGGAATCGATGGTGGCACATGGGTTGCTCGGTGAGCGGGACAGAGGAAGAAGATGACGTCGATCTCTTCGCTCGGTGCAGCAGAGGAGAAGTAGGCAGCACAGGATGCACGAGAACACGCCGTTGAGCCTCCCTACAGCGTAGTTCGGGCAAAGGCATGCTAGAACAGTGGCTCCATGCGAGCTTCAAAAGGGCAACAATGGCAGCGGACGAGTTGGGGAAGGGCAGCCCTTGGCTTTTATATGGTGGCTGGGAGGAGACGTTCCTGAGATCTCGCGACGGGTGGCGGCACATGTAGAAGAGGGGAGCGGCGGCCTGAAGCAGGGACGGCGGCGGCTCTTAAGAGCAGGGGCGGCGACTGTGGAGGGCGTCAACACGCGTGTGGAGAAGGGTGCCGTCTTCATGGCCAGTGCCGGCTCCAGGATGGTGCTGCCTAACATGGCGGCTAGCGATGTCGAGGTGCTCGTGCAACGATGGTGCTGGGCTGCTGGCCAACAGGGGCGGGTGGTTCTAGGTTCTAGCTTTCGCACTTCGTCAAATTAAAAATTTCACCTCGTCATATTGCCAGCATGTTTGGAATTGCTAGTTTTGTGTTCTTACGCACATACAATTCAGTAGGTAAATCAGATCCTATATGAAACAGACTGTTTATCAGTTGTATTTTCTCCAAATTTTGCAAAACCGCTAAACAACTTAGCTGCAGCTATAGCCAGCTATAGCCGTTAATAGCTGTTCCAAAGCCCGGCAGCTAAGTGCCATAGCCGGAGATTTAAATCACTGGGCGGCGGCACCTTGACCTCGACGAAGCCACGAGCGGTGGCAGAAAAGAAAGTAACGTCCACTCTGTTTCATCGTGAACGAGACGAGGCATCGATGGTCAAGGGCACTATAGTCATTTTTCATAGCTATTTGAAGCAAAGTGCTAGTTTCCGAGTAGACATGCAACTTTCAGTGGTATTTTCCGTAACTCGAAACTTTCAGTGGTATTTTTCGTAACCGAGAAACTTTCAATGCTACACAACCAATTTTCTCTATTTTGTTTACCTAATATATACAACTGAGAAGTATTTGGTGTCTATGTCAATATTTGCAGTTAACCAATTGATTTGGTCTCATACACTAAGATTTAGACCTATTGTATGACAGTGTATATTTATGCCTACCCCAAAAAGCATCAGCTATCGTGCTTGTTCTTTTTTTTATTTTTTATGAAAAAAATGATTCTTGATGTTAAAAATATTTCCAATATTCATATACCGGTATCCATTAACTTGGACTTGCAGATTGGTGGCAGTGGAGTTTTGGTGACAAAGTTGACTTACACATTCGAGGAGACAGCAAGGTGGCATAATCTTCTCATAGAGCTGAGGCTGTAACCTTGTGCAAGGTTGGCATTTGTTTTCTTTTTCAACATTCTCTCTCTAGCATCACATTAGTTTGCCATTGCTGATGTTCCTGAATTTATGTGCAGAAGCCAGCTACATGTTGACGGTAAAATGTGTGTTCTACCGCTCGCACACGTGGCCTGAGAGATTTGCTTAACTCTGTTCAGGACCAAAACTTGGAACGCGGTGAATTCCGGAGCGTGCCAGTCGATTTTCCCTGCAAATCGACAAAGACAAGAAAAGCGTGTAAAATTCCCGGACAATCGGCCCCGGACAGGCCGATGCGTAACCGCAGCCGATGTTAGTGAATAAAAGATAATAAAATAAGCACTCGGCTGTCGGCTAGAAACGAATCAACATGTCGCAACAATACATACTCGCGCGATAAATAAAGCAAGGCATGCATCAGAATCGACAATCGGCAAAGCATGCAATCGGCAATATCTATCGGCAAGCAACATGGTAAGGTGAATCGACATCGACGAAAGAAGGCTCAGACTTATACTTGAACAGGAACAATAAAATATCAAAAGCATGCAAGCATAGATCTGAACGTGGTAAACAATCGGCTAAACACCCCGAAAGAACGATTAAACCAATAATCACTAATTATACCCATAATCTGACAATCGCCTCACCGAGGACACGTCAACTAAGTGAAGTAGAATATAGGACACGTCAAACTGTTCTACACGATCGACAGGTACAAGTATAATCGGCAACTACCAGTCCCAGGTACTCAGTAAATTAAATCTAACTCTTAGCAACTGTTTCGCCGAGGACACGTCAACTAAGCGAAGCAGACAGGACAAGTCAAACTGCCTACCCAATCACCAAGAGCAGATCTAATCGACCAAGCACCTTAACCGTGACTCGAATAACTAAATCAAACAGGAAATCGACATCAGCAATCGGCAAACAAGGTTGCGGCTAGGACAAGTCAACCAACCGTAACAAAGAATTGGACCAGGTCTTAAACAATTCCATGTAGTCGATGCATAATGTAAACCCTAGATTGATCTAAATTACCGGATAACTAGCAGCCACATCAATCTTAATCATGGACAAGTCGACATAACAAGATCGATGCGCTTACCTGACAAAATCCAAGCCGAAACCGGAGCCCCGATGGACGCCGATGTCGACGGAGATCTCGTCGAGAAATTGTGGCGATGCGCCGAAAAGTTGATTGTATTGATTGGCTGTCTTTGATTACAAGCACCTGGGTATATATTTATACACCCGAGGCAAGAGTCCGACTCGCCCATGATCGGGCCAAGTTTTCTAAATCTAGAAAAAAGAATTAAAACAGGACTCACAAACCCACACACGCACGTCTTCATGACCGCCTATGGGCTACTATCTTCGTACACAATCTTTTCCTACCCGCCGCATACTCTGTCTTCCACTGACAATGGGTCTTGGACCAAATTTTGGTGTCAACACATGCCCCCCCAAGCCGGGGTATGGAATCTCCATGCGCCGGATTGTTTCCTCATTATTCACGCCTGCAAACTTCTAGATGACTCTTCACGTGAAAACTGTACATCTGACATAATGAACTGTACCTTTGTCTTCATGTTGACGGCTCTTAGACCGAAAATAAACCGTCAACTACCTGCACAAATAATCACCAAAGGTAGACTTAGGACTTGAAACTAACGGATTCCACGAGTCTTGGTGAATTTGTGAGTGCAGGTGCATTTCGTATGATTACGGGGAAAAGAAAGCATAAAACATCTACTTTGCAAACACCGATTTTCCCCGGAATAAAGATATCTCCCCAAAGCCCAAAAACCAGAGCAAAAGGCTTCAAGTCCACGCATAGCAGGTGGACTGGACCAGTACACAACCCAAGGCAGGAACCAGAGGAGGTTGAGGCCCAGTGGGGCCCACCCCAGGTCGGCCGACCTGGGTACAGGGGTCGGCCGACCCCCCTGGTGGCCCCACTGGCCCATCTTCTTATGGCGGTTTGCAACCGACTTACTGAGGTCGGTTTCCCCTGCAATCAATGCCACCGACCTAAGGAACCGCCTCAATTCCACCGCCTTTGGAGGGCTATAAATAAAGGGGTACCCCCCCTCCTTTGAGGACACACACCAAGAGGGATTCATTCTCTAGCATTAGGCTTAGCCTCCAGGCCAGAGTAGAGTAGAGGGGAGTAGAGGGCTGACTAGAGGTCCTTGACCTAGTCTTGGAGAGTTTGGGGGTGGACCTTCTCCATTCCCCTCTTGTAAGACTTGTATCATTTATCTATAGCATTTACTCCTTTATTCCTTATGCCTTATGATTGCACTAGTATGATAGCCATGTACCTTCTATGTGGTTATTGTCTAGTCATGTTTGGTTCATATATGATTCACATACTTATACTAGTTCATCCATGCCTTTACACTCGTTCTATGCATAATGAGGTTAGACATGCCTTGGCCCTTGACTTGTTAATCCGTAGGGTTAGGGTTCTCTGTGCCATGGTTTGTAACTTGTTAATCCGTAGGGTTAGAGTTACGCATGTCTTACCTCTTGACTCGATGATCCGTAGGGTCAGAGTTGTTATGCATGGTTTAGTACTTGACCTGTTGATCCGTCGGGTCAAGGTTAGGTGTACTCTTGTTCCTGACTTGATGATCCGAAGGGTCAGAGTCCCATGGGAATGGAGAGTACTGTTTAGCAATGTAAGCGTGGTGCTTAGATTGGTAAATAGCTTTGAGTGTTTGGTTGTCTCTATGAACAGGCATAGGACTGGCAGTAGGTGGTGACAGCCCTAGTGTCACATGTCCTCGTAGAGGGTTGCCAGTAGGTGGTGACAGCCCTGCTGTGCTTCATCCTCTCTGTTCTAGGTTAACATAGAACTAAGGTTTGTATGTGATGCATGTATGACCCATAGACAGGAATACAAGGAGTACATAGGGGCCCAGCTCGACCTCCTCTTAACCCCGCTTAACCTAGGCTTTGTACTGATGTTAGATTGGATTGCTCTGTGTGTCACCCTATCCATACACTGTATCCTTACCCCTGTTTAGACCTTGGAATATTATTAGTTATATGATTATGAACATGCTATCTCATAAACCGCCGCCTTCCCTTGGGAGAACTATAAATGACAGCCATTGGAGTAATCCATTGGTGAAATGCTACAACGGTATTCTCCGTGCGCTTGCGGATTTACCTAATCGACACTAAGACACATCTTTAGATTATTTCTGACATCACTGTCGGAGATGATTTATTTGGTGTGACTTAACAAATGTCAACAAGCATTTCTGGCGCCGTTGCCGGGGAAGGCACTGGTTGATGAGAATCACTAGCATTGTTTATAATTATATTTCTATTAATTGCCACTGTCTAGATAGGTCTACCTTTGCTTTGTTTTCTCTTTATGTGAAAACAGGGTAGTGTACCTCTGGCCTTGACCTGCCGAGGAAATACACAACATTGGAAGTCCCGCTCATTGGACTCAAAATTGGTGAGCCCTTGCCAAAGGTAAATTGGTAGTTATCTCATATTTGCTTCCTCGCTTGCATATTCGAATTTCCCATCATCATGCATTTTGCATTTTGACCTTTTCCTTCACATGCATGTTGGGATTTTTCCCACAAAAGTTGCATCCCTGCATATTTGATTTTTCACTTGCATTCTTGCATGTTTGAATTTTTCCAAAATTTTGTTTGAGAGTTTTCAAACCTTTTTTTTAGAAAAAGAAAAGATTTTATTTCTTTTAATTTGGAAAAAAATGAATTTAAGACAACCTTTTGTTGGAAAATGTTTTGAGCAAATTTTGTTGGAATTTTGGCACAGCTCCCATTGACTTTTTTTTTTCATAGCCATTAGGGAGTTGTTGACCAAATTGGACTTCATTTCTTTTAACTTGGAGCACGGTGCTTGGACTCTTCAATTTCATTTCCTTTTTTTCACTCAAGCACCCTCACAACAAAATCTTGCTCACACATTTCTCCAAAATTTTCATTGGAATGTGTCTCAAGTTCAAGAAAAATATTTTCAACTTCTTTTTGTTTCTTCCATTTGGTTTTTGGAGGTTTCCAAAATAACTCTCTTTCACGTTGGACTTCCTCCAACTCTTCTTTTTTCTTCTTTAAAAAAAACCATTCTCAAAAAGAAATAAATTTGAGACAAACCCTTTGGCATTTTGTCTCGAATTCGAGAAAAAGATTTTTCCCTTTTCTTCTTTTGATTTTATTTGCTTTGTTGAGTTGTGATAAAAAGAAATCTTTGCAAGAGCAACCAGCGGGAGATCCATTTTTTGTTCACACTAACGTAACCCGTTCTCGAGTTTGCCCTCTTGTGTTCTTGCTCTTGTGTGCAGCTATGAGAAGGGCCGACAAGGGGCTCATAGATGCATTGAAAAAGGCGACAAGCTCAAAACAAAGTCACTCTCAACGTGACATAAATCCGTACCCCTCCATCGAGCTCATGCCAAGCTTGAGAAGGTTGGCATGAAGAGCTTCAAGAAGATCCCACGGAGGTGGACCACAATTAAAACAACACGTCGAGACTCCTCTTCGACACCAATCTCATCTTGGTGTGCGATGAGGAGATGAAGGCCTACAACACTTATGGAACCATGTCTATGCACACATATGAGCACGTGACTCGGAATTGCTGCACAAGACAGGTATGAATATCAACTTTGCCAATAATGAGAAGCCATAGGGTGAGCTTGTTTTGCTTGTGTGGAATGAGTATCACCTGCTTTCATGAAACAATCTTAGGCTGCTACTCGGTTTCCATAAGCATTGCTTGCTTGAGCCTTTCTACAACTCCTGATCTTCGCAAGCATGCTCCTTGGCAAAGTGTCTTATCCTATCTTGCTCTTGATGCATGAATGGCTTGCTATGACTTGTTTTCCTCGAGGTGATCATTCGACCTATCTATGAGGATGAGCTTTGAATCCCTTATGCCATGGTTTACAATACCAAAACCTCTCCTGTGCTATGCATGTGCAATGGTTAGAACCTCCCAAGTGAGTAGGACTGTTTGAGTGAACCATGTGTTGGTATTTCTTACGTCACGAATAAATCCGCAAGCGCACGGAGAATACCGTTGTAGCACTTCACCCGTGAGTATTCAAGGGTATCGTTATTTATATTTTCCCAAAGGAACGGAGTGGGATTATCTTCTAGTCTAGCTCGTCCAAGGACACGAAGAAGGATGGTAGAAAAGGGTAGAGAGGATTCCTATGGATGAGGTTCTTTCTAGAAAAAGACAGGATTAAACACAGCAGGGCTGTCACCACCTACCGGCAACCCTCTACCACTAGGACACGTGACACTAGGGCTATCAAGTCCCTATGCCAGTCCTGAGGTCGTGTGACAACAAGGCAATCAAATCCTCACTGCCAAACCTATGGTAGATCCCTCCTCTAATTGCTTACTTTGGGCGCCGGCTTAGACCTGGTCTGCCAAGTCACTCCGGCCAAGGGGCCTACTACGTACCCGAACGTGGAGGATTACGAAGGACGGATAGGGCTGTCACCACCTACCGCCTACCTCAACAACCCGTGGAGCACGCAGCAAACAAAGGTAACCTCTAACCTAGACACCACGTCTAAGTTATTGATTACTACCTTAACTTGGTTGAAAGGTAAGGCACTCTAGAACAGAGCAATGATCCCGTAAGCAAGTAAAGGAAGAACTTAATCTAGATAAGAAGTACTCAAATCATAAGCAAGCCAAGGATCCACAACCAAACAAGGAACGCTTAACCAAGGCTAGGCTATATCCAATAGGAGATCGAGAATACTTACTTTGATGAAGATGAACGAACGATGAACGACGAACGAACAATGAACGAACGACGAACGATGAACGAACGACGAACGAACGATGAACGAACGACGAACAATGTATTATCAATAAGTATCCTCAAAGATACAAGATTGGGGCTAAGTCCTCACAAGGGAGGACTACCCTTCTCCTCTACCCAACTCTCTCCCTACTCTACTAGTATACAAAGGACCCTAGGCCCTTGGGAGTGGAATGAGGCTCTCCTTCTTGTGTGTCTTGAGGGGAGGGGGGTACCCCTTTATTTATAGCCTCCAAAGGCGGTGGAATTGAGGCGGTTCCTTAGGTCGGTGGCATTGATTGCAGGCAGAACCGACCTTGGTACGTCGGTGGGGAACCGCCACAGAAAAATGGGCCAGAAAGGCCACTGTAGCAGGTCGGCCGACCTCCCCTTGGCCCCTTTGGTCTTGGGCCTTTTCTGGTACCTTCTCCACTTGATTTTGTTTCCAGATGGGCCTGCTATTGGGTACCTAGGTGTTTGCCATTTGTTGAGTTGGTTTGGCACTGTTTGGGGGTCCAAAAGTCCCCGGGAATGGCCTTGATTTGTCGGGGTGTACAATCTGCCCTTTTGGGTTGAGTTCCCTCTCCATTTGGGTCTTAAATCACCTGCATGCATAAATTCACCAACACTTGTGGAATTGGTTAGTAATAAACCCCTACCACTATGTTTGGTGTTCATTTTAATTCTTTTATGCAGATAAATGACGGTAAAAATCTTGCTCTAAGGACCGTCAACAACTCCCCCACACTTAGCCTTTGCTCGTCCTCGAGTAAAGTTGAAGGACTAAGGTGGAACAAAACTTCCTTTGGTATGATGCTAGCATACAAGTTATTCCAAGCCATACCTGTACCTGTGAACTTTGATGTGTCTACCACGTCATCTTGGGCGGTTGAGGAATGGAACGGTCTTGATTCAAGTCATCATTACCCCTCTGTTGAGTAACTTGGGTTTTTGATAGATTTTCACAATAAAACATAGCTTGTACTCCTCAAATGATAACTCTCAGATCGCTCAATGTGTATGATTCCTCACCAAGGCATTTGAGTTGCCTCTTTTCATCCTACATCTACAAATGGCTTTTTGTGGAGCTTGGTAGGGATGGAAAGGAGCATACTTGCATCACTTATATTGCTAAGTCAAAGAGCGGATCCAAAGAGAAAACAAGTCATACAATCTGATCAAGAATGTGCATGTGTGTGGATATGTGTATATGATGGTGAATGGAATGAGATGGATACCCCTTGATGTGCGATGATGTCTCTCTCTCGATTGATTTTCATTTGAGAGCATGGCTATCACCATTTTTTTTTTTTCACACTCAGCATGCTAGAGCATGTATTTCTTTTATTCATGCTTCTCATGCATGTAAGCACTCTTTTTTTTTTTTCTTCTCTCTCTTTTTTTTTTTCCAACCTTTCTTTTTGTTCTTGATAGCCATGTCTCTTTTGCAAGGATATTTTAGAGAGAGAGACATCAACAACAAGTGATGGAGTATTTATTTTTGGTGGATGGGTGAAGGTGGTGTGTGTACGTGATTCTTGATCAAGAAAATATGACAAGCATCTCACAAGGGTCACACAATTTGACAAAGCTCAAAGCAATAACAAGCAGCATTTTGTAGGGGTTTTCAATGTGATCATTATTTGGCTCTGGTAGGAATATAAGATCGATCATTGAGGAGTGCAAAGCTATGGATTTTCAATTTTGCAAATAAATTCCCAAGTACTCTATACAGAAGAAGCAAGATTCCTATCATCCAACCATATCACACTCGCCAACAACTTAGATAAACATGGGTTCCTATGATATTGGTGTTCACAAGAAACAAGTGTGCGAAGCGAGGAATAAAGAGTATGCAGGCCAACCAAACAGAAGCATGTATGTTGAGGGATAAAAAGATTTGTTCTTATCATTGAGTTAAATTTTGGTGATTGATGCAAGAAATTTATTCTAACTCAAGAATTGGAGAGTAGGGTATAGGATGCGCAAACCGTCGCCTTAGATGAAGTGGAGACCAAGAGGGGTCATGTGATTGATCTTTGTCTTCTAGTCCCGATGGCTCCACTCATTTGCGTGTTGATTGGTGCGATGTTGTGCATCGTGTTGGTGGGAGATCTCAAATGTGTGCTTGATGAAGGACAGGAGGTCTCCCCCACACTTGTTCTTGTACCTGGCTTATTTATTCAAAACAAACAAAAGAGTGTGGAAACACAAAAAGGGCTCTACCGGGGTTAAAGACCGGCGAGCCTAAATTTATTGAATAAAGCAAAAATAACTAAAGGTGCAAAAGATGTTTGCAAAAAGGGAAATAAGTACGCCTAACTTTTTTTTTTTTAAGGGGGAAACAAGGTAGGAAGCTACGGTGGGTTATTGAAATCAACTAAATCGATCACGTCTACTTCCTCATCTAGGTTTTTATCAGGCTCTAGGAAAACTTTTAAGCGTTGACCATTTACTTTAAAAAGGTTACCTCCATCATCTTGAAGTGTGACTGCTCCATGTGTTGCAACATCGACGATGGTGAATGGCCCTTCCCATTTACTCCGAAGTTTTCCATGCCCGAACAACTTGACCCTAGAATTAAAGAGTAGCACCTTGTCCCCTGCCTTGAATTCCTTTACTTTTATTCTCTTGTCGTGCCATCTTTTGGTTCTTTCTTTGTAGATCTTGGCACTATGGTATGCTTTATCCCTTGCTTCCTCCAGCTCGGATATTTGTTGTTTTCGATGCTTCCCGGCTTTTTGGAAGTCCATGTCGAATTTGCGAATGGCCCAATGTGCCCTATGTTCCAACTCAACGGGTAGATGACATGTTTTCCCGTACACGAGTTGGTAGGGTGACATGCCAATGGGTGTTTTGTATGCCGTTCTATATGCCCATAGTGCATCGGGTAGCTTTGACTTCCACGCCTTCCCCATTTCATTGACAGTTTTCTGCAGAATATTCTTGATCTGTTTGTTGGATGTTTCTGCTTGTCCACTTGTTTGGGGGTGGTATGGAGTTGCAATGTTGTGTTGTGCTCCAAGCTCCCTGAGAAAGCTTCGGAAGGTCTTATCTTTGAAATGAGACCCTCCGTCACTTATCACCATTCTTGGTGTTCCAAAACGAGGAAAGATGACCTCGTGGAACATCTTGCGGGCATGCTTGGAATCAGCGGCTGTGCATGGCATTGCTTCCACCCACTTGGACACATAGTCGACTGCCACCAATATATACTCGCAGCCTTGGGACTTTGGGAAGGGTCCCATGAAGTCAATGCCCCATACATCAAACAGTTCCACTTGAAGATTGTATGTTAGGGGCATTGCGTCGCGAGCTGTGATGCCTCCAACTTTCTGGCAACTCTTGCATCTTCTAACAAATTCCTTGCAGTCTTCATACATAGTTGGCCAGAAGAAACCACTTTGCCAAATCTTTGTCTGTGTTCGGAATGCACCATAATGTCCCCCATATGGTGCGGCGTGGCATTTTTCGATAATTTCGGTGCCCTCAGCTGTCGGCACACATCTTCTTAATTGGCCATCAGCACAAACTCTATAGAGGTATGGGTCATCCCAATGGTGACGTCGACTCTCATAGATCAACCTTTTTTTGTTTTCCCCTGGTGGGACATAACCTGTCACAATGAAGTTCACAATGTCTGCATACCAGGGGTTTGTGTCTGTCACTTTTAGCAACATGTCGTCTCGTAGGAAGTCGTTGATTGGGAGTTCCTGCATGTTAGTGACTTGCATACGAGACAAATGATCTGCTACAGAATTTTCTACTCCTTTCTTATCTCTTATTTCAATATCAAACTCTTGAAGTAGAAGAATCCATCGTAACAGACGGGGTTTAGCATCTTTCTTAGTGAGCAAGTATTTTAGAGCAGCATGATCAGTGTAAATGATAACCTTTGCTCCCACTAAGTAAGATCTAAACTTGTCGATAGCGAAAACAACAGCAAGGAGCTCTTTTTCAGTAGTTGCATAGTTTAATTGAGCTCCTGTCAAGGTTTTGCTTGCGTAAGAAATTGCATGATGCTTCCTATCTTTGGTTTGACCAAGAACCGCCCCAACAGCATAATCACTAGCATCACACATTATCTCAAAGGGTAACGTCCAATCAGGGGGTTGTATGATTGGGGCTGATATGAGCGCGTTCTTGAGGATGTTGAAAGACTTCAAGCACTCATCATCAAACACAAAAGGGGTGTCCTTAGCTAAAAGGCTCGTGAGGGGTCTAGCAATTTGAGAGAAGTCTTTTATGAAACGGCGATAGAACCCCGCATGGCCCAAGAAACTGCGGATCCCTTTCACGTTGGTTGGAGGTGGAAGCTGTTTTATGACATCGATTTTAGCCTTGTCCACCTCTACCCCCCTTTCGGACACAAGGTGTCCAAGAACTATCCCCTCTCGGACCATGAAGTGGCACTTTTCCCAATTAAGTACCAGATCCTTCTCTTGGCATCGCTGCAAGACCTTGTCTAGATTTTCAAGACAATGATCAAAGGTTTTCCCATAGACAGAGAAATCATCCATGAAGACCTCCATGATTTCCTCGATCATGTCAGAAAAAATAGACATCATGCACCGTTGGAACGAGGCGGGTGCATTACACAACCCAAAAGACATTCTTCGATAGGCGTAGGTTCCATAAGGGCATGTGAAGGTGGTCTTGCTTTGATCCTCGGGATGGATGGGGATTTGATGATAACCAGAATATCCATCAAGAAAACAAAAGAAAGAGTTCTTTGCCAACCGCTCTAACATTTCATCAATGAAGGGCAGTGGAAAATGATCTTTCTTTGTTGCCTTGTTGAGTTTTCTGTAATCAATGCACATTCTCCATCCCGTGACGGTTCGTTGTGGGATCAACTCATTTTTATCATTTTTAACGACCGTCATTCCTCCCTTCTTTGGCACTACCTGGACGGGGCTAACCCACTCACTATGCGGAACAGGATAAATTATTCCGGCATGAAGGAGTTTCAAGACCTCTTTCTTGACGACCTCTCTCATCGCATTATTTAGCCTCCTTTGAGGCTCCCTAGAAGGTGTACTTTCAGGATCGATAGGGATGCGATGTGTGCAAAGCGCGGGGCTAATCCCTTTGAGATCTTGAAGAGAGTAGCCCAGGACAGATCTATGCTTTTCTAGAATGGCCATGAGTCTAGCAGTTTCGTCTTCAGAGAGCTTGTCACTTATGATGACAGGAGCTTCTTTATCGCCATGAAGAAAAGCATAGCGTAGGCCAGGAGGTAAGGGCTTGAGCTCAATTGGAGGTTGTGATGGTGTTTCGACCTTAGGAAGCTCAAGAGGTTCTTCTAAATCTGCCTCCTCTTGGATAAAATCGTGAGCGTATTCGTCTAGGAGTGATTCAGGAGACTCGAGAGGAAAGATAGCCATCACTTCCTCAATGGGCTCGTCCTCAGGGAGACTATCTGTCAAAGTGTTTCTCGATCGAGAGATTGGGATGGAAAAAGAGTCTCTCCCAAGCTTGATATCAAGGGTTCCTAGTGTCGGCGCATCAAAGAACAACTTTTCTATGGGATGCCCGATAAGAATATCAAAGTCATAGACTTCAAAGACATGGAAATCTAAGACGGCCTCGATATTGTTGTGACCAATGGTCACATTTTGCAAAACCCCATATCCTTCTGAAAGATGTCCAGACGGGCTTTTGAAGGATTTGGTTGTTGGCATCAAAGGTTCATCGCCAAGAATGGCTAACGCAAAGGAGTCAGCGATTAGATTTGCACCAACAGTGGGGTTGTAGTGAACATCGACCGTTGCTCCTCTTATGTTGCATTGAATGATTGAGGAAGGTTGGCTAATCCGAATTACTTCAGGAGAAAGCTCCACCTCTCTCAACCATTCATCGCTCATGATGGTGGTCAACTCCCGAACAGTTTCTTTAAGGAATTTATTTTCGAGTGGATCAGGAGGAGACTTAGGTGCTGGTGGTTTCCTTTGATAGGAATAATTCGAGGTGTTTCCATAATCTTCAAAGAGATCATCCTTGAATTCAAATGGGAACTCAAGAGGTTGAATTTCTTCTTCCTCTATCATTGTTCTTGGTACGGGGGAGGGCTCAACATGCGAATCTTGGGATGTGGTAGAAGAAGTGATGGGTTCGGATGTTGAGGGTTCCTCAATGCTTGACACGACGTGTTCTTGGAGGGGTTCGTGAAGATTATTGGTGAAGGAAGTATTTTCTGTGATACGGTGTAAGATCTCTCTTCCTTCTGTCGGGGTTTTGGACGCGAAAGATCCTCCAGCGGTGATGTCAAGATATAGGGCGGATTCCTTGTCTAGACCCTTATAGAAGTGTTGCAATAACATGGGGTCGGGAATAGACAAGTTTGGGCCGGAAAGAGTTAGCAGGAAAAACCTAGCCCAGGCCGCACCTATAGACTCCTTCTCGTTCTGACGAAAGTCGAGAACTTCCATACGGAGAGCAATGACGCGGGATAGGGGAAAGAAGGCTAAGCAAAATTTATCTCGAAGCTTTTCCCAATCACCGTACGTGCTTCCGACGGCATATATGTACCATTGTTTCGCTTTCTCTTGAAGGGAGAAAGGAAACAACTTCCATTTCACTGTTTCTTGTGACATGCCTTGGATCATGACGCATGAACACAAGTGCTCGAACTCTCGCAGATGGTGATACGGATTTTCATGGTCAAGTCCAGAGAAGGGTCGTTCCCGTATCATGGTTATAAAGGTGGGGTGGAGTTGATAGCCAGATGAGGAAATTGGTTTTGAAGATGGTGGTGGCTCAAATAACTCTCCCCTTGGAGCAGAAAATGATTCGATTGTAGGTTCTGGCTCCATGATAAATGTTTTTGGTATTTTCTTTTAATTGGATAGGTGATGATGGGGATAGGATAGGAAGGATAGATGGTGGAAGCTTGATGATGGAAAGAAAAACAAAAGAAAGATTTTTTTTTTTTGAAAGGATACAATACGAGGACCAACTAGGTTCGAAGATAAAAGCAACAACCGTTCCCCGGCAACGGCGCCAGAAATGCTTGTTGGTATTTCTTACGTCACGAATAAATCCGCAAGCGCACGGAGAATACCGTTGTAGCACTTCACCCGTGAGTATTCAAGGGTATCGTTATTTATATTTTCCCAAAGGAACGGAGTGGGATTATCTTCTAGTCTAGCTCGTCCAAGGACACGAAGAAGGATGGTAGAAAAGGGTAGAGAGGATTCCTATGGATGAGGTTCTTTCTAGAAAAAGACAGGATTAAACACAGCAGGGCTGTCACCACCTACCGGCAACCCTCTACCACTAGGACACGTGACACTAGGGCTATCAAGTCCCTATGCCAGTCCTGAGGTCGTGTGACAACAAGGCAATCAAATCCTCACTGCCAAACCTATGGTAGATCCCTCCTCTAATTGCTTACTTTGGGCGCCGGCTTAGACCTGGTCTGCCAAGTCACTCCGGCCAAGGGGCCTACTACGTACCCGAACGTGGAGGATTACGAAGGACGGATAGGGCTGTCACCACCTACCGCCTACCTCAACAACCCGTGGAGCACGCAGCAAACAAAGGTAACCTCTAACCTAGACACCACGTCTAAGTTATTGATTACTACCTTAACTTGGTTGAAAGGTAAGGCACTCTAGAACAGAGCAATGATCCCGTAAGCAAGTAAAGGAAGAACTTAATCTAGATAAGAAGTACTCAAATCATAAGCAAGCCAAGGATCCACAACCAAACAAGGAACGCTTAACCAAGGCTAGGCTATATCGAATAGGAGATCGAGAATACTTACTTTGATGAAGATGAACGAACGATGAACGACGAACGAACAATGAACGAACGACGAACGATGAACGAACGACGAACGAACGATGAACGAACGACGAACAATGTATTATCAATAAGTATCCTCAAAGATACAAGATTGGGGCTAAGTCCTCACAAGGGAGGACTACCCTTCTCCTCTACCCAACTCTCTCCCTACTCTACTAGTATACAAAGGACCCTAGGCCCTTGGGAGTAGAATGAGGCTCTCCTTTTTGTGTGTCTTGAGGGGAGGGGGGTACCCCTTTATTTATAGCCTCCAAAGGCGGTGGAATTGAGGCGGTTCCTTAGGTCGGTGGCATTGATTGCAGGCAGAACCGACCTTGGTACGTCGGTGGGGAATCGCCACAGAAAAATGGGCCAGAAAGGCCACTGTAGCAGGTCGGCCGACCTACTGTAGCGGGTCGGCCGACCTCCCCTTGGCCCCTTTGGTCTTGGGCCTTTTCTGGTACCTTCTCCACTTGATTTTGTTTCCAGATGGGCCTGCTATTGGGTACCTAGGTGTTTGCCATTTGTTGAGTTGGTTTGGCACTGTTTGGGGGGTCCAAAAGTCCCCGGGAATGGCCTTGATTTGTCGGGGTGTACAATCTGCCCTTTTGGGTTGAGTTCCCTCTCCATTTGGGTCTTAAATCACCTGCATGCATAAATTCACCAACACTTGTGGAATTGGTTAGTAATAAACCCCTACCACTATGTTTGGTGTTCATTTTAATTCTTTTATGCAGATAAATGACGGTAAAAAACTTGCTCTAAGGACCGTCAACACCATGTTGAGTGCACCTTGTTGATTGATTTTATCGCTTCAAGAGTCGGGGCTTTAGACCATGCTTACGTTTCATACATCACTAAGCCCCGAGCTTTTATCAACAATGATTATCTTGCCATGGTTACACTCAAACTTGGTCCAGATCCACTTGTGTTTCTCTTCCTCGGCTATACAAATAAAATCCCGTCACCTAACCGGGACTTTATTTGTATATGGTCCGAGAGCTAACCATCCCTCTCCAAGTCGGATTGGGATTGCTTGCAGGAGTAGTGCTTTTGGCAGGGATGATAAAATAGAAGGCCAAGGGCGCAGCCATGGTCGTGCCACAACCGCAGCCCCTAGCCTATGAATATGTAGGGGGAAGGAAACAACTGGGTATGCACTTGGTTGGGACCAACCCCTAGAACCATATGAGGCTGGAGGTTCGTTGCGACACTCGATGGCAGCAATCCACCAAAGACCAATTCGCCAGCACGCTGCAACAAAGCCCGGTCAATCTCATGACCAACTTCCATTGCATGGGATCCCCCCCAAATCCAGGGCTGTGAGCAAAGAACAAGTGTGGGGGAGGTTCCCTCCCCCACTAAGGTAACTTGAATCACAACTTGTATCTTTTCGCTTTCGTCATACATGATAAAATAAAATAAAAAAATCGAGAAAGAATCTAAGGTCAAATAAAGAGATTAAAAAAAATGAAGAAACTAGGCGCTTTTATTTCCCGCCTTGAGTTTGCTTTTTCCAAATGCAATAAACTTAGGCTCACCGGTCTTTAACCCCGATAGAGTCCTTTTTATTTCCATATCCTTTTGTTTGTTCTTCATCAAGCACACACTCGAGATCTCCCACCAACATGATGCACAACATCGCACACATCAAACAGGCTAAGGAGTGGAGCCACCAGGCATAAGAAAAGAAAGTTCAATCGAACCTTCGGTTTGGTTGGTCTCCTATGGTCACTATTGGTCTCCACTTCATCTATGGCGATGGTTTGCACATCCTATCCCCTACTCCCCAATTCATGAGTTAAAACAATCTTTGATGGTTATTTACTAAAATTTAACTCAAAGATAAAATGAACCCGCAACAAACATACTTCTATTGGTTGGCCTGCATACTCTTTATTCCTCGCATCATACACCTGTTGCTTGTGAACACCAATCTCTTAGGACCCCGTGTTTCTCTAAGTTGTTGGCGAATGTGATATGGTTAGATGAGAGGAATCTTGCTTCTTCTGTACTGAGTGCTTGGGAATTTATCTTGCAAAATTTAAAATCCATAGCTTTGCACTCCTCAATGATCTTATATTCCCACCAGAGCCAAATATGATGATCACATTGAAAACCTCTACAAAATGCTGCTTGTTATTGCTTTGAGCTTTGTCAAATTGTTGTGACCCTTGTGAGATGCTTGTCATACTTTCATGATCAAGATCACGTACACATACACCACCACCACAGAGCATGCTAAACTTCTACACTGGAAGTTAGCAACGCCATTTCCATCCACCCATCCACCAAAATAAATACTCCATCACTTGTTGTTGATGTCTCTCTCCAAATATTCTTGCAAAAGAGACATGGCTATCGAAAAAAAAGGGAGAGAAAGAGAAGTTAAAAAAAAAATTTTTTTGAGAAGAAAGAAAGAGTGCTCCTATGCATGGGCATGAATAAAAGAAAGAAATGCTCAAACATGATGAGCATGATCGAAAAAAAAAAGAGAAAGAGAAAAGAAGTGATAGCCATGTTCTCTATTGAAAATCAATCAAGAGAGAGACATCGCCACATCAAGGAGTATCCATCTCATTCCATTTTTCATACACATATCCACACACGTGCACATTCTTGATCAGTTTGTATGACTTGTTTTCTCCTTGGATCCACTCTTTGACTTAGCAACATAAGTGATGCAAGTATGCTCCTTTTCATTCCCTACCAAGCTCCACATAAAGCCATTTGTAGATGTAGGATGAAAAGAGGCACATCAAAAGCCTTGGTGAGGAATTATACACTTTGAGCGATCTGAGAGTTATCATTTGAGGAGTACAAGCTATGTTTACTTTTGAAAATCTTTCAAAAACCCAAGTTACTCAGCAGATGCAGCTATGATGACTCAAATCATGACCGTTCCATTCCTCAACCGCCCAAGATGACATGGTAGACACATCAAAGTTCACGGGTGCAGGTATGGCTTGGAATAACTTGTATGCTAGCATCATACCAAAGAAGTTATGTTCCACCTTAGTCCTTCAGCTTTACTTGAGGACGAGCAAAGGCTAAGTGTGGGGGAGTTGTTGACGGCTCTTAGACCGAAAATAAACCATCAACTACCTGCACAAATAAAGTCAAAATAATCACCAAAGGTAGACTTAGGACTTGAAACTAACGGATTCCACGAGTCTTGGTGAATTTGTGAGTGCAGGTGCATTTCGTATGATTACGGGGAAAAGGAAGCATAAAACATCTACTTTGCAAACACCGATTTTCCCCGGAATAAAGATATCTCCCCAAAGCCCAAAAACCAGAGAAAAAGGCTTCAAGTCCACGCATAGCAGGTGGACTGGACCAGTACACAACCCAAGGCAGGAACCAGAGGAGGCTGAGGCCTAGTGGGGCCCACCCCAGGTCGGCCGACCAGGCTACAGGGGTCGGCCGACCCCCCTGGTGGCCCCACTGGCCCATCTTCTTATGGCGGTTTGCAACCGACTTACTGGGGTCGGTTTCCCCTGCAATCAATGCCACCGACCTAAGGAACCGCCTCAATTCCACCGCCTTTGGAGGGCTATAAATAAAGGGGTACCCCCCCTCCTTTGAGGACACACACCAAGAGGGATTCATTCTCTAGCATTAGGCTTAGCCTCCAGGCCAGAGTAGAGTAGAGGGGAGTAGAGGGCTGACTAGAGGTCCTTGACCTAGTCTTGGAGAGTTTGGGGGTGGACCTTCTCCATTCCCCTCTTGTAAGACTTGTATCATTTATCTATAGCATTTACTCCTTTATTCCTTATGCCTTATGATTGCACTAGTATGATAGCCATGTACCTTCTATGTGGTTATTGTCTAGTCATGTTTGGTTCATATATGATTCACATACTTATACTAGTTCATCCATGCCTTTACACTCGTTCTATGCATAATGAGGTTAGACATGCCTTGGCCCTTGACTTGTTAATCCGTAGGGTTAGGGTTCTCTGTGCCATGGTTTGTAACTTGTTAATCCGTAGGGTTAGAGTTACGCATGTCTTACCTCTTGACTCGATGATCCGTAGGGTCAGAGTTGTTATGCATGGTTTAGTACTTGACCTGTTGATCCGTCGGGTCAAGGTTAGGTGTACTCTTGTTCCTGACTTGATGATCCGAAGGGTCAGAGTCCCATGGGAATGGAGAGTACTGTTTAGCAATGTAAGCGTGGTGCTTAGATTGGTAAATAGCTTTGAGTGTTTGGTTGTCTCTATGAACAGGCATAGGACTGGCAGTAGGTGGTGACAGCCCTAGTGTCACATGTCCTCGTAGAGGGTTGCCAGTAGGTGGTGACAGCCCTGCTGTGCTTCATCCTCTCTGTTCTAGGTTAACATAGAACTAAGGTTTGTATGTGATGCATGTATGACCCATAGACAGGAATACAAGGAGTACATAGGGGCCCAGCTCGACCTCCTCTTAACCCCGCTTAACCTAGGCTTTGTACTGATGTTAGATTGGATTGCTCTGTGTGTCACCCTATCCATACACTGTATCCTTACCCCTGTTTAGACCTTGGAATATTATTAGTTATATGATTATGAACATGCTATCTCATAAACCGCCGCCTTCCCTTGGGAGAACTATAAATGACAGCCATTGGAGTAATCCATTGGTGAAATGCTACAACGGTATTCTCCGTGCGCTTGCGGATTTACCTAATCGACACTAAGACACATCTTTAGATTATTTCTGACATCACTGTCGGAGATGATTTATTTGGTGTGACTTAACAAATGTCAACACTTCACATGGCGTGCGCCTCTTCGACAGACAATTCGTACCAATCACTTTAGTTTGCAATAGGTTTTTTACTATTCATCTCAGCCTATAAAAGGACTGCCTTCCTTCGCCAAAATCACAGCGCAATGGCCAGCAAGAAAAAGCCTTTTCACAAAACCTCAACAATATATCCCAAACAGCAAGATATCAACCATGAGCTCCTCTTCCCTCTACACACCTATGCTCTGGCCTCTTGTCTTCCTTCTGCTTCTTTCCAATCCCTTTCATCCCGACGCTATCCCTCTTGAGCTAATCCCCGAAGACGGCGGCTCCTCTTCAGACTTCGAGGAAGAACTCATGTTCTTCATCAGATAAGGTTCATTCTCAGGGATAACATCTTCTTCGACGTGATGAGGTCCATGAATTTGCTCCTCTCCTCGTACACCGGAGCAACGACCCATCCTACCCTGCGCCAGCACTTGGTTGACACTTGACAGCAGCCGCAGTGTGTATTCTTGGCGCAAGAATTTTGTATTCCCATGTATGATGTAATAACTTGTAAACTATAAGAACTTCATTGTCTTCTTTTGTTCTTTCTGCATATATTTTCCTAAGGGCGATACCATCGACATCGGCCATCTCAAAGGCGACGCTCTTAACGTCGGCTTAACTGAAAAATTTAACCGAACACTTTTAAGAACCGACCCAGATGCTGGGGTAATATTTCTTCAAATATTTTCTATTAAGCGCTCGGCCAAATTCTTCTCCATCCAGCTCCTTCAAAATATAAGCATTACCGGGCACGCATCGGCTAATTATATAAGGACCTTCCCAATTAGGTGACCACTTGCCGAAACGATTATCTCGTACACCAATCGGTAACCTGACTTTCCACACAAGATCTCCCTCGTCAAATTGCTTAGTCATCACCTTCTTATTATAATGCCGAGCCACCCGTGCTTTATTGTCTTGAATTTTCTTCAACGCAATCAACCGCTGCTGACTAACATCTTCCAACTCATCCATCATGAGATCATGATACTGTTCTGCTGTCAATTGATCTTGCAAATCGACCCTTCTTGATCCTGCAGTAACTTCCCACGGCAAAACAGCTTCATGCCCATAAACCAACTGATATGGTGTTACTTGTACCGAACCATGTCGAGACATCCGATATGCCCATAATTAATCGGCCAATGAAGTATGCCACCATCTCGGTTGATCACTAATCTTACGCTTAATCAATTTGATCAAGGATTTATTTGAAGCTTCAGCCTGACTATTTGCTTGGGCATAATATGGTGATGAATTTAATAATTTAATACCCATATCATCGGCAAAATCTCTGAGTTCTTCAGAAATAAAAATAGAACCTTGATCTGTAGTGATAGTCTGAGGGATACCAAATCTGTAGATTATGTGCTCTTTAACAAAAGCAATCACATCCCTCGAAGCCACACTTCTGTAAGGTACTGCTTCAACCCACTTGGTGAAATAATCCGTAGCCGCCAATATATATTTATGTCCCTTACTGGAAGAAGGATTAATCTCACCAATCATGTCGATTCCCCATCCTCTGAACGGCCACGGCTTGACAATAGGGTTCATTGCCGATGCTGGAGCTCTTTGAATCGATCCATACTTCTGACAATCCTGACAGCCCTTATAATACTCAAAACAATCCTCGAGCATGGTAGGCCAGAAATACCCACCTCTTCTGATCAACCATTTCATCTTGTATGCCGACTGATGAGTCCCACAAATCCCATCATGAACCTCCATCAGCATCTTCTTGGCTTCATCGGCATTCAGACACTTCAACAGAATCCCTTCCAACGTCCTATAATAAAGCTGATCATCAACTAACACATATTTTATTGCCTTGTATCGCAACTCTCTGGACGTTTTCTGGGTTGGATCCTTCAAATAGTTTACTATCTCAACTCTCCAATCTTGCAAATCGACATCGGCTTCATTATCGACAGAACCTATAATAAGCCGATACCCAGATGCATGCTGAGCCAAGTCATTAGCTTCAGAATTCATTTGTCGAGGAATATGACTGAATGTGATATGCTTGAAGCTCTTCATTAAATCTTGACACTTCTGATAATAATCCCGAAGCACTTCGTCTTTGCATTCATATTCACCATTCAATTGCCCCACAATCAGCAAAGAATCCCCAACAACTTCAACAAAATCGGCATGGGCTTCCTTCAACAGTTGCAGCCCCTTCAACACAGCTTCATATTCAACTTGATTATTAGTACGAGCTTCAACTGAGAATGAAAATTCGAACCTGGATCCTTTTGGAGTGACAATAACAATGCCGATGCCACATCCATGTTTGCAGATCGATCCGTCAAACAGTAAGCGCCATGGAACTGGTTCTACCACAACTTCATCATGCGCCCCATGCTGAACTATCAAATTGGCAGATACTTGGGCCTTCTCAGCTTTAGCAGATTCATATTTAAGATCAAATTCTGCAATTGCTAACATCCACTTCCCAAGCCTGCCCTTCAATACCGGAGCGGACAAGATGTATTTGACGACGTCGGATCGACAAACAATAGTACATTCTTCGGATAACAAATAATGTCTTAATTTAGTGCAAGAGAAATAAAGGCATAAACATAACCTTTCGATCTCAGAATATCTTGTCTCTGCATCCACCAATCTTCGACTGAGATAAAAAATAATCCTCTCATCGCCATCTTGTACTTGTGTCAATGCCGAACCAATACACTTGTCATCGGCAGACAAATATAACTTGAAAGGAATACCTGGCTTAGTGGCATCAACACAGGTGGTGAGATTAAATATTCCTTGACATCATCAAGCGCCTTCTGATGTTGGGCTTCCCATCGAAATTCTTGATCTGCTTTTAACTTCAACAATGGAGTAAAAGCATCAATCTTCCCGGAAAGATTAGAAATAAATCTTCTCACAAAATTGATTTTACCAATCAGAGATTGCAATTTCTTTTTACTGGTAGGAGGTTGAATTTTCTTGATCGACTCCATGCTCTTGGGACCAATTTCAATTCCTCTTTCATGAACAATAAAGCCCAGAAATTGACCTGCCGAAACACCAAAAGCACACTCATGCGGATTCATCTTCAAGCCATACTTTCTGGTCCTCTCCAGCACCTGCCGCAAATCGGCAATATGATCTTCAACTGTTTTAGACTTTACCATCACATCATCAATATAAATCTCCACTAATCGTCCAATCAGATCATGAAAGATGAAATTCATTGCTCTTTGATATGTAGCACCAGCATTTTTCAACCCAAAAGTCATCACAACCCATTCAAACAATCCCAAAGCTCCTGGACACCTGAATGCAGTCTTCATAATATCTTCTTCAGCCATAAAAATCTGATTATATCCTGCATTGCCATCCATGAAGCTCAAAATCTTGTGTCCAGCAGCAGCATCGATCAGTACATCTGCTATCGGCATCGGGTACTCATCTTTGGGTGTAGCCTTATTCAAATCTCTGAAATCAATGCACACCCGCATCTTCCCGTTTTTCTTGATCACTGGGACAATACTGGACACCCATTCTGCATAACGGAATGGTCGGATAAACTTGGCATCATATAACTTTGTAATTTCCTCCTTGACAGCATCATAAATCCAATCCCTACCCAGCAGCACGGCGTACGATCCTTTGCCTTCAATCACGAAGAACGTCGTCGGCAAGGTCTTGCTTCCAATAGTGACCTCGACATTGGTGACTCCTTTGACCTCAGAGCTCCTGCCCCCATAATCCCTCAACGTCATGTTGGTCTTTGTCAGCTCCTCAGGCAGTTTGCCGATCTTCCGGTACGTCGCCATCGGCAAAACATTGACAGCAGCACCACCATCGACCATCATCTTGCTCATCGGCTTGCCATTGACGAAACCATTAAGGTACAAGGCCCTCAGATGGAGATGATCGACACCAGACGGCTTCTCGAACACTGCTTGCTGTGGACCCAGTAACAACTCGGCAGAAGCTTCTTCTTCCGATTCATTAATGTCCAAAGAACTAAATTCTCGTGGCAGCATAAATACCATATTGACAGGAGCTTCAACTTCATGTACCTGAGATTTGACTTTTGGTCTCCATACCTTCTTGGACTTGGGCCCCTTGTCATGATCATCCTTCTGGTTTACTTCCTTGTTCAGCTTCCGGCAACGTGTCCTCTGTACTCTTCTCTTCTGTGTCTTGGTAAAGATACCACTCGGACACCATTGACCTTCTTCTGTGAACTCACCCTGATAATCTTCTTCATCATCTTCAACTTGATTAACAGGTCCAAGTCTTTCTTGCACAGAAACTCTTGAAGTCAGCCTCCCTTCAAAACGATCATGCTGACTCCTCATAGGAACTCGGCTTGAAGTACCAACTTCTCTGTACAAATCACCAGATCGCTTGCTACAACCTGGGCATCCTTCAATTGGTGGCAGCTTCATACCCTGCTCCCAACAGTACTGGAAGAACGGACAGTTCCAGTGTGGATCAAAGTCATCATCGCTCGTCCTCCTGTCTTCCCTCTCTCTCTTCCTTGAGTATTTGCCGATCAAAGCAGCAGATCCCCCAATCAGGTTGACTGGAAAAGGATGCCCATCAATCTTCATCGGCTTCTGACCAGAGAATTTAATACGATCACTCTCAATTGCCGATTGGATCTGTTGCCTAAACACCTTGCATTCATTGGTGTGATGAGAGGGAGTATTATGCCACTTGCACCACTTGATCTTCTTCAACTCCTCAGCCGAAGGCAACGTGTGATTAGGTGAGAGTTGAATAAGCTTCTCTTGTAGCAGCAGATCAAATATCTTGTCGGCTTTATTGATATCGAAGTCATACTTCTTTTCTTCTGCCTTCTGCTTGACCCACGGACAGAGAACAGTCTTCTTATTCCTGGTCCACTCAGCAAGAGCAACTTCAGCTTCATCATCAGAATCAGAAGAGTAATCGGCATAAGCCGCCTGAAACTGCCTGTCACGTGTGTTCTGGACGCGCCCTTCATGAATCGACGCCTTCTGAAAGAGCTGTGCTAAACCATCGACTTCCTGAGGTGCAAACTTGTCACTTATCTGCGGCAGTAAACCCTGATAAGCAATCTCAGCCATTTGCCGATCCGTCAGATTCAGGTTATAGCACCTGCCACGGATGACTCTGAATCTTTGGACAAAATCGGCAACTGACTCCCCAGTCTTCTGACGAACAGCCGTTAAATCTGATATGCTTAACTCTGCCATGCCAGTAAAGAAATAAGAGTGGAATTTCTTTTTCAAATCGGCCCAATTCCACACGGATCCCGCAGGAAGGGAGGTGAACCATGAGAATGCCGATCCAGATAACGACAGAGGAAACAGACGGACCTTCAAAGCATCTTGTGCCGATGCCTCTCCCAACTGTGCCAAGTATCGGCTGATGTGCTCTACTGTAGAGACATTATCTTGCCCAGAAAACTTGCAAAATTCCGGCAACTTGTATCGATGTGGCAAGGCAACTTGTTCCATCCACTCTGGATATGAACGTCGATACATAAAGCTCTGCTCTTTGGGCTTGAGATCGAACTGCTCCTTCATGACTTCAGCCAACCTGGCGACTATGTCTTCTGATGTATTCTGTCCTTGCCCCCCAGTCAATTGGGCTGGCTGCTGCAACTGTGTTTGCACTTGAGCAGGTTGCTCCCTGTTGTAGTGCTCACTGTAATCTGCCACTCTATGATATCCTTGCGGTATCTCCTGGTTGAACAGTGCAGGATTGACATTGGGAGCCACATGATACCTTGTCTGAGGGGTTTGACTCGCCTTTGGTTCATTGGATGCACCAGCTACTTCCTTCTGTGTGGACATCGGCGCATCAATAAGATTTGGCGCCGATACCCGAGCTGTTCCTGCAGCTAAAGCTTGAGCACTTGGAGACCACAACTCTGGTGGCATGCCATATGGTTGCCTTTGCTGACCAGCAGCACTTGTCTCTTCTTGAGCTGCGGGTTGACCACCATGAGGTGCAGGACGTGCTGGTGTAGTAGTTGGTACAGTAAATGATGGCCCCATAAATCCAGACTCAAACTGCAAGGTCCCATCAGCAAATGCCTTGAGCATGTTGTACAAAGTGTTAACAAGCACCCCTGATTGGTTAATGAAAGCATTGTGAACCGCAGTATTCACAACTTCATCCAACAGAGCTCGATCTGGCATCTTCGCAGCTTTTATTGTAGCCAACTCTTCTGCTCTTAGCACTACTGGCGAAGCTAATACCGATGTAATCTTGCCACGTGTCATCTTGATGGTTTCAAAGTATATTTCACTTGACACTCGTACAGATAACTCTGATATGCCTTTTTCTGGTCCAAAGACATCTTCTCCCATGCACTCAACTCATTATTGGTAGTAACCTCAGAAGAATCTTTATCATCTCGAATAGCTGGTGCAGGAATCATGATCTTCTGGCCCTTTGTATCAACGAGCAAAGTACCATCATCAGCAACAGCTTGAACGAACGCCATCTGCTTCTAAGAACTTGATCAGTCCCACCGGGCGTGCCAAAAAGTGTGTTGACGGTAAAATTTGTGTTCTACCGCTCGCACACGTGGCCTGAGAGATTTGCTTAACTCTGTTCAGGACCAAAACTTGGAACGCGGTGAATTCTGGAGCGTGCCAGTCGATTTTACCTGCAAATCGACAAAGACAAGAAAAGCGTGTAAAATTCCCGGACAATCGGCCCCGGACAGGCCGATGCGTAACCGCAGCCGATGTTAGTGAATAAAAGATAATAAAATAAGCACTCGGCTGTCGGCTAGAAACGAATCGACATGTCGCAACAATACATACTCGCGCGATAAATAAAGCAAGGCATGCATCAGAATCGGCAATCGGCAAAGCATGCAATCGGCAATATCTATCGGCAAGCAACATGGTAAGGTGAATCGACATCGACGAAAGAAGGCTCAGACTTATACTTGAACAGGAACAATAAAATATCAAAAGCATGCAAGCATAGATCTGAACGTGGTAAACAATCGGCTAAACACCCCGAAAGAACGATTAAACCAATAATCACTAATTATACCCATAATCTGACAATCGCCTCACCGAGGACACGTCAACTAAGTGAAGTAGAACAGGACACGTCAAACTGTTCCACACGATCGACAGGTACAAGTATAATCGGCAACTACCAGTCCCAGGTACTCAGTAAATTAAATCTAACTCTTAGCAACTGTTTCACCGAGGACACGTCAACTAAGCGAAGCAGACAGGACAAGTCAAACTGCCTACCAAATCACCAAGAGCAGATCTCGACCAAGCACCTTAACCGTGACTCGAATAACTAAATCAAACAGGAAATCGACATCAGCAATCAGCAAACAAGGTTGCGGCTAGGACAAGTCAACCAACCGTAACAAAGAATTGGACCAGGTCTTAAACAATTCTATGTAGTCGATGCATAATGTAAACCCTAGATTGATCTAAATTACCGGATAACTAGCAGCCACATCAATCTTAATCATGGACAAGTCGACATAACAAGATCGATGCGCTTACCTGACAAAATCCAAGCCGAAACCAGAGCCCCGATGGACGCCGATGTCGACGGAGATCTCGTCGAGAAATTGTGGCGATGCGTCGAAAAGTTGATTGTATTGATTGGTTGTCTTTGATTACAAGCACCTGGGTTTATATTTATACACCTGAGGCAAGAGTCTGACTCGCCCATGATCGGGCCAAGTTTTCTAAATCTAGAAAAAAGAATTAAAACAGGACTCACAAACCCACACACGCACGTCTTCATGACCGCCTATGGGCTACCATCTTCGTACACAATCTTTTCCTACCCGCCGCATACTCTGTCTTCCACTGACAATGGGTCCTGGACCAAATTTTGGTGTCAACACTACAGTACAGTGCAGAAGGTCTGATGTGCAGAGCTCCATGAACTATGGGTCAGAAGCTCAACTGTCTACACTCTCAGCATCGGTTGGACGGAACATTCATTGATATACTTGTTGATAGAGTTGGGAAACCATGTTGTTAATGTGTATTGACTTGCGCTGGGCATGATTCTTGATGTTTAAAATATATTAGTCATATCTATGTTATCCAATTTTGATGCCACCTATTATTATGCCTACTGCAATGCCATTTGTTTCTGCTCTAGCTTGATATGGATGACATTGTTCTGTGGGTACTATATATTTTTCATATTTAGAAAATGACATGTATGAAATATTACATTTGAGATTATGATGAACACGATTGTCTGAAATATTGGAATATTCAACTAGCTTATGTGACGTCTCTTTATATATTGAATAGCTTATGTGAATATATATATTTATAACAGGGCTACCAAGGGAATTCACTTTGCTAACTTCCTCTTTCTCTCTGAAGATGGGTATGGCTGATGCTATCGCGGACCAGGTGAGTAGCGGCATGACCTTGCACGAAAATAATTTGAAGGAAATCAAAAACGGGGTGGTTTTTGAAAGTCAGGTAAGCCTCTCTCTCTTGCATAAATGGGCACGCATCCTTCTGTGGTCACACAAAACAGACGCGCACTCGCGCACACCCCCGAACATGCACCTACACACTCACACACATAAGAGAGACATATTTGACTGTTGGGATTTTATTGAACGCAGAGAGCATTTCTTCTGATCAAATAAGAGAGATACATTTGGTGTGTCCACTACACGTATTTGCATTTAGCTGATTTATGTGGTCTCTTATTGGAAGACATTCTCTTCTGATCAAATAGACGCCAGCGCCGGGCGAGCACGCTCGTCCGCGGGCCTCCGACAACTCCAGGTGGTGGTCTTATATGTGCTGGAGGACTCCCTCCGGCAGGTCGCTGATGCGATCGACGCCACCGCAAATCATGCTCTGCGGCATTCCGTCGAACAGGCTCCGATCACGAGTGCACACCACAATTGCGAAACGTATGATGACTGGAGCGGAGATTCAGCGTATGGGGTCACCTCTGTATCTGCGGATTCAGCGGCCGGGAAGCAGAGCGGAACTCTCGGCGTGGACGGCGGTGGGGTTGGGACGGGTGAAGGCACAAGCGAACCCTAGATATTCGTACTCAGATACATAAGTAGGCTGTAGCACTGCATGGGCATCGATTGCAACACGCGCCCTTTCTTCATTAAATCTTTGCACCGGATCCATTATCCCATTCATCGTGTGTGACAGAAAGGCCCAAAAGTGTCTATTCAATGATGAATGTGACATCTTTAGCATAACATATAAGAAACCAAAACGAATTAAAGAAATTGTCTTAATAAACAATTTGGAAGTGAAAATGTTATAGAGCCGACCATCCTGTCCGATTGCAGTACTTTACATTATCTGCGGCTGATTAGCACGTGATTTGGCTAATGAATCATCTTTGTACCACAGGATCGTACTAGTCGGACGCTGGTCGAACAATTGGGTCGTACTATCATCTGGAAGCCACGATGTCCTATTCATAGCACTAATGTCATCAATTTAAAACTAGAGACAGTAAACTAGGAGCATGAATAAGGTTAGTAAAAAAGATTCGGATAAATTATAACCAGAAGCTCAAAATTAACTGCAGTTTTGAAAGTTTCAGTCTTCCATCATCTCGGATCAAGAGCTCCTATCAAGAATGTAAATATTTTTCCAAAATGTTCTTTTCATTCCTGCAATAAGAATAACCATAAATCACTAATATGAATATACATCAGCCACATCGAGGATGCAAACTAGCACAATATCATTCTAAAATGATTAAAACTTAATAGAAGCTTGAAAGCCCAGAATCTTCTTACCCCCACTAGCTCAAACCAATACATTTAAAGTTAGCACCTGCAAAAGAAGCCAACAAAAAGAATCAAAGGAATGCAATCGTAGAGGACATTTTCAAACTACATGAGGAAGTCCATCGACTTGCTAAACAATTCTAAAATACAAATAATGGAGATACATTCACTTGGACCAGCATGCATGTGTGACATATTTTTGTATTTTTAACCAAGGTGGACGAATTTAATTAAATAAGATGAAAAACATTATAAAGAACGTTATGCACTCAGGCATAAATATTAATCGCAATGAAGTTTGCATTAAAATGGAAGTCACTTGTAGGGAATAAATGAATGGGCACAATTGAAACCATAGCTTAACTGAAGAATCATCTTGTAATAGATTGTATGAGAAGGAACTGGAAGTTGTCAAATTGAGCTTCACAAAGGACAACAATTTCTTACAGCTGGTAGGAACAATAAAGTGGGCAAATAAATTAGACCATCTGGACTCCCAAACACATTAACAGAAAGTTAAATAAAACTACTAGATGTTGTCAACTTGATTACACCGATATTATACGATGCAACCAAAACTTATTAAATTGATAATTCTTGTTTCTCCTTACTTTCAATTAACTTCAATAATGTAAAATACAAGTGACATTGTGTCAACAGAAACTCACAGCCAGAACTTATAGGAGAACTTTGGATATTAATTTGCTCCAGTGGTACTCCAGAGGCAGCTAAGATGTTCAGAATTTTAATAATCATTGCATCAACCTCACGACATTTGATTTCAGCTGTCTTAAGACGATCAGATACAACAGATGGTTCGAGAGGTTTGCAATTTCCTTCTGTTCTCACGGAATCTCTTTGCACCTACAGACATGTTTACTAAACGAGTGAACCAAGCAAGGATGGTAAGTCCAGTAGCACAGAGATGAAAATCAACATATCAATACCTCTGAAAGTTGAAGTGTAAGCTTCTCGAGAATTGGAGAATTTTGGAGGAACCAAATTAGTCCACTGAAGTCTTCTGCCACAAACCAATCAGTAAGCGCCAAATTCTTTAGGTTAAAAAATGTGGGGCAACATTTTATATCCCTCCTGAAGACAAACTAACGAAAGAGCAAAGTGGCAAAGATCAGATAAGGAATTTTGAGGTGTATGGTATAATAATAAACTGTGAATGTATCATGAGCAGACAACAAGAGCAAGACAATTACCAAATTAGGATGAGCTAACAACTCCAGGTTTCTAGCTTCTGCCAAGCCATTCAGAAGGAGACAGGTTCTGTGGTCATTATGAGGCCCATAGTAATCTCCACAACCACGACAGGTGCCACAACCATGAATGCTGAGAGTATCACATTGATCGGAGGCATAGCATTTATCAAGTTGAACAGACGCAGATATTAACGATGGCATCCTTTGAAGCAGCAACGGAGCCCTGTTCAAACAGTCTTTCAAGTCCAACGAAAGAAGGTTTGGCGCACGAATTCGAGTGCGCTTCACGTCACAAAAGCAACAGCTAGTAATGCTCAGACGCCGCAACGACGGAGACCAGATTTCGTTAGGAACGAGGTCGGAGCTATCAATTCCCAGATCGGACAGTGCTGGACAGCTCGAAAAATCAAGGTCGTCGCAGATATACACACCGACAAGATGCATCCTTGTTAGATGTTCCGAGGCAAGAGCCCCGGGTTCCAACTCCAAGCGCTCTACTCTCCAGTAGCGATGGTAGAAGTCGACCACGAGTTCTCGGACGTTGCAACGCAGAGCACTCCGGATCCAGCCATTCACGGGTGTCGTGTCGAGTTCCTCCTCCTCCTCCTCCTCCTCCTCATCCTCATCCGCATCCAAATCGAAACGACAAGAATCAAGCGGCGCCCACGAGGCGGCTCGATTGCTGGAGGCTGGGGCGCCGAGGCGGCGGAGCTGCAGCAGGCGGGACACGAACTCGGGGAAATTGGCGGCGGTCCCCCACAAGGTGATGTTCAGAGCGGGGGATCGCGTCCAGAGGTCGCGCCAGGAGCGAGCGAGCACGGACGTCCGCACGGCCTCGTGCGCTGGGAGGAACGACAGCACGTGCCCGCGGATGCCGTCAGGAAGGGCGCTGATGCGGTCCTTCGCCATCCCGTCGCTGCGACAGGGAAATTGGAAGAGAGAGGTAGGGGAGCGTGGTTCTTTTTTTCTTGCCCAGCTAGCCGGCGGCGGCGGCACGGGAGAGGAGAGGTGAGGCGAGGGAGCTGCACGATCGCATTGCCGGAGTTTATTTCTCTCGGCATGTGTAGGTGTCATCTGGGCCTTTGGTAGTTCTGCCACTTCAGGACTCCCTGAGAGAAAACGCGAGCGGCCCATCTTCCTTGTTCCACCATTTTTCTCAGTTGTGCCGGGTGCTTTTACTGATTGTTGCAGCCCATTTTCACAATTGTT
Source organism: Eragrostis nindensis (assembly GCA_012490785.1). NCBI lineage: Eukaryota > Viridiplantae > Streptophyta > Magnoliopsida > Poales > Poaceae > Eragrostis > Eragrostis nindensis. The sequence continues at coordinate 1,382,284 of JAAXCT010000023.1, forward strand.
CCGGATCCTTTTTCCATTTGTTCTTGTTTCTTTTCCCAAATGTTTCAGGTAAAGGATAGTTTTGTTCCGGCCCATCTCCCCTATTGTTCCAAGTCCGCTCTGCCCCCATCAACCTCACATCATGGTCCACGGCGCCTCACCAGAGCCGTGGCGACAAGCGGGCACATAGTTGGGGCGACGAGCGGTGGCCATGGCGGCGCATGCATCCAACCTGGAGCGCGGAGGCCACGGCGGCTAAGGCGTCCATTCAAGGGAGCGCGCGGGGGTGTCGTGTCAAGCGAGGAAGGGCAGCGAGGGCGCCTATAGCCAGCAGGGGCGGCGGGAGCGAGCAAGGAAGGGCAGATCCGGCGGCCCTTCCTTGCTTGACATTTTATTTCTCGCCGCATGGGGGATTCGGCTGCGAAGTGGGGCTCCCGGGTGCCAGCAAGACGCTGGAGCACCCAGCCCATATCGGCACAGAAGGCTCGTGGCTCGCCCAGCCGCTCATCCTCTTCATCAACCGCAGCCCTCGGGGTGCTCGCCGTCTATGCCTCCAGGGTTTTCCTATATGTAGATCGTCCTATGGAAGTCAATCTGTAGATCAGTGTTTGAGATTCCTGTTTTCTTCTCCGACACAACGCCCGCAGCTGCTCCCTTCCACGACGCCGTGTCTGGCTCGCCACCCGCGTCCCTCCTCCGCTCCGGCGCGGCGCCTGCTCCTCCCTCAGCTCCGGCGTACCGCCTGCGTCCTTCCTCCTCCTCTGGTGCGGCTTCCACGGCGGCCACCTGCGCCCATCTCCCTCCAACCCATGTTGCTCTCTGTGTTTTCTCCGTCGTGTCGCTGCTCGTCGTCGCTCCCCGTCGTGCCGCTGCTCGGTGTTGTCGTGTCGCTGCTCTCTATTGTCGTGTCGCTCGATGTCGTGTTAGCGTGATTCCCCAATCAACAGAGCGCAAATGGTGGCGGCTTGAGGAAGACGGCGGGCCGTGGGCCGATCTACATAACTACATGGGAACGTATCAGGTGAAAACCAACCCCTCCGTGCAAACTATAGAAACTTCAATCTGAGCCACACGATGTTGATCCAAGGGGACGCTCAAGGGAGGTGGGAGGGGTGACTTGCAAAAGCGACTTTGCAAATCAGCCCTTCCACCTCCCTGAGCTTATAAATCACCCTCCCACCTCCTCTGAGCGCTCCCCTTGGATCAACATCGTGTGGCTCAGATTGAAGTTTCCATAGTTTGCACGGAGGGGTTAGTTTCCACCTGATATGTTCCCTAACTACATAACTAAAGTGTCATTGAGCTGATAGAAACTCACAGCCAGATCCTGTAGAACTTTGGATATTAATTTTCTCCAGTGGTACTCTAGAGGCAGCTAAAATGTTCAGAATTTCAATAACCATTGCATCAACCTCATGACACTTGATTTCAGCTTTCTTAAGACGGTCTGATACAACAGATGGTTTCAGAGGTTTGCATCTTCCTTCTGTTCTCACAGAATTTATATGCGCCTGTAGAGTAATACACATTTTACTAAACGAGTCAAAAGATGGTAACTTTAGTAGCACATATAGCTGAAATCAACATATTAATGTTACCTCTGAAAGATGAAGTGTAAGCTTCTCGAGAATTGGTGAATGTTTGAGGAACCCAATTAGTCCACTGAAGTCATCAGCCGCAAACCAATCTTTAAGCACCAAATTCTTTAGATTCCAAAATGTGGGGCAACATTTTATATCCCTGCTGAAAACAAACTAGTAGGCAAGGAACAAAGTAGCAAATACAAGATCAGGAACCAATAACTTTTCAGATGAGTATCGTACAACACTGAATGGTGAATATTTCTTCTCGTTGAAGAGTTAAAAGTCCAGACTAACTAGAAGTCTAGATGAACGTGCTAACTAATCAAAAAGATTTAACCACCACTCGACAATCATTATTTTTGTCCTATAGTTCATTTTCGTACGAGAATTTCATGAACTCCAGGTGTACAGATTCTAGACATAGCATAGCATGATGAGCATGAATAAACGGTATACGTACATCCATATGTTTGAGCAATCGTGTAGAGGAGGTAGTCTAAGAAAACGACTTTGAGATGAACAGAACTAAATAAATATCAGGAGCAGAAAACAAGAGCAGGACTATTACCACTTCAGGAGGAGCTGAAAACGTCAAGTTTGTAGCTTCCGACAAACCACGTAGAAGCACACAGCTTGTGCGGTCATTATTAGGCCCATAGTAATCCCTACACCCCTCACATTTGTACTCTTCGCCACAACCATGAATGGTACTAGTATCGAAACATTGATCCATGTAATGACTATGGTAAAGTTCAACAGCTGCAGATTCCAAGGATGGCATCCTTCCAAGAAACGGAGTCCTTCCCCCACATGACAATAAGGTCAAGGAAACAAGACTTGGTGTACGAATTCGAGTGCGGACATTCAGATAAAGATCAGAATAAGTAATGCTCAGATGCTGCAATGACGGAGACCAAATTTCTTCGGGGACGACATATGAATTATCAATTTGCAGGTCCAGAAGTGCTTGACAGCCTGAAAAGTCAAGGTGCTCGCCAAAGACAGACACGCCGGAAAGCTCTAACTTGGTCAGATGTTCCGAAGCAAGAGCCCAGTTGTGCGGTTGATAGTTCAAGCGCTCTCCATCCGATTCCTGAAAGCAGAACCTGAGTTCTCGGATCTCACAGCGCAGAGCGCACTGGATCCAGTCACCCACTGTTTCCTTATCGATGGTGGTCATCTCCTCCTCGGTATCAGAATCATACAGATCGAAATGACAGCAATCAAGAGGTGCCCATGCGGCATCTGGGTTGCAGAGGCTGCGGCGGCGCAGCAGGCCAGAGATGAACTCGGTGAACTTTGAGGTGGTTCCCCACCATGTGATGTAGAGAGAAGGGGACCTCGTCCAGAGGTCGTGACAGGAGCGGGCAAGCACCGACGTCCGCACGGCCTCGTGCGCGGGGAGTAAAGACAATATCAGCTGCAGGACGCCGTCTGGCAGGGTGCTGATGCGGTCTCTGCCATTCCGTCGCTGCAAGTGCACCAGAACACCAGCTGTGTGAATTAGGCTTCCGACGATAAGCCAACAAGGAGAGAGAAGTTCCTTATCCGGCCATGATGCTATAGATTTAGTACAAGTGACATATTAAGCGATTAAGTAAATAAATTTAGTACAAAAATCCCCTTCGAAACTTAAAGATTTATTTTCCATTTTTCCGGACATTCATCATATCTGATTTCGTTTTGCTTTCTATTCTATATATACCTCAGCCAGCCAGGTTCTTTCAAGTTCTTTCGAGTTTGTAAAATTTTCTCTGCCTACGGAGTTCATATCTAAGTTCAGTCGAGTAAAAACAAAAAAAAAATCAATAAAAAAATCCACCTAACCCTTGAATACCTTATCGGTCGTCACCACCGTGGAAGGGCTTGCAATCCACTGGCTAGGGGATCACTATAACATCTAGCTTTGCCTTGTTGTTGTGGATTGTCAGTTGCCACCTCCTCACTCTCTCTCTCTCTCTCTTTCGGTCTCGGGAGATGGATTGGGGCCGAGAAGAAAGGGGCGCAAGGGAGACGGATGGCGGCGGAGGGGAAGATGGAAGGGGAAGGAGATGAATGGGAGCGGCTAGCTAGGGTTACGGACCCACGTCGTGACCTTATATACGGCCAATGATTCGATGGGCTAGGATAGAATTTTCGGTTGGGTCGGCCTAGTACCGGCCCAACAGATCTTCGAACAAAAAAAAAAATCCTGAAAATCAAAAAAACATGGAACTTTTTCTGTAAACCTCTCTAGTAATAGAGTTCGATGTTTTAATATTGCATCATTTGCAGAATAAAACCTAATTCTTCTTGAAATCAACCTGCAGTACATAGTTTTACATCTAAGTCTCTTGTAGTCCCGTAAATTACTAATTATTAACCATTGTTTGCATATTAAACGCTGGACTTCGAGACTACTTGATTTTTTTTTTTGATCTTTTACCTTATTTACTATTGGTATGTAGGAGTTATCCGATACTGTATAGCTACTATTTGGGTACATACCATTTGGGACCCTTTTGGTACATACTATGGACCTTTCCTTATATGCCCAACATAGATATTAATGCTGTTAAGTGGCTTGAAATAGACCAATATGCCCTTTGAAAAAAAGGTTCTGTTTTGTCAAATATTTGCAAATCCCAGTCCTGTTTCGACTACTATATATACTATATATATATTACTCAAAGGCATTGACAGTGACGCCTTTGAGTAAGCGTGCTAACAGCAAACAAGTATGCCTGCAAAGTTTCATAATTTTGTGACTTGCAGATTGGTTACCAAGAATTAACATTTAATTAAAATGTTATACAGAACGCAGAAAGATGATTAGCATTTAATGAAATTATACAGAAGGAATAAAGATGATTACCATGCGTTTGACATTTTCCTTGAGTAGTTGAGAGCATACAAAATTTTAAAAATTACTTCATACCTTTATCAGTTTTATTGATTTTTCTATACATTATACCATTTGCAAATAATTTCTGCCGAATAAAGAAATTTCCTTGACTTTGGAAAACTCGATGGTCGACAATGAGATTTGTGCCAGGGGAGCCCTGGGCGCACCGGATCTATGTAGATGCACCAGATCGGAGCCAAGCCTAGGCCATGGCGGCAAGGCTCGCTGGCGACGGCGGCGCTCTCGGGGGATCCAACTTCTTGGAAAATAAAGGGCACGTGTGGTATCTGTGCATTGGCGCGAGTCCGTTTGTGGGGAAGTGCACGACGGTGATAAGGTAAGATAGGCCGGCGGCGAGCGGCAGCTCGGTCCAAAGTCCAGCAAGCACATACACATGGTACAAAGTGCAAAGAAGGGAGGAGAGCTACTCTAGAGCCTCATCTCGACTTTTAGAACCTTGGTGTGGATGATGTAGACGATGGGAGGTGCAACTCAGAGCTCGACATTGAGGTCTTCATGGCGGCGACGGAAACTTGGATTTCGGGGTAGCTGTATGAAGATGCGAAGAAGAGGTTTAGGAAACGAAGATGTGGGCTCTCAGAGAAACTCAAGACGCGAGAAATCGACAAACCGCTCACCGGAGTATTTGACGGTAGTGGTTGAGCTAGCGCATGGCTGGACGTAAAGAGGATCGGTACGATCTCGAGCAAGCTATGTCAAAGAGGGAATGGGTACCGTAGAAGCTAGCACATTCCCCTGGGCATCCTTCAAGCTGCTTGGACTCGACGAAGACCAAGCGGCGGCTGCGGTCGGCGAGCTTGATCAGGGCGGCGACAATGGTGAGCGATAGAGAGAGATATGGATAGAATGGGGATGGGCGGTGAGTTTTCCCGACCGGGGAGACAAAAACAGAGGGAAAGCTGAGTGGGCAACGGCATGGCTGATCGACGTCGGCCACGCGGAGAAGGCAGAGACAATGAGGATGACAGGGGGGTGCGCAAGGATTTTTCTTTTCCCAGACGGAAATTCTTCCCTCTTGTGCGCACTGAAACAAATATTAAAACTGCCGCAAAATTTTCTTAAAATTAGATGTCTGATGGGTTTCAGTGACGGCTTGTCAAATGTGTTGATTTTTGAAGGTTTAGACAGTTATTTGGTAACCTAAACAGTGACAAAAAATTCTGCCAAAATTTCAATTCACTACTTGTATGTCAGTTTGTCAAACGCGCAGTTTTATTGAAAGATTTGGAAATTCTTCACAAGATTCAAATTTGACAAATATTTGAGCAATTTGGGATTAATTTGTATTGACCATTGGCACTGGCTTCTCACAATAGATAGCATACTTGAAAAAAATTGTAAACGGTTCCTCATCACCATTGGCAATAACAACTGTGAGTCTCTCGAAGCGAAAACCTACATTATACAATGACTTGAGACGAAACTGAAGTTTTGATTCAATATAATCTGTTGCTACCAACGACGATCAAGAGATAGAAGATCCATTAGATGTCTCTGAATAATCAAGAGAGAGAAAGTCCATCAACATGCTGCTGAATATTGCAACTTCCTCTAGACCCAAACGTTACTGAAACCTGCATTAGAGAAATGAAAAACTTCAGCGAATTCACAGATTGATGAAACATGATTATAGACGGGATAGTAAATGCATTAATTGTCTTTTAACATAGCTGAGGTCAAACTATTGAGAAAATATATAGCTTTTTAAGGGTCTACTAACTGTTACTTTTTCTGCTTCTTACTGTTACCACGAAAGAAAATGGGCCAATTGTGTTCTTACCCTCACTATAATCTCTAATTATGATTTTACCCGTAGGTTACCCTCAGCAGGGGTAAAATCAAGATAGAATTATTGCGATTTTACCCCCTCCCCCCAATAGACTCAGGCTTCAAGTTGGAAAACCAGGGGTGAAATCACATAGTTAACAAACTAAGGGTAAAATCAGTATTAGATTCAAGAGTGAGGGTAAGATACAATAGTTCCAAAGAAAATATAATAGCAAAGCTACTTCAGTGAGGACTTAAATAAAACAGTAAACATAGACAATTAGAAACCAATAATAACATCTGTCTATGTTTAGTCCCTATTCTTTAAACAAAATGGTCAGTTTATCCTTCAATAATAAAATCATGAGACTTTTAATAAAAACAGTTTTACAGAGGACACATTGCAAAATAGTTTTAAAAGGAAAGTTCAAAAGATAATACAAGAATCGCACTCCTACAAAGAAACAAAGAAGAAAAATAAAAAAAGCAAAAAAGCACTCATAAAGGACCTTCAAAAATAAATGATAACTTGTTTACTTGGTAACAATCCTAAAAAAATCTTGAAAGGAATAAGAGCATCACTTGGACCTGCACGCAATTCTGCTAGGTTTTTCTTTTTATTACCAGGGAGGACGAATTTAATTAAATAAGAAAAAAATAATTTCAACTCCATAGACAAAAAAATGTTTAGCACTGAGAAATAAATACTAGTGATAATGACGTTGGCCGTAAAATTAATGTCACATCACAGGTAGCAAATGAAGATATAATGTAATTAAAAGAAGGGCACCAGTCATATAGCAGGACGACAGGTTGCTCAAATGAATAGTTACCCGAAACTGGATAACATTCATAAAACATTAAATGGGTGGAACTGGGCAAATAATTTAGACCATCCAAACAACCTAACACTGTAAACTTTTAAGTTTATGGAACAAATCATATGTTCAACAAATTAAACTGATATTGTTTGTACTAAAGTATGTGAGTATTCTGTTGCAATTAAATTTATTAAATTCCAATGGATTTATTTCCCTTGCTAGTGATGAATTTGTGTGAACAAAGTTTCATTGTGTCAGCAGAACTTACAGCCAGATCCTGTGGTAGAACTCTTGATTCCTGTTTTATTCCTGAGGCAGCTAAGATTTTCAGAATTTCAACAACCATAGCATTAACCTCACTGCATTCTATTTGAATTGTCTTAAGTTGAGCAGATACAACTGATTGTTCTCGTGGTTTGCATCTTTCTTCTGTCCTCACCGAGTTTTTGTTCCACTGTTGCAAAAGACATTTTACAAAACGAATCGACATATGATAACTTTAATAGTAGAGAGCTGAAATTCAAAGTAGAAATACCAGAGAAAGTTTTAGTGTAAGCTTCTCCAGAATTGGTGAATGTCGGAGGAACCAAATTAGTCCGCTGAAGTCATCAGCCACAAACCAATCGGTGAGTACCAAAGTCTTCAGATTGTTGAATGTGGGGCACCATTTTATATCCCTGCTGAAAACATACTAGAGAAAGAGCCAAGCAGCAAATGTCAGGTAAGGAACCAGAAATATTTGAGGTGTATGGTATAATATTTAATTGTGAATATTTCTCATTGTTGAAAAGAAAAAAGTACAAACTAGAAGTCTAGAAGAACGTGCTGACAAATAACAAATATTTATCTGATACTTTTGTAACTGAGAAATTCAACCCAGTCAACTCTTATCTTAGAGTAATCATAAGGTGGAGGCAGTCAAAAAAATCAACTTAATTTGAGATTAAATAAATCAGGAGCAGATAACAAGAGCAAGACTATTACCACTTCAGGATCGGCTGACAACTTCAAGCTTGCAGCTTCCGACAAACCACTCAAAAGCACACAGGTTGTGCGGTCATTACGAGTCCCATAGTAACTTCGACAACCATCACAGTTGTCTTCGCTACAACCATGAATGCCACGACTAATACAACAATGGTCAAAGGACTCATAATCAAGTTCAACAGCTGCGGATTCTAACGATGGTATCCTTTGAAGCAGTGGAGCTGCTCCCCCACATATTAGACACAACGAAACAAGACTTGGAGTACGAATTCGAGTGCGGTCCTCCAGAAAAAAATCAGAATGAGTAATGTTCAGATGCTGCAACGATGAAGCAAAAATTTCTAGAGTGAAGAGGCCAGAATTCCAAATTTCCAGAACCAGCAGTGCTGGACATCCTGAAAAATCAAGGTCGCCGTCGACAGCCACACTGTAGAGGTATAGCTTGGTCAGATACTTCGAAGCAAGAGACCACCGGTGCGGTTCCAACTCCAAGCGTGCTCCTGTACTTTCATCGTAACCGAAGTCGATCTCGAGTTGTCGGACGTTGCAACGCAGAGCGTACCGAATCCAACGATCCACGAGTGCGGCATCCACGGCCTCCTCCTCACCATCCGGATCCTTCCAAGAGGATAATAAATCGAAATAACAGTAATCAAGCGGCGCCCACACGGCGCCTCGATTGCCGGTGGCGTGGCGCCTGAAGCCCGGAGCGCCGAGGCGGCGGTGACGAAGCAAGCGGGACACGAACTCGTAGAACTCGTCGGCATAACCCCACGAGACGATGCTGATAGAGGGGGACCTCATCCAGAGGTGGCGCCATGAGCGGGCGAGCACGGACGTCTGCACGGCCTCGTGCAAAGGGAGGAAGGATAGTATCAGCTCCAAGACGCCGTCTGGCAGCGTGCTGATTCGGTCCTCCGCCATTCCGTCGCTGCGAGAGGGCACCAGAAGAACAAGTTAAGGCCACGACAGGGCAACCAGAAAAGATAGAATGGGGATCGTAGGGATGTTGTTCCTTACCCGGCTCGCCGGCGGCGAAGAGGTGAGGGGCCGGAGGGAGCTCGATCGCAGATCGCCGGAGTTTATTTCTCTCCGCTGGGTTTTTGACTTGGGAAGTGGGGACATCATAATAGATTCTTAGTTTTTCCCGGCGGGCCCCGCCAGTTACTGTTTTACTGTTACCCTGTAGCAGTTATTGGCAGCCGTCCGATGGTCCTTCGTCGGTTCGATGCCTCCTGAGTCCCTTTATCCCCCGCGTCCCTGCGTCTCGAAGCATCCAGTCACCTCTTCCTCCGGCTCCATCACCTCCGGCCAGCCAACACAGCTGAGCTGACACGGGTCACACGGCCATGGGGGAGGAGACAGCACCACAGCCACCGCGGCGGTGCCGGCGAGCCTCCGTCCCACCTGCTCGGCTCGGCTCCCTGCCCTTCCCTTTTCCAGCGATTTCGAGGTCTCGCTGGCGCGTCACCTCAGTTCTCCACATCTCCACCAGTATCAATGGCTCTGGTGTTCCTGTGTGACGCCATCGCAACAAGCCGCCAGTCTCTCCTCCTTTTGATCTAAACAGGCCAATCTCCTGCCGCCTCTGCTCAAAATGACCACTGTGACATCCTCTGCCGCCACACCACGACCTCCTCCAACCATCAATCCGCCCAGATCTGAGGAATCGATCTCCCTTTCACCACTCCGGGCACCAAAGAAGACTGGATTCGAGGCCACGCGCTGCATCGTCGATCTTCAACCCGCTGTCCACTCTCCCTATCAAATAAGCTGCAGAAATCTCCATCCCCTCCCATCGTCGATTTGGTATGATTTAGACTTCCATGCTTTTCTACTTCATAAGGGATTACTTCTTTTTTCAGAACCTAAGGGTCTGATGTCCTCAGATTCGTGGGATACAGACTCCTGTTTTATCTTCAAACTATGATTCAATTTTCCACCTTGGGTTGCAGGTTATTACTCCGCCTCTCCTCATTATAGAAGAAAATGTCACTGAATAAAGAAGGAATCGCAATATAACGTGGACCTGCAGTGTAACCAAACAATCAAGATGGAATCAATATCCGAAAGTCCAAAGCAGTTCTAATCGGCAGCTCACCTCATACTGCTGGACTGCTGCCACTCGATGCATCTCGCCTCATATTCGGCCTCAGAATCTTTCGTCTCGCCTTTCCATGACTGCTGCCTGGAAGCGCTCCGGCGTTCACCAACACCTTGCAAGGCGGGGAACTTGGCCGCTGCAGCCGTTCGAACATCCCATGGGCCATGGCAGGCTGTCGCAGCTCCTTCATCTTCCTCGACCTCATCTTCCAGTTGGGGGCTCGACCTCATCTTATGTGGCACCGGGAGTTAAGGATCTAGCACTATGTGGCAGCACATCAGAATAGCAACAAATAGTAAAAATAATATTCTTTAGCCAATAATAGAAAGCTTCTTTTGTACAGGAAATTGAATAGAGCACACATGAGTTAGAAATGTTTAACCAAAAGGAAACTACATAATAGATCAGCTAATTTTCAGTAACAATACTTCCGTAAATCAGTCAGGCATTAGAAGGCATGAATTGTAGCAAACAAAGGAGCATGCAGTGAGAAAATAAAAGTATAATTAACAGGATTGCATCATTAACATAAAGCAACTAATTAGTGATGCTCTACAAATTGCTGCTTATGGGTAACAGAGCACTGAGGGGCATGAATGGCCAGCATGTACGTACCTTGAGCCGCAGATGATCTGAAGAAGAAATAGAAGAGGGAGAGGCGGAGTAATAACCTGCAACCCAAGGTGGAAATTGAATCATAGTTTGAAGATAAAACAGGAGTCTGTATCCCACGAATCTGAGGACATCAGACCCTTAGGTTCTGAAAAAAGAAGTAATCCCTTATGAAGTAGAAAAGCATGGAAGTCTAAATCATACCAAATCGACGATGGGAGGGGATGGAGATTCCTGCAGCTTATTTGATAGGGAGAGTGGACAGCGGGTTGAAGATCGACGATGCAGCGCGTGGCCTCGAATCCAGTCTTCTTTGGTGCCCGGAGTGGTGAAAGGGAGATCGATTCCTCAGATCTGGGCGGATTGATGGTTGGAGGAGGTCGTGGTGTGGCGGCAGAGGATGTCACAGTGGTCATTTTGAGCAGAGGCGGCAGGAGATTGGCCTGTTTAGATCAAAAGGAGGAGAGACTGGCTGCGTGTTGCGATGGCGTCACACAGGAACACCAGAGCCATTGATACTGGTGGAGATGTGGAGAACTGAGGTGACGCGCCAGCGAGACCTCGAAATTGCTGGAAAAGGGAAGGGCAGGGAGCCGAGCCGAGCAGGTGGGACGGAGGCTCGCCGGCGCCGCCGCGGTGGCTGTGGTGCTGTCTCCTCCCCCATGGCCGTGTGACCCGTGTCAGCTCAGCTGTGTTGGCTGGCCGGAGGTGATGGAGCCGGAGGAAGAGGTGACTGGATGCTTCGAGACGCAGGGACGCGGGGGATAAAGGGACTCAGGAGGCATCGAACCGACGAAGGACCATCGGACGGCTGCCAATAACTGCTACAGGGTAACAGTAAAACAGTAACTGGCGGGGCCCGCCGGGAAAAACTAAGAATCTATTATGATGCTTGCAGATTGCAGGAGATAATTAACTCTTACCAACAAATCAAACATGTTCATACGGGGCATACCGAGAAAACGATGGGGGAAATTCCAAGATATGCCAATGACATAATTACGAATTATTTGGGGCATACCGAGAAAACGATGGGGGAAATTCCAAGATATGCCAATGACATAATTACGAATTATTTCTGGGACTAAAAATTACTACTTTGTCTTCTGCACTTCCGCATGTTGGACTGAACATTGCTTCTTTGCCTTCAGCATATCCGATGCAATCACTTACCCAACAACTGAAAATGGTAAGAACCTAACCTCATCTTTTTTCTCTTGAAAAATCTATATGTACATTTCTGAATGAACTTAAAGGCGACAACTGAAACTTCTGAATGAAAATGGTATGAACATTCTTGAGTGACCTGCTTTGCAGATCCTGTCTCCTAGCTGAAATTTCAACACCCTCCTATATCTCTTTTATACTTGAAGGCAATAGCAGATTATTCTTGCAGATTGCTCTGTTACTCATGTCGAATCGGGTAGTAGATGGCATATCCTTCTCTACCTGTTAACTTGAATGTTAATGACTTGGATGTTATAACAAGGTTTCGATGATAGAGATAGTGATTGACATCATAACAAAATTTGAAGTCAGCAGTTCTTCAATCAACGTTAGCTCTGCAATAATGCATGTATAATGTTTACGAAATTTCAATTTATTATACAACTGTGTCATACGTGACAGTTCAATTGGCATTTTGACAGCCGAGAAAGTGAATGGAGTGCACTTCTTGACATTGGTCATACACCACAACAATTTTGCTGTACAGTGATCGGGTTGAGAGTGAACAAGACATCTTGACAAAAGTCAGGTTTCATTATCAGTCCACTGAAGCAAATCACCTATGTCATCTGTTAGCATTGATCCCTCAGTTATAATTAATGTATTAAGTTACATCGAAGTTGAAGTTCCATCCTATTCTGCTCCAAATCTTTCTCATGAGGTGAGGCCTCACTCTCTACCTGTTTATACATTTCCCCGCTCATATGTGCAATTTGAACTTGATAATGCTTTGGTACTCCATGAACGATAATAACTGAATCGATCTTCTTTTTTATTACAGTATGCATACCATCGTTTTACACAGAAAAATAACAATTTTTTGCTTCCATGTGATTTTTTCTTATTATGTTGCTCAAACAGGTACATATCTTAGACAATTAAACAAAACATTTTGACACATAAAAACAATTCTACGGCTGCATGATGTTGTGTTGCGAACCTGAATATTATTTGGCAATGTGACAGATATGTTTATTTGCAACATATCTTATATTTTCATCTAAGTTTATTTCCTGCGATAAGTATGTTTCAAACATGCCTAACATTATTTTGTCTCTGATTTTTGCTATGCCTAACATTATTTGCAGCATTCCATCCTCATTCCATTATCTCCTTTTCCCAATGGTATATTTATGCCGAATCTACCCTGGATTGTGTTTCTCTCTGCATATGGAGGATGTAGCTTACTACAATTCTGATAATTGAAAGTAGCGTGTGGTATGCAAGGCATGTGTAAAATGCAAAATGGAGTATCCGTGAGTGCATGCCTTCATATTCATCTCCAGTTTACCTCACAAAAAAATATCTGATCCTTATTAAACTGTGCTCCTACCTTGCATTGATTTTCAGTGCTTCCTACTTATTTTAGTTAACCTGTTATCCTAATTTGCAGATGGCCTATTCTTATGAAGTTGTTTAGTGAGGTGTCCACATCTGTATGGTGAGCTCATATACAAATTCAGAGGTACGTTGCCATTTTCCACTTTGGCTTATCAGTGAAGCATCAATGTAGTGCTCAGAGTTGATCTTGCTCATTAAATTTCTATATTGTGTGTGGGAGGCAGCTCAAGTGATCTGCAAAATTAATCGAGATGTTGCCAACTTTCAAGCAGCATTACATCTCAGAACACAATAAAGACTGCAGATACTACTTTTGCATTTGCAGATCAACATGTGGGGGACTGGTGAAATTATCTTTTGTTCCGCCCTTCTCATGTTCAGTTTGGTTGATACACAGCTGGGTCATGCGCAGCCTGTCTTATTTATGAGCTTATGTTTGCAGGCATGTCTTGGTACAGAACTGAAGACATGAAAAACAATTGCAGTTTGAAGCCTGAGAATTTAATTGAAAGGCATGGTTTGAACAAAAAACGCCTTAAACTGTTGTTATTATATATGTTGGTTCCATTTTGTATGGATCGGCTGTCTAAAATTCTTAATATTCTGCGTATACCATTCTATTTTTTCTTAATGACTGCAATGTTACTAATTGTTGACCTCAAGTAATTTACATTATTGTAGAGTGGATAATCTACCCATTTGTCAAACTAACTTCACGTATCAGGAATTTACTCACGTTCTCTGTCAAAATTGCTTGCAGCTCTATCAATCGATTATTGATTTGTTAAGAATGTTATATGAGGTATTATGTCTTATCTCTGTCTCTGTTTTTGTCTCTACAATTGCCAGGGCTTCTTCCTTCTTCCTGGTAGCAAGCAAGAGCAGCACAAGGAGGCGACTGATCCACTCCAAGAGACTTACAGGTGCTTGACCTCTTCTTCCTGGTAGCAATCAAGAGCAGCACAAGGAAGCTCACTGCAGATTTATGATCATTCATTGTACTGTTGCTTATTGCCTGCGTGCAATATCTAGACTAGAGAGGTTAATTTACATGTGATGCACATCATGTTACTGTGAATAGAGGCTAATCAATATCTATTAATCAATGTCTTATTTTTATGTCACATACAAATATGAGATCGACAAGCTAAAACTCCGAATTTGAGCTTGCGCCCGCGGCAATTTTGCCGCGGGGTTCTGGCTAGTATATATATATATATATATATATATGGACATGTAGGTGTCATCTGGGCCATCGATCGGTACCCTGCCGGTCCGCCTCCCGATTATCGTCAACGAATTGAAAGTTCCGTTTTCATTCCACAACGCTTTGGATTCCCGAGTACGCTCCTCGTGATAACGAGGCTGCCTCCTCGTGATCGCTGAGTCGCTCTATCCTTTGGAAATTAAGCCTACCTAGTACATTGGAAATCTGAAAATATGTTTCTAAGGGACATAATATTCTCTTTCTTTCACTTCAAAAAAAAAAATCTCATTATTTCTTTGTTTTTTGACAAGGGAAAGCCAGGTGCTATGTGGAATACTCAAAACAATAGAGTTTGATGCACAACACATATTCTGCAGGAAATTAATTTCCAACAATACTGACTATTCTTTTTTTTTTTGGCTAAACACAGTACATAAATAGGGGTAGAAGCTTTACTGCTTATACAGCGAGCACTCACCCTGTTAACACAAACAAGCACGTATTGTTCCTATTGTCAGGGTGAGAATTATAAGTGTGAATGAAACGTGAACTGAGAAATTATAAGTGTGAATGAAACTGCTCCATTGGAAAGAATGTTAAAACAAACACGAATGTGGCTAAAAAATTTGTATGGCACATTTGATCACAACCTTATGGGTCAATTTAATGTTCTGGCAATCATATAAAACTGATATGGACATGTAGGTGTCATCTGGGCCATCCATCGGTACCCTGCCGGTCCGCCTCCCGATTATCGTCAACGAATTGAAAGTTCCGTTTTCATTCCACAACGCTTTGGATTCCCGAGTACGCTCCTCGTGATAACGAGGCTGCCTCCTCGTGATCGCTAAGTCGCTCTATCCTTTGGAAATTAAGCCTACCTAGTACATTGGAAATCTGAAAATATGTTTCTAAGGGACATAATATTCTCTTTCTTTCACTTCAAAAAAAAAATCTCATTATTTCTTTGTTTTTTGACAAGGGAAAGCCAGGTGCTATGTGGAATACTCAAAACAATAGAGTTTGATGCACAACACATATTCTGCAGGAAATTAATTTCCAACAATACTGACTATTCTTTTTTTTTTTGGCTAAACACAGTACATAAATAGGGGTAGAAGCTTTACTGCTTATACAGCGAGCACTCACCCTGTTAACACAAACAAGCACGTATTGTTCCTATTGTCAGGGTGAGAATTATAAGTGTGAATGAAACGTGAACTGAGAAATTATAAGTGTGAATGAAACTGCTCCATTGGAAAGAATGTTAAAACAAACACGAATGTGGCTAAAAATTTGTATGGCACATTTGATCACAACCTTATGGGTCAATTTAATGTTCTGGCAATCATATAAAACTGATATGGACATGTAGGTGTCATCTGGGCCATCCATCGGTACCCTGCCGGTCCGCCTCCCGATTATCGTCAACGAATTGAAAGTTCCGTTTTCATTCCACAACGCTTTGGATTCCCGAGTACGCTCCTCGTGATAACGAGGCTGCCTCCTCGTGATCGCTGAGTCGCTCTATCCTTTGGAAATTAAGCCTACCTAGTACATTGGAAATCTGAAAATATGTTTCTAAGGGACATAATATTCTCTTTCTTTCACTTCAAAAAAAAATCTCATTATTTCTTTGTTTTTTGACAAGGGAAAGCCAGGTGCTATGTGGAATACTCAAAACAATAGAGTTTGATGCACAACACATATTCTGCAGGAAATTAATTTCAACAATACTGACTATTCTTTTTTTTTTTTTTTGCTAAACACAGTACATAAATAGGGGTAGAAGCTTTACTGCTTATACAGCGAGCACTCACCCTGTTAACACAAACAAGCACGTATTGTTCCTATTGTCAGGGTGAGAATTATAAGTGTGAATGAAACGTGAACTGAGAAATTATAAGTGTGAATGAAACTGCTCCATTGGAAAGAATGTTAAAACAAACACGAATGTGGCTAAAAAATTTGTATGGCACATTTGATCACAACCTTATGGGTCAATTTAATGTTCTGGCAATTATATAAAACTGTGACATGAAACTGACTGCTGAGAGATGCAATGCAATTTCATTTCACAGAACAACATCGCAAATCTGATGTGGCACCCTAGAAAACTGTGAGATGAAAGTGTTCATTGAGACTAGCCTAAGTGCGACTGATATCGCTAGTCAGGGCATGCAATTGAGAGGCCGCCAGTGTCCTGAGATGGTCGACGCAACCTCTGGGGCTGATGCAAGTGTCGAGACCCACTTAAAAAATCGACGCGTATCCCATATGAATCCCATTTGCGTGTGACAAGCAACCCCCCCCCCCCCCCCCCCCCCCAAAAATGAACAGCGAGGGGCCGTGAGCTCAATCGCCGCCGCCTCCAAGAGCAGCAAAAGCGCCCCCCCCCCCCCCCCATCTCTCTCAACGAACCACATGCTTGCGCACATTGCTCATGGCGCATGCTTGACCCCACGGTAGGCAAAGCTTGTCATTTCGTCCATGCCGGCATGATCTTTCCTGGCCGAGCTCGCCCTGCCGGGCATCGCAGCCAGAGCTCACCGCGCAGCCATGGCGGACTGTGCTCACTCTACAAACCATGACGACCAAAGCTCTCTGCGCGGCTGGAGAGGAGCAGGACAACAAGGTTGTCGCAGCTGGCGAGATGTAGAGGTAACGCGTATCCGGGGACGAGGGCGGCGTCGTGGCCGCGCTGAGTCGAGTTCTGGGTTAGATGACCTCCAAGTCCAAGGACACCACCGTGGGCTGGGGCCGTCAGGTTGGGTCACGCCCCTGGGTGATCCGCATGGCTGGGAAGCCTTCAAATCTGGACAGGCCAACGCATACAGCCAGGCCGAGCTGATCGCGCGCGATGTGGTATTCCTATACGTAGATCGTCAGATAGGAGTCAATGTATAGATCAGTGTTCGAGATTCATGCAAACGAGATCGATGGCTGAGATCTAAGTGGGTATAAGATGGGAAGGCTCTCTAGCTGCCACGTGCCGAGATCTGATTGGGACGGGTGGGAGTGGGAGAAAAAGAAACAAGTTTCAATCTTTAAACAAATTTTTTTCTCACAAACCGTAAGTCCCTTTGGGATCTGTTTGAACCTATGTATTCTGTAGAGTTAATTCTACAATATGACATCAACATGAATATTTTTTGAGGTTTTAAAATTAAATTTTCTGTCTACATTTTTTATATAATTTTTTCAACATTTTATATGTATTAGGTCATATTGACCCAGTTTTTTTAAAATATTGACATATGCCCTCGAAAATGTTGATATATCAATTTCAAAATGTTGATCTATATAGAAATGTAAAATATTAGTACGGTACAACTGTGAAATAATTACTATGATTAAAACATAAAAAGCTAAAAAAATAAAAATGGTACCTGATTTGTAAGCCGGCCCATAGGCATTAGAATTTAGAAAGCTGATCTACTGGTGAATTAGGTCCGTGATGCGGTCCTCCGCTATCCCGTCGGTGCCAAGACACCTCTGAGTGGATTAGGAGTCCAACAGGGAGAGGGGATGGTTCCTTTTCCTTGCCTGGCTCACCGGCGGCGGGATGGGAGAGGTGAGGCGAGGGAGCTGGATCGAATCCCATAGGCTCATCGAACCGAAAGCTCCGTTTTGGATCGAAAACGCCGCTTCCGCAACGGTTTGTTTAGACTCCCGACTGATCGCAGCATTCCAAGTACTCTAGGTACCGATAACCCAACAGCCGATCGCAGTGTTCAGTGGACAGTCCGGTTGTGGACGTCTTACCAGATTGTATTTGGGTTCTTGTTGCCGACGATATCACGCGCGGCACATAAGTAAACGGAAGTCTCTTTGGGCATCATCGGAGGCGCTGCACAACACACACGCAGCGTGGCGCCCGAATCTAGCTTTCTACCAACATTTGGTGCTCGCTTAATTATCTCTACTGTGTGTATATGCGCAAGTATCTTGCCTTGCGTACATAAACATTTCATGAATGCGAAGAACCTGTGAACCTTTCCATAAACACCATTCGGGCATGCGCCATCTATTCAAAGGTATTTCACCCAGACGCCTACATGGCAACTCTAGTAGATAGCATACTTGTAAATAAAAACTTCTTTTCGTCAACTGACATTGGCAATTACAAGTCTGAATTCTTGAAGCGAAAACAAAAGTTACCAAATAATTTGTGAGCGCCAATGAGATTACGGCTGCTGGTCTTTACACCATCAGAAGTTTCTGCATAATCAAGAAATTACTTCGAGATCCATAAATAAGCTGCCGAATGTTGTGACTTCTTCCTGATCTGAACAGAAACCTGGACGAACGCATAGGAAAACTTTAATGTCTTGACAAATTGATCACACATTAACTACTGAAGGAACGCTCGGATGCACGAATTCTTGTTTAAATCTGAGCTGACGTCAGATTCTTGAGAAAATGTAGCACGTCCTAAGTGTCCGCTGACCTTTTTTTTTCTATTTCTTACTGTAACCACACAACTTGTAGCTTTCATATAGAACTGCACAATCTACATATTCCAGTATGATAAGGCAAAATATCATTTTAATAACACAAAAATATAATTTTGATCGATCATGACAATGAAGATATTATAACTGACCCAAACATCTTCGTCGTGCAGATAATGATTATGATGAATTTCCAGTGCTCCTGTTGACCTTATGATAGTTTGAACAAACTGGCTGCCTGTGACTCTGACAAATTACTGAACCTAATGAACATAAAGTATAAATGCTTAACAGTAACGATGGGACACATGTAACTTTTGCTCCATCTATTTTCTTTAATTAGAAAATAAAATGGGGACACTCATCACTAACAAAAAAGGGTCTGTTCATTTCCTCAATATGAATTAACCATAAAATCAATGTTATAAATATACATCCATACAAGGATGCAATGAAAACTGGCACAATATCTTTCGGAAAATGGTTCACAAGTTAACTGTAGCATCAAAGACAGAAACTTCTTACCTCTCTACTTGCTTAAACCAATCATTTAAATTTAGCACCTGCATAAGATGTAAAAAAAAGCACTCACAAAAGACCTTATTAAAACTAAATGAGAAAGTATACAATGGAATCAACATTTCTTAAAGGGGCAATTGCAAAACAACCATCTTTTCAGACTCCAATTGTGTTTTCACCGTCGGTTTTCAGATTTTGCGATTTTACCATCGCTTTTCGAAAAGCAATGGTAATCTTGCAAAATAGTTTTGCGATTTTACCATCAGTTTTCAAAAAATCAATGGTGATCTTGCAAAATCTGAAAGCAATCAATGGTGATCTTGCAAAATCTGAAAATCGATGGTGAAAACGCAATTAGAATCTAGAATCATGGTTAAGACGCTATTGTCCCATAGATTTGGTTTCCTATCCTTACTTTCATGAATTTGATTAATATGTACAACTAAAGTGTCATTGAGCCGATAGAAACTCACGGCAAGATCCTGTAAAACTCTGGATATTAATTTGATCCAGTGGTACTCCAGAGGCAGCTAAAATGTTCAGAATTTCAATAACCATTGCATCAACCTCATGACATTTGATTTCAACTGTCTTAAGACGGTCTGATACAACAGATGTCAACTGTCTTAAGACGGTCTGATACAACAGATGGTTCCAGAGGTTCACATCTTCCTTTTGTTCTCACAGAATTTATACGCGCCTGTAGAGTTATACACATTTTACTAAACGAGCCAAAAACAGATGGTAACTTTAGTAGCACATATAGCTGAAATCAACAGATTAATGGTACCTCTGGAAGATGAAGTGTAAAATTCTCGAGAATTGGTGAATGTTTGAGGAACCCAATTAGTCCACTGAAGTTATCAGCCACAAACCAATCTTTAAGCACCAAAGTCTTTATATTCTTAAATGTGGGGCAACATTTTATATCCCTGCTGAAAACAAACTAGTAGCCAAAGACAAAGTAGCAAATATAAGATCAGCAATCAATAACTTTTCAGATATACTGTATCGTATAGTAGTGAATAGTGAATATTTCTTCTAGTCGAAGAGTTAAAAGTCCAGACTAACTAGATGTCTAGATGAACAAGCTAACACATCAAAAATATTTAACCATTACGTACTCAACAATCATTATTCATCCTATATTTCATTTTGTTACGAGAATTTCATGAACTCCAGGTGTACAAATTCTATAAATAGCATAGCATGATGAGCATGAATAAACGGTATACTTCCACATGTTTGAGCAATCATATAGAGGAGGTAGTCAAAGATAACGACTTTGAGATGAACAAAACTAAATAAATATCAGGAGCAGATAACAAGAGAAAGACTATTACCACTTCAGAAGGGGCTGACAATGTCAAGTTTGTCGCTTCCGACAAGCCACTTAGAAGCACACAGCTTGTGGGGTCATTATTAGGCCCATAGTAATCCCTACACCCCTCACATTTGTCCTCTTCGCCACAACCATGAATGGTACTAGTATCGAAACATTGATCCATGTAATGACTATAGTAAAGTTCAACCGCTGCAGATTCCAAGGATGGCATCCTTCCAAGAATGGGCGTCCTTCCCCCACATTCTAATAAGGTCGAGGAAACAAGACTTGGTGTACGAATTCGAGTGCGGACATTCAGATAGAGGTCAGAATAAGTAATGCTCAGATGCTGCAATGACGTAGACCAAATTTCTTCAGAGACGACATATGAATTATCAATTTCCAGGTCCAGCAGTGCTGGACAGCCTGAAAAGTCAAGGTGCTCATCAAAGACAGACACGCCGGAAAGCTCTAACTTGGTCAGATGTTCCGAAGCAAGAGCACAGTTGTGCGGTTGATAGTTCAAGCGTTCCCCATCCGATTCCTGGAAGCGGAACCTGAGTTCTCAGACCTCACAGCGCAGAGCGCACTGGATCCAGTCACCCACCGGTTCCTTATCGATGGTTGTTAGCTCCTCCTCCGTATCAGAATCAGACAGATCAAAATAACAGGAATCAAGTGGCGCCCATGCATCATCTGGGTTGCGGAGGCCGCGGCGGCGCAGCAGACCAAAGATGAACTCGGAGAACTTTGAGGTGGTCCCCCACCATGTGATGTGGAGAGCAGGGGACCTCGTCCAGAGGTCACGCCAGGAGCGGGCAAGCACTGACGTCCGCACGGCCTCGTGCGCGGGGAGTAAAGAGAGTATCAGAAGCAGCACGCCGTCTGGCAGGGTGCTGATGCGGTCCTCTGCCATTCCGTCGCTGCAAGTGCACCAGAACACCAGCTAAGTGAATTAGGCTTCCAACGATAGGTCAACAACAAGAGAGAGGTTCCTTACACGGCTCGCCGGCGATGGCAAAGGGTGAGGCGACGGAGCTCGATCGGATCACAGTAGTTTCTTCCTCTCCTTTTTGATCTATTCCTAATTTTTCCATTGGGCCATGATGCTATTGACATATGAAGCCATTAAGTAAATATATTTAGTACAAAAATCCAATTACGAAACTTAAAGATTTATTTCCATGCATTTTTCGGATACATCTACTAATAAAGTTAACTAAGGTCGTCATATATGCTTCACCCAGCCAGGTTCTTTCAAGTTCTAATTGAGTTTGTAAAATTTTCTCTGCCTACCGATTGAGTTCAAATCTGAGTTCAGATCAAGTAAAAAAATAATAATAAAAACATCAATCAAAAAAATACACCTAACCCTTGAGATACCTTATCGGTCGTCGCAACTGCGGTTGGGCTTGCAGGCCACCGGCTTCGGGTGTTGGCGCGGGATACGCGCACCTTTTATGACCGCAAGCGCACGGGTCAGTTGTAGTAGCTTTTCCCTTAGAAGAGTATTCCAAGGTTTACCGAATCCAAGGACCGGCAAGCAAACCATAAGCAATCTACTATTAAGCACATCAAACTAATCCTAAGCATTAAGCACAATTGCATATGGCGTTGAACGAGAGAGAATTGAAGAGATTTGTTGTTGTGCCGATCGGCGCGAGGGCCGTGCCGATCGGCACAGAGAGCGAAACAACAAAATAAGAGAGAATTGCAAAGCCAATAATCTAAGTAAACGAGTCTTAGCTAGATATGAATGAAGCACACACCAGTAGCACAAGTTGTAGTTCATAGCAAGAATTAATCTATTATGATTCAATGAGGCACAACCATCTATCATCTCCTCTAGTCCCGCACCCATGCACCTAAGCTGTTTGCTGCGACCCTGTCACGGCGGCGGCTAATAAGGCAAAGGAAAAGGCACTACGGTGCGCATCTATTAGCATTGCGTCACTATTAGATTTCATATGCGATCCTTGTCGACGGCAGCTAATCTACTAATAGAATTAGTTTTCACATGCGATCCTAAGACGGCAACTAATCTACTAATAGCTAAACAACACCGACAAGATAAACAACGCACCTTTCTGTTGCATCCAAGGATGGTGCCAATCGGCACAAGGGATGTGCCGATCGGCACAACATGAATATAGCATATTGCAACAAGAAGAAAGATATAGAGGAGAACACGATCGAAAGCAAGCATGAACACAAGATAGATCAATCGATATAGCGCATAGAAAATCATCACAATCATTTACCGCGGCGACGACGACGACATCCGGCTCTTGAACCTTGGTCTAATTGAATTCATAGACTAACTAGACCCTAATTAGAGCTTCACCACGTGGGTTGACTCCTCTTAGAACCCTAGCCATTTCCTCCAACTAGCCAACTAGAAGAAATCTAGACAACTAGGCTACATGGTGAAACTGGCGGCGTAACGCCGCAAGTTTTAGCTCTCAACTCGAAATACTTTGATTATATGACAATGCGTACAAAGGGGGACGTCCCTTGGGACATATATGTAGTGGGAGGTGCCTAGAGGCGTCCTCCACCCAATCTAGGTCGGTGCCGGTCGGCACATGGATGGTGCCGATCGGCACGAAACGTGTACAACTCGGACTCAATTTTCCTTTTTCGCAGCTCCGCTTTCTAAAAATCATATCTCCACCGTCCGGACTCCAAATGAAGCAAACTTGGACTCTATCTTGTAGCCCTCGAAAAGATCTACAACTTTGGTATATTTAGATCTCCAGATTCCGTCGTCATCATGCCCAAAATCGCGTCACAAGATATTCTGTCCTGATTCGGACTTCTCTGTGCAGTACTCATTGCGGGCCCCATATCTCCTAGCTCCGGAGTCCAAATAATGTCATCCATATGTGTTCCGGAAAGTACGCGACGAGATCTTCAACTTTGGTATTCAACAGATTTGCATTTGAGGTCGTCTTGAACTCCAAATCCTCGTCACAAGATGTTGCTGTCCTGGACTTCGCGAAAATCTCCAGATTTCGGGAATATTTTGTGTGAGCCTTCTAGAGGACTTGGAAACCAAGTAAATGAGTTTGGGCCTTGCGTGTTGGGCTTCATAGACGTCCAAGGAGTGCTTGAGGTGCCGCGGGCTGAAGCTTCGACCATGTTTCATAGATAATTCGCCCCGCTTGCATTATATGTTGTATTTCACCTAAAATGACACAAAAAAGACACTAAAGAAGCAAAACATCATGATTAGTGGCAATAATCAATACAATATGGTGAATCATCATAGATATATTAAGAGAATTTGGCACTAAAAGGTGGTCATAATGAGTGCCAACAACGGGATCACTGTAGCATCAAGCTTCGCCTTCGCGATACACACTCTTCAGCCGCGACCTCCTCACTCTCTCTTTGGGTGTCGGGAGATGGATTGGGCCGGAGAAGAAAGGGGGGTAGGAGAGACAGATGGCTGCGGAGGGGGAGATGGATGGGGAAGGAGATGAATGGGAGCGGCTAGGGTAATGAACGACCCACGTTGTGGTCTTATATACGGCCAACGACTCGATGGGCCGGATGGAATTTTCTGTTGGGTCGGCCTAGTAGCTGCCCAACAGACCTCAGAAATTAAACATCCTGAAAATCGATAAAATCTGGAACCTTTTGTGTAAACCTCTGTGGTAATAGAGTTTGATGTTTCAATGCTGCATCTTTTGCAAAATAAAATAAAATCTAATGCTTCCGGAAATCAACCTGCATTACATAGCTTCACATTTAAGTCTCTTGTAGTCCCGTGAATTACTAATTATTTATAGTTGTTTGCATATTAAACGCTGAACTTTGAGAATATTTTAACTTTTTTTTTATTGTTTTCCTTGTTTAGTATTGGTACATAGGAGTTATCCGATACCGTATAGCTACAACATGCCATTTGGACCCTATCTGTTTGCTAAATACTATTTTGACCTTTCCTTATATAATATGATGGATCCACAATGTAGTTGCAAAAAGACCAATATTCCATTTGCAAAATTGGTTCTGTTTTATATATCAAAGATTTGCAAATCTAGTCCTGTTTTGACTACTATATATGTGAATTGAAATTCATATGTTTGAATACTTTTGTAGTCAAATTTAAATGATTTTGAATATTCTTTCCATTAATTTAAAATCAAGAAATAATTTTGGCAACATTTTGTCTGAATTTTGACCAAAATTGATTACCAACAAGCAACAGTCGCAATAACCTTCTATTGTCGCTGCTAAGATGCCCTTGTCCTCTATTGCCAGTTTGCTATGATTTTCATTGCCGTTCTGCTTGGAACCTTCTTACATGCATGTATCATGGTCGAAAAAGACCCTGCAGGATCAAATACACTGCATGGATGCATGCAAATTGGATATCCGAAGGACAAAGAATTGCCGGCCATCTTGCTCAAGACAAATGTCTCCTCACGCGATATAAACGCAACTCACCGCGCATGCTCTGCACTGTGTTTTTTTTTCCAAAAAGGGGACAATGACAAATGGTGTAGGAAACCAGATCTAATTGCTGCTTCAACTTTTTTTTAAAAAAAAGGACCAATTTTGTGAAGTTGCGAAAAGGATCCGATATTGACATGCAAAACAGGACCAATTTAGCAATTATCCCTTCTAAATAACAGGAAGTCGAGATAACAGCATTAAAAGTAAACAAGCATGATTTGATAGTGACGCCTTTTTTTTTTTGCGAAAAGGGGAATTTCATTAATATTGAAGCAAATTACATCCCCAGATTACAAGAGCATCCCAATCAAAGCCAACTCCATTAATGGGAGACAAGAAACCTTGAAAGAGCCGAAAATTCCACCATCTAGGATCACCATTCCAGACAGATATGCCACGGAAGAGAACTCCGATCTGAACGAACATGGCCATCTCACCATCCACCACCGCCATCCTCATCTCCGACGGGGGAAAATTGAAACCCAACCCTTTCTCAAAAGAGGGGTAGACCGATATTCCACATGCAAATACGATGAACTTGCCGCCGTCAAGCCCGTAGCCGAGCTCATCGTCGCCTCCTCCACCATATCCATCATAGGAAAACACAAATCCGAGCGATATCCAGATGGATATCACCGGAAATCGAAGTCTTACTAGCCCACAGCCATGGCCAAGAAGAACCATGACAAGACAAAGGAGGAGCCGGAGTACCTTATTCTTCATCGATGATGGCGCCTTCGACTCGCCACCACCGCGGAGACGCCTTGTCCTCCAGTGCTCCATGCCGACAAAGTTGATGACGCCACGCAACCGCCGCCACCTTCTTGGACCGAACCACTAGAGGAACCCTAACCCTAACAACCACCGTGGCCGCCGCCAAAAGCAACCACCACGGAAGACCTAACTCTATCTAAACTTAAGAGCGAACAAAGTGGACGCCGGATGCCGGGCCTCCCTCCTCCGCCGACGGCGAGGCCGCCGGAGGCGAGGGGGCCGGCAAGTTTTTCTTCAGGAGCCGCCGCCGCCGCCTGCCTCTGTCTTGAACTATTCCTTCCCAAGATGACCTCGTATCGATAGTGACGCCTTTGAGTAAGCGTGCTAACAGCAAACAAGTATGCCTACAAAGTTTCATAATTTTATGACTTGCAGATTGGTTACCGTGAAGTAACATTTAATTAACAAGTATGAAATTATACAGAAGGCAGAAAGATGATTAGCATGTGTTTGACATTTTCCATGAGTAGCTGAGAGCATACTAAAATTTGAAAAATTACTTCGTACTTTTATTAGTTGTATTGATTTTTTCTATAGATTCTACCATTTGCAAATAATTTCTGCCGAATAAAAAAAATTCCTAGAATTTGGAAAACGCGAGGGTCAATGAGAATTGCGCCAGGGGACTTGCCACACAGCCTAGGGCACAAGCCTTGGCCACGGCAGCCAGGCCCAGGCTCACCGTCGACGGCTGCGCTCTCGGAGGATCAAGCTTCTGGCGGCCTTTTGGAAAATAAAGGGCATGTGCGAGGGGAGTGCAGGACGGCGATAACAGGAGACAGGCCGGCGGCGAGCGGCAGCTCAGATCAAAGTCCAGCGAGTACGCACGCACGGTACAGAGCACGAAGAAGGGAAGTGATGGGCTCTAGGGCTTCACATCGACTTGCAGAACCTCGGCGCGGATGGATGATTTAGAGGACGGGGCTGCGGGAACTAAGAGCTCGACGATGAGTTCTTCATGGTGGCCCGCGGATGGCGATTGAGATGGAAACCTGGATTCCGGCGAACAAGTAGAGTGTGCGGCCGTGCTGAGAGACTCAAGACACGGAGAATCGGCAAGACGCTCACCCGAGGGAGTATTCGACGGCGGCGGTTGAGCAAGCCCATGGCCGGACTTGAGAAGATTGGCTGATCTCGAGCTAGGCTGTCAAGGAGGGAACGGTGACTGGAACAAGCTAGCAAATTTCCTGCGAGCTTCTCGGATTCGACGGGGAGCAAGCGACGGCGGCGGGCGGCGAGGTTGAGCGTTCCGGCGACAATGGCGATAGCGAGAGAGAATGGAAGTATTGGGGATGGGCGGCGAGTTTTCCTGACTGGGAGACAAAAAGGAGGGTAAGTTGAGCGGGGCACACCGGTCGTGTGAGGAGAAAGCAGAGAGAGTGGTGGGGTCCGCTAGGATTTTTCTTTTCCCAGACAGCAATTCTTCCCTCTTGTGTACGCCAAAATAGTAAAGTGACAAAAAATTGTAAAAATAACACTACAATAATTGAGAAAGTCGGAATTCTCGAAGCGAAAACTAACATTACAATTAACTTGAGACGGAACTAAAGTTTCAAAATATTCATTATAATAAATTATGCTACCAAGGATAAGTACACTCCTGGTAACTTTTACTCCATTAGATGTTTCTGAATGAACAAGAGATAGAAGATTCATCAACAGGGTGCCGAATATTGTGACTTCCTCTTGACCCAAAAGTAGTGCAAGCATTATTGAAACCTGCATGAAAGAAATGGAAAACTTCAACGACTTCACAGATTGATAAAACATGAAAATAAAGGGACACTGAAATACATGAACTATCGTTTAACATAACTGAGGTCAATATATAGAGAAAATATGCAGCATTCAAAGGGTCTTCTAACCCTTTCTTTTTTATACTTCTTACTGCGACCACAATACAAAGCATAAAAGCAAAGCTACTTCGTTTAGGAACAAAACAGCAAACATAGAAAAAAGTGCAACAGGTGCCAAAATACCTGCTAATAAAAACAGTAATAGGTTGTGTCCATGTTTACTCCCTATTCTCTGAACAAAATGGTCTGTTTATCTTTCAATAAGAAAATCCATATGACAATTAATAAAAAACAGTTATACAGGAGACTGACTGCATAATAATTTTCAAAAGATACAAAACATAATAGAGCAATCGCAGGCCTGGGTCTTCTTAGCTCGAAATTGAACTGAAACCACTGGATTCAAAGTTAACTTGGTAAACGACCTTCGAAAATAAATGAAAATTTTTGTTGACTTCAAAAACAATCCTAAAAAACATGGAAGGAATATGAACTTCATTTGGACCTGCATGCCTATGTGCTAAGTTTTCTTATTATTAATTAAGATAAAAAATGATCTCCTTAGACAAACAATGTTTAGCACTAAGAAATAAACATTAGTGGTATTGAAAGTTTACAATAAATAGAGTCACTTATAAACACAGGTGGCAACCATAAAATCATTATTATAGATATACATCCATACCAAAGATGCAAACTGGCACAACATCTTCCTGAAAATATTCAGAACCTTCTCAAGAAAAATGATTCAGGAGTTAATAGAAGCATCAAAAGCCAGGATCTTCTCACCTCTACTTTCTTAAACCAATACATTTAAATTTTGCACCTGCAAAAGAAGACGAAAAAAAGAAAAGAAAGAGAAAGCATTCAGCGAGAGGACCTTTGAAAACTAAATGATAAGTCCATTGACTAAACAATCCTAAAATACAGGGAATGGAAATAACTTCATTTGGACCAGCGTGGATGTATGTTAACTTTTTTCCTTTAACCAAGCTGGATCACTAATTAAATTATATATGAAAAATTATCATTTCCTAAATCTAAGGAAATTTAATCGCTGATGAATTATATTAGTGGTAATGAAGTTTGCATTAAAATAGAAGTTCCTTATATTGGGAATAAAAATGAATGGGCACAGCTGAAACCATAGCTTAACTGAAGAATCAACGAACGCCTCTGTAATAGCATGTATAAGAAGGAACTGGTTGTTGTCGAATTCAATTAAAATGGGCTTCACAACGGACATGATCAGTTAGTCGCACAAGTTGGAACAAAAAACTGGGAAAAAGATTGGCCATCTGAATTTTGTTAACTTCTATCCTTACTTTCAATGAATTTCAATAATATGTACAACTAATAAAGTGTGATTGTGTCAATAGAAACTCACGACCAGATCCCCTAGGAGAACTCTGGATATTAATTTGCTCCAGTGGTACTCCAGAGGCAACTAAGATGTTCAGAATTTCAATAACCATTGCATCAACCTCACGGCATTTGATTTGAGCTGTCCGAAGACGGTCAGATACAACAGATGGTTCCAGAGGTTTGCATCTTCCTTCTGTTCTCTCAAAGTTTGTTCGCATCTATAGCAAAATACAATTGTACTAAACGAGTCAACAAAAGATTTTTACTTTAGTAGCACAGAGAGTTGAAAATCTTAAAATTAATACCTCTGAAATATCAAGTGTAAGCTTCTCTAGAATTGGTGAATGTTGGAGGAACCCAATTAGCCCACTGAAGTCATCAGCCACAAACCAATCTTCAAGCACCAATGTCTTTAGATTTCTAAATGTGGGGCAATATTTTATATCCCTGCTGAAAACAAACTAGCCAAAGAGCAAAGTGGCAAATATAAGATCAGGAACCAATAACTTTTCAGGTGTGTATCGCATACTACTGAATTGTGAATATTTATTCTAGTTGAAGAGTTAAAAGTGCAAACTAACTAGAAGTCTAGATGAACGTGCTGACTAATCAAAAAGATTTAACCTGATATTCCGATAACCTGCGAGATTAACATCACTCAACAATCATTATCCAATGCTTCATTTCACTAATGACGAGAATTTTATGAATTACAGGTGTATGAATTCAAGAATACAGCATAGCATGATGATGATCTCAAACAAAAAAAAAAGGCATGACGATCATGAATAAACTGCATGGTATACTGCCATATGTTGGAATAAACATAAAGTGTCTTCCGTCAAAGAAAACGACTTTGAGACTAATAGAGTTACCACTTCAGGGGGAGCAGACAACAACAAGTTTGTAGCTTCCGACAAACCACTTAGAAGCACGCAGCTTGTGCGATTATTAGTAATTCGGACACCCGTCACATTCGTCGCCACAACCTTGAATGGTACCAGTATCAAAACATTTATCCAAGACATCACGATCTTCAAAAGTAACTACTGCAGATTCTAATGATGGCATCCTTTCAAGAAACGGAGCCTGCCCTCCACATATTAATAAGGTCAAGGAAACAAGACTTGGTGTACGAATTCGAGTGCGGCCCGTCAGGTAAAGGTCACACAGCGTAATGCTGAGATGCTGCAACGAAGGAGACCAAATTTCATCAGAAACGATATAGGAATCATCAATTTCCAGGTCGAGCAGAGCTGGACAGCCTGAAAAATCAAGTTCGTCACAGATAGACACCATGGAAAGCTCTAACTTGGTAAGATATTCGGAAGCAAATGGCCAGCAGTTTGGTCCCAACTCCAAGCGTTCTCTATCTATTTCCTCGCAGTGGAACCTGAGTTCTCGGACATGGCAGCGCAGAGCGCACTGGATCCATTCATCCACCGGTGCCTCATGCATGGTGGTCGTCTCGTCCTCCTCCTCATCCGTATCAAAATCGGACAGATCAAAATGACAGGAATCAAGCGGCGCCCAGGCGGCGTCTCCATTGCCAACGCTGCGGAGGCGCAGCAATTCGTCCACGAACTCGATGAACTCGTCGACGGTGCCCCACCCGGTGATGTGGAGTCCGGGGGATCGAGTCCAGATGTCGCGCCAGGAGCGGGCGAGCACGGACGTCTGCACGGCCTCGTGCGCCGGGAGGAAAGACAGTATCAGCTCCAGGACGCCGTCTGGCAGGGCGCTGATGCGGTCCTGGACCTCCTGGTCTGCCATTCCGTCGCTGCGAGCGCACCAGAACACCAGCTGAACGAAGGCCAGGGCAACCAGAAGAGAGAGGTCAGGGAGGGTGCTTCCTTGCTTCATCTTCCTCCGGCGAGGTGCTCGGATGGCCAGAGTTAATCTCTCTCCGCTTTGGATTTCCACTAGGGATATATTAAGTGTGCCACTGGTCTCTTAGCCTACCCCTGCCCGTCCGCCTCCCAATCTCGTCATCAAGTCGAATGCTCCGTTTCCATTCAGCAACACTTTGGGTTCCGCAGCCGCACCTGTACCGCAACGCTTTGAATTCCCCAATACGCTGCTCTCTCATTGCATTCCAAAAACTCTAGCGGTGATCAGAGAGCAGCTGCATCCTCGTGATTGATGTCGCCTAAACCTTTCGGCCTCACAGGCGTTGACGCCTAAACCACACACACCACCGCCTCTTCCCTTGGTCAACATGGGCTTTATCGCTGTTTACCTTCCTTTGTAGGCACTGCAGGCCCCTGTTGTTGTGGTGGCACTAAGACAGGTTGCTGTTGAGGTTGTGTAGGATGGCGAGGTCCTGTGTCAGCTCCACCCCCAGCAGCCCCCATGTTCTGAACATTAGTCACGCCAGTATTAACAAAAGCCTGAGGATTAGTATGTTGCGGACGACGTTGCCCAGCAATTCCTCTTCCCCCCGTCTCCAGTGCACGGTCACCTCGACCCGGTCCTTGGTTCCTGCCTCCTCTAGACCCTCTCGTCTTGCCACGATTCCGAGGACCGCCACGAGCCGGGCCAAAACTAGGCCCTCCATATCCAGGGTTAAATTCTGCAGCACCATTATTGAACTGAACACCACTAGCTCTTCTCATCGGCATCCCATCTTGGAATCCTCCTACTGGTTGATACTGGACACTACCTGGGTGATTAGGAGGCACAAAATTACCTCTTCTTTGATTAGGTCCATAACTAGCCGGATTATTGAAATGACCCCCATGTTGAGGTGGACCGTTGTTGTTCCACATCTGCCCGGCCTGCATCTGTGCACCATGTCCTCCTTGCATCAATGGTTGATTGCCCATTTGGAACCATATGAGGCCCCTGCAGCGGCGCCCCCCAACCAGCACCTTGACCATGCCTGTCGTTGAAGGTTGGATAAAGCCCGCCTCCACCTACACCGCCCCCAAACGCCCCTTGGAATCCGCCATTGTTACCTCCTCCATTGAAACCGCCACCAACAGGTCGTCCACCGTCCATTGTCGGCCGTCGAACAACGGCGGCGTACGTGAGGTGATCGCCGCCAGAGAGTTGTGGTAGGGTTCGTGTGGAAGATTGTCGATAACAGTTTGGTAGCTTTCCTTTGCGTGAAAGAAGGCGGCCCAGCGCGTTAGGCCGAAACCAAACCATTCTGATCCCGTCCACATCGTGACTTCTTTGCTCCGCCCATGACGGCCCAACTTTGCAGCTGTTTGACCCGGATCCAAATTCAAATTTGAACTGTTGATCCTGTCCCTTGCCGGCGACCTCCATCTGAACTCCGGCGATCATTGCACGGGATGTCTCCAATCGTCAATGGTGGGGAAAGGCGAGGTGTGGGAAGACACTACGGGAAACCACCCCTGGGCATGCAAAGGGCTATATGCACACGGCAACCCCTTTGCCGTGTGTTGCACTCGGCAAAGGGCACACGGCAAATATGTACCGGCAAATAGTACTTTGCCGAGTGCCATTTGTCGGGCACACGGCAAAAACTTTGCCGAGTGCCCCACGTGGCGCTCGACAAAAAAAAGGTGTTGACGGCCGTCAGCCGTGAACCGACACTTTGCCGAGTGCCGTGGGTCCTGGCACTCGGCAAAGTTTAATAGTTTGCCGAGTGCCGTGGGTCCCAGGCACTCGGCAAACTATTGCCTCTTTACCGAGTGCCACGCTGGCACACACGGCAAAGAATGGCATCTTTGCTGAGTGCCTGAGCCACGGCACTCGGCAAAGAATATATACACTCGGCAAAATATTGTTCCAGATTGCAATAAACATTTT
The DNA here is from genome assembly GCA_012490785.1 of Eragrostis nindensis. Taxonomy (NCBI): domain Eukaryota; kingdom Viridiplantae; phylum Streptophyta; class Magnoliopsida; order Poales; family Poaceae; genus Eragrostis; species Eragrostis nindensis. Next base: position 1,415,293 of record JAAXCT010000023.1, read on the forward strand.
AAATCGATTACAACCTGAACCACAATCAACAAAAAACATCATATATCACATATATCAACCAAAACATCATCACATATCACATATTTGAGCCCACATCGAACGGGAGACGCCTAACTAGGTTACGCGTGACCTACAGACATGAATGGAAAAAGAGGAGGCTTTTATGTCTCACCTTGCTGTCTGCAAAGTGTCGAGTGGAAGACGGTGTGCACAAACCCCTCCTGCAAAGAACGGAACATATATAAAAGAGTCAATTCCAAATTCCGACATAGGAATGATTACTTGCATATAATAGCTATATTCAAGTTCATTTTTGCTCTCGAGGAGGTCCATTGTGTGTGTGTGATTTCATATGTTTACAATGTGTCACATTGCCTTATGGCGTGACTTCCTCGTATTCTACCGTGACACAAATGAAAATAGCCAATAAGGCATTAGGGAATTCATGTAAGATATGTGCTGGTCATGCTTGGCAAGCTCGATGGATAAAGGCACTAGGGAATTCTATCAGGATGGCTTATTCGCATTGGTGAACACAGACGGTTCAGTTTGGCGTACACAACAAACCTTAGCTAGTATTTTCATTAGCTCCAAGGGATGGGTGTATTATATACAAGAGATGCTGATACTCGGAGCAACAACAGAGCGAGCTTGGTATACTATCAGGACTGCTAGATGAAAGCAACTTAAACTATTCTATTTAAAATTCAAACTAGTTCACCGTCAAGTATATTGCAGTTTAATGGTTCAGAAATTATAGCAGTCAGCATCAGACACACAACTAGCATCAATTGGTTCATCAGCAGAGAAACATACAGCACACGGTTGGACATAGCAACATGGTCAAACTTGGTGTTGCACACACGGGCAGTTGCTTCTCCCACGGGATAGCACATGCACATCCAGTTAGTATAGCAAACCTATCTCCAGCAGCCGTCTTCCAAGACTGAACAAAATTTCGCAGGCACGAGCATCCATGATCTCAAGTTGCAAAGCTTATCGTTTTCCAGTTGCAAGCACAAAATTTCGCAGTTCCAGTTGCAAGCACATCCAGGCACATGCACAAAATTTCGCAGGCACGAGCCGTCTTCCAAGACTGAACAAAATTCCTAGCTTATCGTTTTCCAGTTTCCAGTTCCAGTTGCAAGCTAGGACGAGCCCACGGAGTGGAAGGCTAACGAAATTGCGCGAAAGCTATGGTACCGGGCTTCGCATGGCCAGATCCAGAACCAGCAGCAGCGCAGAGGGGCATAGGGAGGGAGGAAGCGGGACTCACCGGCGCCGCCACTGGCACCTCCGCCGCCGTCGACACCTTTCAGCAGCAGCGCGGTGGAGGGAGCTTTCGGGGCCGGGCAGCGGGCGTCGGCGGAGGAGGGGGCCGCCGGGCCGTGTGGTGGAGGGGAGGGCTGCCGGGGCGTCGCGGTGGGGGGCCGGCGGACGGCGGCCGGCCGGCCGACGGGCTCGAGGTCGGGGCAGCGAAGCTCGGCCGGGGAGGGCGCGGCGAAGCTCGGCAGGGGAGGTCGGAGGCGGGGGCGGGCGCGCGGGGGCAGACGGGCCGTGGGTAGGCGGGCGCGGTGGTGGAGGCGGCGCGGTGGCGTTGGGCGGCGCGGTGGGGGGGCGGCGGCGGCGGCGCGGTGGGTGGGGAATGGAGAAGAAGAATGAGGAGAGGAGAAGAAAAGAGGACGCACGCGGCTAAGTGTAGATTCAACAGGTTTGCCGAGTGCCCGCGATCCGGCGCACGGCAAACTCAAATCTTTGCCGTGTGCCCGCCACGTGGCACACGGCAAAGATTTGATTTTCTTTTTTTTTTTGACAACACGTAGTTTTCAATTTTAGATAATTATTTCGTCGACAATATGATTTCAAACAAAAAATTTATCAACATGAAAGTTTCATAACTTTTCGAGATCTACAACTTTTATTTTAACAATTTTGCCATCCGATATTGTGAGATTGTTTAAAATATTCAAATTTCAAAAATTGAGAAATTCAAACGTACTTTACGTCAAATTTCAAAAATCGACTATTTGATTTTAAATAAAAAAGTTGTCAACATGACAGTTTCATAACTTCTCGAGATCTACGACTTTTATTTTTAGTATTTCTCCATCCGAAATTGTTTCGGAAATTCAAATTTTCAAATTTGAGAAATTCAAACAATTTTTCCGTTGACAATTTGAATTCAAATAAAAAAGTGTTCAACAGCAAAGATGTGTAACTTATGTAGATCTACAACTTTTATTTTGATCTTTTTTTTCAAAAATAATTATAGACGTATTGTCCACATATTCCAAATATCCTTCTTCGTGTTTCGGAAAACTATCTGGGAGCTCTAGGATTTTTGAACAAATTTACTAGCGCTTTGTCGAATGAAAAAATACTAAAATAAAAAGTGTAGATGTTGTCAAAATATACAACTTTGCAGTTCAAAAATTTTTTATTTGAATTAATTTAGAGGCCCAAAAAATTAATTGAAATAATATTTGCCGAGTGTAATGGAGAAAACACTCGGCAAAGGACCCTCTTTGCCGTGTGCTAGCCCGGGGCACTCGGCAAAGGAGCTTCTTTGCCGAGAGCCAGGATGGAACACTCGGCAAAAATTAGAAATTTTGCCGTGTGTTTTTTTTTGCCGAGTACCCGGGCCCACCTCGCTCAACGGCCGTCAAAAAAAATTCTAACGGGCGTCAAAGTTTGCCGAGTGTAATTTTTTGCCGAGTGCTGTGCTGCACCTTTGCCGTGTGTCGGCCACGTGGCACACGGCAAAGTGTGATCTTTGCCGTGTGCTTGCCGCGTGGCACACGGCAAACTGTTGTCTGCCGGGTGCCATTTTTTTGCCGGGTGCGGCACTCGGCAAAGATTATTTTTGCCGTGTGCCCGAGATTAAACTCTCGGCAAACGCTATGGCACACGGCAAAGCGGGGGGTTTCCCGTAGTGAGAGGACCTTTCCAAGCCCCAGTATCCGTACCTTTTTTCCTCCCTTGAACCAACGCATGGATGATCTTCCTCACAAGAGTTGCCGGCCTGTCCATGGACACCGGTGTATTCACTGCGGTGGCCTTCACACTGATCACTGGATCATACAACAGGGAATCGGCTTCCTTCATCTCTTCCACTGTAAACCCTGCTTCAGTAACTCTTCTTACCAAAGATTCCACCGTCGGAGAAACAGGTGCAGATTCCGTTGTCAATTGATCCCCGCCGCCAGCCCAGAGACGAGCTGCAGTTCCCTCAGACCGTAGTCCATCAAGAGGGTCTGCAGATGCTCGTAAGCCTTCTACCGGCGTGGACCAGTTGACATCGTCATCCTCCTCACCTTCTCCGATGGTGTCTTCTTGTTTATCTTCAGCCTTCTCCTCCTCATCGCCGCTGGCTGCTTGTTCAGCCGCCAGCACGCCAGCCCAACGGTGTCAAATTTCGCCCACGGGGGCGACACGTAGACGCCGGCGGTCTCCTCTCATCGAGTGAAAGACGCAGCCGGAGTAGGCGTAGGCGCTGTCGACAGCGACGTTAGAGTCGCACCGCGATCGCCAGATCGCCCTTTCCGTATTTTCCGCTCACCACCCAACTTCTCGATGAAGATTGTTCTATGGTAATGATGGGTGTTTTGTTCATATGAATTGAGGGATGGTGGGCTAAATCAAGATAAAAACATAGTTTGATCTAGAAATATGGAGTGACTCGTCGGACATGATTACACGAATGAATCCACGGTTAAGTCTGCATTTGTTGCTAAGATGGGGCCGGCGTGCCTCAAAATAAAATGATGTGAAAGAGAAGGAAAGGGTACCTTGCTAGTTGTACCTCTGCCTACCGACATGTTATCCTACCGCTGCCCTATTGACGTGTTATCCATGATGATTGCAATTGCGATTATCCTGCAGGTAAAGTTGGACAAGCTCTGCAGAATGTACGTGCTTCTAGTTAATGAAGCTAGTTTTATGGGTGATTCTAGTTTCATGGCAAGTTTACCTTTACTTATTCCTCGCCATGATGCTAGATTTGGGAGGTTCCATGGTATATTGTTGCTTCAATGTGCTCATTCACTAAGGAAGTTATCTCTCTCATTTATCATATTTTCATTGTGATATATTTGCATACCTAATGTAGCTGTGTAGTTTATATTTCACTTACTTCGATCCCTTGTGGTTTGCTGAGTATGTAAGTAATCACCCTTGCTCAATTTGTGACCAGTTTAAGATGGTGGGGTTGGAGAAGAGTTATAGTTACTTTTAGAGCTAAGGAGTTTTTTGACTATTGTATATCTTAGGGCGCTCCTACACTCAAGCTTTGGTTGTTTCAAAGATATTTACGAACTTCTTTTCCACTGATTTGGGAGATGTTTTGGTTTGGAAACTTGTTCTTCTGACTCATTTTGTATATCATGGTTTGTAATAATTAAAGGTGAGATGTTTATATGAAATTTGAAGCTCTGCTTGTTATAATATCATCCTGTGTACGACTATTCATCTCGGATGGTCACTTTGTGCATCCTAAACTATGAGTCCATCACGACTCTCTCTAAAGATCTAGATCCCCCAATTCCATCACCATTGTTCACTCACCGGAGGAGGAGGATATGTGCTTGCCGCTATCCCCCCGCTCGCTGGTGGAGGGAGGAGGGTCTCATTGCTCCTACGCTCCGATGTGAGGAGCCGTGCTCACGCTACAGCCCCGCTCACCGGAGCCAATGGTGGCAGAGAAGTCGTCTTCTTTTACTTTTGAGTTGATAACGATTTATTCTGAGTTGAGACTCGATCCTCAAAATCAACTTAAAGCTTTCTAAAATTTACTGGAAATGTTTTTGAATCCATTTGAGTATCTGAATTTGGCTTCAAATTTCAACAAGTGGACATGGAACTTTTTCAAATTCACATGAAAGTTGATGTGTTTCAGTTTCATTTCCATTTAGATTTTGGTTGGGGAACGAGGAAGAAATGTAGTCTAGGAGCTTCGTCGTTTTCTATCGGAACAGGGACGCTAGCTATTTTGCTTGCGCTCACATTTTTTTTGGGCTCCCCCGCGCGAGCAGCCTGGTGCGGGTGCCATAAAATTGTCAACAGTATATGAGCATCTAAAATGGTTACAAGTCAGTTGTAGCTATATGACGCCATTTACAATTCTTTTCCAATCTAATGGTAGAAGACGACTTAAAGGCATCAGTCAAATGAGTTAAAAATCACAAACAAGTCTTCTTGTTTTTCAATTCATAGAAACATGTAGCGCCAGTTGACACCACAATGCTGGAAGAGCCTTCGATCGGCCCTACAGAATAGAGATGGGAGTATTGTTGAAGAACGGTGCTATACACACGACTGCAGTTTACGGCTGCCGTGTACGACCGGTTTGTCTCATGAATCAGCAAATCACGTCGTTAGCAAATCATGGAGTAGTTAATCACGGGAAATCATGCACGAGACAAACCGGTGATTAACTACTCCGATTAATCACGGCAGTCGTAGCGTGCAATCGTGTGTATAGAGTTTTCCATTGTGGAAACCAAAAAAGGTCCTAAGTTTTGAACCACATATATGCAAATGGGCTAGAATTAGCAAGCACATCCAACTGGCATCAAATTCAGAATATATGAATAGTCTTTAGCTACATATATATATAAACACATTTGAGATGAAACAAAAGTTAGGTTGCAAAGGTACTGTCATGAACCCGTTCATGACAGGTACAGATGAATCGATCCGCATGTAACTTACCGCGTCCGCCCCATGATATCCTGATTGCCAAGGGCCACAACAATATTAAAACTGCAAAGCTAACTCCGATTGGTTCTGCATAATGGCGTGAACATTATCTCCTCTGGTTGACATGAAAAGCTGTCCAGATATAATTGAACCCTGCATGATCGAAATGGGAAATTTCAGACATAATAAACGGCAAAATCCATTATTGAGTTATTGGAATAAACAAAGTTCCAACAAGGGAACAACAACGGCAATGGGATATTCGTAGCTGACGGGAGCATGGTGGACATCTTTCCATCCATCTCCACAAAAATAGCAGCATTCACTAGACTACGAGGCTCAACAATATCCATACAACAATCCTTAAACAGAGGTGGTGTAAAATTGGCTGAGGCGTGATTCAGTAAAAGTGGTTAATGATTGAAGAGGAAATTCAGTGAAGTACTCAAGCTCCTCCATATTAAATAGGAAACTAGCAGCTCTAAATATATAGAAAAATAGAGTATCATTGTGGAGATTAAGGAGTGAATAAATGATGACGATGTATAATAATATGCACTTATTCAAGGTAGCAGGAAGCGGTATTTTCCCTTTCCATATGTGAACAAAGTGAATTTCTACCAGAGGTTGAAATATTAGTTAATGAGAATGTCATCATTTTGCTTCTGCAACATGAATGAAGAATCTCAGGCTCTCAGCAAACAAGATTTTGATAGATGGTCACCAGAAGCTCAAAATTTTAAATGCACTCTAGAAGCTTGCAATCAGCAATCCTTTACGACAAAGATATTATATAAAATATTCAAATAAAAGATGCCAAAATACCGGGAAAACTAAACAATAATAACCAATGTTTACTCCCTATTCTCTAAACAAAATGGTATTTTTATTTTCTCAATAAGAAAACCCGTAAAATGATTATGAAAACATACAACTATACCGAACACAAATCTGCAAAATATTTTTTCAAATGATACAAAATATAATAGAAGCATCGCAGGCCTGGATCTTCTTACCTCTACTTTGAGCTAAGACTAACGCATTTAAAGTTAACACCTGCAAATGAAGATAGAAGAAAAAAAAAACACTCAGAGAGGACCTTTGAAAAAATAAGTGAAAAATTCCTTTGAGTTGATATCTTATCGTAAAATACAGGGAATTGATATGAACTTCACTTAGATGAGCATGCAAGTGTGCTAGCTTTATCTATTTATAACCAAGTTGGACCAATTAAATTAAATAAGATGAAAAATATCATTTACTCCTTAGACAAACAACGTCAGGAAAGCAAAATAAATAAGCATTAGTGGTAATGCAGTTTGCAATAAAATGGAGTTCACATAAATATAAGTTGCATAGAAAGATAAAATGTAAATAAAAGGGAAGGGCATTACTGGCACCATAGCTTCACTGAAAAATCATCACATAACATGGTAATAGCATGTATGAGCAGGACATGATGCTGGAACTCAATAAAATGGACGTCACAGAGGACAGTAGTTGCACGAGTAGAAACCATAAACTGGAGAACATTCATTAAACATTCCATGGGGTGGAACTAGGCAAATAATTTAGACCTGCCGAACACCCTAACACCGTAAACTCAAAAAGTTGAAACAACTTGATGTGGTTAACTGATTATACTGAAGTAATTGTGATGCAATAAAATTTAGATGCCGAAGGGTATGTAATGCTTATTTCTCCGCACTACTGATGAATTTGTTCGAACAATAAGTGTGATATGTGTCATTGTGTCAATAGAAACTCACAGTCAGGTCCTAGAGCAGAACTTTGGATATTAATTTGCTCAAGTGGTAGTCCAGAGGCAGCTAAGATCTTCAGAATTTTCACAACCATTGCATCAACCTCATGGCATTTGATTTCAATTGTCTTAAGATGGTCAGATATAACTGATTCTTCCGGTGGTATGCACCTTTCCTCTCTTCTCACAGGATCCTTTTGCACCTATAGCAAAAGACATATTTTAATAGATGAATCAACCATGCATGGTAACTTTGATAGCACAGAGAGCTGAAAATCTACATGGCAAGAAACTTGAAGTGTAAGCTTCTGAAGAATTGGTGAATGCTGGAGGAACCAAATTAGTCCACTGAAGTCATCAGCTACAAACCAATTGACAAGTACCAAAGTCTTGAGATTGCTAAATGTGGGGCAACATTTTATATCCCTGCCGAAAACAAACTAGCCAAAGAGCAAAGTAGCAAAGGTTAGATAAGGAACCAGCAAATTAAGTTCATTATGTGTATCATATCATAGAGAACTGTGAATATTTCTTTTAGTTGGAGAGTGAAAAGCACAAACTAACTAGAAGTCTAGAAAAATGTGCTGATTAATCAGATATCTTGTATAGACACATCGAGTTTCAGAAAATAATACACCTATATTTGCAATAGTGAATAAGCAATGAAATTAACATCACACAACAATCACTAGCGATCCCCTTTTTTATTTTGAGGGAGAATTTCATGAATTCCTGGAGTAAGAAAACAATTCAAGTAATAGCATAGAATAAACTATACAGAATGTTCAATTGAAACATGATGACATGAAAGAGCCAAAAGACCATTGGGGGTTGTTGCATACAAAACATAAATCTTATGTGTAAAGTCATACTGTTATCTGTTAGTATGATAATGAAGATGTAGTTGGAGTAAGCGATTTTTAGACAATAGAACTGAATAAACATCAGGAGCACATAACAAGAGGAAAATTACCATATCAGGATGAGCTGACAACTCCAAGTTTGTAGCTTCACACAATCCATTCAGAAGCAGACAGCTTGTGTAGTCACTATGAGGCCAATAATAATCAATACAACCGTCACAAATATCGCTGTCACAACCATAAGTGATACTAGTAGAACACTTGTCGTAAGAGGTATAATCAAGTTCAACAACTGCAGATGCTAATGATGGGATCCTTTCAAGCAATGGAGTCCTTCCAGAACATTGTATCAATTACAAAGAAACAAGACTTGGTGCACGAATTCGAGTGCGGTCCATTTGACCATATTTGCAGCCCATCAGACCAAATTCACAGCGAGCGATGCTCAGATACTGCAACGATGGAGATGAAATTTTTTTCAGGGTTGAGGAAGGCATTGTCAACTTCCAGATCCAGAAGAGCTGGACAGCCTGAAAAATCAAGGCTGTCATTGACAGCCATACCGGAGAGCTGCAACTTGGTTAGATATGCCGAAACAAGGGTCCAGTAATGCAGTTTCAAGCGTTGTTTTGGTTCTACATCATCGTCGAAGCAGAACCGGAGCACTTGGACTTGGCAGCACAGAGCGTACTGGATCCGGCCATTAACCATAGCCGCACTGATGACCGTGTGTTCATCCCTGAAATCCCAAGCGGTCAAATCGAAATGACAGGAATGAAGCGGAGCCGATGCGACTTCTAGATTGCCGGCGAGGCGGCGCCCGGAGTCTGGGATGCCGCGGCGGAGGCGCAGCAGGCGGAACACGAACTTGGAGAACTTGGCGACGGTCCCCCATCCGGTGATGTGGAAAGCGAGGGATCTCATCCAGAGGTCGCGCCAGGAGCGAGCGAGCACGGTCGTCCGCACGGCTTCGTGCGCCGGGAGGAAGGACAAGATGTGCTCGCGGACGCCGTCCGGCAGGGCGCTGATGCGGTCGGCCCCGCTCGCCATGAACGGCGGCGCTTCCTTGTTCACCTGCGGGACACGAAAACAGCTTGAGCGACGGCTCAAGAGGGAAATCAGTGGTCAGAGGTTTGGAAGGGGCTCCTAACCGCGCTGATGTGCAGTCTCCGCCGCGCAGTGGGCCGGCTCGCCGGCGGCGGCAGAGGTGAGGCAAGGAACCGCCAGTCGCCGGAGTTGATTTTTTTTTTTTTTTGAACGGACCGGAGTTGATTTGGGTCTCGGAATCTTGGAATGCAGACTAGATAAAAATGTTGTTTCGAAGAAAGAAACGGGAGGAATGGGGTTTATTCCTCTCAAAAGTCAAAAAAAAATATGTACTAATCTAAACACTCTAAAGATAAAAGTTACATCCATTGAAAAATTTCACGTATACATAGTTCATTTTATTTCTAAAGATTTCTTGGGCCTTTTTAGCTTAGTGTAGTTTATATATCACCTGGGTAATTTACAAAGTGATCCCACCGTTACATAATTTTAGGCCCACACAAATGTGAGATTTTTGTGAGATTGACGGAGATGAATAGGGTTTATCCCTCTCAAAAGAATTCTAAATCTAAACATTCTAAAGATATGAGTACATGATACATCCAGTGAAACCTTTCAAGTGTACATATTTAATTTAATACCAAATATTTTTAAGCTCGGTGTGGTTTATATATCATACAGATAATCTACAAAGAGATCTCACCTTGATTTCTAACCATTGAATCTATTACATGATTTATATCAAAGAAGAGCTCTATTACATGATTTGTATCAAAGAAGAGCTCTAGAGTGATGATAATCCCTTGCAACATCACCTTACATATTAACGGGCCGTTTGTTGTGCTTCTTCACCGCTCCGCTCCCAGCTCCCCGCGGTACTGTAGTGTGGAGCATGGTCTATTATTGAGACAAAACTAGTTGGGAGTCGAGGGAGCGGGTTTGGTGTTGCTGCTTAGCTCCCGTGAACAGGGCATGACCAGTGCAGAGCAAAATCAGCGAGAAGCAACACCAAACAGAGCTAAACTTCTTGTTCCTTGACACATAATGAGTGAACTAAACTTGTTGTTCTTTTACACATAATGAGTGAGCTAAACAATCCCTAATGAGTGAACTAAACTTCTTGTTCTTTGACACATAAATACCGTTATGAATATTTGTTGTCGTTCTTTGACACATAAATCCCGTTGTGAACATTTGTATTGAATCTAGCACGCGTGCCGCTACAAGTAAGAGGTGTCTATTGATATAGCTCCGCTCATTAAGGCACAACTTTTAAGGCTCATTCAAGAATGAGTTGGCTTAGTTAAGCTCTTGAGCTGGCTCCATAGGCTCGTGAGCATAATTGAACTTGATTATTTCCAAAAATATTGAACTCGATTATCAGAACATTAGTTAGTTGAAGCAACTTGACAACATAAAAGTATCTCAATAATAAAAAAATTATAATATAAGAGAACATGTCAAAATTAATAATCTGAGTTAAGAACTCAGGCAATAAAAATGCCAGATAGATATTTCAACATAAACATATTTTTTTTTATCAAAACCATACTACGTATCGGTCGGCAAATTAAGCTTCACCAACATATATTAAGTATCAGTTTCCTATTGAACTGAAGGCTAGTATATATGTAACTGAGCCTAAAAGTTATCTTACGAGCATCTCACGAGTAGACTTATTAAGAAAACAAGTTGTGATGAAAACTCAGACTAGTCTCTTTGAAAGGCCGAACCAAGCTGCTAGACAAAATCGAGCGATTTTGCAAACCCTAGTTATAAGTGCTTACCTCAAAGATGTGGTTCCATCTTCGTTTTCATGTTTTGTTTTTCTAATTCAACATTGCTCATGTTTAGGGCCTGTTTGGTATGGCTTGTTGTGGCTTTTGCCTCACTGGGTTATCAACTTTATGGTATTGTAGCACATTGTAGCATGAAGGATTAAACCCAAATAAGCTTTTTTTTTTTTGGCTTTTTTTGGCTTATGTCAATGGAGCTTGGAATAAACCATAGCTCATAAGCCATGCCAAACGGACCCACAGTGGATCACCATCTCTTTTACAGAACCCTGGGAGAAGATAATGCAAACATTGTACATGTTTGAGGCTGATCAAAACGTGGTTAAACTTTCACAAAAAAGAAAAAAAACATGGTTAAACCGGGCCGTAATGGGCTACAGACAAGCTAATCTCGTTCCAGGCCTAACGTTCAGCTTCAGGCCAGGCCCAAAACACAGCTCGCGAGCTTACCCACACCGTCCACCGCCTCCTTCTCGGCCCACCTACACCTCCGCCGCCGCATATATCCCCCGCACCCGAACGCAAAATCCGTACACCACCACATCACCTGATCTGATCCTCCAACAATCATCGCGCGCCGACCCACGCCCCGAGCCCAACTCGAACCCAAACCGCGCCGGAATCGAGCCCGACCCGCGCCGCCTGGGCCCCACCTTGACTTATTTCCGTTTTTTCTCTCTGTCCTCTCCTAGTCCCCCGTCTCTGACCGTCTCCTCCCCGCCAACGCCGCCATAACCCTAACCCTAACCCGCCGCCGCTGACCGCGGCCGCCGCCGGCGAGGCCCGGTGCCCCGCGCGCGCCCTCCAGAGAGGCCGTCCTTCGGGACGAAGGCCCCTCCCCCGCGGCCGCGCCGCCGCAGGGGATACATAGGTAACGCCCGACCCTCCCCCAACCCCGGCCCGATCCGATCTGCTGCGGAGTCCTGGCGCCTTACCGCGCGTCTAGGGCTAGGGTTTTCTTGCTTGGGGATTTAGCTCTTGCTTCCACAGGTCGAGGATTCGCGATTTTTTCTTGCGTCGTTCAGCTGAACATGCTGTTTAATTTTATCTAGTTTTGTGTTTTTTAATATTCGTTTAATCAGAATAAAATAAAAGAAATAGTGTCTGTTGCTGTAGACCTGAGTTGTTACAGTTGAGTTTGTGGCATGCTGGTTGGCCCAATAGGTAGCAATGTGTAGTGTTTATGGCATAGGAGGGTCAATGCTAGGATCAGTAAATGGTGCCCTTTATGTTTGTTGCCATAATTGAGATACTGTAGGACGAGGTTATGCCCAGGATATGTTTCTTATTTACTAATTTGTCATCTTTTACATATCTTATTAAGCAATGTACTTTGGAAACAATTCCTTACGTTCTCTTTGTAGTATGATTTATGGTGTTTGTGATAAGACGCTTTGAGTCCGTTATGTGGGTGGTTGCTAGATTCCCTGTTCCTGGATGTAATTAATAATTATCTCATTTCAGTTGCGAGATACAAGCATGATGGCTCAGACCCTGCAGGGGAAATCCCCACATTATGCACCAAGTAGCTTTTCCGCTCAGGAACAGTTATCAAAGAGAGACATGGAAGCGCTTCTGAAAAATATACATCAGCCTAACTCTGCAATTCGCCGCGCTATTGTTTGGCGAATGTAAGTTCTGAAACCACTCTTATTGGCAGTTAATTCCTGCAAATCGCTAGGTGCTGTTAACTTTGGTGCTTCATCAGTTCACCATGGGTGGGTTTTACCAAATTTTACAGATATTTCACCACTTCTAGCGTCAAAAAGATTGATTTTCATGTTAATCTATTGCTGTCCATATTTTGTCTATGGGAGCATGCATTGTTCTGTGGTTATATGAACGTCAACACAATGAGCTATTTGAACATCTTGAGTAGATTGGCCATGCTGGTGGACTGGCTCAATTCAATGGCAGACAGAAGTGCTAAATTTGAGTATTAGGAGCGGCCAATTGCCGGTGTAGTTTTTGCGTAACTATGTTTGATAGCGGCTTCAAAGACTACATTTGTATCTCTTATTTTGCTGCCTAGCCTGTCTAGGGGCCATGTACGTGCTAGGAGATACCATCTCCTGTAACTGGTATTCTAATTTATCCTGTTTATTAGGCAGCTAGCTAGCCTTGCCTAGGCTTATTTAAGATGGATTTGGTGCTATGTTCTTGTCTGCCACCACTTTAGAGCCTATTGCCTAGGGGATCACATCTATTGTGAGTCTAAGAAAAATCGATTATACTTTTATTCATATATTTAATAATTACAAGGCTGAACTCTACAATTTGTTCATATTTTCTTAATAAGGTGTTACAATAATTAATCTTTACCTGAATGCCGGGGTATATTATTGTTAGCACTGTGTTCATGACATGAGAAGTATGTGTTTGTACCTAGCCTACACTAGGAATCATATCTCATGTGGTATCTTATTTTCAATTGATGAATTAACAGCTTCTTTTGACTGGAATTGTTTTTGTGCATGGATTGGGTATGAAACAATCCTTAAGATTCAGGACAACCTAAGGGTAGTTGCAAAATGAAATGTTTGGTTCATATTTTCTATACAATTTTAGTGTCTACCTCTCTTTTCCTATAGAATGTTAAGCTTACAGTTTTCTTAGGGAGGACAACAGAGTGGTTGTAAGAGATAGCCGGTCCTCTACTTTTTCGGTCTATATCTCATTTGTCATACAGTATATTCTGATGCCTTTTTTCCCCTTCTATTCAGTGAAGCGTACCTGAAAGGGAGGAAAGAATTTAATAATTGGAACTCAGATACTCTTCTGGACCTTTCAAGAAATATTGATGAGAAACTCTTCAGAGATGCTCCAGAACCGGTTTGTGTTCTATCATGCTTCTATGTAACTACAATATATGATAAAAGGGTTCAATCTGGTTATTCTTGTACCCTTTTTTGCCTGCAATTTACTGTTGCTGCTGAAAATTATTTGGCCACAGTAGTATTTCTTTTCCGAAAAAAGAGATCTTTTACTCTTATCTCTGAAACTCTACAGAAAAATTATATGCATATTTTCGAATTGTATTCAGCCGCAGTAGTACTTCCATATCTGAAAAAGAAATATCATACACTTTTGAATGTCTTGCTAACCTTTAGTCCTTTTGTCAGTTCCAATACTTCGATCTTAACACTCTATCTGCTAGAGTAAATGCTGTGCTCAGTTCAATGTCATTTGGTGGCCACCAATATTCGTGGTTAAGTTCAGCAGCTTCGTCCGCACGACACTTACAGCAGAATGGGATACCAGTGCCAGATTCTTCTAGTATGTACCGTACAATTGGTCCTGGTTTTACTAATGCACCATTATGTGCAAGAGATTCAGCTTCAGACCCTGTTTTCGCTTCTCATAGTAAGTCTAGATGATCAGTTCCCTATGTTTATTTCACATGATAAGCCTTCAAAAACGTAGTTCTTATTGGCTTCATTTTGTCAGGATATGCTCCAGTGGATCACAATATGTTTGCCGCTAATCTTGCTCTAATTGGAAGGCCTGAAATATTTACAAACACCATAGTTGCTCCATGTTTCTTGAGAAGTCCACAATGCAGTTCTGGCTTTGGGGGGATCATCAATGCCGAATTGCATAGTGGCCATGTTAAGGACCATTGTCCAGGTAACTATTTTTTTTCTCCTGCCCTAACTATTTCTATTTGATTTGGTCATACAGGACCATTAGCATCATACATTACCGATTGAATATTGCCAGGTGACTTTAATCAAATTGGTAGTCCACAACCATCGATGTCTGGGAGTTCCAGTCCTTTCTCAGCAGTGTGTGAGCCAACTACAAGTTCCAGAACGGTGATAAGATCTTCGGTGGACTCTCTCTCTAAAACAAATGGACATAAACTTACCACAGGTGTTGGTGTAAATTTCGTGAGTCAGGAACAATCATTTCAACCATACAGTGAATTTGAGAAAGATTTAAGCTGTACATTGATTCAGCCAGTTGTGGAATCAAACCTGTCAAATGTCACAGCTGAAAGCCATGAAATGGTGTACCTCGGCGACTACACTAAAAAGCGTCTATATCCCAAAGGAGAACATGGAGTTGACCAATCCATAGACACGAATGAAAAGTATTGGCGTATAACAGATTTTGGTAGTTGTGACCCTGTGAGAGAGATAGTGGAGAGATCTGAACAGACATCAAATAGCACGGTGTCAAAGCCAGCATCACCTATTTCAGATGAATCATCTGGCAAGCATCGTCCAGCAAAACGCCTGAAAGCTGATTCACACAATCCTGTCCATTTAAATCTAGTAGGGAATCTAGAGGAGCAAAAGCCTACTGTCAGTGGGACTCGTGTATATGGAGAAACAGTACATTCAGAAAACACAGAATTACCTAAAAAGTCACCGTGTTGCAGCTCTATGGAGGACAGTAATGCTGATATCACTAAGATACTTGAATCTGATGGTGAAGATGTGCATAATATGGAGGCTGCTAGATCACTGGAGACTCGTGTATCTGGAGAAACAATACAATCAGAAAACACAGAATTACCTACAAAGTCATCATGTTGCAGCTCCATGGCGGACAGTTGTGATGACACTGATAAAATGCTTGAACCTAGTGAAGATGTGCATAACCTGGAGGCCTTTCGATCACCAGAGACCTGTGCACAAACAGAAGAAAAATTGCACTATGCAAACTGTGAGATTGCAACATTGGATCAGATACCAAGAGGGTTAAACTCAAATTCAAGGAAAAAAAGAGGGGCTTCCATACTTTATGCATTAACTGCCAAGGAGCTTAGAGACCACATAAGTAGTCTAAACCAGCATATTTGTCAGGTAAGCGAAGAGCCCTTTAGAGTTTTTGATCCTGTAACTTATATACTATGACGCCAAGATATTATTAAGTTGTCCAATTATGTTTTTCTTTTCCATTCATATTGAATGCCTTTTAAGATTTTTATCTATTTACCTAGAGCCATAGTTCACTTCCCTGGTCACGATTCATTTTTAAATTTTTTTTTTTTTTTGCAGAGCAAGGTGTCATCTGAAGAATTTCAATCAACTGAAGGCTTACCTGATCAGAATACATGTAATTTATGTGGGATGGAGAGGCTTCTTTTTGAGCCTCCTCCAAGATTTTGTGGTCTCTGTTTCAAAATGATAAATTCTACCGGCTGCTACTATGTTGCAGTTGAAAATGGGATTGATAAAATTTCTATATGTAGCAAATGCCACCATCTTAGTAGTTCAAAGGGCAAATATGATAAAAGATTTAATTATGCAGAAACAGATGCCGAGGCAGAATGGGTAATGTGTCTTCCATCTCTGGTTATTCTTATGTATTTATATATATACAGACATTTTTGTTATATAGAAATTATTCATCTTTTTTTTGGGTCATTTCAGTGGGTCCAGTGCGACAAGTGCAAAGCGTGGCAGCATCAGATCTGTGCTCTTTTCAATCAGAAAATTGTCGACGAAGAGGCTGAGTATAGCTGTGCAAAATGTTTCTTGAAGGAAAAGGATAGTGGAGATATTCACTCACTAGAGTCTTCCACTGTTCTTGGAGCATGGGAGTTGCCAAGAACTAAACTAAGTGATCATGTTGAGAGAAGGCTTTCTGAGAGGCTTCAGTGGGACCGGCAGCAGAGGGCCATTGCCGCAGGAAAAGGTGTTGAAGAGGTATTTATCTCACATTTCTGCGAAACTCTCGAATATTAACCCCTGTTTTTTCTGTTGGGGAAAAGGAAAACGTTTTTTCTGCTTTCCGTAAACATTTCTGTTCTTCCGGTTCTTTCTTATCAGTAATTCGGTACCCAGAAAAAATGTCTGCACTTGATTTCTATTGGGTTAGAAATCGTTGTCTTGGTGTGGTCTTTGTAACCTGTATCTAATTTCCTTATGAAGGTTTTCTTGATGCTTCAACACATGTATTACATAACGTTTAGCTACGGTTCATGTTTTTCATTATGTTTTTTTTTTAAAAACTTTTACCGTGTTTGCATTTCATTGGAAGGTAGGGTGGTCTGCATGCATACAGTTCAAGCCTCAGTGAGTCTTTGCCTAACCAAATTATGTGTGTATCTAACTCATTAAAATACTATCCAAAATTTTGGGACTATTAGAATTTTTGGAAAGGTTTATGATTGCAGATGCTTGCTGTTCTATGTTATTTGCTTCTGTATCCAGTTTTACTATTGCAAACTGATGTTGGCTCTTGGATTATCTGATTTACTCTTTCTTTTGTGTTTGAATATTAGGTACCAGGAGTTGAAGGTCTTACCGTTAGAGTGGTATCTTCAGCTGACAGAGTACTGCAAGTCCAACCTCGTTTTCAGGAATTTTTTAAAGAGAAGTTCCCTCGTGATTTTCCATACAAATCGAAGGTTTGTTTGTCCATTGGATGATCAAGTACTGTTGGCCATAAAGTTGTATTTTCTTGATCTTATACTGACTTCTGTCTTCTATACAGGCCATTTTATTATTTCAAAAGATTGATGGTATAGATGTTTGTCTGTTTGCCATGTATGTACAAGAGTATGGTTCAAATTGCCCATCGCCAAATTATAGGCATGTTTATCTTGCATACATCGATTCTGTCAAGTACTTCAGGCCTGAAATCAAATCTGCAAGTGGAGAAGCTCTCCGTACCTTTGTGTATCATGAAATTTTGGTACGAGAAGTGCAAATAATCATCAAACACTTGTCTTCAATTGCATAATGAGTTTATTTGCTGATCTTTGTTCCAATGTTTATTTTAGATTGGTTATCTGGATTACTGTAAGAAACGAGGGTTTGTGAGCTGTTCCATATGGGCTTGCCCATCTACAAAGCGTGATGATTATGTTTTATATTGTCATCCGACAGCACAAAAGATGCCCAAATCTGACAAGCTTCGGAGCTGGTTTGTCTTCTGAACATGATACTAATCTTATTACCTAATTAATCATTTATAGGCCATAATTTTTCTATTTTGTTAATAATTTTAGGTACCAGAACATGATCAAGAAGGCTGTTAAGGAGGGTGTAGTTGTGGAGCGCAATACACTTTATGACTTTTTTCTTCAGCGCGAAATCAAGGCCGATGTCTCAGCAGCATTCTTGCCATACTGCGAGAACGATTTCTGGCCTGGTGAAGCTGAGAAACTCCTTGAGAAGAAAGATGATGACACCTCACAGAAGAAAGAGACACAAGTAGGAAGGCTCTTACGTGTTGCCAAACGCGATGAAAGAACAGGAAACGTTGAGGATATGTTGCTTATGCACAGGGTTAGTTTATTTAATTTCTAATTTCTGCCCTTTTCTGCATTTTACTAACATATTGGTTTTTATTGTTTCCCAGCTTGGAGAAAAGATGCGCACCATGAAAGAAGACTTTATTATGCTTTGTCTGCAGCAGTTTTGCAAGAATTGTCATCAACCTATTGTATCCGGTAAAAGTTGGGTTTGCACCAGCTGTAAGAACTTCCATCTTTGTGACAAGTAAGCATTTCCTCTAATCAAATGTATCATGTTTGTCGATCAATCTCCAATGTGAATATACCTGCTCCTTGTTTGTGTTATTTACTCAGATTGATAACATTGCTGGTTTCCATAGGTGTCATGCCAAAGAGCAGAATATGGCACCGAAGGACAGACATCCAGCCACAACGAAACAGAAGCATATCTTTCAAAGGGTATGCATATAATATTTGTTTGGGCTTGATTCATCCATAAAATAGGACAACCAGAAAATGGTTTTTTTTTATAGGCACATTATGGAATTTATATACTAAATGCTGTAGCTAACTGTCCAACAGATAGTGGTCGAACCTCTTCCTGACACTGATGATGGAGATCCAACAATGGAAAGCAAGTATTTTGACAGCAGAATTGATTTCTTAAAGCACTGCCAGGATAATCAATACCAGTTTGATACCCTCCGGCGCGCAAAGCACTCTACAATGATGATTCTTTATCTTCTACATGATTCTGCATGTTCTGTGTGCCACCAGGGCATGGATCATCGCTTGGCTTGGCGATGCCAAGTTTGTCTAGGCTGCAGCTTTTGTGATCCATGCTATAAACGAAGTGGTCAAAGCTTGCATATTCATGAATTGAGACAGACTGACAATCACAAATCATTGCAGAAGAACACTCCACTGGTATACATCTTAAATTAGCCTAAGCTTCGTATTCTTCTGTTGTATTCCCTAGTAGATAAAATCTAATCTTTGCCTGTTTGTGAATTTTTGTTACCTTGATAATGTTATGAGATCATTTTGTCTTCTTTCAAGATGGGTCTTTTTGTGGAAAACGTGATATTTCTTTTTTTGAAGTTTTGAAAATGTTATCTTCATCCACTAATGCAATAAGTTTCCTTTTGACATTAATAATCTCTAATACCAAAATCAATGTTTCATTTTTTTTTCCTATACGACTTTATCTCGAATAAGCTTCTGCTAAGTCTGTTGTCATGAATTGTCCCACGTTTCTTATGAAAGTTCTGCATGTTTTCATAGCAGGACTACCTTGAAGGCTTGGTGCATGCATCTAGATGCTTTGATCCTCGTAATTGCTCTTCTCGAATTTGTGTAGCCTTGAAGAAATTGTTCTTCCATGGTGTACGATGTGATATCCGCGCTCGCAATTGGGGAGGTTGCATGAAGTGTGTGTTTATGTGGAAACTTCTGGTTAGCCACTCAAGAGTTTGCAGTCAAGATGACTGTATGGTTCCCAGATGCAGGTAAAACTGTGCTTCATCTGCCTTGTTCAGCTTGTCTCTTTAGCCACTCAAGAGTTTGCAATTACTTGACAAGAGCCCTTTCACTAATTTTGCTCAACCACAAATGTTTTTGTAATCTTTGCAGGGATATCAAAGTATTCATAACGAAAAAAGAGCTTGCTGGGCCAGGCAGGCCAGCACATGAGAAGTCAGTTTCTTGTATACACTAGTGAACTAGTACTGGGCTTCTCCCCTTAACCAGTAAAATTTGTTGGTGAAAGTGCAATAAACTGCGGTTTGTCAGACGGACTGCAAGGTAAATAAAATGTGACTTGGTACTGCTGCCTTGGTTGGCGGTGACGGTGAGGTACCTGTGCATGGATCGCTGGTTTTCCTTTTGTCGGCAGATGGATGGCAAGCCTTTTGAGTTGCACAGAAGTGGTATCTCTAAGTTACCCATGTTATAGGGGAACCAGCAAGCGAAGCTGACATAGGCGATCTGACATTTGTTTTTAGTGCTCGTACATATCTTGTACATATTAGCAGTTTACTGTTAACTCAGATGGATCAACAGAATAGATGGCTTCATTTCTTCTTTATCTTTTCTTTTCGAGATTGTATTGAACAAGGCCACATTTTTGTTCAGTGCTGCTTGCTGTGCAGTGGCGTCGAATTCAATGAATGAATATGTATATTTTTTCCCTTCCTTTTCCTTACCGAGGTAGTTTGATAATATATTTATTTTATCTGTGCAACCGAGTAAATAAGAAGAATACTCATGGCCAGCGTCTTGCTCGTCTTGCTTTCATTGGATTTGCACTTGTGGTCGCGAGTGTGCAATTTGCAAAGGATTACGGTTCCTGTCTTCTACATGCAAAACTGATCCCGAGAAGGGCTGACCCTTCCGTTTCGCTGCAGGGAGGTTTGTTCACTTCACTGCATATGGACATCTTAATCTGCTCTGTTGCTCACGCAAGTATCACCTTTTACTATGTTCTTTTTCGGAGTGGCATAAGGTAGAAGTGGCCTCTAAACGCCCCTGCCTCCGGGATATGGCCGGTTAGCTCCCCAACCCCCGCCATAGGTTGAACATTGGCAGCAACAAAAATTCCAACAATGCTGAGATTGCTTAGGGCATTCATTTTTTTATTCATATTTTTTAGGCTAGGAATTCATGTTTAGCTCAAATCCCTGTATTTTTCAGGATTTTTAAGTTACATTTAGCCTATTTTTAGAACTTTTGGGTGAATGCCATGAGGCATATAGGCAGCTCAGCCTGTGCGATACGGTTCGGTTTAATAGCTTAGCTCATAACACCACGAGGATACAATCATATAAAGATAAATAACCCTGTCCGGTCACATGGTTTCTCTCCAAGGTTTTGCATGACATATAATCAACATATTTAACCTTTTTTATAAGATAAAGGGCACGAGAAAACAAACAAATTTCAGTTTGGACGCTCAATGTTCACGCAGAGGTAATTAAGTGCCGATGTACTAACACTGGCCAAACGTCCCACGCTCACGCTCTTTAACCTCCGTGCGTGGCAGGTATGTACATTAGCATGTTTTAGTATGACCTTCACATCACTCACCTTCGGACAGACAACATTATGTCGAAACTGAGAATAGTATTTTTTTCTCTCTTAGAAAACACTTTAAAAAAGGCCAAAAATATGTGAAAAGTACTGATTGAACACTCTCGGAAAAAACCATATGCATAGTCGCCATTCGTCTCCCTCAGGCGACTCTGGGGGCGATATCTCATCTTGCCGCCTCAGTCAGTGCCCTCCCCGTCTCCTCTAACCCTGCCGTCGCTTGAGCCTTTGTCGCCGGCACAACCATGCAGAGAGCGAGGACACGGCGGCGACGGGGTAGTCTCTCTGTTGCTGAAAGAACATAGGTATGTTAGCTTCTCTTTGTAATGGAACCAATATTCTTCTTAGTTTTTTTATCACATTTTTCTCTCTGTTGCGCCACACATTTTTTTTTTCAAAGTCAAATAAATAACAAATCTCTCTAAATATTATCCACAGAGAAGATAGATAGATACTTTTAATCCCGAAAATTATCTGAACATGGGAGTACGCCGTATCTCCAATGAGTTGATTGACGACCATGTCCTGCTCATCCTTGCCCTTTGGGAATCCACGTTCTTCTGGTACTCGTTTAGACAGAGGCAGCAGCTTCTCACAGTCCTCGCAACGCTGGTGATCTCGCAGGACAATAGTACGCAAGTTGGGAGCTCGCGCAATGACGGCCTTTAGAAACGTTATTTGTTGTTCTATTGGGCTAAACCCAGTAATTCTGACCTCTTTCAAATTCCACTCCTTGCGGTTTGTAAACTCAGCCACCTTCCAGAAGGATTTGTTCGTTCACCAAAAACCTGCCTTCTTTCCTCGGTATCCACTGTGCATGGACGTTCCCAAATCTCCACATCAAACATCTCAACCGATGGCGCGGCTTCGAGGAGAACCGATGTCCATGACAGATCAAACTCGACAAATATGTCGTGCAGAGATAGCTTCCTTAGCTTACTGAACGCGGTGCAGAGTTGCTCTCCTTCTGGTTGCATCCAATGGTTTTTTCCCTGGAAACTTAATGTCAGGTCCTCTATAGCCGTGGTAGAGCCTAGAGCCTCGCTTAACTTGGACTCTTCTAAGTAAACCGTTGCACCAGACAAGAGGTAGACTTCCTTAAGGGATGGGACGTCAACACCAAGTGACAAGGGAATGCTTGAACAAACCCAGCCATCCCAACGAAGCCGCTCTAGTTTCGGAAGGCGTGACACCTCAAGTTTTACCAAGAAGCACATATCAAGGACAAGCACAGTAAGATTTGAATCCGGCGCATCGATCTTCCAGGTGAGCGCCCCTGCATCACAGTTGGCGAGGTAGAGATGCCGCAGCTGCTTGCAGCTCTCAGACAGGACGTGGTTCCAGTCCCATTCAGCAAAGCAAACGTTGTGTAACGAGAGTTTTGTGATGCAGTGAAGCACACTAGGACAGGCACTGAAAAATGCATCCACAGAACGAGCTCGCTGAAGCATATACTTATCATTGCAGTCAATGGGATCCTTCTCGTCTAAAATAGTGAGGTCTAAATCTCTTACGATCCCAACATCAATTGCTTCATTAAGTAGGTGGCCTATGACATGCACGTGACTGTCGACCAGATAGAGCGTAAATTGCAGTCTTGAGATTGTACTAGATTCAGCTGTTGTACGGTGTGTAGCCAAGTAGCACCTAATTACCTGGGCCACTGATGCCATTGCTGCATCAACATGTTGAGCTTGGATTGGGTTTGGGTGGGTCGGCAGGTAAGAAATCCTTGACATCGACGGTGAGCTCGTGGAGCAGCCATGGCAGATTCTTCCACCGCTTGGACAGGACGCATGTCCTTGCAGCCGTGGTTATGTCGACTCTCCCCAAGATGGACAATATAATGTTGTCAATGAGAATGCTGAACCTGTCATCCTCCTCCTCTCCTTCCTGACTGTTTCCGTGGTTGAGCTCCATTATTACTGAACCGGCGTCCTGCTGATGAAGGCTCTAATGAACCTAAAAAAACCCAAAAATCGAGTTTATGAGCAAACACGCACCTGAGCTCCTCAGGAGAAACGATTTTGTATTCTGAAAAGGACTCGATGCTAGATGCACTCTCTCCCAGAAGAGGAGAGCGTGTTCTATTCTAGTCCGTCTTGAAATGTATTCCCAATCAAATCAATGACACCAAAAGCTACCGGACGTATACCGACATGAAAGCACGTTCTTAATTAACCGGAACCAACACCGTTACGGCAAGACGGCCTTTCTCCAGTCGGGAAAGCCCAGATCAGACTCCTCTATTATCAGAATTTCACCACACGAGCTGGTCACAGGCTTGGACACTCCTTAGATGCAATGGACACTCATGCCTCTCTGCCAGGCCATCACATGGGTCAATGTTGGTAGAGCCGCTACTTTGCCTGCCACTGCCGCTCTACTTCAGGGACACTTTGAATATCGATGCTAGTATGAGATAGTAGCCGTCTATCTATATCTGTCTTTCAGCATGTTAATGCTCCGAAGCTGCACTTTTATAAAAGCTTTTTAATTAAATTTTTTTACCGATTTTAATGAGAAAATTAACGTGGAGAGCTTTTTTAGGGAAAATTAACGTGGAGAGCTCATCCACCACAGTTTCCTAAAAAAAGGGAAAAAAAATCCCATAGCAAACGATCATGTCCACCTAGAAGGGATGTGAGTAGGGCTGTAAATTAGTGACCCTTAGGAGCACCTTAATTATTTTTTAGTGCAAACAAACGAACTAGTTCTTAGATCACAAGTTCGTTTTGTTGAATTCGGGTCGAACTAAAGAGTGTCAGAGGTGCCCCTAAGGGTCACCAATTTACACCCCTAGGTGTGAGCCACAAGCAAGCGGCATCGTCCAACTCTCCAGACAGCTGCTCAGTGAATTCCGACGTGCCATCACGGAAACATTTCGTGTCATGCATGACATAATAAATTAAATAACAGCATTACTAGTAGGGTGGCCCGCACATATTTGTGGGGGTAGTATCAACAATTTGATTAGTATTGTATCCTAAAAATACCTCATGTTATTCTTGTCTTATCATCATTATTTTTCTACCATGTATATCTATTTTTTTATAAAGGTAGTAATGGATAATTAATAAAATTATGTATGAGGTACTTTAGACTATTTTTTTTCTAATGACAATGTCGGGTATTTTAAAAAAAAACATGTGAAGAGGTATTTTGGGCTATATTTTCATACCATAGGAGGGTAATTTTAAAAACTTGTGTAGGACAATTTTGGGATATTTGTTTCATAATATTAGTAGTGAGTAATTTCCCCTATTTTTTCTCCCATTAATGTGGTAATTTCTAGCCTTTGAGAGTGAATGGTTGGCTTCATTTTATTTCTAAATATTAATATAAAATATTTCGCGTAGCATAGTAAGTTAGGATATGTTTTGTTGTAGTTAGGACAATTTCACTAAAATTTGCAGAATAATGAGGCTTTTATAATTAATATGCTAAATTGATTAAGGAGTCTCATTTATTATAATTCTACTCTAGTTCACATTACCTATTAGGTGACTTGGTTCTTGTTTTTAATAGAAAACACAGTACAAACACATACACTCACATAAATGATGAGCACCCATCTTTATAAACACACACCTACCTCTATTAGCACCTACAAAAATGACTAGACCAGCTGATCTTTATATTCACAAAACCACACTGCCACCTCGCTGTCAAAGAATATGTCACGTACTTTTAAATCAGTAGTTAGCCATAAATGCAACAACCCTGCCAAGTCTTGGAGACTTGGCTAAACACGGATGAGTAAGCTCAGTTGCAAATGACTTCCTCTTGTAAGCTAAAAAAAAGGTGAAAATTAAAAGCAGACCAATACAAAACGGAGTAGTTCATAAAAAAAGAGGATTTCAATAATTCGAAATGGCTTATGGTTTAGTACATTTGCTATATACCTTCCAAAATACCAAAAGTGTTGTGAAATGTTGACCACTGAATATTATTTTGCTATGTTTTTTATTGTTTAGAAATGTATCACACTCGAATAAACTTGACCAGTTGATCTACTTGCCAATGAAGAGCAAAAACAATAGGCGACACCTACATCAAGAAGTCAGAAATCATTTTTGCGTTCTGCAGTTGTGAATAACTATCATGATGACAGACTCCCGTGCTAAATTATGCTGGCACTCTGGCTGGCACTAACTGGTGCAAAACATAGTACCAGAAAATGAAATAGTAAGAAGAACAAAAGGAATACTAGTTCAAAATCATTACGGTCATAGGAATATGAAAATGTAGTTGTAGTTGTGAACAACTTATCATTCATAAATAAGAAGTTTTACAATCCGTATAAATCATTTTGGGCAATAACAATGGGGGCCACTTGAATCGGACCTTCTTATTGAATGGAAGGATAACAACTTTAATTGAAACCTTATCACAGCAAATCTGTCTTCTTCGAGTCAGCCATGCCGCCGGTCCCTTAAATGGCCTGCCCAGCCGATGATTACGGCTAAGGGCCACAGCTCGAAAAGCGCGTTAAACAACACGGCCCTTGCTGCGGACATCATGGCGGACCAGAGTCCTATTCTGGCACGTGTGGATATAAAAGTAAAATAAATGTTCCTGAGACCTTGCACGTTTCTGTAGAGCAACACAAGAGGACTGACTGCACATATGGCAATGGCTGTTGACCGTGCAACTGGGGCTAGCACCATATACACGCCCAGTCCAAAGGCTGCAGTCAAGCTTGTTATCGAGTTCGCGGCGAACAGCACAGCAATGGTGAAGTGTATGCGGCGGTAGTGCAGTGAAACCAGTGCCATGCCAGAGTACATGAGACCGACAGTAGCCACCGAAGAGAGGATGAAAGCCAGTGTGTTGGCGACCATGAAGGCGTCGAAGTACCACGGCCCAGCCAGAGTTGGCGTGCCACCGTTGACGTGGTCATCGGCCTTGTAGCCTCCAGGAAGGGCAAAAGTGGCTCCGAAAGTCACTGTAGTGATGAGCACTGCTCCAATGCCCAGTGTTTGGGTCGCGCCTGTCAGATTATCCGACTCTTCTTTCTCTTGCTGTTCTGCCTCTTTTCTCTTTTTTTGAAGATCTTCTGCCTGATCTGTTACCTCTGCATTATCTTGTTCTGGATTCGGCTGGGGAATACATTGTTGTTGAATATGATCCCAACTGTAGTTACCATGCGTAGCACCCACACGTACCAGCAGATTGTATATGACTTTGTCTGGGTTCTACAACAAACACAAATAATTCGTTAATCATAAGAATACGAAAGACGGCTAGCTAATATTCTCTCTGTGTTTGTAACGTACCCCTGAAAAGAAATAACCTGCACGGATCCTACTCTTTGCCAGGTCTAGTGCTGTTTGGCCCTCGTCATTTCTTATATTTAAGGACACATACCTGTTCCTCAATAGAGCAGAAACCATCCCCAGATTCTGAACATCCACAGCTAAGTGCAGCGCCGTGTTACCATTGTTGTCCTGAATATTCATCACGGGAGCAAACACTGATCTTCGACAAACATGACTCACTATGAGAGACCCGTTATTCTGTACAGCGACATGAAGGAATGTTCTTCCTTGCTTGTCACGCAAAAATATGCAACTGGTGCAATTCACGAGAAGAACCCTAGCAGCAATCCAATTGGACATGGCAGCAATATGAATGGGGACCAAACCTTCATTATTGGGCTCTTTTGCCATACGTGGACCAACCTTTAGTATGTGCAAGCAGATTGGAACTCTCCATACCATAATAAAGCTTAAAAACCATAGACGAGCCCATAATGGACGTTCAACATATTCCACGGATGTAGGGAATCTAATATAAGTCCACCATGGACATGTATATTGTTGGATGGACACAGCGAAGTGAAGAGGAGTGTTTCCATTTTTGTCTTTTTGTTCGGTAAGGAATTTAGCCGCCTTCCAACTTAGTACAAGTTTTAGCATATCTGCAAGGTATACCAGCTACTGTCATTAATAATAGTGTACACATTATTTAGACTTAACCGTATAAGTCTAGGCTCAGAGTGAGCCATTGCATAGTGACCACTGGTTAATGTTCATATATCTACACTTGGTAATTACCTTCCAATTGTATTGAATTTATTTTATTTTATGCCAATATTTAGTACTTGTTATGTCTTAGCTGATGATGTGATTCTGACGTGATCAGGTGTTAAGAACATAAGCACACCACATACACACGAAATACGAGACAACACAGCGGAGAGAAAAGTTGCACTAGTTAATCTGTCCTAACGATTCTAAACAAAAATGAATGGAGTACTTCACAGTGGCAATATATGGTAAATTGTGATAGAATCCGAAAAAAAATAAGATTGTTGGCTCCTGGATGGCGTTCCAGACCCTCCTAATTATACCGTTTTGCTCTATCCATTTCCCCCCTATTATTTTGGATATTTGTGACATCCAATTCCCATATTCGTGCCACTAGCACAATGAGAGCCTGCAATGACGCAGCCCTCTAAAATAGCGGTGACGGGCACACGGACTCGTGTCACTACAGGCGCGACGAAGACACAGCGATTGCGGTCAGGATGACGCCAGTGCGGCTACAGTACCCCGCCTATTCTGCAGTGGCTGTCAAGCTAACGTCATCATCGTTCGCCATCGCAGAAGATCTTATAGTCACGGACAATATGACGCCATACCCGTCCGTCACTTATGAGCTGAAGAGCAGTGGCGGACGCCAACGTCACAGCGCCCGCCACTAAAAATCCAGATAACAGTGACGGACACTGACATCATCTATGACCGCCACTTTAAGCGGCTACCAGTGGCGCATAAAGATGATGTCAGCAGGGCCGCCACTGTAAGCAGCTAGCAGTGGTGAGAGGAGATGACGTCATTTTTCCCACCACTGTTGTGCGACATATATAAGCTCGCGTTGTCTTCTTCCCCGAATAGTATTGGTTTCACCTCAAGGCGGGTGTTCGTACGGCCGAGAAAAATTGAAAAACAAGAGGTGAAGGTTTTGATCTCTTTTTTTTCTGGGATTTGATCTAGGAGGTAAATCCTTGCCATCTATTGGAGCCTTTTTTGTGTTTGGATGTCGATTTCAAGGTCAAAATTGTGGATAAAGCTTACCTAGGGTTTGCAACTTTTTTGGCTTGATTTGAGGTGATTCCTCTGAATTTTGGGTGGGGATTTAGTAGATCCCATCTATTTTGTTAACCTCCATGTCCTATGTTGTTTTCCCTTTGGGTTTTGTATTCCAATTTGTAAATCAAGTTTTGGATTGCATATGGATGAGAGAGAGGGGGAATTTATATTTTATTTTTTAATTTCATTATTATTTATTATTTCATTGTATAATTTTGTTTTTTTATTGTAGATGGCGGATCTACCTTAGATGTACGATGGAGGGGGAGGAGACCCGCTAACCTATTTTGATGAAATCACCAAATTTTCTTATAGCCGTCGAGATACAATGGCTATATGATGTCCTTGCAAAGAGATGCAATAATAATGTACTGTTTGAGGATCATGAAATCATTCGTGAGCACTTGCTGGACAATGGTTTCGTGGAGTACTACTCAATCTGGACCAAGCATGGTGAAACATCAGAGAGTGGAGAAGCCAACAACGAGCAGGAGAGTGCAGATGGCTACAATCACCCTGAGAGGGCACAACCTAAGAATGAGCACTACTGCCAATCAGTGCAACGTCGATGATGATGACGTGGTACATGAAAGTCGCGAACGTGAAGGCATCAATGTAGAGGAGCTGTTGCAAAACATGGAGCATGAGGATTAACTCCTACACGGAAATAAAGGCTTCGATAGACGTTGCATAAAGCATCGAGGGAGCTTCTTTATGAGGAATCGAAAGGGTGAGACAAGGAGTATTGCACGGTATTGCATACGGTGCTTGGACTCTTCACACTGAAGGCCAGCAACGGGTGGTCAGATGTTAGCTTCAACAACTTGCTGCAGATCATAGGCAATATATTGTCGAAACCAAATCAGTTGCCCACAAGCACGTACCGTGGAAAGAAACTATTGTCTCCATTGACATTAGGCATACAAAGAATACACGTCTGCCCGAACCATTGTATCCTCTACCATAAAGAACACGCCGATAAGGTGAGATGCGCAACTTGTAACGCTAGTCGGTTAGAAAAGAATGATGACAATGACGATGACATTTTTACTGTCAACAGGAAGAATAAGGGATGGAAGAGAAACAGAGGTAGCAAAACCATTCATCATAACCAAGGAGAAGAAGATGAAGTTGATGACGGAAAAATTCCGGCCCTGGTGATGTGGTACCTACTGATAGTTGATCGCCTGAAGCGTCTGTTCTCCAACTACAGAGATGCTAAACTCATGACTTGGCATGCCGCTGATGATGGGCGCAAGAAGGATGGGAAGCTTTGTCACCCCACGGATGCCGAACAGTGGAAAAAGTTTGATGTTGACAACATTGGGTTCTCACAGGATCCGAGGAATGTGAGAGATTTGTCTTGAGTACAAATGGAATGAATCCTTTTTGTCAAATGAGGAACACACACAGTATATGGCCACTGATTCTATGCGTGTTCAACCTTCCTTCATGGCTGTCGCACAAAAGTAAGTACCTCATGCTGAGCACCCTTAGGCTATCTCCAACGGTCTATTGAGACCCAAACCCAAATTGTGTGCTGAGGAGAGTGAAAATAGAAGACCAAAAGACTTCAATCTCCAATGAAGGAACCCAAACCCAATTTCCATCAACCTCCTCCGCCGCCGCCTCCCGCTCCGCCAAGCCCTTCTCCGTCGCGCCCACGCCGCCGCCGGCTGCGCGAGCTCTCCAGCAAGCCGTGGTTTGGATTGCCCTGGGATTGCCCATCAACGCTCTACCGTGGATGCGCCGAGTCGCTTTTCTCCCCTTCTCCAAAGCAAAAGCAGAAGGATCTTCCTGGCAGCCAAACCGCACCACGTCGCAGGATGATGACGATGGCGAAGCGGGGCCCAAGCGGCGGCTGCGGCTGATGACGATGGCGAAGCGATCAGATGTGATGGCGAAGCGAGGCCCAAGCAGCGGCACGATGGGCGCCCCTGTCCACCATGCGCATCCCTGCCCCTGTCCGCGGCTGCGGCTGACGATGATGGCTGCGGCTGCAATGACGATGATGGCGAAGCGAGGCCCAAGCGGCGATGCGATGGGCGTCCCTGTCCGCCGCGCGCATCCCTGCCCCGCCGAGGAGCGGGTGCGGTCCACCGTTCCGCCGCTGAGCTCCTTGCCGCCAGCCGTGTCAGCCTCTCGTACAGGGAACAGGTGAGTGTGGGATCGGCATCGCCGTCCATGGCGGGCGGCGGCGAGCTCTCCGGCCCCCGCCGCTGTGAGCTCGGCCGTGGGGGGGGGGGGGGGGGGGGGGGACAGATCCGCTGGGAGGGGAGGGGGGGCACGGTGAGGGGGGGAGATCATACGCGTCGGAAGCGATGGGTCACCGGGGTTCGTGATGCATTTCTCGGTCACCAGCCCCCTGGTTCTAAAAATGGGTCGGTCGATTGGGTACTCCGTTGGAGGCTGTTTTCCCACCTTTTAGTACCCATTTTGTGTCTAAGTGGCTATATAGGTCATCTGTTGGAGATAATCTCATATCCGGCCCACAATAACCTGTGATTGATATGGACATGTTTTTGGAACTTTTGATGAAAGACATGCAGAAGCTGTGGGGAGAGGGGGTTCGCGTGTGGGATCCTACCGACAGGAGCACGTACTTCAACCTCAAAGATATTATTTTCGTTACCATCAATGACAATCCCGCTCGCCTGACCCTAACCGGGCAGGTCAAAGGGAAGTCGGCATGCATTGTTTGCGTGGACCAACATCATCTGTGCACCTTCCAAATTTCTGTATGCTGGTGTACATGCGCCACCGAAGATTCTTACCAAAAAATCGCATATATCGTCGAATGACGAAATAATTTGATAGTACAGAGGAGAATGATCTGCCACCAGTACATCGCGATGGACAATTTGTTTTTGAACCGGTGAAAAATTACAAGGTAGTTTTTGGGAAGCCGGTCAAGGGAAGAAAGCAGAAGAAATCTATCCAGGTTATTCCAAAAGGATGTCATATTTAGGAAGCAATCAATTTTCTATTGGTATTTAAGCTACTAGAAACAGTTGGAAATTGGTCTTGCAATCAACCTTATGCACGTTAGCAAGGGTGTCTTTGATAGCACCTTAGGTCTCCTATTGGCAATACCAGGTAAGACAACGGACGGGCTCAGTGCATGCAAAGCCCTGAAAAAGCAAGGAACAAGACAACTTCACCCTCAAGAAAGGCCGAATGGAAAGTTTTACCTTCCATCGGCCAGCTTTAACCTGACACTCAAGGAGAAAAAGAAATATGCAAGTGCCTACGCAGCATCAAGGTACCCATCGATTTCTCAACGATCGCAGAATCTTGTCTCAATGTCTGAGTTAAAGATAAGCGGCTACAACATGCATGATTGCCATATGATGCTTTCTTTGTTCCTCGCCATTGCTGCAAGGGCTATCAAACATCCATATGTCAGGATGGTCTGTGCCACTTTTTTGACGCTGTTTCCAAGAAGGTCATCGACATTGACGAATTGGAGAAAGTACGTAAATAGATGCGAGAGACTATGTGCCGACTCGAGATGTGCTTCCCCTCATATTTTTTTGATACGATGGAGCACTATTTGATCCACATTGCAGATCAGGTACTTGTTCTTAGGCCATCTTACCTTCACTATATGTACCCGTTTGAGTGTTACATGTACATTATGAAGAACTACGAGCGCACTCTGAAATGCCCTGAGGGGCCCATGATAGAGGGCTACACAACGGAAGAGGTTTTGAAGTGCTACAATGATTAGATGAAGGATGGCAAACCAATAGTTGTTCTGTTGTCATGGCATGAGGGAAAGCTCTCTGGTAAAGGAACTAAAGGAAGGAAAACCTTCAACGGTGAAGGTTTTGAAAGAGTGAGAGAAGCACATTTCAGCATCCTGCATCAGTTAGAGGTTGCCACACCATACGTTGAACAACACCTTGGAACAGTGGGTACATGCATTACGTTCATAATATCTAGGCAGCCATACAAAATGGGTTGGAGGTGGAACTACCCGGTACTATCCACCGGTAATATCCATATATATAGCTTATGTTTCTCATTTATACACTATTTGTATGTCAGAGTGCGAGCGTAACACTAACAACGTTTGTATTTGGTTACCTAGTGTTGAAAACAGCCTCCAGGCACCGTGCACTGTGGCTACTATTTGTTGGACTGGCTATCCTTGTGCGTGCATAACAAGTTTCTACATTTGTCCCGCAAAGAACCTACAAAACATGTAAGTACTAGTTGGATATAGTTACGATAATTTTTTTTATTGACACAATTTTGATATGCGCTTTTGTCATGTGTGCAGGACACCAAGACCAAAGGGCTAAGTGGATTTAGCGATGCAGAACTTTATAGCTTCACATCAAGGATATGTCTCTTCATCGTGCATCACCTTGTCCATCCAAAGGCGCATATTTAATCCAAAGGGTGAGTTGGCAAAGAAACTATTATGTGATTGGACAAGAAAGCAGCTGTTAGCCACGATAAGAGCTTGATTGAGAAGAACTGGAAGGATGACATTGAGTCTGACAGGAACCGAGTAGACTATAGTTTGTCGTATGAGGATGTTAATATAGATCCTTAGCTTGTGGACATATGAACACTTGTGCGGTTTTGTATATATGCATGCATGGATGAACATTCGTATCTTGTTGCTACATGTTACTTTGTGATCATTATCAACTTTCATTATTGGACATGCTTATGTGATGATTTGTGATGGATATTTGAAATGTAT
This sequence comes from Eragrostis nindensis, assembly GCA_012490785.1. Taxonomy (NCBI): domain Eukaryota; kingdom Viridiplantae; phylum Streptophyta; class Magnoliopsida; order Poales; family Poaceae; genus Eragrostis; species Eragrostis nindensis. Next base: position 1,448,551 of record JAAXCT010000023.1, read on the forward strand.
GTGGGTAATGAATTCTGAAACCTGGGTAAATTCGAAATATAGCATGTTTTTTGATTCTGGAAGAAGCTAGCAGTGGCGGGCATTGTGACGTCAGCAATCTGCCGCTGTAGCTAGGAGCAGCAGTGGTGGGCACAGTGAGGTCACCGGACGCCACTGGTATTGGTCGCAGAAATGTAGTGGACGGTATGACGTCATGCCGGCCGCCACCACTTCCTCGGCATTAGTGGCGGACGGCGTGTTGTCATGATGACCGCCACTACAGTGTCCAACAGCAGTGGTGGTCGCCTTGACGTCATCGCGTCCGCCACTGCTGACACCTTAGCGGTGGTGGACGGAGTGACGTCGTCGCCTGCTAAGTAAGAGCGGTGGCGGTTTTTTGCACCCGCCTCCTCTGTCTTGGCCTAGCAGTGACCACTTTGACCGCCACCGCAAAGCCAAAACACCTGCCACTGCAGGCTCTTGTTGCACTATTGTGCCCTACGGTTCATATGTCCACCTGTGGAAGAATTAAAACTTTCTTTGACAGAGTTTGTGCAATGAATGCAAACCGTGGACAACAGTGACTTATGAATCATATGAGATAAGCCGTTCTGCGGTCCTATATTGTAATGAACACTGGAGACCGATTTTCTGTCTCATATAACTGCCTTTGTGCTGACTATTAGTGGACTGACAGAAAGGTTGGCGGTGGCATCTCTAAGAAGGCGCATTGCATATGCCATGTTCTTCATGTCTCTGGGTATTAAATTTTTTGCCATAGTCAGAAATTATTAGTCCGTAATAGAAGACCATGGAGGCCGGTAATACCAAGCAAGTAATTATAACTTATCAAGTGGGCCGTATAATCATGAAAGTCAGTGAACCTAAAATAAATGGGGGTATTGCAAAAAGGTCCTTGTTTGGACGTCAATTTTGAAAACGGTTTCATTTTCTAGAGTTTGCAAAAACAACCAGGTTAATGGAACCGAATCTGCCATTAAGTCCTCTTTTGAGATCCCATTCACTGAAGCCCCCATTTTCCAAATAAAGAAAATTGTAAAACCTTTGAGAAAACAGGAAAAGACAGGATTGCCCCTAATCATGTTCTCCTTCACACATGCGTGGTCCTCTCTGTTCATAGACGGTCTCTTTCTCTGTCTCCCACGTGCTTGCTCCACCCTAAATATAACCCTAGGGCACGGGCGCCGCGAGGCTGGGCGCCAGAGGGGGCAGTGGTGGACGTGAGTGGTGAGTTTGTGGGCAGCCATGCTTTAGTCAGTGTTGCCAAGGTTAGCTCAGAATTAAACATGGGAGACTTTCTCCATGATTACTTCTCTGTTGAGAGGTTCAAGAAGGCTTATGAAGGTAATTTAAACAAATGTCGACATTCCAGACCATGGGTTGATCTTGGCTACAAACAAAATTGAGGAGGAAACTTAGGGGACAAAGAGTATCTAGGATCAAGGCATCTGAAGATCTTGTCAACAGGAGAAAAGAAAATGCACTGAGTGTAATGAGCTGGGCCATACAACAAAATATTGCCAAGGAGGACCTATTGCTAGTCAAAGGATAAGGATCTCATCCTCAGAAGTTGAATTTGGAGAGGGATGACCCTATACCTACACATGCATCAAAGTAAAGTGCCAGATTTGAATGAAACTGTATATTCTTTTTATTGACATTGCTATTGTTTCTAATTTCTAACCTATTTGCTTATTTTCTTACCTAGTGCAAGTGGGGATGCAAGTTGAATTGGAAGTGGGGCTGCATCTGTAATTGAAAGTGCCATATGTCCACCGCAAAAAAAAAAAAAAAAAAGTGCCATATGTGTGGTGGTAGAACATCAACTGGAAGAGGAAGGGGAAGGGGAAGGAGAAGGGGAGATGATGAGGAAGAGGTACCGGAAGGGGAAGGCATGGTGGGAGACTTGCTCAATGGTTTGAGTTGTGAACCCTTGAATTGAATATCATATTTCAGTTTGACACATAATGGAAGACCACCTAATATTATGTGCTTTTGAAGGATTTGTAACGAAGTCTTAGTTGGAGTTGTAATAATTATGTCTTTGTCTCACACTTATTTGTGGTCTTGTTGGACTTTGCTACATATGTGATACTTGTTTGATGTTCAAGTGATTTTGAGGGTTCTTAATTATTAGGTCATAAATTATATGTGATTTTTGCTTGTTGGTCATCAGTTTTAGTAAAAAACAAACAAACAAAATGACACCAAAATTATTTTTAGATTTTAATTTAGTCATATAGAATATTTGAAACTATTTATATTCAGGTAAAAAATTATTTCAATAAGTTCCATATTGCTACTACTGAAAACAGGACCAGATTTGCAGTTCTTTGACAAACACATGACCGATTTTTGCCAAAGTTATATTAGTCTTTTCTGCAAGCCATTTAATACTGTTAGCTGCTCTTAATGGAATAGGACCTCCTCCTAGCTTCAGCTTCAAAACTCAGAATCGATTTTTGAAGTCTAGAAAAATGGCTTTTTTCAGATTTGGCATCCAAAATAGGAAATAAACTAGGACAAAAAGAGCTTGCCGGTGATGGAGCCCATTTTACAACAGTGACGGTCAGATCCAAGCCCGCCGCTACCGTACATATCAGTGTAGTCAATTTTGCGGTTAATTTACCAGCAGTTATATTCCTTATTTGTTTAAAATTGATTAATTCATTATTAGTGTTAATTATGAGGTTTAGTATGCCCTTTATTTCTCAAGTCGACCATAAAAATCAGTGTAGTCAAACAAAAAATCGATCGCTATAATAATGAATAAACACGGTATGCATTAATAAATAAAATGGCAATTAAGAAGAAACATGAGTATATAACAATGATTACTCCCTCCAGTGTCAAAAAACTTGTCGTTTAGGACATTGACATGGTCTTCAAAACACAACTTCGACTAATACTTTTGCTATAAAATATTTATAAAATATAGCTAAAGTGTACTTTTATGAATACGAATCTACTCGTATCATTTTCACATTTCTAAACTTAATGCATAAATAGATATTTCAAATCAAATTTTAAAAGTTTGACTTAGAACAACCTCAAAACGACAAGTTTTTTGAACTGGAGGGGGTATTATGAAGGAAGAAAGAAAGACAGAAAGAAAGAAAGGACGAAACAATGAACAATATGTGCACAAAAGTTTAAATAATTCCTCACCTTCTCCCGCCTGCATAGCTGCATGTAAGACGTTCTGCCCATTGGGTCCGGAGTAGCAATACTGGCCGGCATCTTCACCAAGAGCAACATGCAACATGTTCGCGATTTCCTTGCGTCCTAGAGACACAGCCAGGTAAATCGGTGAGACTTCATGGCACGCAATGCCACTTAGCTGTGGATCCACCCACAGCATCAGCTCCACCATGTCCTGGCAGTCGGCGATGATGGCCACATGCAAGGCCGTCTCAGTGCGCTCGTTGGTCTCTCTCAGCGCCTGGACCGCCGCTTGGTGGTCGCCCTTCTCGCCTACCAACGTGATGAGATGACAAAACATGGTCAAATTGTTGGTAATGGCAACGTGATGCAGTGGCTTGTCACGACGGCCTCTGCCCAATGGCGCCAGGTCTGTGAGATATTTGGTATTCTCGCAGATCCCCTCAGCACATTTCAAGCACGTGCACCCCTCAAAGACAAGTTTGCCGAGAGGCACTCCTTCCTCCACCGCTTGCTCCTCAGCGTCGGGAGATGCAGTGTCCTTGCCGCGCCACTTGCTGCAGACGCATCGTACTCGCTTGCGCAGCGTACGATGCATGACTACCTGACAGTTGCCTTTCTTCCTCAGATCCAGGTAGGATGCGAAGGTGTAAGCCTTCCCACCGGCCGCTGTCGGTGAACCCGCCGCGGCAGGAAGACGAAGCCACTGTGGAGCATGCTGATCGCCATCGCTTGACGCTGTTTCCATCGCCGTCGCCATTACCTGCTAAAACGCAAGCAAGTTTGTGGCAAAAGCACTCAAACGGCAAGCCAACGCACCGATCAATCTCTTCTCTATACATCATAAAAGGCAGTCGACGTCGGTGCGGCGTGTACGCACATGGTCATGGGCTCTTCGTTTTAGAAATAAAAGTGACTGACAGAGTAGCTAGGCAAGTGGCAGCAATGAATTTAGGGCTCAGCGATGCTTTATTAGAAACAAGCATCACATGCGAAAAAGCTTGATGGCTCCAGGCAGCCTGACCCAGAACCGCAGGATCTCCTCGAGATACACAATTAGCCCCACAGCTCAGTGTATTTGTCATGTACTATGTGAATGTTTTTTGCATGTACATGTGGCACCGTACCACACAGTACTCTGGTTTGCATTTTGTCAGGAGATTCAATATTATGCACACTAGTCTTCCTTCACAGCTCACGTTTGAATATTGAAATTTTAATCGTTATGAGCCACATTTCTTTAGTACATTACAACCACGGTTCAATTCCTTTTCTAAAAAAAATAATCAATTACAGATACAAACCCTGAACTCAAATGTCCCTTCTTTCCATGTTCTGTGTTTTATTAATATTACAAGTTTATGAAGCCCGGCCAGACATGAGTTTAACCTGTACCAGGCTTGAGTGTAATTTGTACCACACACCAAGCGCTTCTTGTAAATGTAAGAGGAACAGATTGCGTATAATGATAGGTTGTATTGCATTTGAGCCTCTCGATCGGTTATATGAGTACAAGAATAGGGAAACAAGACACCTCTCCGGATATAGATTGGAGTCCTAGATACATAAAATCCATACTACCAAATATACTCTAACATCCTCCGACAGTCACAGCATTATCGCAGCGTGAATTCTGCGATTGGAGAGAACCGACGAGTAGCTCATATGGATGATAGCCCTTTATGCCGAGTGTAAAGGCAGCCGAAAGCGTGGGCTTGTAGCCGTGGTTGAAGAGGTCGTGCTTGAAGTAGCCATGGTTGATGAAACCGAAGTCGAGGAAGCCGCACATGAAGCCGCGGGCGTAGAGAGGTGCCAATGTGAGGGTGCGCGAATATGCGCCTGGAAGAAGACGACAATGCGATCGAGGCACAGTGAAGAAGAAGGTCGATGCAGAAGCCGATGCTGTGAAGACCGTCATAGATGAGTCGTGCGTCGGGTTTGCCAGGCCCGAGAACGCATTGGGGATGAAGGCACACACCGATGTTACCAATACTAGGCGCATGAAGAGAGGGACAATCCATGATCATACACCAGAGCCAGAGGGGACTAGCAGAGAAGGCCTCCACGATGGTCACGGCACGTAGAGCGGCAAGAAGGAGAGTGCTCACGCAGCCTGCGGCTGTCGGAGTAAATGAAGTAGTCGAGGAAGAGACAGCGACTCTAACGACGTGCTCATGGTGGACGAAGATTGAAGACGTGGCTAAACCAGCGGCCAGAAGTGGTAACGCGGGTAGCCTGTAGATGCGCGACTCGGTGCTCGAAGTAGGCGAAGAAAATGAACGACGTAACAAAAACCATGCACGTAGACGATCTGTGGGTCGTTGCTGCGCAGGGATGGCGATGAAGATGCAACGACGATTGCCACAGTAGACGAAGTCGCACCTTGGAAGGCGCTTATCAAGTCAGTGGCGACCATAGGCGGCGGCGCTGCAGCCCGAGGAGGCGATGCAGCGGCACCCGACCTCGATGATGCCGCATGCATGACCGGCTGATCAGACTGACATGCGCGGGGTAACATGATGATACTGCACAGTTGAATACGTGGTGGCGGCGATATCGAGGTCATCCCGACAATGGTGGCGATGAAGAACCGGCATGAAGACGTGTGGTCGATGAGTAGAACGATTGGCGCATGAAGGCGTCCCTTGGGCGTCGATGTCCAGCTATCCCACATTTGTTGGGGACGGATCGAGTGCAGGCTGATGTTGTTGATGCCGGTGTCGGAGTAGAGGCACGCATGCTCGACGTGGGTGGGCGACGCAAAACCGTGTGATCGGAAAAAATAGAATAGTAGCAGCGGTAGGATCTCCGTGTAGATCAGCAGGTGCGCATAGCCTATCCATCAATCCGTCTCTTCATCTTTTTATTCTGCCGAGGTCAGCCAAAGTCCAAAGACAACCGATGGCAAATATAAAAATCAGAGAAAGAAGAACAGGACAGGGGCAAGGCGCACGGTCAGGACTCGGGAGCAGCAGCCGGACACGTGAGGCAGAGGTTTCCCGTGGCTGCGCGACCGAGGAGGAGCCTCGCGGCGTCAGAGCAAGGTTAATAAAATCACCGGCAGCCGGCGAAATCACAGTTCCATGTAATGCATTCGCTCACACACTTATAGTGGATCGGCTCTTAAAGTGAGCTTTTCGATTGATTATTTGATATTTAATAGTTGCATGCAGCCACCATTGGTGGAAACCAATCACTACTCTTGGAACAAGTGCTTCGCCTGGTTTAGGTCGACGACTACCCAAGCACCCGCTGCTTTCTCTCACTTCGTTTCTCACTCTTCCAGCTAAGCATATTTTTACGTGGCAAGTCTCCTCGCTGGCTGACTCGGCCTCATTATACTTGCTCTCAGCACGGCGCCCCCACCTGGTGGATCCCGCCCGAAGGCAGCTGCCCTGAGTATGCTATTGCGATCGGCGGTGCCGATGCTGACAAGGATGCGCGTCACGTGAACGGAAGACTTCATCGGTTGAAGTTTTAGATTCATAATATCTATACTATCAAATATACTCTAACAATAAACCAGAAACATTACTTTGTAAATTCACTCTACAATACAAATCACTTGTTAATACACACGTATATCTGGATGCATTTTTGAAACTCACCTTACAAATGTAAGATGCACTTAACGTATCTTTATACACTTGCAACTTGAGTAATACATATTGCAAAACACATGCGTCGTGCAACTTACCAACTATCTTCAGTATTGACGTCGGTCGTACCGTCAAGGTAACACTGGATATATTAGAACTTTTAGTTATAATTTAATCAAAAAGGAAATCATGAATAAGATAAACAAGTTGCAGTCTAAACTATACAGATCTACACTACACAAAAAGATATAGACAAGTTCCCTAAAAAAAGAAGATATAGACAAGTTGCGTGGCACCTTTTTTTGAAATCAAACATCAATTTCGATACATATCCATTGTAAACAAATCCAACTAACATCAATGAAATAAAACAGGTAAATAACAAATCTGGAAGTTATCACTGTGGCCATGTGCCACTAAAAGTGAATAACAGGTTTAGAGAAAGCAATCAAAGCTGGTGTGGCGCAGATGCAGAAGAAAGCCCGTGTGGAGACCAGTGTCAAGCTGGACCACTCATGCCTCTCTGCCCGGCCATCACATTGCACAACTTTTGGAATGGAGCCGCTACTTTGCCTGTCATTATGAATATCTATGTTGTTAGTATAAAATTATAGGCGTCTATCTCTCACTTGTCTATTAGCATGTTCAGTGCTCCGACGCTACATTTTTATAATACCGTCATGATTGATTAACTGTTAGCTAACTCTTATGATTGTATTGTTCGGAAAAAAAACTCTTATGATTGTTTATTGAAAAAAAGAGAGAGAAGGCAGCTAGCTCTTGCTCAAGAGCTAGTCTCTAAGAAAAATCAGAGACTTATAAATATGGACATCACACCTTATCAATCTTTTGCAAAGCTACTGCTAACTCTTAGCTAGCTCTAACATTGGAAACGATCTAAGTCGTTTTACTTCTTTAAATGAGAAAGTTTAGGTGGATCGCTCATCCAACATGGTTTCCTCAAAAAATCTAAAAAAATCCACAATAACGATCGTGACAACCTCCAAGATGCTCACTGCTTGAGCGTAGTTGGCCTTGCGTCATCTTCTGGAACTGCCATTGCTGCTAATTCGATGCGATGGTTGATCCATCAATGCAGTATGAGCCAGGCGACATCGAGACAACGATTCAAGTACAATCGTCATTTTCCTCGCACAAAAAAAAGTACTGATTGAACACTCCTCACCGCAGTTTGTGAAATCCAAAAATCATATGCGACCACTATTGCAAGAGCCATTGATTGTACACTCAAGTCTCGGAAAAAACCATATGCATAGTCGCCTCGAGGGCGATCTCAATATGCCACCTCTCACCATGCTGCAGCCTGAGCCTTTGCCTCCGGCACAACCCGTGTGTGGAGGGCGAGGACAGCAAAGGCGGGTCTCCAGCGCATGTACCTCCTTCTCCTTGGAGGTGTAAACGACGCCATCGTTGATGAGGTGTAAATGACACCATCGTTGATGAGGTCTTTCTGAGTAGATTGGATGATGTCTGCACGACTGGTTCTCCTTGTAGACACCGTTGTTGGTGTCGTGTGGTGAGATCCTATATATTGTCTGGGGTGAGGACCTTTGATTGATCAAGCGATGGAGGTGTCGTGTGATGACACTGTTTTCTCGATGGGGCCATTATATTGCCGCGGACATACATGCAAAAAAAAAAAAAAAAAACTCGACCTGCGGGGTGTATGACGGCCCTCGGGCATTTTCTAAGGAGAAGATCTTCTAACGCAGATCGAGAAAATCTCCGAACCCCCCTCTCTGGTCGTACATAGGGACTCAGCTGGCCTGTGAGCTGTGGCGCAAGTCTTTACTTATGCTTAGGTGCAGGGAAGGGCGAGGGGATTTTTTTGACACTGTAGCTACTTTATTCACAACAGTGCCGGTACCGCGGTTCGAACCCGGGTCTCATAGGAGCAAGGCTCCCGGAGCAACTGCTCTGACCACTCGGGCTCACGAGCTTTGGTCAGACATACATGCATAGCCATGGGGCTGTTAATATTCTTTCAAGCCTAAAGATTTTGTGGCCGCCTTGTTTTTGTTGTCAAAGAAGTGGTTGTTTTGTTCTTTTTTGCATTTTCTCTACCACGGTGTCTGTGACCGCTTTGTAATAACAACTGCATGTAACCCATATTACAGAAGCCAGAATATAATTCTCTATTCTTAAAAAATTTCTCGAAAAATGGGAGGCATATACGGCCCACCCTGGCCCAAGAAAAAACGCAATTTCACCAGGTAATTTGCATCGGCCCAGATATTGGCCCACTAGCCGGCCACCCCTACAACCCAGTCTAGCAGCCCATGGCCCCCCTTGGAAAGCGGCCCAAGCTCTGCCACTGCTTCTAGTGATGGAACCTCCTTCCAGTTTCAGTTTCACCGCGCAGCTACGTTTTGTCATTTCTGTCTCTGTTGCTGAAAGAAAATCTTGAAATTTATTTTAAGCGTCGCTCAATGTTAATAGATGTGGGAAAATATTGTGCTAGCTACTGCTTAGTTTTTTACGGCCTGTTCGGCAGGCTGATAACACTGTAGCAGCTGCTGAAGAAATAACTGCGAACACTGTAACGGCTGCTGAAGAAATAACTGGAACACTGTAGCTGTTGCAAAGAAGCTGGCTGCGAAATGGGCAGCCGAACAGGCTGTTAATCTCCTTCTGGTTGCATCCAAAGGTTTTCCCCCTGGAAACTTAAGGTCAGGTCCTCTATAGCCGTGGCAGCACCTAGCTAGAGCCTCGCTTAACTTGAACTCTTTTAAGTAAATCGTTGCACCAGACAAGATGTAGACTTCCTTAAGGGATGGGACAATGCCAAGTAACAAGGGAATACGTGAACAAGCCCAGCCATCCCAAAGAAGCCGCTCTACTTTCGGAAGATGTGACACCTCAAGTTTCACCAAGAAGCATACGTCAAACTCAAGCAAAGTAAGGTTCGAATCCAGTGCATCGATCTTCCAGGTGAGAAGCCCTGGATCACGGTTGGCGAGGTACAGATGCCGCAGCTGCTTGCAGCTGTCAGACAGGACGTGGTTCCAGTCCAATTCAAAAGCAAACGTTATGTAATGAGAGTTTTGTGAGGCAGTGAAGCACAGTAGGACAGGCACTGAAAAATGCATCCACCGAATCATTGCAGTCCTTGGGATCCTTCTCGTCTAAAATAGTGAGGTCTAAATCTTTTACGATCCCAACATCAATTGCCTCATTAAGTAGATGGCCTATGACATGTACCAGATAAAGCGTAAATTTCAGTTTTGAGATTCTCCTAGCTTCAGCTGGACGATCTGTAGCTGTAGCATCCCGCCTCAAATAATGAGGGGTTAGCTTAACAGGATCGAAATCGGGTGACTCATCACAAAGCAAGGGTCTAAAAGTACATACACATGAGCATAAATAAAATAGAGTACAATATTGATTTAGTTATCATTTAATTTGATTACATAAAAGAGTTTGAAAAGCGTAGCAGAAGCGATATACAACACGACGTGGTTAGTATCTTACAATGAAGCACATCGAGCCCGTAGACGTGCCTCATTCTTCTGAACAAACATCATCTGCAACAAAAATTTAAACAACAAACTCTGAGCAACTAATACTCAGCTCAGCAAGACTTACCCATCAACATGGTCTTCTAAGACTGACTCCTAGTATGCGGGGGCTGACCAAAGGTATAAGAATATTTGCATAAAATAGCACTAAAAGTTGGTCCTTCTTTCAAATTTTAGCCAAACTAAAAAGTTCCCTGCATAACATAAATATTAGCAACCTAAACTAAGTAGTACATGGTTGCAATACAATTAATTGAAATACACTTCAGCAAGTATAATCATCATGTGCACTTTCTTACTACGAGGTGACTCAGTGAACAAGTGGTACTCAATAACCGCGAGGGACGGTGATTCGAATCGATTTACATCCTGCAGGAGAAACCCGAGACACACGACATACGCACCCTCACATGGAGTCACGCACGGCAACCTTTCACAAGACATCGTAAAGCCGGGCCGATTTCTCCTCTCCCGAGCACACGTCCTCCATGCGATACCCGCGCTGAGCTATCCATGGTTAGCCCGTATGCCCTCCCTTCTAACACGACCCCGCAACCACCATTCCATCTTCATCACCAAAAGAGAGGGGAGCACCGTCCAACAATACAATATCAAGTTACATCGGTTTACTAGTGCCCATATCACTAGCATGCATCCGGTACTGTTCAAACTTGTTCGAGCAGGGTCACAACGAACGGTCCTTAATCGACACAGACGGGGCTACCACATACAAGACCTCCATGCCTTGTTGCAAACCTACACATCACCGTCCGGTCTCCAATTATTATCATCATCATGTGAGATATCAACAAGTACTAAGTTTTCCCGAAAAGAGTTCTACAGCTCACGAGTAGTGTTCCGCACCACTCGACTTCTACCAATGACTCGACATTAAGCATAGCAAAAAGTAACAAACAGCTGGACCTACCCACCCATAGGAATACCTAGGGATACATGCAACTACGGTTTCATTCAACTCCTAAATACCTAATGCACATAACATGACTCCATACATGTGAGAAAATAAAAAAATTTTAAAACATAGGAGTGCACCGGGGCTTGCCTTGGTTTGATGGTCAGCACAAGCAAGAGAGTTAATGTCAGCGCCGGTCTCCTCGACGGCGATCTCCATTTCCACGTTCCCGACGTCGTTTTCCTAAATTGATGCAATGCAAGAATTAAGGCCGAAAGTTCATGGAATTTCCTTGATACGAAGGGATGCAATGAAATGATGATGGTGCTGATGTGATGCTCATAAATAACCTAAGAACAGGTTTGTTATTTTGGTTTGAAGTATTCCCGTGAATCGAATTACAAGTTACTTAAGTTTTAAAGGATCAAAACACGATTTCATTTCCAAATTTCTTTAACATGGTTCTAGAAGACATAAAAACACATGGATTTGTCGGTCATCAACAGCAGCATACATAACATCGTGGCAAAATTTCAGAAACATTTGATGCAGGTATTAATTAATAAAATGAAAACACTTAAAAACTTGGAAAACCAATTACTGATAAAACATGCAGAAATTAAATATGCCACTTGGTGTGGGGTTCAGGAATGTCATGAGATGTATGCATGCCAAAACTCATGATTTTTAGATGTACAGAAGTGCCTATATAAATTTATTTAGGTTTTCATTCTCTGAATTTTGTACCCAAATTTACTGCGAGTTCAGGAGTTTATGTTACACCACTGGATAGATATAGCTACAGGGAAACCAACAAAAGTTGTTTCACATTTTTATGAGCTATAGATTATTTTCTATGAATTTTACAAATTGCATCGATTTTCTGAGTATAGAGAGGGCTACAAGGTGGACGGCACATGGGATCAGTACCTAGCCACAGATCCATCCTGGCTGGATCGAACTCCAGCCGTGGCGCCTCGCAATGAAACCAAGGGAAGGGCTGTCCTCTTCTACACCGATGCCCTTAAATATCATCAAAGTCGTATGAAAGTGGAATTCGACATCGAGAGTCGGTATGTTCTTCCTAATCATCTCTATGTTGTGGTTCTATACATGAGCATGTCGATCCTAAGAAGCTAACAGAGGAGGAAGGGGATAGGGACGCCCGGTGGCGTGCGGCTTCAACGCACTCGATTGCGCATGCGCGGGCTGCTTTGCAGCTGCTGAACGGCAGCAGCGCGACGCTGCAGAGTTCAGCGAGAGCGAGAGCAGAAAGAGAGAGGCGAGCAGGTGGGTCTCACGTGTCCTTTTTCATTTTTTTTTAAAACCGAATTTCGAACTGCTGCTTGAGTTGATCCAAACGCATACTTCCAACACTCAGAAAAATCTGAGAAATTGTGCAATGGAGGGTAAGTTCTGTAGGAACAGTTTTTCTTATTGGAAATTTTTAAAATTCGGAACAGAAATTGAATTAAAATTCGGGAAAGACAGAAAGTACTTTAAAGATTCTCAATTTATTCAAATAACTTACAGTCTGATAAAATTCTGAAAAATTCTCCAAAATTCTATCTTGAGCCGAGGAACTCAAATACAATTTTTGTTAGACCCACTTTTGTGCAAGGTTTTGGAGTTTTTTCTTCAAGTTCATTTTTGCTCATATTTGAAGGAATCCATTTGAAATTTTTAAACAGGATCACATGAACATGGGTGACTTTGCACTAATCAAACATGTAAAAGTGCAATTAGGGTTTTCTTAAAAAATGGGGATGTTACAGCCAAGTAGGACCTAATTACCTGGGCCACGGATGCCATTGCTGCATCAACATCATGAGCTTGGATTGGGTTTGGGTGCGGGTTGGCAGGCAAGAAATCGTTGACATCAATGGTGAGCTCGTGGAGCAGATGCTTCCACCGTGTTGACGCATGTCCTTGCAGCCATGGTTACGTCAACTCTCCCCCAGATGGACAGTATAATGTCGTCGGTGAGCATGCTGAACCTGTCGTCACCCTCCTCTCCTTCCTGACTGTTTCCGTGGCTTAGCTCCATGTATTATTACTGATCCGGCATGCCGTTGACGAAGGCCCCAATGGGAACCTAAGAAACCCAAAGCTCGAGTTTATGAGGACGCACCTGAGCTCCTCGGGAGAAACAATTTTGCGTTCTGAAAAGAGTAAAATGCGTCCTTAAACTATTAGCCAATGGTCATCTAGGTCCATGAACTCTTAAAATGTCCATCTAGGTTCTTCAACTATTTTTAGAAGTCATTTAGATCCACGAACTTTAAAGTGACCATCTAGGTCCATAAACAATTTATGTTGTGTCAACCAAGACCGTAATCCGAGACAAAAAACATCTGGCATGGGTGTTATGGTTCTTATGCGTGATATTTAATTTTCATTAAACTCGCAAGCGCACGAGTATCATTGTAGCATTTCACCTTGGAGTATTCTAGGGTTATCGTATTTATATTTTCGCAGGAAAGTAGAGCGAAAGGAAGATGAATAGTAGCATAGTAAGGTACTTATTGAATAAATAACAAGACTATACTTTATGCAGGGGTAAGGGATTTTGCATGAAAAGGGTTGGCACTCATATCCTAAGTATAAAAGATTAGTATAGTAAGTTGACTCTGGGAGGACAACTAGCAGAGTTAAGGATATCCTAAGTGTTAGATCTATGTTTACCACATCCTAGCAGTCAGTTCTACAAAGTTATTTACCTAGGCAAGTTCTAATATACATACAAGTCTAGTCGTTTCGGGGCACACCGAACCTAGGCTAAAACCGATCCCGCTAGTCTAGCCTAAATATCAGATGCTATTGACCTCCCTGCCTGTCTAACCCGGACGTGGTGGATTACAGAGACCGGTGTAGCTGTCACATACACTCGCGGCTACCATCCTCCGTTTAGGTGCCAAACATGCATAGGCAAAGTCCTACTACCCGTGATCAACGGAGCAGTCCTATCTAAGAATAGAGCATAGGTTTCACCAAGCGCGGACGCCATCTCCGACGGAGGCACTCCCTCACACTCTTTAGACACAATCATGAATCCCACAACTAGAACTATAGGTGTATGAACTCTAGCCATGCAATATAACTAAGGCAGAAAAGACTATGCTAGAAAGTAAATAAATAAAGAAGTAAACTAAATAAATGAATAAATATTCTAGAGTTAGGGATACAAGAACTATACCAGAACTCCGAGAAGACTTCCGGAACCCCGAGAGAGCTCTTACTTCTCTCTACTCTACTCTAACTCCCAAGAGTAACTACTAACTAAGTGAGTGATGAAAACTTGGATATGATAAGGTGCGAATTGATTCGTGGCCGAACAGGGGTATTTATAGCCCCTTTAGGACAAGAGGGTATTTATACCCGAAGTTGGAGTGGCGGGGCCGCCAAGTCAGGCCAGCCGGCCAGGTTGGTGGGCCGGCCGGCTGTCCGATGTGGCTGTTCCCCACCGACTTCCTCCTGGACGCTCCAGATCACCTCCTGACGTCGGTTGGATGGTCGGTTCCTTCGTGGGGGCGGCATAACTGGAGTGAGGGCCAAGTTGAAGCCTATTTGGCCCATCTGTTGAAGTCGGTTCCTTTTCTAGCGTGGGCCCCTTTGGAAGTGGGCTCCACCTGTCAGATTAGGCCTGCTGGAGAAGGATCGAGGCCATCTGCCACTGGACCTGGCCGGCCTGCCAGCCGGCCTGCCAGCCGGCCTGCCAGAGGTGGGGCCGGCCGGCCTGTGTTTTTATGCACATAGGTCCAGTTTCTTCTGTTATTTCCTCCTGCATCCACAAATCACGAAAACTCGTGGAACCATATAAGTTCGTACGTAGAATGCTACGAATCTTGGTGGATAGCTTTTATTTTACCGGAATGTTGGAGGTCGAAATAGGTTATAACGACCGCCAACAACCTTCCCAAGCTTAAACTTTTCTCGTCCCGAGCAAACTCAAACCTAGGGTACCGGAGGATCAGGAGTTACAAAGGAAAGCGCCCCAAGGGTAATAATGATGCAACAACATACTCCTAACAGTGCTAAGTGTACTAGGGCATGATGAGATAACAAGTGTTGCACATTCATGGGGTATTCTATTTTACCTAGTCATCTAGCATTGAAGACTAGAACAGCACTTTTGGACAAGTAAGACAAATCTAAGCAAGCATGAGTCCAGAGTTTTTAGGTGCTGCAAGAAAAGGTAAATTTTTCTCCTTTGTTTGAGGATACTCCCTTATCCCTCGTATGAGGCTATTCCTACAAGCTTCACTCAATTCCTACCTTCTACCAAATGTGGCTTGTATGTGGAGCTTGGTAAGGAAAATGCACAATTGCCATGCATGTATTATAAAGCTAAGAAATAAATCTCAAGAATCATAGTGCTCCTAATATTCTGGTCATAAAGAAATGATGTGATGGAGGGAGAGAAAATGGACTCACACAAAGGATGGTTTCGAAAAACTTTGGCCCTTTTCAAAATTTTTTTTGCTCAGCTCAAGATGTATATGATAAGAACCTTTTGGCCCTTTTTGACTTGCAAGCATGGAGTCTCTTTTTTTTTGAGACTCCATGATGCACGGGGCTTTGCAAAATAGGTTCGCCAACACTTTTGGAAAGCATTCTTGAGACAAATGGAACCAAAATATTGGAATAGAGATGTTTGATGATGTTCAAACATTCCTGGATGGTGGAAAGAATTTTCGAAAACACACGCGAAGGAATGATGACCAGAATACTAAGTGCTTGGGTTCAAGAGCATTCATAACTTAGGAAAACTCAACGCATAAACAATCGGCTATGAGTGGGGCTGTTTTGAAAGGATATAACAATATGGTTCTAGTAGGTAATTAAATCCTCACACAGGGAGTGTTCTAAACGGAAGGGTTTTTAATTACTTGCAGCTTGAAGATGAAAAACATCTCTGGACTCTAGCATGCTCAAGAATTGTAACTAGTTTAAAGGATGCAACCCACGGAATGCAGCGGTACTGGTAATAAAATCATGCTAAAGTACAAGCAGCACACAAATCAGGAATAGAGGTTGCATCTATGCGACTCAAGGGGAGCTAACATGTAACTAGTCATCCTTTTTCCTTTAAGAATAGCATTCACTAAGATTCTAGCATTTAATCCTAGCTCAAAACAGGGAGTATTTTATTAATCGATAGAGATACTTACCTGGAGGAGGGTCTTTCCCAAGTTTGAGTCTTTGCAAGACTTAAGCTTGTGACGAACTCCGGGTTGCAATGCCGGTCCTCCCCAAGCTTGAGCCTTTGAAGGCGAAAGCTTGAAGTGGTCCGCTCTCTTCTCCTTGTACCTGCAAAAAGAAAGAGAGTGATACATGCGGCTAGCCTCTAATAGGCATCGCCAAAACTAATATATTTTTGGTATTTTCAAATTTTACATTTTTTTATTTTATTATTTTTTTAAATAGAAAAGCGTGTGCCAGGCCTGGCTAAAGGATAACGATTGGGATGGCCTCCCCAATAGGAGGGCTCTCAGTTTAACGTCTTTGAGCTAGACATTCTCCTTTCTCTTCAGTTCGAATGAACCTCGCTCACCGGAGAAGATAGTGGAGCGGTGGTTCCTTTCTTCCGCCACGTAGAGGTACTCTTTGTAGTGCTGGTGGTGGCGACCATTTCTTTCTTGGGCACCTGAGTTGGGCTTTCTTCTGTGGGTGCCTTGGCTGCCTTGTTCTTGCGAGAACGTCTGGTTCTTCTCCTTTTTGGCGGTTGTGAATCGCCTACCTTCTCACGTGATGTGGAAGTTGGAGGAACACTTGGCGCCTTAAGCTGCCTCGGCACACCCCTCGGGCTTCTCCAGTAATTTGCTGGCCATCTTTTCTTCTCTCTGGCCAGATAGTTTCTCATATAGGTGATCAACCTATCTGGCTGCGGCATAGGTGGAGTGATCTCGATCTTCTCCACTTTTCGCGGATCCTGCCCATAGTAGACCTTTACCTGGTTGCACTGCTCAACTCGAGGCCTAAACTTGAAGGTCTCTTCCCTGCCGTTGAAGTCCAAGTGCATCTCACCTGCTCCCACGTCGATGTTGGCATTAGTGGTGCTCAAGAACGGCCTCCCGAGAATGAGAGGGGTCTTCACATCAACCTCCATATCGAGCACAACGAAGTCGATGGGGACAAAGAAGTTCTTGATCTGTACGGGACATCTTCGGCAATTCCCGCAGGAAGGCGCATTGACTGGTCGGCAAGCTGCAAGCACATGGCGGTTGGTGACAAAGGACAATTCAGTCTGTCGTACACTACCTTTGGCATGACGCTCACGCTTGCGCCCAAGTCACAGAGCGCCTGGGAGAAATGCTGGCTGCCGATCGAACACGGGATGGTTGGACACCCCGGATCCCTCTTCTTTTCAGGAAGAGTGTTCAGGATCACGGCACTGCACTCCTCGGTCAGCTTCACCATTTCAATTGCTGGGATGGGGCTCTTGTTGTTGAGGATATCCCAGAAGTACCTTGTGTAGGTAGGTACCTGCATAGCATCAAGCAACGGGATATGCACATAGATGTGCCTGATAGCCTCAACAAACTTGTCAAAACGCTCATCGATGGTCAGCTTCTTCCTGCGGTCGGGATAAGGTAAGCCTGTTGTATCGAAGTACTGATGAGGGGCTGACTTGGAAGGAGTAAGCTCAACGGTAGGAGGTTCCGTTGCCGGAGCTTCTTCGGAGCTCTCCTTCTCAGCCCCTTCCTGGTCAGAGGTCTCGTCAGAGGAATCCTGCTTCTCGGTGGTCTTCTTGCCGCCTTTTCCCTTCTGGAGGGTAGCTACCGGTGTCTTTCTCACTGCACCCTCGGGGTATAGTGGATCCGTAGTTCCACGGCCGCCCCTTGTGGTCACTGCATTGACACTTTCTGCAACCCGCCTAGTAGTCCTATCTAAGAATAGAGCATAGGTTTCACCAAGCGCGGACGCCATCTCCGACGGAGGCACTCCCTCAACACAATCATGAATCCCACAACTAGAACTATAGGTATATGAACTCTAGCCATGCAATATAACTAAGGTTGAAAAGACTATGCTAGAAAGTAAATAAATAAAGAAGTAAACTAAATAAATGAATAAATATTCTAGAGTTAGGGATACAAGAACTATACCAGAACTCCGAGAAGATTTCCGGAACCCCGAGAGAGCTCTTGCTTCTCTCTACTCTACTCTAACTCCCAAGAGTAACTACTAACTAAGTGAGTGATGGAAACTTGGATATGGTGAGGTGCGAATTGATCCATGGCCGAACAGGGGTATTTATAGCCCCTTTAGGACAAGGGGGTATTTGTACCTGAAGTTGGAGTGGCAGGGCCGCCAAGTCAGGCCTGCCGCGCAGGTCGGTGGGCCGGCCGGCCGTCCGATGCAGCGGTTCCCCACCGACTTCCTCCTGGACGCTCCAGTTCGTCTCCTGACGTCGGTTGGATGGTCGGTTCTTCGTGGGGGCGGCATAACTGGAGTGAGGGCCAAGTTGAAGCCCATTTGGTCCATCTGTCGAAGTCGGTTCCTTTTCCAGCGTGGGCCCCTTTGGAAGTGGGATCCACCTGTCAGATTAGGCCTGCTGGAGAAGGATCGAGGCCATCTGCCACTGGACCTGGCCGGCCGGCCAGAGGTGGGGCCGGCCGGCCTGTGTTTTTATGCACACAGGTCCAGTTTCTTCTGTTATTTCCTCCTGCATCCACAAATCACCAAAACTCGTGGAACCATATAAGTTCCTACCTAGAATGCTACGAATCTTGGTGGATAGCTTTTATTTTACCAGAATGTTGGAGGTCGAAATGGGTTATAACGACCGCCAACAATGGGCGTGCTATTGTGGAGACATATCAGCATAATAGACCCTTCACTTTCTTTTTCTTTACCAACGTCGCACCCTTGCTTGAAGCAGCTATGTATATAAATTGTTGTCAAACATTATTGAAGTCGCGATTGTGATGGCAAGGGATCAGGCATTGGGATTGTCACTGCAACATTACTCCGACGAGGCGATACCTTGACTGTTGATGCACTCGCCTTCCACATGTGTTTCATAGCGTGAGGTCGCTCATAAAAGCAGGGTCACTCTCTTCCTTCTGTGGCTCATAGAAGTAGGGTCACTCTCATAGATGACTTCACGCCTCACATCTATCTCATCCACCGTCATACGCGGTAGTGCCAGCAGTGGATAGCTTAACGTCATGTGATGACCATCGACCAATAGTTTGAGGATTTGGGGTGCATTTTACTCAAAAATGAAGGACCTACATGCTATATGTCTCCATGCCGTCATGTCCATGTTGGATGTTTTTGTCTCTTTGAATAAGGACTTGGTGGACACAACATTAATAGTTTATGGACCCAGGTAATCAATTAAGAGTTCATGGACCTAACTAATTATCCAACAATAGTTTAAGGACCTAGGTGGACACTTTAAAAGTTAATGGACCTGGATGACCATCGACCAATAGTTTAGGGGCCTGGGGTGCATTTTACTCTTCTAAATAGGTAGATGCTCTCGATGTTAGATCAATTAATCAAGATTAACAATAACTTAAACACAGGATCATTTAGTCAGAAGTAGATCACACCTAGATCTTATTTTGATGCGGAAATTTTGTGAGGAACTAATTCTTATACCAGTATGACCGACGTCCATTGCTGGTGCTTGACAATGAGTAGACGAAGTAGATGTTTTAATGTCGATGGCGAAGGCGCCGTCGCTGTTGAAGAGCCAAACTCGTTCCTGCAGGGACTTCTCCTGGTAGCGGCGGCGACCTGGACGCCCTTAGATGCAACCAGGAGAAATCAGGATGGAAGTCGAACTTCCAGCCCCTCCAGCGCTCGTCAGAAATCGGAGTTGTAGCTAATGACAAGATTAGATCGATGTCACACCCCAAAATTTCAAATTTTGGAATGTGGCTTAATTTTCACTAAAATTTAAAACCTTTTTGAAATAGATTAAAACTTCTCAGATTTAATTATGGTGTTACCATTTTTCCTAGGCAAGAGAACTATTTTCTAAATTAAATAAATTAATTTAGGCTATATTATAATTGTTTGTTGCATTCATGCTGGAGTAGTATGCAATAGGGATTTTATTGTGTGGCAAAAGTATTTAAAACTCGGGTAGAAATCGTTTTCCTTTAGTGTAGAAAATAGATTGAGAAAATAGGAAAAGAAAAGAAGAAGGAAAAACCACAGCCGCAGTGGGCCAAATCTCAGCCGGCCCATTTCTTTTTCCTTTCTTTTCTCTTTCTCTTTTCTCTCCTGGGCCGGCCTCCTTCTTTCCCACTCCCGGCCTGCTTTCTTTTTTTCCCCCGCGGCCCAGCTCGCCCGCCAACCCGCGCGCCAGCCCGCCCGAGCCCGTGCGCCAGCCCGCAAGCCCGCGCCGCCGCCCGTACGCCGCGCCGCCTCCGAACCGCACCTGGGCGTGCGTGCCCAGGGCTCCGCCCCCCCTCGTGTGCGCGCACCCCTATAAAACCGCCGCCACCCCTTCCGCGACCCCCTTTTGCCCGTCTCGTCGCCCGCGTGCAAACCCTAGCCGCCGCCGCCATTGCCGCCGCCCTCGAGCTCGCCGACCCGTCGCCCGCGACGCCCCGGACGTCGAGATCACCCCGACGTCGTTCACCGTAACGCACCGCCTCCCCCACCGCCCGTTTTCGTGGAGTCCAGACGCCCGAAGCCCTTCCCCGACATCGCCGACGATCCACCGCCCCACCTCGCCGTCGACCGCCGCCTCCGGACTTCGCCGATCCCGCGCAACCACCCAGGTGGGTCCCACGTCGCCGTCCCGTGCCTCCCGGCCAATCGCGGCGAGCTTCCGCGCACCGGAACGCCGTTCCGGCGAGTCGCCGGCGATGCGGCGTCGCGCCCATCGTTTCCGGCGATCTTCGGTCCATGGTGGACCAGTAGACCGGCGACCCTGCCCGGTCCATGGAGCTCGTGGACTCAGTCCGCCGAGTTTCCAGTTTATTTGAAATCCTTTTCGAGTTATTGCATCAGCTCGACGTCACGCTTGCGCAATAATTCGAGTTTTCTGTAGAAAAATAATTTCTCGAAATGATAAACTTACAGTTTAAACCCTCTAACTTCAAATGCTTATAACTTCTTACTCGTAACTCCTTTTTAAGCGATTCTTGCGCTCACGCGATCGTAGGAACGAGCTCTAGCTTTTGGTACAGTTCTTGTAGTATTTTGATGCTGTTTGGTGTACTGTTTCTTATTGTTTGTGTATGTGTGCTTTGCATGTTACCGTTATTAGAAGAGGAGCCGTTTGAGAACTTCCAAGACATCAATTTTGAGCAAGCAGCAGCAGGGGATACAGGCAAGTGTCCTTGACCATTTTGGACCTATTTCTTTCTCCCTCTAGTTTAATTTGCATGCATAGCGTTTAATATGAATCCTATATGTCATTTATCCTGTTCCATACTATTTCCTTGTAGCCTGGTTGTGGTAGATGATAGTATGAGGATGGGTAGGTCATGCTTAGCTTGCTGAACTGGGTTGGATGAGAATAATTTTGATAATAATCTTGACTAATGGTTCACTTGCACATTAATCATGGGGATGGTGTAATCCTTTTTAGCAACATTGGAGAACTAGGGGATCCAAGCAGGAGGATGGTTTGATGATGGTGCGGGTATGCACGAGTACTCGTTTTTGTACTCATGGTTGTGGTCAGTACCTGCTTGAGATCCTAAGGACCGGTTCGTGGAGCGGCAACCCAGGACAACAGTGCCATCACGAGGCTGATATGGAGCAGCCTGGTTGAGTACCAAGATGTTCTTCCAGTTGGCGGCATTCGAGGAAGAGGATTGGGGTGGAGTAACCTCAGTCCTAGGTGATGGATGGTGTAATCCGAGCCACGGTGCCAGAGGGGGCTACTGTTGCAGGGGTACTGGCAGTAGTGGAACCTTAGCATGGGATGTTTGCTGGCTGGAAGACACTTTGAAAGACCTTGTAGTGATCTCCTTGCCGCACACCTCGGAAGTGTGTAAGTGCAGCGCAGCACGGGCATAAAGGAGGATTTAGTCCACCTGGCAACAGGGGATGAAATCACGACTCGTGGGTAAAGTGATACGACCTCTGCAGAGTGTAAAACTTTCATGAAAGCCCTGCTCACGGTCAGGAGCGGCCTGGATCCTCACATGATTAGAGATGGATGTTTTGGATGGATCTGGTGGGGTAACCAGATATGGGTGGTGTAACCCATGGAAGCTGCAGGTAGAGTAACCTGTAGTTTGGTTGGGGGTGGAGTAACCCTTGGCTTCACAGGTGGGGTAACCTGTGTAGTTGGCTTTATGTTAATAACCTTTTGGGAGGGTTTCTACACTTAGTAAATAGGTGCTTTAATTAAATGATATAATTATAGTTGCTTTCTGCTATGAACCATGTGTTAGCCTTTCTTTTGTTTAAGCTTTGCATGTCATCTTTTCCTACACTTGCGGAGTACGATATGTACTCACACTTGCTATTCCCCACTCTACATTGAAATGCTGCTCAGAAGATGAAGGCGCCATGGAGTACTTCGACGAGGAATACTAGGCGTGCTGTCTCCCAGTCGACTGCCAGTGCGTTTGGGTGTTTTCCGCTGTCGAGTTATTTAGTCTTATGAGACATTTACATTCGGTTATTGTAATAATGCTACGATGAGACGATGTAATAATGACACTGGTTATACTGTTTATTTCACTATTGTCTCTATATGTGTGAAACTTGATCCTGGCACACATATAGTTATGCGTTCAGTTTTGTCCTTAAAACTGGGTGTGACAATCGATAACCTCTAGGATTTGACACCCCTTAACATTTATTCATAGCGCTGTGGGGCCGGGGCCGATTCCAATAATACCCTTAGGGTCACCTGCCGATCACGGTGAAAACGGGATTGAATCTATTGTTGCGTGGACTCCCTTCTCGTGGGCCTCCGTTGGCTGACGTGGTCAAAACCATATCCAACATTCTCCCCCTGACTTAGTGGTCAACAACTTATTCTTATAATATTCAATTTTATTGATCACGTGTAGGTGGACACACACAGATCAATACTCTCCCACTTAACCGAACAATCTTAATCTTAAACTTAGACTTATGTTCGCCTTATGTTCACACTCAATACCATAGCAAAACCCAGCGAATGCGTCATCGGTAGACATTATGGACATACCGGGACCTCATTAACCAAAGTCCACTATAGTACCTTGATAGAACGCTTATTAGCTTATTTGAGAGCTTATTTATTCGGCCTCATCCATTTCGCGAAAATTAGGATAGGAGATAAACCCTCAATTAGTCATGTTGCTAGCAATTTACTTAAAGCATTAAAATGACTTGATCCTGGGACCCTTCTTTCATAACATAATAATGTAGTTGTCAATGGGCTTGATACCATCAACTATATGTTATTACTTGAAGAAATACTGTAATTAAATACAGTGGCATTGATTTGAAATCAATGTTGATACAT
The DNA here is from genome assembly GCA_012490785.1 of Eragrostis nindensis. Lineage (NCBI taxonomy): Eukaryota > Viridiplantae > Streptophyta > Magnoliopsida > Poales > Poaceae > Eragrostis > Eragrostis nindensis. The sequence continues at coordinate 1,472,206 of JAAXCT010000023.1, forward strand.
TAACAATAATACCGAAACATATTTCAAATGCCTGCCTGAATTTAAACATGCCATCCAAAATTAGCCTTAATAATGCTAATCTTGTTTTAGAGTTATCTGCAGAATCGCTCATATCTGTAAAAGTGAAGGACATAAACTATTTGTGCACTATTACATCCACACACTCTCACAAAATCTTGTCTGAATAGTACTTAATTAAATAAGCATGTTATTTGGTGCTTAAATCTTTGGGTTAATTAGATCAGTGCCACTGCAAATGCGCCTAATGTTGGATTTGCACTTGCAAAAAGGCTAATATGATGAGTGCCATTGGGTCATATTTGCCATTTTGTAACAGTCAACGCCTGACGGAGCCGTAAAAAGACTAAAATACCCTCATCTTCTTTATCTCCATCCCAACTTCTATCCTCATCTCCGGAGTCCCTAACCCAATGTCTTCGCCGTTCGCCTTGATGCGCGCCTGGCGGGAGGACGAACACCGTGCTGCTGCGGCGGCGGCCTGGCAGACGAACATGCGCGCTGCTACGGCGGGGCGGACAGACGCGTGCTGCGGCGGCAAGGCTGACGGACGCGCGTGCTGCTGCGGCTGGGCGGACGGACGCGCGTGCTGCGGCAATGCGTCCAGCTAAGATCTTGCACTATCGCCGCAATAATGGGGACCGCGTTCGGCCAGCTGCTTGCGCTATCGCTGCGATTTGTAGATCGTGCGCGCCGCTGACCATCTCCAGGCTGCCCGCGATGCCGGCCAAGCTCGCTGCCTCGCCCTTCGTCTTGCTGCACGGCGTAGCATCCAGAGCAGGCCTACCCCACCACCGCATTGCTTGGCATGCTTGCCTGCAGCGAAGGCTCTCTTCTCCCATGATCCAATCTTGTGCTGGTCATGCCCAAACAACTTCCATGGATGCTGAGGAACGGATAGAGGTTGAAGATATGGGCAAAGTAGCCATTTTGGAAAAGATATTGACGGAAATGTTAACGGTGTTGACGGCAATGGCATATAAGATTAACATTTGCATACCCGATGGCACTGAGCATATTAGCACTTTTGTGAGGGCAAATCTCAGATTAAGAACTTTTGCAATGGCAAATGCCTAATTGATCCTAAATCTTTTAACACCATTTCCAGTGGACCTCCCCTGGATTAAGACTAATGAAATTTTGTCAAGCATTCCGGCTTGTCATGCTAAGTCAATTACTTATAGATCTTAGCATATAGCTTCCATCTGAGCTTTAGGAACGTCTTCCTATTTATCTTATTCTTAATCTTATGATTAAAATTTGCTATATTACGCAAAGAAAACAGGCATGGCTGTGTGCATTCACATATTGTCACTTCAGAGCTTCTCTCAACTTTTGTTCTTAAGTGACAATCCCAATACTCACTTTGGTCCCATCTCAGTATCATGCTCCCCTAGAACTTAGGAAAGCGTCACTAGATGTATCTTATGATATGATGAAAATTTTTCCCCTTTCTTGGAATGCATGCTGATTTTTGTCAGCTTACGGAGAAAATATTCATCTTAGAGTATCAGGATAATAATTTATTCCACCTTGACTTTACAAATGAATCATGGTTGCCCATGATACATACAAACTTATGGTGAATTATGAACTTAGCATCTTAGTTTCTTTTGGAATCACTATGAAAACTTGTAGGCTCATCATAGCCTACTGCTTTGACTCCATCAGAAAATTACTATGAAAAGAACTATGCTTATGTTTAAAGTTCACAGACTCCTTTATAGCCTCTTCATTATAATCTTAAAGTAGCTGAGGCTCTTACTTTTATGTCCAACACTTAGCTTGTCATTAAACGTTACATACCTCTGTTGTGGTTAGACAACTAATGTAAAACTTCAAAAGAGTTTGGTAAAAAATGGAGGAATACTTATGGCACGATATTTATGAGAAAATCATACCTGTATATATATCTCATTTAAATCATCAATATAGAAATACTTATCCTATATCTCATTAAGATTTTCTTCTCTTCCATATCCTTCCTTCTTTGTGACCTTCCATTGATCTCTGATCAATCAGAATATTGAATGCGTCTGTCCATAAACTTATCTAAAGTAACTTACAACGGTAGCTCTTTAAGTTATTTATCTTTGGCACGACATTTACTATACCACTGATCAACTTTCCTTGCTAACCTAGCCCACACCAGCGGTGACTAGAAAATGAACTAGAGTAGCAAAGCTATGATTAAATGTTCACAAAACAACGGTGGCTAGAATCATGAACACAATCATACTTCAATCATCTCTGATAAACCACAACAGCGGTGGCCAGAAAAGGATAGAACAACAGAAAATTGTGAAGAATATCCCGTACCCAGCGGTGGCCAAAATAAAGAATAAAATCACACTGACTTATTTGAGATAATTGGTGTTTGTGGAGTATTAGTCCCATCACAATGGTATTTGAATAATCATGTCTCGCATTATAAAGTTGCTCTTGAACTTATTCTTAATTTGAGCAATAAAATGTAGCGAGTGTATTATGCTTAAAACCTAATTCTTAATTTTGCCCTTTAAACTCAACTGATGAGATCAACGCTCAACTGACAAGAGCATTTCTTAACTAGCATTATTAACCGGGGCATCTCTAAACTAATGATACATTCCATTCTCTCCTTCGAATTTGTGGTCTAAACGTGAGTGTGCCACATATTCGACAAGGTCTCATCATTTAACTTATCTCATCTAACTCTCAGATATTTAAAAGATTCATAATAAATTATGAAATTTTCTTGTAGATAAGCAAGAAAAAGAATAATATTCACTTGAAACTTGATGATATAATTAATAATTTGACAACTCAGAGAAAATATACTCATAAAATAATTATATATAGAAACAAAAGGTTTCACTAAGGTACATTGAATGTGACCAAGCTAAAAGTAGAATCCACTAACTAATTCTGAAAAAAGCTCTCAACAAACTGGAACTTCAACTCATTTTCATCGACTAAATCTAAGAATCACTCCCCTAGTCTCATGGACCTCTTAAAGATTCTATAATATAATGCTCCTCACATGAGTCGGGAAGTTCTATTCCAAAGCTTTAAGCTCATATGCAATGTCACACATGCTGCTTATATGCTTTTCTAATCCACTTTGCCCATCATAACGTGAGGTAGTTAGTCTTTTGATGAGAAAATTTGTGCAGATTCTCTTATGACTTATCTCAATCAAGTAGAAGAAATCACAAACAGTCATGTCCTCATTATCATCAAATGCGCCCCTTATGCTATCTGAGATCGAACGCTTTATGATTCTTTTGGCAAACTTATTATCCTTCTCCCATTTGTCTAACTTGAAATGATACTCATACATCTTCTCATCATAGTCCTCAATGCCAGGAGTGGGAGTAGATGGCTTGACCTTACGAAGCACATAATAAAGCTCTAGAAACTTGAGAATGTCTTGCACCTTCTCTTTCCATAAAGGAAAATCAATGCCATTAAAGGGCTTAATGGTCTTCATGTAGCTTTCAAAACTACCAGCTGAAAATGACAAAGCCAAATAACAATGCTTAGTCAAGATCATAATCTTTTGTGCTAAAAGATATACTTAATGTACCAATAATAGTGCAAGTACTTATAGCACCAATAATGCATTTATGCATTATTCAATCTTAAAGCACACATAATGAGTGCAACTTATGCATTTTTTATTAATCTTAAGGCATAACGGATGGTGATGAAAAAGTAAATAAATAAGCTTAAGTCTAAAACTTAAAGATTCAATACTTAAAAATAATTTATTTATTTAGTGCATAATCAACTGAAAATTCGTAAACAATATGTCAGAATTAATTAAAAGTGTACTCTAAGTGCAATAAGTAACAACTTGCATCAGTGGTGGGGAAAACAAGCAAAACTTATCTTAAACTCATAATTAAAACAACATTTGTCAGAATTAATTGAAAGTGTACTCTAAATGAACTTCTCGTTAGTTCCATTCAAATAGAGGCAGCTAAGTGCACTTGGTGGATAAGGGATTTTCAACTTAACTTATATGGAAAACAAGGTAACATAAATCTCACTTATGTAAAAGCAGAAAAGCTAAGATCAAAACCTTGTTATAGACAAACTTATTCTGAATTGAAGCTTAAACTTAGAAGGTACTAAATGGCAAGAAAATAAATAAATTGCACCTTTTAAGAAGATGTGTACCCTCCTGCGAAGCTATGAAGATTATTGATAGGTGTCATTCATCAGCTATGGAGTATTCTGTACAAGTGCTAAGGTTTGGCAAAGCGGGTTTTACTGGCCAACCATGTACGAGGATACAAGGGAGTATGTGCGGAGATGTTCTCGCTGTCAGAAGGATGGAGGATCAATGCTCGTGACGCTATGCCCCTGACAAACAATCTACAAATCGATATTTTTGATGTCTGAGGCATAGACTTCATGGGACCTTTTCCAAGCTCTGAAGGGTATGAATATATCCTCGTGGCAGTTGATGTCTCCAAGTGGGTCGAAGCAATCCCCTGCCGAAACTCTGACTCCACTCATTCGAAGAAAATGCTCCAAGAAGTCTTCTTCCCAAGGTTTGGCACACCCAGAGTGCTGATAAGTGACGGGGGTTCACATTTTATCGATAAATCCTTCAAGAAAATATTGGCTTCCATTGGTATCGAGCATAGAGTTGCGACCCCCTATCATCCACAAACCAGCGGTCAAGCGGAGACATCGAACAAACAGATCAAAAGTATTCTCCAGAAGACTGTCAATCAAATGGGCAAGAATTAGAAGTCTAAGTTGTATGAGGCTCTATGGGCTTACAGAACAGCATATAAGACACCAATTGGCATGATCCATACCAGTTGGTTTACAGGAAGACGTGCCACCTGCCCGTTGAGTTAGAGTTCAAGGCATACTAGGCTATCAAGAAATCGAATATGGATCTAGACCAAGCCCAAGTTAAAAGAAGAATGCAAATTGTCGAACTCGAAGAATGGAGGGAGAAAGCGTACCATAGCTCAAAGCTCTATAAAGAAAGAACAAAAAGATGGCACGACAAGCGCATCCGAGAGAAGAACTTCAAACCAGGAGACAAGGTACTTATGTTTAACTCCCACGTTAAATTATTTGGTCATGGAAAACTTAGAAGTAAATGGGACGGCCCGTACACCGTAATAGAATCATCTAAACACGGGCCCGTCACTCTCTAAACTGACGATGGAGAGTACTTTAAAGTTAATGGCCTGCGCTTGAAAATCTTTCTAGAACCCTCCATGCCTGAACTTGAGGAAGTAGATGTCCTCGAGTTTGTTCCGGGTTAGAAAATCCACGTCTACGGTCTAGCCCCGACCTAAACCGAGCCTTGTATTTTTCCTCGACTATTTTCCCTTTCCAATAATTACGAAAATAAAAATTTTGATTTTCGGGGAAAAGGCAGGCCGGCCGGCCGGCCCCCTTTAGCTTCGAAAGTTTTTGAAAATTTTCGTGACAGCGCCCCCGATCAATCCAAACGGAATACCAAACCCTACCCTGCCCATCGGAGCTTATCCCGCGCGGAGTGAATTTTCCTCTTTATAAACACACCAAAAATTCATTTTCACTCCATCCTCTTCTTTCAAACTTCGGCCATGGGTGAGCGAACACCAAAACAGAGCCACACCAGCATGTCTCCCACCTTGCCCAATGGTCCCAATCCAAGATCCACCAACACCAACGCCCGCGATCAGAGATCGGCCTATCTTGATCCACCAACACCAACGCCCGCGAGGCACCTCAACTTCGTGGGTCCCTGGGACGCTGCCCTAGAGGCGGACCTGCTCGCGATCGGGGCCAACCCCGGCCTGCCGGCCTCCATCCAGGCCGGCCGGCCAGCCTGAGGCGCTGCAGCAGCCCGTCTCGTGGCAGCGCGAGCCCCTTCGTCGGTAGATCACTGGCACCCGCCGGTGGCGTCAGGGAAAAGCAGTACCGCGGCGGTTTGGCGCATCCTGTCGTCAGCGAGCTGTCTCCAAGGACGGAGAAATCACCGGCACTCCCGACTCTGACTCCAAAGGAGGAGCCGGTGAGCCCGCACATGGAGGTCCTCCGTGTTGCTGAAGAGTACCACATTGTGGAGGGCAGCCAATCCTTGTCCAAGGGGGAGGAATCTGATAGGTCTCAAAGTCTTAACGATAAAGATGCCTATGAGAATGCTCCCCCTTACCTGACCCATGGAAGGCGGGGCAAGGATGGGTGTGCTAAGGTGCTGTACGAGAAGGTGAGAAGGGGGCGAATCCAAGCCTCGGAGTCTCATGACTCCTCCCCCTCTCAAGGAAGGCGTCGCCGCTCACCACCACCAATCACTGGCCTTGCGGGCCAAATGGAGTTTAGTGATGGCGCTAAGGATTCCAACAAGGAGCTCACTGAAGTGCTCCTTTGTAGGGATAGGCGCCTCGCTAAGGCGGAGGACTACCAGGGTGCGCAGCACTTGGAATTGGAGGATTGCAAGGACAAGATCAACCTTGTCAGGAAGGGTGGGCTGGCCAAGACCGAGAGGTTCTATAAGTTCACGGGGTTCATTGACTACTATGATGCCCCCTCACCATAGGAGCGTTTAGGATTAGTACAACGGCGCTAGTTTTTGCTTTCCAATTCAAATTTGCTTTGAATTCGATTAGTTTTGCTTTGCTTAATTTATTTCTGATGTAAAAGCGCCCAATGCTCCTATGAATAAAATAAAATCATCTAGTGGTTAATGACTTGAGTGTTAATTTAATTGAGTGTTGCCAGCCTTTTTGCGCTCACATTTCCCCCGAGTGTGCAGGATAAAAATGATGTACATGTAATGGCTGTTGGTATTTCTTACACCAAACAGAAAACACCACCTTAGGCTGGTTAGGCCTAGAGTGAATATTCCCGGTTCGGCGCCAGAAATACCTGGGGTTAAGTTACTTGCTTAGGATACATAATAATCCACAACTAGCAACGAGTGCCAGAAATGTATTATTAGTATTTAATCATAAAAGATAATCCGCAAGCGCACGGAAAACCCGTTGTAGCATTTCACCCGAGAGTATTCCAGGGTATCGTTATTTATATTTTCCCAAAAGGAAGACGTAGTTGACAAGTGTGTACTTATACTCATGGTGTTACAAATGATGGATCATAACCAATATATAAATGCAGGGGTAAGGCAATAAATGGATAGAGGATAGTGTGACACACACAGCAGGCAGTTCCACTCTCTGATAGAAGGCGAGAGGCGGCTCTAAGCTTTTTTCCAGGTGCGTGGCCTCAGTTGATATTCTGGTAGGTTCTGGGCCTTTAATCCTTGAATTATATTCCCACGGCGAGCGTCGTTTGATGGACGTGTTGGAATCGTCGCCTTGGGGCCTGTTTACACCTGGGAATCCCTGTTTTCCACCTGCACATCAAAATCTAGAGGTACACGTGAAAATAGGTTATTTGATAACAAAATGCAAGTAGCAAGTGTTAGTTCTTCCTTATTTATAGAGCTAATTGACGGTCAAAAACTAGGTCTAAGGACAGTCAACAACTCCCCCAAGCTGTCCTCCTTGCTCGTCCCGAGCAAGAAGTTGGACTTAGGATGTTGATCAGGAGTTGCTAGGATGTTTCATATCTCCTAGGTACCATGCACACAATGAAAAATACTCTCCTTTGAGTTGAAAACGTTGGCATGGTAATTCACCCTTTACCTTACTCCTTATGGGGCGTATGGCTTTCTCCTTGTCTTGGGCGGTTGAGAGACAGAACGGTTATAACAGAGCACCATTCACTTGTCCATTGTTTGACTTTTATTTTCCGGAGGTTTTCAAAATTTTTGAAATAAAAGCAAAGTTCCTCAAATGATGCTCTCAAATCGCTCAATAAGTATATATTCCTCACCAAGGCATTATTGTGTTGCCTCTAGTCATCCTACTTCTAAGGCTTGTATGTGGAGCTTAAGGTAGGGATGATATGAGGCATACTTGCATCACACGTATTGCCGAACCAAAAGAGTGGATCCATGGAGAATGCAAGTCATACAACCTTGATTAAGATGTGCATGTGTGTATATGGTGGTGGTGAGGTGGAAGAACTATACTCCTTTTTATTTGTTCCTTCTCTCTCTTTTTGAATTTTTGAGGAGAACATGGCTATCTTTCTTTCTTTCTTTTTCTCAACATTTTCTTTATTCCTCATTTTTTTCCATCATGCTCTACTTTTGTATGAGCAGGGGATTATTCTTTTTCTTTCATTTGCATAGCCATGTCTCCGATGATACATTTTGAGAGGGAGGTAACAATGAATTTTTGGAGTATTTATTTTGGGTGGAAAGTGTGGTGGTATTGCTTAACTTCCAGTGTAGAAGTTTAGCATGCGAGGTGGAGTGTACGTGATCTTGATCAATGAGAGTATGACAAGCTTCTCACTAGGGTCACACAATTTTGATAAAGCTCAATGCAATGACAAGCAGCATATGTGTAAGGTTTTGTAATGTAAGAACGACATATGGCTTTGGTAGGAATTTTGATCATTGAGGAACTTTATCATTTTTGTATTTTGTAAAATAAAACTCCGGAAGTCAAGTCGCACTTTGAACAAGATCATAGCAGCCCTATTTGTACCATATCATATCTCACAACAACTTAGACTTAGATCAAGCACTATGCAGCCCACAAGTTTCAAGTTTTAGGTAAGCATAAGCGAAAAATCTCAAAACTTGGGAGAGCACTAAGTTGTGACTAGGTACAAATGAGAGATAAAACAGAGCAACTATTCATCATCTCAACATAAGGAAGGCTAAACACTCATACTCGCATATAAAGAGAAATTACGAAAAACTAGCAACCACACTAAAGACTATTTTTGTTCTTTTTAGTTTTGCCATTTTTATTTTATTTTCAGATTTATCATTTTTTTTGTATTTTTCATGAGAGATGCAAGAACAAGCAAACAAAAGAAACAAAAGGATACAAGTGCGATACATGATACCTTAGCGGGGGGTATGGCACCCCCCAAGCTTGTTCTTGCTCATGGGTGGCGTCGAGGATCGAACCCGGTGTGGCGAAAGTAAGCCAACATATCGGCTTGGCCCTGCTGCGTCATGTTGGTAAGGTTGGTGAGCTGGGCGTTGGTGCTTTCTTGCCACTGATGAGTCTGCAGGACGTGTTGGTTGAGAGTGTGCTCGATGTCCTCTCCTTGAGTCTCGATGCGTCCCATTTGTTCGGTGAGCGCATTCATTTGCTGGTCGAAATATGGATCACGAGCTGCAGACGAACGCCGCTGTTGACGGTCCTTAGACCCAGTTTTTGACCGTCAATTAGCTCTATAAATAAGGAAGAACTAACACTTGTTACTTGCATTTTGTTATCAAATAACCTATTTCCACGTGTACCTCTAGATTTGGATGTGCAGGTGGAAAACAGGGATTTCCAGGTGTAAACAAGGCCCAAGGCGACGATTCCAACACGTCCATCAAACGACGCTCGCCGCGGGAATATAATTCAAGGATTAAAGGCCCAGAATCACCCAGAATATCAACTGAGGCCACGCACCTGGAAAAGAGGCTAAAAGACCGAGGGGAGCCAACCTGCCAAAGCCCAGCCCAGGGGGGGCCAGGGCCAGGTCGGCCGACCCCAAGCCCTAGGTCGGCCGACCTGACAGGGAGGCCCCCTGGGTCCATCTTCTTATAGCGGTTTGCAACCGACTTCAGGAGGTCGGTTCCACCTGCAATCAATGCCACCGACCTACGGAACCGCCTCAATTCCACCGCCTTTGAGGGCTATAAATAAAGGGGTACCCCCTCCCCTTGGAGGACACACAACACAAGAGGCTCATTCCCTCCTCCACACATCCAGAGCTAGGGGCTCTCTAGTTAGGCTTAGGCTGAGTAGTTGGGCTGCCCTTTTGGCTCCCAAGTCCCTTGGAGAGTTTGGGGTATATTCCCTTGTATCCTTTTACTCTCTTTGTAAGACTTATTTCTTTATCAATGGAATATCATCGTTCTTGTAGTAGTTATGTGCTTATGCTAGTTCATCGTTCATCCTTGATCTTGGATGAACGTTCTTCGTTCGTTCATGTTCGTTCATCGTTCGTTCATCGTTCATCGATGTTCGTTCATGATCGTTCATCGTTCGTTCGTCGTTCGTTCATACTCGATCATCGGTTAACGATGATCGTTCTTCATCGTTCATCGTTCGTCGCTCGTTCTTGAGCGACGAACGCCTATGCTTAACGTAGTGCTAGCTTTGATCCTTTGTCTAAGTAATCGCTTGCTAGACCTAGTTGTTCCTTTTGCTTAGTCATCGGGTCCATTGTCTTGCAAGAGTGCTCTAGGTTTATCGCCTTGCGAGGTGCCTCGAGGGATCTAGAGTTGTGGTTAGTTACGCTAGCATGGTGCTAGGGCTTCCTTTCCACCCTTGGATGCGTGTTCGTGCCCCACGGTTTGTAGAGGTAGGCGGCAGGTGGTGACAGCCCTGTCCGTCCCTTGTAATCCTCCACGTTCGGGTATGGCGTAGGAGTATATATGAAATGTCCGGAGATTGGGGCAGACTCTGATCGCTGGATCTCCCGATGATGGCTCGGCAGTAGAACAGCTTAGTCTTGGCTTGTGTGCAGCTTAGGCTATAGGTAGATGCTACGCACGCTACTTGACGATGTACATTAGGAGTAGCAGTTCTTCTTACTTAACCTTAGTCTAGCCTAGAGCCGCCTCTCGCCTTTTATCAGAGAGTGGAAATGCCTGCTGTGTGTGTCGCACTATCCTCTATCCATACATTGCCTTACCCCTGTATTTGGATATTGGTTATGATCTATCATTTGTAACACCATGAGTATAAGTACACACTTGTCAACCACGTCTTCCTTTGGGAAAATATAAATAACGATACCCTGGAATACTCTCGGGTGAAATGCTACAACGGGTTATCCGTGCGCTTGCGGATTATCTTTTATGATTAAATACTAATAATACATATCTGGCACTCGTTGCTAGTTGTGGATTATTATGTATCCTAAGCAAGTAACTTAACCCCAGGTATTTCTGGCGCCGAACCGGGAATATTCACTCTAGGCCTAACCAGCCTAAGGTGGTGTTTTCTGTTTGGTGTAAGAAATACCAACAAGCATTTCTGGCGCCGTTGCCGGGGAAGACAATTGTTGACAAGTGTATACAATGATTACTCATGATTACACTTGATGTGATTTAACCATTTCCATTGCAGGCTAACCTTGATCTGTTTTCTCTCTTTGATGTGAAAACAGGATAGTGTATGCGTGGATTCAACCTGCCGGAAAACTTCGTTGATAATCCAGAGTCGCTTGTAAGGAAAGTCCGACCCCGCGTCGACTCTCCCTCACAAGCAACACTCCCGACGGACGAACCCACATCATCCGCACCATCATCACTTATTGACATGGCTGATCAAAGGACCCTCCGTGACTACTCTGCTCCCTCCGTTGCCAATGTTCCCGTTGGGCCCAATGTCAACGCCGGTGACGCAGGGTTTGCAGTCAAATCAAGCCTAATCACTATGGTGCAGGCCATTCCCTTTTGTGGAAAGGCCACGGAGGACGCCAACACTCATCTCCAGCAATTCCTTGAGATATGCAACACATCGGCAACCGCCGGAGTCAACCAAGATGCTATCAGACTTCGTTTGTTTCCCCTCTCCCTCCTTGGGAAGGCGAAACAATGGTTCTATGCCAATCGTGCTAGCATTGACACTTGGGACCGCTGTTCTACCGCGTTCCTCGCAAAGTTTTTCCCGTTGGGTAAAACCAATGCCCTTCGTGGGAGAATATCAAGCTTCCAGCAAGCCAACAATGAAACCATCGCCGAGGCGTGGGATAGGCTCCAAGATTACATATCCGCCTGCCCACACCACGGGATGGAAGAATGGCTCATTCTTCAACATTTCTACAACGGGTTGACACCAACAACCCGTGGACATATGGATGCCGCTGCTGGAGGAGCCTTCTTCTCAATGACCGTTGCTCAAGCTAAAGAACTTATTGAGAAGATGGTCTCCAATCAAGGGTGGAGCGATGAACGTCTCCAACCACGCTCTAAGGGCGTACACCCTATCAAGGAGGTGGACTTATTGTCCGCCAAGCTCGACCTCGTCATGAAGCGCTTGGACGACTTCAACACGCATGGTAGTGTTCGTTCACTTGACTCACGCATCACGTGTGAGGAATGTGGCAACACTGGCCATATGGGGAAGGATTGCCCCAACCATACCCATGAAGAAGCATTTTACATGAACAACAACAATGGGTATCGTCCAAGTGGAGGTCAAGGTTTTAACCAAAACCGCCAATCTTATCAAGGAGGTAATAATTTCTCTGGTTTTAATAATAATCAGCCTTCTTTGAAAGATTTGGTTTATGGCCAAGCTAAAATCAACGAATCAATCAACAAAAAGCTTGCTGCCAATGATCAGAGTTTAGAGAGTTTAAATTCAAAAATAGAAGGTCTTTCTTCCGCTTTCAAAAATCAGTTGAGCTTTAATAAAATGATAGAAACTCAGTTAGCTCAGCTTGCTGCTCTTGTTCCTTCTGCTAAATCTGGGCAGATTCCTGGGCAACCAGAATCTCCCATTGAAAAGGCTAATGTTATCACTACGAGAGGAGAAATGTTCTCTCGTAGGACTAACCATGCAGGGGAGAACAGGCAAATAAGAGGAGAACCTTCTACAATAAAATCTGATCCAGGCTTTCCAGTAATCTCTTGTGCAATCAAGAGATTCCACTTCGACTATGCACTGTGTGACCTTGGGGCCAGCGTAAGCATTATGCCCAAAGCAATCTTCGAGCAATTAAAGTACAGATTCCTCACACCAACAGCGATGCGGCTACAATTGGCCGACTCATCCTTTCGCTTTCCAATGGGGATTGCGGAGGATGTGCCGGTATTCATAAGAGGCCACACCGTCCCGGTGAACTTTGTGGTGCTTGACATGGATATTGATAAGGAAACGCCCCTCATCTTGGGACGTCCCTTCCTTAGCACCACAAAGGCCCAAATTGATGTTGGAGTTGGAGAAATCCGCCTCTACATCAATGGGAAGGAGGAGAAGTTCGAGTTTCAACCTCGGAAAGAACAATGCTCGATGATCAAGGTCAAGTATGGGCCAAACACCTCCAACATTCAAGAAGTTGAAGTGACAGCCAGGAAAACGGACAGCCTCATTGCTCTATGGAAGAGCTTGGCAAAGATTGAAAATCCATCGCAGTTTCGACCAAAGAAACCTGCGACCACGAGGCCGGGATTATGGGCCAAGAAACCCGTCCCAAAGTCCGAGAAGCCACCTACACCATCAAAGATGAAACAAGTGTGGCAAGTCAAGGCGCAGCCCTCTACATCCTCATCTCCAAGGACCGGGTCCGCGCCACCAAGCTAAAACCGTTGGAGAAGTCTTAGCCCGTCGGACTTTAAACGACACGGCCCTGGCCGCCAGGAAAACCGGCATTATCATTCGGTTTGATTCTCTTTTCTTTTTGAACTTTTCCACCACATTTGCATTTGGATTTCTTTCCAAACCACTTTGCATATTTATTTCCTCCACCAAAATTTATTTGGATTTTTCCGCCAGCATATTTGAATTTTTCCCTCGCCATGCATTTAAAAATCAAAATTTTCAAAAACACTTTTGCGTTCAAAAAGACTCATCCTTGGATGAAATTTTTGGACCACCCTTGTATCATCATAGAAAAGCCAAAAATATTTTTGCATGTTGAAATTTTTCATCAACATGTCAATTTTTGAATTTTTCGAAAAAATTTTGAATTCGAGGCAACTTTTTATTTGGAAATCTTATTGAGCAAATATTTTTGAGGAGTTTCTGGACATAGCAACCATGGTCAATCTCCATTTGGCCGTTGGGGGCTGTGGGCCAAAGAGGGAAGCAGGTGGGCCCCAGAGGGGGTCGGCCGACCCCACCAGTCAGGTCGGCCGACCCAGGAGAGCCGTTGCTCCCTGTCCCCTTTGCCCCAACGGTCACCTACCTCATCTCCTTTTCAAATTGAGCCGTTATAGCTCATCCATATAAGGAGGTGGCCGGCCATTGCTCTCTCCCTCTCACACTCTCATTTCCACTCCTCAAACACATTTCACTCCATTGCTCTCAAGTTTTCCATTGTGCTCATTGAGTTCTTGCCTCAAAATTCTGCAAAAATATTTCTCCTTTGGTTTGCTTTGCAGTTTTGTTTTGGTTTGGTTTTCCGAGTTGCGTTTTCTCGCTTGCAAGAACACCGACGGTTTCATCGATTGGTTTTCACTCTCATAACCCGTTCGGAGTTTTCGTTCTTGCGTTCTTGCTCGACCTCGCTGCAGCATGAAGCGCGCCGGCAAAGCCTTCGCCTCGCTGCTCCGGTCCGGGAGCACAGGCTCGGGTTCATCTCGACCTCGCACTCGCGCCCGCACCGCCACCGAGCAAGTGTCAAGCCCTCAACATGAAGCCGCAACGGAGGAACAAGCCAACACCGAGCATCGTGTTCTCGTCGACACCGACCTCGACTTGGTGAGCGACGAAGAGATGGGCGCCTACGAAGCTCTCCGACTCCGTACATTTGCTCCTACGCGAGCATTTGATACGGAACTGCTGCAAAAGATTGGTATGGATGCTGAATTTTCTCGAGTATTTAAAGCAATAGGGTGGGATAAGTTTGCAAGTGTAGATGAGCAGGGTTCCCGCTTACTTACACTACAGTTTTTATGCACCCTACGCGTGGTAGATGACGGTATTACCTTTCGGTTTTTCCGGGAGGAATATCATTTGACATGGAAAATCCTTAGTCAATGCCTCGGCTTTAATTCTCGCTGCACCATTGATGTTGATAGTTCGATTCCGGGTTACTCAAAGTTAGCTTTTTGGCAAAGAATTTCTGCATCTCCTACTTGTGAGAAACCCCGAACTAATTCATCATCCTACCTTGCGCTTGTTGCACATGTGGCTTGGCATTACCTTGTTTCCTAGAAGTGATATTAGGATTGTGCGCGAGGATGATCTGAAAATTCTTTATGCTATGGTTGAGAAAATAAAGATTGCTCCTGTCATGTCCATGATTGCTCAGTGGTTAGAGAATTTTAGAATGACTGGACCAATTGAGTGCACCTCGTTGATTACACGTATTGCTGCGGGTGTTGGTGCTTTGCATGATGCTAATGTTGCTTATCTTGATACACCCCGCTCTCTTATCACCGAGGATTATCTTATTCAAGGTCATACACTTAAGCATGGTCCAAATAATTCTCTCATATTCTATTATGTCGGTTATACAAATGAATTCCCGTTACCTAACCGGGAACTTCGTTTGTATGGCTGTAAAAACCTAACCACACCTCTCGAAAAAGAGGAAGCTGCACGCAGGAGTACTTCTTCTCGCAGGAGGACGCGCAGGCCGGAGCCGACCGCCGACACCGGGATACCCGCACCGCAGCCCATGGCCTATGCACATGGGCCAAGCTACGGTCACGCCGGGTATGGTCCCGGTGGGTACACCACTCCACCACCGTTCGAGGTCGGCGGCTCGTCGCAGCAGGGTGCGGGCCAAGCCCAATGGACGCACCCTTCCCGCGCGCAATGGGAGGAAATCTCCTCCGATTCGACGTCCTACTCACCACGGGCCGGTGGGCGGCGTTCGTCTGCAGCTCGTGATCCATATCTTGAGCAGCAAATGAATGCGCTCACCGAGCAAATGGGACGCATCGAGACTCGAGGAGAGGACGTTGAGTACACTCTCAACCAACACGTCCTGCAGACCCATCAGTGGCAAGAAAACACAAATGCCCAGCTCACCAACCTCACCAACATGACGCAGCAGGGCCAAGCCGATATGTTGGCTTACTTTCGCCACACCGGGTTCGATCCTCGACATCACCCATGAGCAAGAACAAGCTTGGGGGGGATGCCATACCCCCCGCTAAGGTATCATGTATCGCAACTTGTATCCTTTTGTTTCTTTTGTTTGCTTGTTCTTGCACCTCTCATGAAAAATACCAAAAAAATGATAAATCTGAAAATAAAATAAAAATGACAAAACTAAAAAGAACAAAAATAGTCTTTAGTGTGGTTTCTAGTTTTTCGTAGTTTCTCTTTATATGCGAGTATGAGTGTTTAGCCTTCCTTATGTTGAGATGATGAATAGTTGCTCTGTTTTATCTCTCGTTTGTACCTAGTCACAACTTAGTGCTCTCCCAAGTTTTGAGATTTTTGGCTTATGCTTACCTAGAACTTGAAACTTGTGGGCTGCATAGTGCTTGATCTAAGTCTAAGTTGTTGTGAGATATGATATGGTACAAATAGGGCTGCCATGATCTTGTTCAAAGTAGGACTTGACTTCCGGAGTTTTATTTTACAAAATACAAAAAAATGATAAAGTTCCTCAATGATCAAAATTCCTACCAAAGCCATATGTTGTTCTTACATTGCAAACCCTTACACATATGCTGCTTGTCATTGCATTGAGCTTTATCAAAATTGTGTGACCCTAGTGAGAAGCTTGTCATACTCTCATTGATCAAGATCACGTACACTCCACCTCGCATGCTAAACTTCTACACTGGAAGTTAAGCAATACCACCACACTTTCCACCAAAATAAATACTCCAAAAATTCATTGTTACCTCTCTCTCAAAATGTATCATTGGAGACATGGCTATGCAAAAGAAAGAAAAAGAATAATCCCCTGCTCATACAAAAGTAGAGCATGATGAAGAAAAATGGGGAATAAAGAAAGAAAAATGTTGAGAAAAAGAAAGAAAGCAAGATAGCCATGTTCTCCTCAAAAATTCAAAAAGAGAGAGAGGAAACAAATAAAAAGGAGTATAGTTCTTCCACCTCACCACCACCTTATACACACATGCACATCTTGATCAAGGTTGTATGACTTGCATTCTCCATGGATCCACTCTTTTGGTTCAGCAATATGTGTGATGCAAGTATGCCTCATATCATCCCTACCTTGAGCTCCACATACAAGCCTTAGAAGTAGGATGACAAAGAGGCAACACAATAATGCCTTGGTGAGGAATATACACTTATTGAGCGATTTGAGAGCATCATTTGAGGAACTTTGCTTTTATTTCAAAACTTTTGAAAACCTCCGGAAAATAAAAGTCAAACAATGGACAAGTGAATGATGCTCTGTTATAACCGTTCTATCTCTCAACCGCCCAAGACAAGGAAAAAGCCATACGCCCCATAAGGAGTAAGGTAAAGGGTGAGTTGCCATGCCAACTTTTTCAACTCAAAGGAGAGTATTTTGTTGTGTGCATGGTACCTATGAGATATGAAACATTGTAGCAACTCCTGATCAACATCCTAAGTCCTACTTCTTGCTCGGGACGAGCAAGGAGGACAGCTTGGGGGAGTTGTTGACGGTCCTTAGACCCAGTTTTTGACCGTCAATTAGCTCTATAAATAAGGAAGAACTAACACTTGTTACTTGCATTTTGTTATCAAATAACCTATTTCCACGTGTACCTCTAGATTTGGATGTGCAGGTGGAAAACAGGGATTTCCAGGTGTAAACAAGGCCCAAGGCGACGATTCCAACACGTCCATCAAACGACGCTCGCCGCGGGAATATAATTCAAGGATTAAAGGCCCAGAATCACCCAGAATATCAACTGAGGCCACGCACCTGGAAAAGAGGCTAAAAGGCCGAGGGGAGCCAACCTGCCAAAGCCCAGCCCAGGGGGGGCCAGGGCCAGGTCGGCCGACCCCAAACCCTAGGTCGGCCGACCTGACAGGGAGGCCCCCTGGGTCCATCTTCTTATGGCGGTTTGCAACCGACTTCAGGAGGTCGGTTCCACCTGCAATCAATGCCACCGACCTACGGAACCGCCTCAATTCCACCGCCTTTGAGGGCTATAAATAAAGGGGTACCCCCTCCCCTTGGAGGACACACAACACAAGAGGCTCATTCCCTCCTCCACACATCCAGAGCTAGGGGCTCTCTAGTTAGGCTTAGGCTGAGTAGTTGGGCTGCCCTTTTGGCTCCCAAGTCCCTTGGAGAGTTTGGGGTATATTCCCTTGTATCCTTTTACTCTCTTTGTAAGACTTATTTCTTTATCAATGGAATATCATCGTTCTTGTAGTAGTTATGTGCTTATGCTAGTTCATCGTTCATCCTTGATCTTGGATGAACGTTCTTCGTTCGTTCATGTTCGTTCATCGTTCGTTCATCGTTCATCGATGTTCGTTCATGATCGTTCATCGTTCGTTCGTCGTTCGTTCATACTCGATCATCGGTTAACGATGATCGTTCTTCATCGTTCATCGTTCGTCGCTCGTTCTTGAGCGACGAACGCCTATGCTTAACGTAGTGCTAGCTTTGATCCTTTGTCTAAGTAATCGCTTGCTAGACCTAGTTGTTCCTTTTGCTTAGTCATCGGGTCCATTGTCTTGCAAGAGTGCTCTAGGTTTATCGCCTTGCGAGGTGCCTCGAGGGATCTAGAGTTGTGGTTAGTTACGCTAGCATGGTGCTAGGGCTTCCTTTCCACCCTTGGATGCGTGTTCGTGCCCCACGGTTTGTAGAGGTAGGCGGCAGGTGGTGACAGCCCTGTCCGTCCCTTGTAATCCTCCACGTTCGGGTATGGCGTAGGAGTATATATGAAATGTCCGGAGATTGGGGCAGACTCTGATCGCTGGATCTCCCGATGATGGCTCGGCAGTAGAACAGCTTAGTCTTGGCTTGTGTGCAGCTTAGGCTATAGGTAGATGCTACGCACGCTACTTGACGATGTACATTAGGAGTAGCAGTTCTTCTTACTTAACCTTAGTCTAGCCTAGAGCCGCCTCTCGCCTTTTATCAGAGAGTGGAAATGCCTGCTGTGTGTGTCGCACTATCCTCTATCCATACATTGCCTTACCCCTGTATTTGGATATTGGTTATGATCTATCATTTGTAACACCATGAGTATAAGTACACACTTGTCAACCACGTCTTCCTTTGGGAAAATATAAATAACGATACCCTGGAATACTCTCGGGTGAAATGCTACAACGGGTTATCCGTGCGCTTGCGGATTATCTTTTATGATTAAATACTAATAATACATATCTGGCACTCGTTGCTAGTTGTGGATTATTATGTATCCTAAGCAAGTAACTTAACCCCAGGTATTTCTGGCGCCGAACCGGGAATATTCACTCTAGGCCTAACCAGCCTAAGGTGGTGTTTTCTGTTTGGTGTAAGAAATACCAACAGCCGCCCATCGGCCCTCGGTGAGTAGGACGTCCAATCGGAGGAGATTTCCTCCCATTGTGCGCGGGGAGGGTGCGTGCATTGGTCTTGGCCCGCACCCTGCTGCGACGAGCCGCCAGCCTCAAATGGTGGTGGAGTGGTGTACCCACCGGGACCATACCCGGCGTGACCGTAGCTCGGCCCATATGCATAGGCCATGGGCTGCGGTGCGGGTATCCCGGTGTCGGCGGGTGGCTCCGGCCTGCGCGTCCTCCTGCGAGAAGAAGTACTCCTGCGTGCAGCTTCCTCTTTTTCGAGAGGTGTGGTTAGGTTTTGACAGTCATACAAATGAAGTCCCCGGTTAGGTAACGGGAATTCATTTGTATAACCGACATAATAAAATATGAGAGAATTATTTGGACCATGCTTAAGTGTATGACCTTGAATAAGATAATCCTCGGTGATAAGAGAGCGGGGTGTATCAATATAAGCAACATTAGCATCATGCAAAGCACCAACACCCGCAGCGATTCGTGTAATCAACGATGTGCACTAAATCGGTCCAGTGATTCTAAAATTTTCTAACCACTGAGCAATCATGAAAACAACAGGAGCAATCTTTATTTTCTCAACCATAGCATAAAGAATTTTTAGATCATCCTCGCGCACAATCCTAATATCACTTCTAGGGAACAAGGTAGTGCCAAGCCACATGTGCAAAAAGCGCAAGGTAGGATGGTGAATATGATTAGTTCGGGGTTTCTCACAAGTAGGAGATGCAGAAATTCTTTGCCAAAAAGCTAACTTTGAGTAACCCGGAATCGAACTATCAACATCAATGGTGCAGCGAGAATTAAAGCCGAGGCATTGTCTAAGGATTTTCCATGTCAAATGATATTCCTCCCGGAAAAACCGAAAGGTAATACCGTCATCTACCACGCGTAGGGTGCATAAAAACTGTAGTGTAAGTAAGCGGGAACCCTGCTCATCTACACATGCAAACTTATCCCACCCTATTGCTTTAAATACTCGAGAAAATTCAGCATCCATACCAATCTTTTGCAGCAGTCCCGTATCAAATGCTCGCGTAGGAGCAAATGTACGGAGTCGGAGAGCTTCGTAGGCGCTCATCTCGTCTTCGCCCACCAAGTCGAGGTCGGTGTCGATGAGAAGACGATGCTCGGCGTTGGCTTGTTCCTCCGCTGCGGCTTCATGTTGCGGGCTTGACACTTGCTCGGTGGCGGTGCGGGCGCGAGTGCGAGGTCGAGATGAGCCCGAGCTTGTGCTCCCGGACCGGAACAGCGAGGCGACGGCCTTCCCGGCGCGCTTCATGCTGCAGCGAGGTTGAGCAAGAACGCAAGAACGAAAACTCCGAACATGTTGTGAGAGCGAAAACCAATTGATGAAACCGTCGGTGTTCTTGCAAGCGAGAAAACGCAACTCGGAAAATCAAACCAAAACGAAACTGCAAAGCAAACCAAGAGAGAAATATTTTTGCAGAATTTTGAGGCAAGAACCAAGTGAGCACAATGGAAAACTTGAGAGCAATGGAGTGAAGAGAGTTGAGGAGTGGAAATGAGAGTGTGAGAGGGAGAGAGCAATGGCCGGCCACCTCCTCTTATAGTCAAGCCATAACGGCCACATTTGAAAAGAGGAGAGGATAGGTGACTGTTGGATCAAAGGGGAGCGCGCCCAACGGCCACCATGGGTCGGCCGACCTGGCATGTGGGGTCGGCCGACCCCCTGTGGGGTCCACCTGGTCTCCCTCTTGGCCCATAGCTCCCAACGGCCATATTGGTGATGACCACGGTTGCTATGTCCAGAAACTCCTCAAAATTATTTGCTCAAAAAGATTTCCAAATAAAAGGTTGCCTCGAATTCAAAATTTTTCAAAAATCATAAAAAGGGTATGTCGGAGAAAAGTTCCAACATGTGTTGACACCAGAATTTGGCCCAGGGCCCATTGTCAGTGAGTAACAGGGTTGGCGCCGGGTGGAAAGAGTTTGTGTGCGTGGTGGTGGCCCACAGGTGATCTTGAAGCCGAAGACGCGTGTGTGCTTGTGGGTTTATATGTCCTTTTTTAATTCTTTTTCTAGATTTAGAAAGGACTGGCCGAGTTGTGGTCAAGTAGGAGTCGGGTTTGTTTCCAAATCGGTTGCCTCGGGTGTATAAATATAAACTCAGGTGCTTGTAAAAATAATCAATCAATACAATCAACTTTCGGCGCATCGCCACAATTTCTCGACGAGATCTCCGTCGACATCGGCGTCTATCGGGGCTCCGGTTTTGACTTGGATTTCGTCAGGTAAGCGCATCGATCTTCGTTATGTCGACTTGTCCATGATTAAGATTGATGTGGCTGCTAGTTATCCGGTAATTTAGATCAATCTAGGGTTTACATCATGCATCGACTACATGGAATTGTTTAAGACCTAGTCCAGTTCTTTGTTACGGTTAGTTGACTTGTCCTAGCCGCGACTTTGTTTGCCGATTGCTAATGTCGATTTCCTGTTTGATCTAATTATTCGAGTGACGGTTAAGGTGCTTAGTCGATTAGATCTGCTCTTGGTGATTGGGTAGGCAGTTTGACTTGTCCTGTCTGCTTCGCTTAGTTGACGTGTCCTCGGCGAAACAGTTGCTAAGAGTTAGATTTAATTTACTGAGTACCTGGGACTGGTAGTTGCCGATTGTACTCGTGTTTGCCGATCATGTAGAACAGTTTGACGTGTCCTGTTTTACATCACTTAGTTGACGTGTCCTCGGTGAAGCGATCGGTAGATTATGGGTATAATTAGTGGCTATGGGTTTAATCGTTCTTTCGGGGTGTTTAGCCGATTGTTTACCACGTTTAGATCTATACTTGCATGCTTTTAAATATTTTATTGTTCCTGTCCAAGTAGAGCTCTGAATCCTTTTGTCGATGTCGTTTTACTTAACCATGACTCTTGCTGATAGATTTTGCCGATTGCATGCTTTGCCGATTGCCGATTCCGATGCATGTCTTTGCTTTATTTATCGTGCGAGTATTTACTGTTGCGACATGTCGATTCGTTTCTAGCCGATGCCGAGCATGTATTTTATTATCTTTTATTTATTAACATCGGCTGCGGTTACGCATCGGCCAGTCCGGGGCCGATAGCCCAGGAATTTTACACGCTTTTCTTGTCTTTGTCGATTTGCAGGGAAAATCGACTGGCACGCTCCGGAATTCACCTCGTTCCAAATTTGGTCCTGAACAGAGTGAAGCAAATCTCTCAGGCCACGTGTGCGGCGCAGTAAAAGTCACATTTTACTGCCAACACACTTTTTGGCACGCCCTGTGGGACAAGATCAAGTTTTCAGAGTCAGATGGCGTTCGTTCAAGCTATTGCTGATGATGGTTCTTTGCTCCTTGATGGGAAGGGTCAGCCGATCTGGATTCCCGCACCAGTTGTTTGAGATGACAAAAATTCTTCTGAAATAACTAGCAACAATGAGGTGATGGCATGGGAGAAGATGACTTTGGAGCAGAAGAATCAATATCAGAGTTATCTGTTCGGGTGTCAAATTAAATACTTCGACACGATCAAGGTGACACATGGCAAGATTACATCAGTGACAGCTCCTCCAATAGTGCTAGGTGCAGTGGAATTGGCTGCAATAAAAGCCGCAAAGATGCCAGATCGAGCTTTGGTGGAGGAAGTTGTGAATGCTGCTGTTCACAATGCTTTCATCAACCAATCAGGAGTGCTTGTCAATACTGTGTACAACATGATCAAAGCGGTTGCTGATGGAACCTTACAGTTTGAGCCTGGATTTATGGGGCCGTCATTCACTGCACCAACTGCTACTCTAGCGCGTCCTCCACAACCTGTTGGTCAACCTACAACTCAAGAAGGGACAAGTGCTGATCAGCAGAGGCAACCGTATGGTATGCCACCAGAATTGTGGTCTCCAAGTGCTCAAGCTTTGGCTGCAGGAACGGCTCGGATATCGGCGCCAAATCTTATTGATGCGCCGATGTCCACGCAGAGAGAAGTTGGTGGTACGTCTACTGAACCAAGGATTGGTCAAACCCCTCAAACAAGGTATCACGTGGCTCCCAATGTCTGTTCAACCAGGAGATACCGCAAGGTTACCACAGGGTGGCAGATTACAGTGAACATTATAATAGGGAGCAGCCTGTTCAAATGCAGCCACAGTCACAGCAGCCAGCCCAATTGGCTGGGGGGCAAGGACAGAATACATCAGAAGACATAGTCGCCAGGTTGGCTGAAGTCATGAAAGAGCAGTTTGATCTCAAGCCCAAGGAACAGAGCTTTATGTATCGACGTCCATATCCAGAGTGGATGGAACAAGTTGCCTTGCCACATCGATACAAGTTGCCAGAGTTTTGCAAATTTTCTGGGCAAGACAATGTCTCTACAGTGGAGCACATCAGCCGATACTTGGCGCAGTTGGGAGAAGCGTCGGCACAAGATGCATTGAAAGTCCGTCTGTTTCCTCTGTCATTATCTGGATCGGCATTCTCATGGTTCACTTCGCTTCCTGCGGGATCCGTGCGGAATTGGGCCGATTTGGAAAAGAAGTTCCACTCTTATTTCTTCACTGGCATGGCGAGTTGAGCATATCAGATTTGACAGCTTTTCGTCAGAAGGCTGGGGAGTCAGTTGCCGATTTTGTCCGAAGGTTCAGAGTCATCCGTGGCAGGTGTTATAACCTGAATCTGACGGATCGGCAAATGGCTGAGATTGCTTACCAGGGTTTGTTGCCTCAGATTAGAGAGAAGTTTGCACCTCAGGAAGTCGATGGTTTAGCTCACCTCTTTTAGAAGGCGTCGATTCATGAAGGGCGTATCCAGAATACACGTGGCAGACAATTTCAGGCGGCTTATGCCGATTACTCGTCTGATTCTGATGATGAAGCCGAAGTTGCTCTTGCTGAGTGGACCAGGAATAAGAAGTCTGTTCTTTGTCCATGGGTCAAGCAGAAGGCTGAGGAAAAGAAGCCGATAAGATATTTGATCTGCTGCTACAGGAGAAGCTTATTCAACTCCCACCTAATCACACGTTGCCTCCAGCTGATGAGTTGAAGAAAATTAAGTGGTGCAAGTGGCATAACACTCCCTCTCATCATACCAATGAGTGCAAGGTGGTTAGACAACAGATCCAATCGGCAATTGAGAGCGATCGCATTAAATTTTCTGGTCAGAAGCCGATGAAGATTGCTGGACATCCTTTTCCAGTCAACATGATCGGGGGATCTGCTGGATTGATCGGCAAGTACTCAAGGAAGAGAGAGAGGGAAGACAGGAGATCAAGTGATGATGATTTCGATCCACACTGGAACTGTCCTTTTTTCCAGTACTGTTGGGAGCAGGGTATGAAGCTGCCACCAATTGAAGGCTGTCTAGGTTGTAGCAGGCGATCTGGTGACTTGTACAGAGAAACTGGTACTTCGAGAAGGTTTCCCCAGAGGAGACAGCATGATAGCTTTGAAGGGAGGCTAACATCAAGGGTTTTTGTGCAAGAAAGGCTTGGACCTGTTAATCAAGTTAAAGATTATGAAGAAGATCATCAGGGTGAGTTCACAGAAGAAGGCCAATGGTGTCCGAGTGGTATTTTTACCAAGACACATAAAAGAAGGGTACAGAGGACACGTTACCGGGAGCTGAACAGAGATGTGAACCCGAAAGATGACCATGACAAAGGGCCCAAGACCAAGAAGGTGTGGAAACCAAAAGTCAAATCTCAGGTACATGAAGTTGAGGCTCCTGTCAATATGGTATTTATGCTGCCGCGAGAATTTAGTTCTTTGACTATTAATGAATCAGAAGAAGAAGCTTCTGCCGAGTTGTTATTGGGTCCACAGCAAGCAGTGTTTGAAAAGCCGTCTGGTGTCGATCATCTCCATCTGAGGGCTTTGTATCTTAATGGTTTCGTCAATGGCAAGCCTGGTCGATGGTGGTGCTGCTTGAAGAGTTGACAAAGACCAATACGACCTTGAGGGACTATGGAGGCCGGAGTTCTGAAGTCAAAGGAGTCACCAACGTCGAGGTCACTATCGGAAGCAAGACTTTGCCGACAACGTTTTTCGTGATTGAAGGCAAAGGATCTGGCGTACTGCTGGGTAGGGATTGGATTCATGCTAATTGTTGTATCCCTTCCACAATGCATCAGCTCCTTATCCAGTGGATCGGCGACGAAGTAGAAACTATTCAAGCTGATAGATCGGTGAGTGTGGCAACTGCAGATAATCTTGCCAACGATGGTGGAAGGCTTGCCTTGCATATCAGGAACTTACTGGGAAGGTGAAGCGCTGGATGTGACCATGAAGGTGTATGCATCACTGAAGGATCGGCAACTCCACGGTTGTTATAGCAATTACCGGACTTGGATGTTGATCGGCCGATGGAAGCTGAGAAGGAAAAAGTAATCGACAATCGGTTGATCGATGAAAGAGAGGAAGGAAAGTTTGGTCATGGTTTTGTATCGACCGATGAGTTGGAAGAAGTCGACATTGGGGATAGTGACAAGCCTCGGCCGACGTTTATTAGTAAAAAGATTTGTAAAGAGTTTAGGGAAAGGTTGATAGCATTATTGAAGGAATACAAAGACTGTTTTGCTTGGGATTATAGCGAGATGCCTGGCCTGAGTCGAGACATTGTTGAACACCGATTGCCCATCAAGCCTGGGTATCAGCCGTTTAAACAACATAATCGGAGAATTGATCCGAAGATTTATGATGCTGTCAAAGAAGAAATTACAAAGTTGTATGATGCTAAGTTTATCAGACCATGCCGATATGCAGAGTGGGTGTCCAGTATCGTCCCAGTGATCAAGAAGAACGGGAAGATGCGGTTTTGCATTAATTTTAGAGATTTGAACAAGGCTACACCCAAAGATGAGTACCCGATGCCGATGGCAGATGTGTTGGTCGATGCCGCTGCTGGACACAAGATTTTGAGCTTCATGGATGGGAATGCAGGATATAATCAGATTTTCATGGCTGAAGAAGACATTATGAAGACTGCTTTTAGGTGTCCAGGAGCTCTGGGATTATTTGAGTGGGTCGTTATGACTTTTGGGTTGAAGAATGCTGGCGCTACGTATTAGAGGGCAATGAATTTCATTTATCATGACTTGATTGGCCGATTGGTGGAGATTTACATTGATGATGTTATGGTGAAGTCTAAATCAATCGAAGATGATGTTGCCGATCTGCGGGAAGTGCTGGAAAGGACCAGAAAGTACGGCTTGAAGATGAATCCGCACAAGTGTGCCTTTGGTGTATCGGCAGGTCAATTTCTGGGCTTTATTGTTTATGAACGAGGGATTGAAATTGGTCCCAAGAGCATGGAGTCGATCAAGAAGATTAAACCTCCTACCTGCAAGAAAGAGTTGCAATCTTTGATCGGCAAGATTAACTTTGTAAGGAGGTTTATTTCTAATCTTTCTGGTAAAATCAATGCTTTTACTCCATTGTTGAAGTTAAAAGCAGATCAAGAATTTCGATGGGAAGCCCAACATCAGAAGGCTCTTGATGATATCAAGGAATATTTAGTCTCACCACCTGTGTTGATGCCACCTAAGCCAGGTATTCCTTTCAAGATATATTTATCTGCCGATGACAAGTGCATTGGTTCGGCATTGACGCAAGTACAAGATGGCGATGAGAGGATTATCTTTTATCTCAGTCGAAGATTGGTGGATGCAGAGACAAGATATTCTGAGATTGAAAGGTTATGTTTATGCCTTTATTTCTCTTGCACTAAATTGAGACATTATCTGTTATCCGAAGAGTGCGCTATTGTTTGTCGAGCCAATGTTGTCAGATACATCTTGTCCGCTCCAGTATTGAAGGGCAGGCTTGGGAAGTGGATGTTAGCAATTGCAGAGTTTGATCTGAAATATGAGTCTGCTAAAGCTGTGAAGGCACAGGTATTTGCCGATTTGATAGTTCAGCATGGGGGGCATGATGAAGGTGTGGTGGAGCCAGTTCCATGGCGCTTATTGTTTGATGGGTCGATCTGCAAACATGGATGTGGTATCGGCATTGTTATCGTCACCCCTAGAGGGTCCAGGTTTGAGTTTTCATTCACAGTTGAAGCTCATACTAATAATCAAGTTGAATATGAGGCTGTGTTGAGAGGTCTGCAACTGTTGAAGGAGGCTAATGCCGATTTTGTTGAAGTTGTTGGGGATTCTTTGCTGATTGTGGGGCAATTAAATAATGAATATGAATGCAAAGATGAAGTACTTCAGGGTTATTATCAGAGGTGTCAAGATTTAATGAAGAGCTTCAAGCATATCACATTCAGTCATGTTCCTCGACAAATGAATTCTGAAGCTAATGACTTGGCTCAACATGCATCTGGGTATCGGCTTATTATAGGTTCTGTTGATAATGAAGCCAATGTCGATTTGCAGGATTGGAGGGTCGAGATCATGGATTATTTGAAGGATCCAACCCAGAAAACGTCCAGAAAGCTAAGGTACAAGGCAATAAAATATGTATTAGTTGATGATCAGCTTTATTACAGGACTTTGGAAAGGATTATGTTAAAGTGTCTGAATGCCGATGGAGCCAGGAAGATGCTGATGGAGGTTCATGATGGGATTTGTGGGACTCATCAATCGGCATACAAGATGAAATGGTTGATCAGAAGAGGTGGATATTACTGGCCTACCATGCTCGAGGATTGTTTTGAATATTATAAGGGCTGTCAAGATTGTCAGAAGTATGGATCGATTCAAAGAGTTCCAGCATCGGTAATGAACCCTATTGTCAAGCCGTGGCCGTTTAGAGGATAGGGAATCGACATGATCGGCGAGATTCATCCTTCATCTAGTAAAGGGCACAAATATATATTGGCGGCTACAGATTATTTCACCAAGTGGGTTGAAGCAGTACCTTACAGAAGTTTAGCCTCGAGGGATGTGATTGCTTTTGTTAAAGAACACATAATCTACAGTTTTGGTATTCCTCAGACTATCACTACAGACCAAGGTTCTATCTGTATTTCTGAGGAGTTCAAAGATTTTGCCGATGATATGGGTATCAAATTGTTGAATTCGTCACCATATTACGCCCAAGCAAATGGTCAGGCTGAAGCTTCAAACAAGTCCTTGATCAAGTTGATTGACGCAAGATTAGTGATCAGCCGAGTGTTGGCGTTTCTTACGCAAAAAGATTAAATTCAATTTCCGCAAGCGCACAGAACACCATTGTAGCATTTCACCCGGGAGTATTCCAAGGTTATCGTATTTATATTTTTCTACAGGGAAGTAGGGCTAAGAATATCATGAATTAACAAAGATACATCTGTTATTTATAACTTGCAGGCTAGACCAAAGCAGGGATACAGACATGTGATAGGTGTGGCACTCAGGAGAACATCCATCGATATAGATAACAAGGAGTTAGCATTTAGTTTGGGAGGACAATGAGAAGAAGGTATCAGTCAGCCTAGGGGTTAGCATTTAGTTTCACGATAGTCTACCATTATTTACTTAAGCTTTCATTACAGATACATTCAAGTGCATCAGGGGCACGGCCGCCGCCAAGACACGCTACCCGAGAACTAGGTTCAACGTATCCGGTCAGGACCGCGTCTAGGCCCCTACACATTCAACCCGAACGTGGTGGACTACAGAGACCGGTGTAGCTGTCACCTACACTCGCGGCTACCACATCATCCCGTGGGGTTGAGGGCAAAACACGCTAGAACAATTCCAAGCACCTTGCTTACAACTACCTAGTAACTTACTCTTGGCCAAAGAGCAAGCCACCCATGAACAATAAATCCAAACAAATTGTGCGGGACACGTGACAACAAGGCAATTATGTCCCTACTGCCAGTCCTCAAGCAAACAACTCATTCGTATCTACCATACACAGACGTGGATCCAACACAAGAATTCTCTATAATAATTACTTGAATAAATAAATATAAACTAAAAGGAAAACTAATTTAAATAAAGAAAAAAAAAAAAAAGAAAAATAATTATATTAAAGAAAGTATAAAAGAAAAGATACACGAGAACTTTACCCAAACTCCGAGGAGAACTCCGGAGCTCCGAGCGAAGCTCTCACTTCTACTCTAACTCCCATGACTAAAATACTAATCCTATTCTAAACTACACAAGTGGAATGATCTTTCATGAGATGAGCGTGACCCTACTTTGGATCTTCTCTTCTCAAGTGTGGAGATGCAGGTTGAAGTGAGGGGAGGGGTCCTCTATTTATAGTTGAGTTGCCTTGGGAGAGTGGAGAAGGTCTTGGAGCATTTCGTGGAATATTCCCTTCTTGCCGACGTCTCCTGGCTTGGCCGGCGCGTCAAGTGGCTTGTGACCGACTCTGGAACCGACTGGAGAAAGATTGAGGCGGTTGGAGTTTAACATGGGCCGGCCGGCCAGCTTTTTTCTGGTTTTCCTCCAATCTTGCGCGAGGCATAACTCCTGCTCCCGAACTCCGAATTGGGTGATCCAAAAGCCCATTTTGACTATCTCGACGAGGGCTTTGACATGGAGGGATCAAATTTGTGATTTGAATAATTATTTCTTGATGTCCAAGTCATTCCTTATTTCTTGCATCGAATGTCATCGAGATGTCCGAGCAGGACCTTGTTTATCTTGTGCTTTTTGTGTATTTGCTTTTTTATCCATGATTGTAAGCACAATTGCACCAATATTCCTATGTACCTTGCAAAACAAGATCACATCTAAAACTTGTGGAACTTTATTAGTTTAATGCAAGAAACATTGGTGCATACCTTTTATTCGCCGATAAGTTGACGGTCATTTTATGATTTAATGGACGTCAACACCGAGGAAGTGGCATACTTCATTAGCCGATTCGTTATGGGCATATCGCATGTCTCGTCATGGGTCGGTACAAGTAACGCCATATCAGTTGGTTTATGGGCATGAAGCTGTTTTGCCATGGGAAGTCAATGCAGGGTCAAGAAGAGTCGATTTGCAGAATCAATTGACGGCAGAGCAGTATCATGATCTCATGATGGATGAATTGGAAGATGTCAATCAGCAGCGGTTGGTCGCATTGAAGAAAATTCAAGATAATAAAGCACGGGTGGCTCGGCATTATAATAAGAAGGTGGTGACCAAGCAATTTGATGAAGGAGATCTAGTTTGGAAAGTCAAGTTGCCGATAGGCGTGCGAGATAATCGTTTCGGCAAGTGGTCATCTAATAGGGAAGGTCCTTATATAATTAGCCGATGCGTGCCTGGTAATGCTTATATTTTGAAGGAGCTGGATGGAGAAGAATTTGGCCGGGCGCTTAATGTAAAGTATTTAAAGAAGTACTATCCTAGCATTTGGGTAGGTTCTTAAAGTGTTCGGTTGAATTTCCAGCAGAGCCGATGTTAAGAGCGTCGCCTTTGAGATGGCCGATGCTACTGGTATCGCCCTTAGAAAAATTATACAAAGGAAGATATAACATACAAGAGCCGACAACGCATCATCTACAGAAAGCTGATTGCTAAACCGAAGCAACGGTTGGGTACATTGCTTCTAGAAGAGAAATACAAAGAAGCCTAGAAATAAGGTACAAATTTTTGCGCTAAGAATACACACTGCTGGTTTTGCTGATTGTGGCAGGAGATGGAAGTTTCTCCCTTTGCCGATTGTTGGAGTATCCGCCGGGTGTTGGCGCAGAGTAGGTTGGGTCAATGCTCACGGCGTCAGGAGAGGAGCAAATTCATGGACCCCATCATGTCGAAGAAGATGTTATCCCTAAGAAGGAACCTTATCTGACGAAGAACATGAGTTCTTCCTCGTAGTCTGAAGAGGAGCCGCCGTTCTTGGGATTTAGCTCAAGAGGGATAGCGTCGGTTGGAAGAAATTGGGGGAAAGATGGAAGGAAGACTGGAGGTTAGAGTGAAGATGCGAGAAGGCAAGAAAGGTTTGTTGTTGCTACCTTGCATATTGGGATATATTATTCAGGCTTTGTGAAACGGATTTTTCTTGCTGGCCATTGCGTTGATGATTCTGGTGAAGGAAGTGTTGACGGCTCTTAGACCCAAAATAAACTGTCAACTAGCTGCGCTCTTAACACTCAAATCAAACACCAAAGGTAGACTTAGGTCTTGAAACTAATGATTTCCACAAGTCTTGGTGAATTTGTGAGTGCAGCTGCATTTCATAGAAAAACGGGGAAAAGGAAGCATAAAAGGTCTACTTTGGAAACACCGATTTTCCCCGGAATAAAGATATCTCCCCAGAAGCACAATATCAAGGAGATATGAAGAAAGATCATCTCTTGGAGATCCTCAATAATGGGAAAGATATATGGATCCACCAAATCAACCCAAATCATATCAAGGATATTCCAGAGGATACACCACTCCGAGAAATCAGCACCGGCAGCCGAGCAAGATATGGATCAAACGTCCTACAAACCTTAACCTACTTAGGCCATAGCACCAAGATCACTCAATAGGACATCAAGGAGGACCCCTCGGCAAAAGCCCAAGGCCAAAGGGGCCAAGGGGGGGTCGGCCGACCCCAAACCATGGGTCGGCCGACCTGCTACAGTGGCCATTCTGGCCCATCTTTCTATGGCGGTTCCCCACCGATGTACCAAGGTCGGTTGTGCCTGCAATCAATGCCATCAATGCCTGGAACCGCCTGAATTCCACCGCCTTTGGAGGGCTATAAATAAAGGGGTACCCCCCTCCTTTCAACACACAACACAAGACACAAGTCATTCCACTCCCATCCAGGCCAAGGGCCTCTTGTATAGTAGTAGAGAGGGCAGGGGAGAAGAGAGGGGTAGTCCTCCCTTTGTGAGGACTTAGCCCAAATCTTGTATCTTGGCGGATATTATCTTATTAGTAGTTCTTCGTTCGTTCTTCGTTCGTTCGTCGTTCGTTTTTCGTTCGTCGTTCGTTCTTCGTTCGTTCGTCGTTCTTATTTATAAGTTAGTATTCGCGGTGACATTGATCTAGCGAGCATTGTTTACTATTCGTTATTCTTGTTATATGTTGACGGTCCTTAGACCCAGTTTTTGACCATCAATTAGCTCTATAAATAAGGAAGAACTAACACTTGTTGCTTGCATATTGTTATCAAATAACCTATTTCCACGTGTACCTCTAGATTTGGATGTGCAGGTGGAAAACAGGGATTTCCAGGTGTAAACAAGGCCCAAGGCGACGATTCCAACAAGTCCATCAAACGACGCTCGCCGGGGGAATATAATTCAAGGATTAAAGGCCCAGAACTTAACAGAACATCAACTGAGGCCACGCACCTGGACAAGAGGCCTACAGGCCAGGGGGAAGCCACCCACCAAAGCCCAGCCCAGGAGGGGCCAGGCCTTGGTCGGCCGACCCCAAACCCTGGGTCGGCCGACCTGGCAAGGTGGCCCCCTGGGTCCACTTTTCTATGGCGGTTCACAACCGACTTCAGGAGGTCGGTTCCACCTGCAATCAATGCCCACAATATCTGGAACCGCCTCAGTTCCACCGCCTTTGGAGGGCTATAAATAAAGGGGTACCCCCTCCCCTTAGAAGACACACAACACAAGAGGCTCATTCCCTCCTCCACACATCCAGAGCTAGGGGCTCTCTAGTTAGGCTTAGGCTGAGTAGTTGGGCTGCCCTTTTGGCTCCCAAGTCCCTTGGAGAGTTTGGGGTATTTTCCCTTGTATCCTTTTACTCTCTTTGTAAGACTTATTCTTTCATCAATGAAATATCATCGTTCTTGTAGTAGTTATGTGCTTATGCTAGTTCATCGTTCATCCTTGATCTTGGATGAACGTTCTTCGTTCATTCATGTTCGTTCATCGTTCGTTCATCGTTCATCGATGTTCGTTCATGATCGTTCATCGTTCGTTCGTCGTTCGTTCATACTCGATCATCGATAAACGATGATCGTTCTTCATCGTTCATCGTTCGTCGCTCGTTCTTGAGCGACGAACGCCTATGCTTAACGTAGTGAGTGCTAGCTTTGATCCTTTGTCTAAGTAATCGCTTGCTAGATCTAGTTGTTCCTTTTGCTTAGTCATCGGGTCCATTGTCTTGCAAGAGTGCTCTAGGTTTATCGCCTTGCAAGGTGCCTCGAGGGATCTAGAGTTGTGGTTAGTTACGCTAGCATGGTGCTAGGGCTTCCTTTCCACCCTTGGATGCGTGTTCGTGCCCCACGGTTTGAAGAGGTAGGCGGCAGGTGGTGACAGCCCTGTCCGTCCCTTGTAATCCTCCACGTTTGGTATGGCGTAGGAGTATATATGAAATGTCCGGAGATTGGGGCAGACTCTGATTGCTGGATCTCCCGATGATGGCTTGGCAGTAGAACAGCTTAGTCTTGGCTTGTGTGCAGCTTAGGCTATAGGTAGATGCTACGCACGCTACTTGACGATGTATATTAGGAGTAGCAGTTCTTCTTACTTAACCTCAGTCTAGCTTAGAGCCGCCTCTCGCCTTTTATCAGAGAGTGGAACTGCCTGCTGTGTGTGTCGCACTATCCTCTATCTATTTACCGCCTTACCCCTGCATTTGGATATTGGTTATGATCTATCATTTGTAACACTATGAGTATAAGTACACACTTGTCAACTACGTATTCCTTTGAGAAAATATAAATAACGATACCCTGGAATACTCTCGGGTGAAATGCTACAACGGGTTATCCGTGCGCTTGCGGATTATCTTTTATGATTAAATACTAATAATTTCTGGCACTCGTTGCCAGTTGTGGATTATTATGTATCCTAAGCAAGTAACTTAACCCCAGGTATTTCTGGCGCCGAACTGGGAATATTCACTCTAGGCCTAACCAGCCTAAGGTGGTGTTTTCTGTTTGGTGTAAGAAATAACAATAAGCATTTCTGGCGCCGTTGCCGGGGAAGACAATTGTTGACAAGTGTACAATGATTACTCATGATTACACTTGATGTGATTTAACCATTTCCATTGCAGGCTACCTCATCTGTTTTCTCTCTTTGATGTGAAAACAGGATAGTGTATGCGTGGATTCAACTTGCCGAAAAACTTCGTTGATAATCCAGAGTCGCTTGTAAGGAAAGTCCGACCCCGCGTCGACTCTCCCTCACAAGCAACACTCCCGATAGACGAACCCACATCATCCGCACCATCATCACTTATTGACATGGCTGATCAAAGGACCCTCCGTGACTACTCTGCTCCCTCCGTTGCCAATGTTCCCGTTGGGCCCAATGTCAACGCCGGTGACGCAGGGTTTGACGTCAAATCAAGCCTTATCACTATGGTGCAGGCCATTCCTTTTTGTGGAAAGGCCATGGAGGATGCCAACACTCATCTCCAGCAATTCCTTGAGATATGCAACATATCGGCAACCGCCGGAGTCAACCAAGATGCTATCAGACTTCGTCTGTTTCCCCTCTCCCTTCTTGGAAAGGCGAAACAATGGTTCTATGCCAATCGTGCCAGCATTGACACTTGGAACCGCTGTTCTACCGCGTTCCTCGTAAAGTTTTTCCCGTTGGGCAAAACCAATGCCCTTCGTGGAAGACTTTCAAGCTTCCAGCAAGCCAACAATGAAACCATCGTCGAGGCGTGGGATAGGCTCCAAGATTACATATCCGCCTGCCCACACCACGGGATGGAAGAATGGCTCATTCTTCAACATTTCTACAACGGGTTGACACCAACAACCCGTGGACATATGGATGCCGCTGCTGGAGGAGCCTTCTTCTCAATGACCGTTGCTCAAGCTAAAGAACTTATTGAGAAGATGGTCTCCAATCAAGGGTGGAGCGATGAACATCTCCAACCACGCTCTAAAGGCGTAAACCCTATCAAGGAGGTGGACTTATTGTCCGCCAAGCTCGACCTCGTCATGAAGCGCTTGGACGACTTCAACACGCATGGTAGTGTTCGTTCACTTGACTCACGCATTACGTGTGAGGAATGTGGCAACACCGGCCATATGGGGAAGGATTGCCCCAACCATACCCATGAAGAAGCATTCTACATGAACAACAACAATGGGTATCGTCCAAGTGGAGGTCAAGGTTTTAACCAAAACCGCCCATCTTATCAAGGAGGTAATAATTTCTCTGGTTTTAATAATAATCAGCCTTCTTTGAAAGATTTGGTTTATGGCCAAGCTAAAATCAACGAATCAATCAACAAAAAGCTTGCTGCCAATGATCAAAGTTTAGAGAGTTTAAATTCAAAAATAGAAGGTCTTTCTTCCGCTTTCAAAAATCAGTTGAGCTTTAATAAAATGATAGAAACTCAGTTAGCTCAGCTTGCTGCTCTTGTTCCTTCTGCTAATTCTGGGCAGATTCCTGGGCAACCAGAATCTCCTATTGAAAAAGTTAATGTTATCACTATGAGAGGAGAAATGTTCTCTCGTAGGACTAACCATGCAGGGGAGAACAGGCAAATAAGAGGAGAACCTTCCACAATAAAAACTGATCTAGGCTTCCCAGTAATCTCTTGCTCAATCAAGAGATTCCACTTCGACTACGCACTGTGTGACCTTAGGGCCAGCGTGAGCATTATGCCCAAGGCAATCTTCGAGCTATTAAAGTATAGATTCCTCACACCAACAGCGATGCTGCTACAATTGGCCGACTCACCCTTCCGCTTTCCAATGGGGATTGCGGAGGATGTGCCAGTATTCATAAGAGGCCACATCGTCCCGGTGAACTTTGTGGTGCTTGACATGGATTTTGACAAGGAAACGCCCCTCATCTTGGGACGTCCCTTCCTTAGCACCACGAAGGCCCAAATTGATGTTGGAGTTGGAGAAATCCGCCTCTACATCAATGGGAAGGAGGAGAAGTTCGAGTTTCAACCTCGGAAAGAACAATGCTCGATGATCAAGGTCAAGTATGGGCCAAACACCTCCAACATCCAAGAAGTTGAAGTGACAGCCAGGAAAACGGACAGCCTCATTGCTCTATGGAAGAGCTTGGCAAAGATTGAAAATCCATCGCTGTTTCAACCAAAGAAACCTGCGACCACGAGGCCAGGATTATGGGCCGAGAAACCCGTCCCAAAGTCCGAGAAGCCACCTATACCACCAAAGATGAAACAAGTGTGGCAAATCAAGGCGCAGCCCTCCACGTCCTCATCTCCAAGGACGGGTCCGCGCCACCAAGCTAAACCCGTTGGAGAAGTCTTAGCCCGTCGGACTTTAAAGGACACGGCCCTGGCCGTCAGGTTAACCAGCATTATCATTTACTTTTCATTGCTTCTTTTTCGATTTTTCCAAAACCACCGTGCATATTTATTTCCTCCACCAAAAAGTTATTTGAATTTTTCCGTCAGCATATTTGAATTTTTCCCTCGCCATGCATTTAAAATTCAAAATTTTCAAAAACACTTTTGCGTTCAGAATGTCTCATCTTTGGATGAAATTTTTGGACCACCCTTGTATCACCATGGAAAAGACAAAAATATTTTTGCATGTTGAAATTTTTCATCAACATGTCGATTTTTGAATTTTTTGGAAAATTTTGAATTCGAGGCAACTTTTTATTTGGAAATCTTTTTGAGCAAATAATTTGGAGGAGTTTCTGGACATAGCAACCGTGGTCATCACCAATATGGCCGTTGGGGGCTGTGGACCAGTGAGGGAAGAAAATGGGGCCAAGGTGGGGTCGGCCGACCCCACCAGACAGGTCGGCCGACCCAGGGGAGCAACGTCTCCCTCCCACCTTTGCTCCAACGGTCACATGTACCTCCTAACGTTCAAAAACGGCTACTATGGCCGTGTATAAGAAGGGGGTGGCCGGCCATTGCACTCTCCCTCTCACATTCTCATTTTCACTCCTCAACTCTCTTCACTCCATTGCTCTCAAGTTTTCCTTGTGCTCATTGAGTTCTTGCCTCAAAATTCTGCAAAAATATTTCTCTCTTGGTTTGCTTTGCAGTTTTGATTTGGTTTGGTTTTTCGAGTTGCGTTTTCTCGCTTGCAAGAACACCGACGGTTTCATCAATTGGTTTCCACTCTCACAACCCGTTCGGAGTTTTCGTTCTTGCGTTCTTGCTCAACCTCGCTGCAGCATGAAGCGCGCCGGGAAGGCCGTCGTCTCGCTGTTCCGGTCCGGGAGCACAGGCTCGGGCTCATCTCGACCTCGCACTCGCGCCCGCACCACCATCGAGCAAGTGTCAAGCCCTCAACATGAAGCCGCAACGGAGGAACAAGCCAACACCGAGCATCTGCTTCTCGTCGACACCGACCTCGACTTGGTGGGCGACGACGAGATGAGCGCCTACGAAGCTCTCCGACTCCGTACATTTGCTCCTACGCGAGCATTTGATCCGGAACTGCTGCAAAAGATTGGTATGGATGCTGAATTTTCTCGAGTATTTAAAGCACTAGGGTGGGATAAGTTTGCATATGTAGATGAGCAGGGTTCCCGCTTACTTACACTACAGTTTTTATGCACCCTATGCGTGGTAGATGACGGTATTACCTTTCGGTTTTTCTGGGAGGAATATCATTTGACATGGAAAATCCTTAGTCAATGCCTCGGCTTTAATTCTCGCTGCACCATTGATGTTGATAGTTCGATTCCGGGTTACTCAAAGTTAGCTTTTTGGCAAAGAATTTTTGCATCTCCTACTTGTGAGAAACCCCGAACTAATCATATTCATCATCCTACCTTGCGCTTGTTGCACATGTGGCTTGGCATTACCTTGTTTCCTAGAAGTGATATTAGGATTGTGCGCGAGGATGATCTGAAAATTGTTTATGCTATGGTTGAGAAAATAAAGATTGCTCCTGTCATGTTCATGATTGCTCAGTGGTTAGAGAATTTTAGAATGACTGGACCGATTGAGTGCACCTCGTTGATTACACGTATTGCAGCGGGTGTTGGTGCTTTGCATGATGCTAATGTTGCTTATATTGATACACCCCGCTCTCTTATCACCGAGGATTATCTTATTCAAGGTCGTACACTTAAGCATGGTCCAAATAATTCTCTCATATTTTATTATGTCGGTTATACAAATGAATTCCCGTTACCTAACCGGAGACTTCGTTTGTATGACTATAAAAACCTAACCACACCTCTCGAAAAAGAGGAGGCTGCACGCAGGAGTACTTCTTCTCGCTGGAGGACGCGCAGGCCGGAGCCACCCGCCGACACCGGGATGCCCGCACCGCAGCCCATGGCCTATGCATATAGGCCGGGCTACGGTCCCGCCGGGTATGATCCCGGTGGTTACACCACTCCACCACCATTTGAGGTCGGCGGCTCGTCGCAGCAGGGTGCGGGCCAAGCCCAATGGACGCACCCTCCCCGCGCGCAATGGGAGGAAATCTCCTCCGATTCGACGTCCTACTCACCGAGGGCCGGTGGGCGGCGTTCGTCTGCAGCTCGTGACCCATATCTCGAGCAGCAAATGAATGCGCTCACCGAGCAAATGGGACGCATCGAGACTCGAGGAGAGGACGTTGAGTACACTCTCAATCAACACGTCCTGCAGACCCATCAGTGGCAAGAAAACAGCAACGCCTAGCTCACCAACCTCACCAACATGACGCAGCAGGGCCAAGCCGATATGTTGGCTTACTTTCGCCACACCGGGTTCGATGCTCGACGCCACCCATGAGCAAGAACAAGCTTGGCGGGATGCCATACCCCCCCCCCCCGGCTAAGGTATCATGTATCGCAACTTGTATCCTTTTATTTCTTTTGTTTGCTTATTCTTGCACCTCTCATGAAAAATACAAAAAAATGATAAATCTGAAAATACAAAAAAAAATGAAAAAACTAAAAAGAACAAAAATAGTCTTTAGTGTGGTTGCTAGTTTTTCGTAGTTTCTTTTATATGCGAGTACGAGTGTTTAGCCTTCCTTATGTTGAGATGATGAATAGTTGCTCTGTTTTATCTCTCTTTTGTACCTAGTCACAACTTAGTGCTCTCCCAAGTTTTGAGATTTTTGGCTTATGCTTACCTAGAACTTGAAACTTGTGGGTTGCATAGTGCTTGATCTAAGTCTAAGTTGTTGTGAGAAATGATAGGGTACAAATAGGGCTGCTATGATCTTGTTCAAAGTAAGACTTGACTTCCGGAGTTTTTATTTTACAAAATACAAAAAAAAATGATAAAGTTCCTCAATGATCAAAATTCCTACCAAAGCCATATGTCGTTCTTACATTACAAAAACCCTACACATATGCTGCTTATCATTGCATTGAGCTTTATCAAAATTGTGTGACCCTTGTGAGAAGCTTGTCATACTCTCATTGATCAAGATCACGTACACTCCACCTCGCATGCTAAACTTCTACACTGGAAGTTAAGCAATACCACCACACTTTCCACCCAAAATAAATACTCCAAAAATTCATTGTTACCTCTCTCTCTCAAAATATATCATTGGAGACATGGCTATGCAAAAGAAAGAAAAAGAATAATCCCCTGCTCATACAAAAGTAGAGCATGATGAAAAAATGGGGAATAAAGAAAAATGTTGAGAATATAATTCAAACGACGCTCGCGGCGGGAATATAATTCAAGGATTAAAGGCCCAGAACCTACCAGAACATCAACTGAGGCCACGCACCTGGACAAGAGGCCTACAGGCCAGGGGGAAGCCACCCACCAAAGCCCGGACCAGGAGGGGCCAGGCCTGGGTCGGCCGACCCCAAACCCTGGGTCGGCCGACCTGGCAAGGTGGCCCCCTGGGTCCACTTTTCTATGGCGGTTCACAACCGACTTCAGGAGGTCGGTTCCACCTGCAATCAATGCCCACCATATCTGGAACCGCCTCAATTCCACCGCCTTTGGAGGGTTATAAATAAAGGGGTAACCCCTCCCCTTAGAAGACACACAACACAAGAGGCTCATTCCCTCCTCCACACATCCAGAGCTAGGGGCTCTCTAGTTAGGCTTAGGCTGAGTAGTTGGGCTGCCCTTTTGGCTCCCAAGTCCCTTGGAGAGTTTGGGGTATTTTCCCTTGTATCCTTTTACTCTCTTTGTAAGACTTATTCTTTCATCAATGGAATATCATCGTTCTTGTAGTAGTTATGTGCTTATGCTAGTTCATTGTTCATCCTTGATCTTGGATGAACGTTCTTCGTTCGTTCATGTTCGTTCATCGTTCGTTCATCGTTCATCGATGTTCGTTCATGATCGTTCATCGTTCGTTCGTCGTTCGTTCATACTCGATCATCGGTAAACGATGATCGTTCTTCATCGTTCATTGTTCGTCGCTCGTTCTTGAGCGACGAATGCCTATGCGTAACGTAGTGCTAGCTTTGATCCTTTGTCTAAGTAATCGCTTCCTAGATCTAATTGTTCCTTTTGCTTAGTTATCGGGTCCATTGTCTTGCAAGAGTGCTCTAGGTTTATCGCCTTGCGAGGTGCCTCGAGGGATCTAGAGTTGTGGTTAGTTATGCTAGCATGGTGCTAGGGCTTCCTTTCCACCCTTGGATGCGTGTTCGTTCCCCACGGTTTGTAGAGGTAGGCGGCAAGTGGTGACAGCCCTGTCCGTCCCTTGTAATCCTCCACGTTCGGGTATGGCGTAGAAGTATATATGAAATGTCCGGAGATTGGGGCAGACTCTGATCGCTGGATCTCCCGATGATGGCTTGGCAGTAGAACAGCTTAGTCTTGGCTTGTGTGTAGCTTAGGCTATAGGTAGATGCTACGCACGCTACTTGACGATGTACATTAGGAGTAGCAATTCTTCTTACTTAACCTTAGTCTAGCTTAGAGCCGCCTCTCGCCTTTTATCAGAGAGTGGAACTGCCTGCTGTGTGTGTTGCACTATCCTCTATCCATTTACCGCCTTACCCCTGCATTTGGATATTGGTTATGATCTATCATTTGTAACACCATGAGTATAAGTACACACTTGTCAACTACGTCTTCCTTTGGGAAAATATAAATAACGATACCCTGGAATACTCTCGGGTGAAATGCTACAACGTGTTATCCGTGCGCTTGCGGATTATCTTTTATGATTAAATACTAATAATACATTTCTGGCACTCGTTGCCAGTTGTGGATTATTATGTATCCTAAGCAAGTAACTTAACCCTAGGTATTTCTGGCGCCGAACCGGGAATATTCACTCTAGGCCTAACCAGCCTAAGGTGGTGTTTTCTGTTTGGTGTAAGAAATACCAACATTATACTTGTTTGCGGGATCATCGCTCCGCAAGGAGTGCTCTAGCCTTCTGAAACAGTACGAGGACCGGGGTTAGAGTAGTAATCGACGGCATAGACGTGGTGTCTAGGCTAGAGGTTACCTTTGTTTGCAGCGTGCCCTACGGTTTGTAGAGGTAGGCGGCAGGTGGTGACAGCCATGTCCGTCCCTTGTAATCCTCTGCGTTCGGGTTCGTCGTAGAGCTACAGGCTGGCGTGACTTGGCAGACCAGGTCTATACCAGTGCCCGAAGTAAACAACTAGAGCTTGAGTGCGTCTATCCTAAGGGATAACTAGATTTTTATTCATCCTCTCAATCCTATACTACTGTCGTTCTTGTGTGTCCTTGGGTAAAACTAACCTTGCTGCAGAATATCTCCGTTCCTTGGGGAAAACAAATACGACACCTTGGAATACTCCCGGGTGAAGTGCTACAACGGTATTCTGTGCGCTTGCGGATTTATTCGTAACGTAAGAAATACCAACAAGCATTTCTGGCGCCGTTGCCGGGAAACGGTTGCTATCTCTGCTGCGAACCAGGTTTGCCCTCGTACTGTATCCTTTTATCTTTCCTTTCCCTCCTTTTCACACCTTCACCTATCCACTTAAAAAAAAATACCAAAAACATTTATCATGGTGCCACAACCTACAATTCAATCATTCTCTGCTCCACGGGGCGAGCTCTTAGAGCCACCTTTATCATCACAACCAGTTTGTTCAATAAGCTATGAGCTTTGCCCCAGTTTTATTGCTTTGATCAAAGGTTTATCTTTCTCTGGTCTTAAAGATGAAAATCCTTTTCAACACTTGTGAGAGTTTGAGCAATTGTGTGCATGCCTTTTGATCAATGGCATGACACATGAAACCTTGAAGTGGAAGTTGTTTTCCTTCTCCCTCAATGGGAAGGCGAAACAATGGTACGCTTACACCGCTAAGAGAGTGAACGGTGATTGGAAAGAACTGCGAGACAAATTTTGTCTAGCATTCTTCCCCGTATCCCGTATCACTGCTCGACGAGCGGAAATAATTAACTTTCGCCAAGAGGAGGAAGAGACCCTTAGTGTGGCATGGGTCCGATTCTGTTCATTAACAGATTCTGGCCCAGAGTTATTGCTCCCAGAACCCGTTCTTTTTCAACACTTTTATTCGGGGTTGAGCAAAAACACCGCACTTTATCTTGACACGGCTGCCGGTGGCTCTTTTTGTCATAAGACCATAGCGGAAGCAAAAGAGCTTTTAGAATAATCGTTGAAAACACTCCTTTTTCTGCTTAAACGCTTGAGGAGCCGGAGTCAAAGGATGAGGAACTCATTGTGAAAACACAATAAAAGGTGTCTACCTTGGTAGACCCAATATCTGAGTCCTCATTCGATTCACAAACGATGATAAAGGATGAAAAACCTCTGGAGTTCCCATCCAAGTTTGGGGATGATATCTTTGGAGGTTACGGAAACACCTTGAACTCTTCCTATCAAAAACCACCAGCCTCTACATCACCCCCCAAACCACAAATGATGGAGGAGGAAGAAGAAGATGAACCCTTTGAATATCCGATGTTTGAGGAAATAATTTTTGAAGACTATGGGAATACCACGAATTACACTTGGGTAAAGAAACCACTCCTTCTCCTCCCGATCCACCAAAAGACCTTTTCACAAGGAGGATCCAAAAGAAAATCTTCGGAAAACTTCTTTCACCACCACCACTCAAAATCCTTTGGTGAAACCTCACCTCGATCATTCACCACTCGAGCAAGTGAAGTTCATATCTCCATTCATATCACCCGATCTTGCTCTTCATGAGGATGAGAAGTTTTCCAACCAAGGAGAGGACAAGAAGGAAGAAACACTTCAAATCCAACGGTCCACTTCTTCTGCCTCACTTGAATCTTTTCCCTCTGGCCCTCCTTGCATCATTATTGATGATGATCAAGAACTCCTAGAAGAAAATCCTTCGGCCAAGGAATTTCTTGAGGCATCGACTCTAGAATCCAAAGATGAATCTTTGAATGAGCATGAGAACTTCTTCCTTGAAAACCCAAAAGATACATGCTCATATCATGAATCTCTAGAGTCAAGCATCGTTAGTTCCAAAACCACACATGAGGCCTACAACCACCTTGTCTATCTGTTTTGTTACTTGTTCTTCAGGATGGTTGTAGATGCTTTCATTTACCATAAATATTGCAAGTCTCGTGGTTGCATTTTTGGCACTAACCATGCAGATCATTCTCCGGGACTATATTATCAAGAACATGACGGAGAAAAGTCTTGCTCATCGGACTTAAAAATGATGATGCCCTTGCCGACAGGATAATCAGTAGTTATCTCATATTTGCTTCTTCCATATTTGATTTATCTTTCAACATGCATATTTGATTTTCCCCCGATTTGCATCCATGCATGTTTGAATTTTCACCTGCATTGTTTTGCATATTTGCTTTTTCCACAAAAATGCATATTTGATTTTCACTTGCATCCTTGCATGTTTGAATTTTTCCAAATCATGTTTAGGATTTTTCAAACCGCTTTAAATTTTGCATGTTAAAAGAAAAATATATATATATATACTTTGAATTTTCAAATCATGTTTGAATTTTCATTTATTTTGAGAAAATAAATTTGGGAAAACGAATTTGAGACAACTTCTGTTAGAAAGTGCTTTGAGTGAAAAAAAAGGAATTTCTTTATACTGGAATGCAATGGTGTTTGAACTTTTCAAGTTCATTTCTTTTTCACTCGAGAACCCTTATAAAATTCTTGCTCCCGCATTTCTCCAAGTTTTCATTGTATTTTGTCTCAAGTTCAAGAAAAAGATTTTCTTTCTCCTTTTTGTTTTTTTTCATTTGCATACCGGGAGTTTCCCAAAATAAGTTTTCTCAGGTTGAAAGTTTTCCAACTCTTCTTTTTATTTTCTACTTGAAAAAAACATTTTATTTCTTTTCGAATAAATTTGAAAAATGAATTTAAGACACCCTTTTGTTGGAAAATATTTTGTGCAAAATTTTGGAGGAATTTTGGCACAACTCCGATTGACTTTTTCATAGCCATTGGGGAGTTGTTGGCCAAATTGGATTTCATTTG
Organism: Eragrostis nindensis; assembly: GCA_012490785.1. Classification (NCBI taxonomy): domain Eukaryota; kingdom Viridiplantae; phylum Streptophyta; class Magnoliopsida; order Poales; family Poaceae; genus Eragrostis; species Eragrostis nindensis. The sequence goes on from JAAXCT010000023.1 coordinate 1,516,531, forward strand.
GATACAAGAGTGCTTGGACTCTTCAATCTCATTTCTATTTTCAATCAAGCACCCTCACAACAAAATTCTTGCTCACACATTTCTCCAAAGGTTTTATTGGAATATGTCTCAAGTTCAAGAAAAATATTTCCATCTTCTATTGATTTTTCCATTTGCATTCTTTGGAGGTTTCCAGAATTATTCTCCTGCATGTTGGACTTCCTCCAAATCTTTTTATTCCCCTAAAAAAAAGAGATCGCATACAGAAATAAATTTGAGACAAACCTTTTTTGCGTTTTGCCTCAAACTTAAGAAAAAGATTTCCCTTTTCTTCTTTTAGTTTGTTTTCATGATTTGAGTTGCGAAAAAAAAAATCTTTGCAAGGCCAACCAACGGGTGATCCACATTATTTACACTAACATAACCCGTTCTCGAGTTTGCGCTTGTGCTCTCACTCTTGTGTGCAGCTATGAAATGGGCCAACAAGTGGCTCATCGATGCGTTGAAGAAGGCGACAAGCTCAAACCCAAGTCACCCTCGATGTGACACATATTCATACCTCTCCATCAAGCTCATGCCCAACTCAAGAGGGTTGGCATGAAGAGCTTCAAAAGGATCCCATGGAGGTGGACCACGAAGAATACAACACATCGAGACTCCTTTTCAACACCAATCCATCTTGGTGTGCGATGAGGAGAAGCAAGCCTGCAACACTCATGGGACCGTGTCTATGCTCACACATGAGCATGTGACTCGGAATTGTTGCACAAGACAGGTATGAATGTCGACTTTGCCATTGCTGAGAAGCCATAGGGTGAGATGGTTCTTGCTTGTGTGGTAAGGAGGGTTCTCTCCTTTTTGCCATATTGTCTTATGCACCCTGCTAGTAGTAGACAATGGTTTTACCCTTCGGTTCCTGCTGAATGAGTATCAAGTGCTTTCAAAACAATCTTTGTCTACTGCTAGGCTTCCATAAGCATTGCTTGCTTGAGCTTTTCTACAACTCCTAGTCTTCGCAAGCATGCTCTTTGGCAAAGTATCACATTCAACCCTGTGCTTGATGCATGAATGGCTTGCTATGACTTGTGTTCCTTGAGACGATCATTTGACCTTTCTATGAGGAATGAGCTTAGAATCCTGCTGCCATGGTTTACAACTTAAGAATCTCTCCTCTGCAATGCATTGGCAATGGTTAGAACTTTTCAAGCATCAAGGACCTGTTGAGTGCACCTCGTTGATTGCTCATGTTGCTTAAAGAGTCTGGGCTTTAGAAATTGCTTAAGTTTCTTATATCAATGAGCCATGCTCTTTTATCAATGAGAGTTATCACGTTTATAATCACACTCACACATGGTCAGCATGATTCGCTTATGCTTATCTTCCTCAGCTATACAAATGAGATCCGGTTACCTAACCCGGAACTTTATTTGTATATGTTGTGAGAGCTAACCATCCCTCTCCAGGTTGTTTGTGGATTGCTTGCAGGAGTAGTGTTTTTGGCAGGGATTACTTGAAAAACGCAAGGATATGAGGCTTGAGGTTCGTCGTGGCACGTGATGGCAGCAAACCACTAAGGACCAAGGTGCCAACATCAATGCCGCGCTGCAACAAAGCCCAGTCAATCTGACCTACTACCACCGCATGGGGTTCAACCCCAATCAAGGGCTATGAGCAAAGAACAAGTGTGGGGGAGGTTCCCTCCCCCACTAAGGTGACTTATATCGCAACTTGTATCCTTCAGCTTTCACCTTACATGATAAAATAAAAATTTGAAAAAGAACCTAACGTCAAATAAAAAATAAAGAAATAATTTAATAATTAACAAAAAAACATATGAATAAACTAGGCGCTTTAGTTCCCTTTTTCATGCACATAATGCGCCTCAAGCTAGTTTCCAATTTGAATAAATTCATCTCCGGTCTTTAACCCCGGTAGAGTCCTTTTTGCTTTCATATTCTTTTGTTTGTTTTGAATAAGAAGAAGCCAGGTACAAGAACAAGTGTGGGGGAGATCTCCCTGTCTTCATCACGCATACATTCGAGATCTCCCACCAACACGATGCACAACAACGCACTGATCAACACGCTAAGGAGTGGAGCCATTAGGCACAAGAAAACAAAGAATGATTGAACCCCTTGGTTCGATCAAACACCGAAAGGTCCCACTTGATCTCCACTTCATCCATGGCGATGGTTTGCGCATCTTATCCCCTAGTCCCTATTTCATGAGTTAAAACAATCTTTCATGAAAATCTTGTAGATTTAACTCAAATATAAAATGAACCAACATACTTTCACCTGGTTGGCCTGCATACTCTTTATTCCTCGCATCATACACCTGTTGCTTGTGAACACCAATCTCATAGGACCCCATGTTTATCTAAGTTGTTGGCGAATGAGATATGGTTTGATAAGAGGAATCTTGCTTATTCTGCATAAAGTGCTTGGGAATTTATCGTGAAAAATTTAAAATCCATAGCTTTGCACTCCTCAATAATCTTATATTCCCACCAGAGCCAAATAATGATCATATTGAAACCTCTACAAATGCTGCTTGTTATTGCTTTGAGCTTTGTCAAATTGTTGTGACCCTTGTGAGATGCTTGTCATACTTTCATGATCAAGATCACGTACACATACACCACCACCACAAAACATGCTAAACTTCTACACTGGAAGTTAGCCACACTATTTCATCCATCCACCAAAATAAATACTCTTTCATTTGTCGTTGATGTCTCTCTCCAAATATTCTTGCAAAAGAGACATGGCTATCGAAAAAAAAGAGAGAAGTTGAAAAAAAAAAGAAAGAAAGAGTGCTCATATGCATGAGCGTGAATGAAGAAAGACCTGCTCAAACATCTTGAGCATGATCAAAAAAAAAAGAGAGAAGAAAAAAAAGAAAAGAAAATAAGTGATAGCCATGTTCTCAAATAAAAACAAATCAAGAGAGAGACATCGTCACATCAAGGAGTAACCACCGTATTCACTTTTTCATACACTTATCCACACACATGCACATTCTTGATCAGATTGTATGAGTTGTTATCTCCTTGGATCCGGTTTTTGACTTAGCAATATAAGTGATGCAAGTATGCTCCTTTTCATTCCCTACCAAGCTCCACATAAAACTTTACATAGAAGTAGGATGAAAAGAGGCAAATCAAATGTCTTGGTGAGGAATCATACATATTGAGCGATCTGAGAGTTATCATTTGAGGAGTATGAGCTATGTTTTTACTTTTGAAAATCTTTCAAAAACCCAAGTTACTCAGCAGATGCAGCTATGATGACTCAAATCATGACCGTTCTATTCCTCAACCACCCAAGATGACATGGTAGACACATCAAAGTTCACGGGTGCAGGTATGGCTTGGAATAACTTGTATGCTAGCATCATACCAAAGAAAGTTATGTTCCACCTTAGTCCTTCAGCTTTACTCGAGGACGAGCAAAGGCTCAAGTGTGGGGGAGTTGTTGACGGCTCTTAGACCCAAAATAAACCGTCAACTAGCTGCGCTCTTAACCCTCAAATCAAACACCAAAGGTAGACTTAGGTCTTGAAACTAATGATTTCCACAAGTCTTGGTGAATTTGTGAGTGCAGCTACATTTCATAGGAAAACGGGGAAAAGGAAGCATAAAAGGTCTACTTTGGAAACACCGATTTTCCCCGGAATAAAGATATCTCCCCAAAAGCCCAATATCAAGGAGATATGAAGAAAGATCATCTCTTGGAGATCCTCAATAATGGGAAAGATATATGGATCCACCAAATCAACCCAAATCATATCAAGGATATTCCAGAGGATACACCATTCGAGAAATCAGCACCGGCAGCCGAGCAAGATATGGATCAAACGTCCTACAAACCTTAATAAACTTGGGCCATAGCACCAAGATCACTCAATAGGACATCAAGGAGGACCCCTCGGCAAAAGCCCAAGGCCAAAGGGGCTAAGGGGGGGTCGGCCGACCCCAAACCATGTGTCGGCCGACCTGCTACAGTGGCCATTCTGGCCCATCTTTCTATGGCGGTTCCCCACCGACGTACCAAGGTCAGTTGTGCCTGCAGTCAATGCCATCAATGCTCGGAACCGCCTCAATTCCTCCGCCTTTGGAGGGCTATAAATAAAGGGGTACCCCCCTCCTTTCAACACACAACACAAGACACAAGTCATTCCACTCCCATCCAGGCCAAGGGCCTCTTGTATAGTAGTAGAGTAGGAGAGAGGGCAGGGGAGAAGAGAGGGGTAGTCCTCCCTTTGTGAGGACTTAGCCCAAATCCTGTATCTTGGCGGATATTATCTTATTAGTAGTTCTTCGTTCGTTCTTCGTTCGTTCGTCGTTCGTTCTTCGTTCGTTCGTCGTTCTTATTCATAAGTTAGTATTCCTGGTGACATCGATCTATTCGTTATTCTTGTTATACTTGTTTGCGGGATCATCGCTCCGCAAGGAGTGCTCTAGCCTTCTGAACAGTACCAGGACCGGGGTTAGAGTAGTAATCGACGGCATAGACGTGGTGTCTAGGCTAGAGGTTACCTTTGTTTGCAGCGTGCCCCACAGTTTGTAGAGGTAGGCGGCAGGTGGTGACAGCCCTGTCCGTCCCTTGTAATCCTCTACGTTCGGGTTCGTCGTAGAGCTACAGGCTGGTGTGACTTGGTAGACCAGGTCTATACCAGTGCCTGAAGTAAATAAGTAGAGCTTGAGTGCGTCTATCCTAAGGGATAACTAGATCTTTATTCATCCTCTCAATCCTATACTACTATCGTTCTTGTGTGTCCTTAGGTAAAACTAACCTTGCTGCAGAATATCTCCGTTCCTTGGGGAAAACAAATACGATACCTTGGAATACTTTCGGGTGAAGTGCTACAACGGTATTCCGTGCGCTTGCGGATTTATTCGTGACGTAAGAAATACCAACAGGAAGTCGGTCCTTTTATAGGCCGAGATATGGAAAGAGATAAGATCGTGGAATAGTGAAAAAGATGTCGCAAATTAAAGTGATTGGTACGACTTGCCTGTTGAAGGGGTGCACGCCATGTGAAGACAAAGGTACAGTTCATTATGTCAGATGCACAGTTTTCACGTGAAGTGTCATCTAGAAGCTTGCATAAAAATGAGAAACGAGAAGGTGTGAGGAATGAGGAAGCAATCCGGCGCATGGAGATTCCATACCCCGGCTTGGGGGGGGTATGTGTTGACACCAGATTTTGGCCCAGGGCCCATTGTCAGTGAGTAACAGGGTTGGCGCCGGGTGGAAAGAGTTTGTGTGCGAGGTGGTGGCCCACAGGTGATCTTGAAGCCGAAGACGCGTGTGGGCTTGTGGGTTTATATGTCCTTTTTAATTCTTTTTCTAGATTTAGAAAGGATTGGCCGAGTTGTGGTCAAGTAGGAGTCGGGTTTGTTTCCAAGTCAGTTGCCTCGGGTGTATAAATATAAACCCAGGTGCTTGTAAAAATAATCAATCAATACAATCAACTTTCGGCGCATCGCCACAATTTCTCGACGAGATCTCCGTCGACATCGGCGTCCATCGGGCTCCGGTTTTGACTTGAATTTCGTGAGGTAAGCGCATCGATCTTCGTTATGTCGACTTGTCCATGATTAAGATTGATGTGGCTGCTAGTTATCCGGTAATTTAGATCAATCTAGGGTTTACATCATGCACCGACTACATGGAATTGTTTAAGACCTAGTCCAGTTCTTTGTTATGGTTAGTTGACTTGTCCTAGCCGCGACCTTGTTTGCCAATTGCTGATGTCGATTTCCTGTTTGATCTAGTTATTCGAGTCACGTTTAAGGTGCTTAGTCGATTAGATCTGCTCTTGGTGATTGGGTAGGCAGTTTGACTTGTCCTGTCTGCTTCGCTTAGTTGACGTGTCCTCGGCGAAACAGTTGCTAAGAGTTAGATTTAATTTACTGAGTACATGGGTCTGGTAGTTGCCGATTATACTCGTGTTTGCCGATTGTGTAGAACAGTTTGACGTGTCCTGTTTTACTTCACTTAGTTGACGTGTCCACGGTGAAGCGATCGGTAGATTATGGGTATAATTAGTGGCTATCGGTTTAATCATTCTTTCGGGGTGTTTAGCCGATTGTTTACCACTTCAGATCTATACTTGCATGCTTTTAAATATTTTATTGTTCCTGTCCAAGTAGAGGTCTGAACCCTTTTGTCGATGTCGTTTTACTTTACCATGACTCTTGCCGATAGATTTTGCCGATTGCATGCTTTGCCGATTGCCGATTCTGATGCATGTCTTTGCTTTATTTATCGTGCGAGTATTTACAGTTGCGACATGTCGATTCGTTTCTAGCCGACAGCCGAGCATTTATTTTATTATCTTTTATTTATTAACATCGGCTCGGTTACGCATCGGCCTGTCCGGAGCCGATAGGCCAGGAATTTTACACGCTTTTCTTGTCTTTGTCGATTTGCAGGGAAAATCGACTGGCACGCTGTTGGCGGTCGTTAAACCGTGTTTTGACCGCCACCCTACCGGTAAATAAAAGCATAACACCAAGATTTTATGCATAGTAGATAAGAATAATGCTACTCCACAAGTTTTGGTGAATATTTAGATGCAGGAGGAAATTCATTGCAAATGGGAGCAAAAGCCTACCGACCGGCCCCATCATAGGCAGGCCGGCTTATGTTGGATCTCAACATGGTCCAGCAGCCCCAGGCATCTCCTAATGGGCTCAAACATCAAGGATCAAATGGCCAACAAATATTTCCCAGCCTGGAGTATCGACCACTGCGCAAGGCCCAACAAACAAGCCCATCAACCACTCAAAAAGGCATCAAATCACCGAGCAAGACCGTGGATCTTAATGGGCACATCATGAGAGGCTAGCCCACAAAAATTCAGGGCATTCGGAGAGAAAAGCCCACCTGCCGGCCTGGGCCTAGGCCGGCCGGCCTACTCTTTTCTCCGAATCGGCCCGTCTTTTTCCAGTCGGTTCCAGAGGCGGTGGCAAGCTAACTTGGCGCACCGACCAAGTAAGAAGACGTTGGCAAGTGAGGAATATCCACAATATTCTCCTAAGATGAAGGGACCTTCTCCACTCTCCCAAGGAAGCCTCATACTATAAATAGAGGACCTCCCCCTCACTTCCAACCTGAACCATCACACTTGAGAGGAGAAGACCCAATGTAGGGTCACGCTCTTCTCATGGAAGATCATTCCACTTGTGTAGTTTAGAGTAGGCTAGTTGGTCATGGGAGTTAGAGTAGAAGTGAGAGCTTCGCTCGGAGCTTCGGAGTTCTCTTTGGAGTTTGGGTAAAGTTCTCGTGTATCTTTTCTTTTATACTATTCTTTAATATAATTATTTTCTTATTTATTTTCTTATTTATTTATTTTAGTTTTCCTTTTAGTTTACATTTATTTATTTAAGTAATAATTATAGAGAAATTCTTGTGCTGGTTCCACGTCTGTGTATGGTAGGTCTATCTGCATGGGTAGTTTGCACCGCAAATGCTTACACAATCCACATAGATTTGTTATGCATGGTTGGCTTGCTCTTACGCGTAGAGTAAGTTATCTAGGATATTTGCTTGTATGGCTCAAGGAACTATTCTAGACGTGAGTTTGCTCTACACCCCACGGAGGATGGTAGCCGCGAGTACGTGTGACAGGCGTACCGGTCTCTGTAATCCACCACGTCCGGGTGATGGTTTAGTAGGGAGGTCAATAGCACGTAGTTCCCCAAGGTAGTTGAACCTAATTCTCGGGTTGCTACCTTGGCATGCGTGTGCCCCGATATGCAGGAACGAATCTATAATGAAAGCTTAAGTAGATATTTGTAACCCCTAGGCTGATACCCTTCTTCTCGTTGTTCTCCCAGTTGACTAGTTCTATCGCTTTATCTTCATATGGAATTGTTGCGTGAGTTTGGTTGCCACCCATCATATCATATATGTATCCCTGCTTTGGTCTAGTTTGCAAGTTATAAATAATAGATGTTTCCTTGTTAATTCATGATATTCTTAGCCATCCTTCCCTGTGGAAATATAAATACGATACCCTTAGAATACTCCCGGGTGAAATGCTACAATGGTGTTCCGTGCGCTTGCGGAAATTGAATTAAATCTTTTTACGTAAGAAACGCCAACAAGCATTTCTGGCGCCGTTGCCGGGGAAGCAATGGTTTAAGATATCTTTGATTGACATCGACTCTCTGTTATGTTAATTTGCTGCTAGACTAAGCATCCACCTGCATTTTGTTTGAGCATATCACCATCGCATTTGCACTGTTTTCTTTTCAATCCATCTGCAGTTTTAATTCCCCTCCATCCCACCCCGCTGCAAAAAAAAAAAAAGGGTGCCCAATCATAGGCCTCGGGCTTTCAAAAAAAATAAAATAAAAATAAAATAAAAAAATAATAATAGAAAAAAAAACCCGAGCGCCCAATCATAGGCGTGGGGATTTTTTTTTTTCCGAATGCCCAGTCATAGGCCCGGAATTTGTTTCAAAAAAAAAATGAGAAAGGTTGGATTTTTATGTTAGGAAGAAGGAAACATATGTGGCGGAACCAAGACGTTCAATGAAGAAATCTATAGCTTAGCCTTGCATTCAATTGCAAAGGCTAAGCTTAGGGAGGAACCGCCAGGTAAGCGCCGTATTTATTTCTTGTTTTCCTTGTCATATACCCTCTCCTTTCGAAAAAAATAAAAATAAAAATAAAATAAAAAATAATAAAAATATATATAATAAAAATGCTGCCTGAATCGTTCAATGCTTTGTGAATGCAAAGATTCTTTGAGTTGCTCTCTGATGAAAATATGCTGCATCTTTTTGACCATACCCGTGCTCTCGAATTTCTTTTTGATGATGTGATTTGTGGTTAAATTGTTAGTCATAAATCAATCGCCAGCTTCTCTTGCTTGGGTGTGGCACTTCTGTGTTTATGATCTTCTTAGATTATGCCCGGTGGCCGTTCAACCAACAGAAAAATACACGTCTCTATGATGCTTTCATGACAAAAGGAGAGTATAACATGCTCTGCTCTCCTCACATAATTGATCAAATTAGACGTGGTGTCTAGGTTGATTAATGGAACTAAAGAGATATGTGCAATGTAGACGAATGGATGTGTACTAACCAATGTAGGATCTTTCTGAGAGCAAACCAAGTCCATCAAGCAACATGAAAGGCACACAATTCAAGAAGAAGAAACCAACAAGGCGGACCCAATGCTTCCCCATGAAAGATTTAATCACTTAGCTTTGCACATAGTTGCAAGAGCTAAGCTTGGGAAGGGACTGCCAGGTGAGTACTTCTGTATACGATACTATACTCTTCTTGAATTGTGCCATTTCCTTAAAAAAAATAAAATAAATAAAATAAAATAAATAGAATAAAAAACCCAAAATATTAGGTTCTCGGCAAAGCCCAATAGGGACTAGCCACCTGTATCACCCTCATTCTTTTTGCAGACACAAGAAGAATGGAGGAAGCGGCCTATTCAAGCTTAAGTCTTGCAAAGACTCAAGCTTGGGGAGGACCCCAGGTAAGTATTTCTAAACTTTCCTTGAATAAATAAACTCCCTGTTTCGAATAAATGCTAGAATCTTGGTGTTATGCTACGCATAAGGGAAATGATGATCGAGTTACAAATGAGCTTCCCATGTATCGCATAGACGCAACATCTACTCCTGACATATATGTTATTTTTATTTGAGCATGATCACATCATGAGTCTTGCTTATTTCCGTGGGTTGCATTTGTTACACCAAGTCTGAGCATTGTAGATTGTGATATGGCATGATTAGGACTTGTTGCAATTTCTTAGTATGGTTTCATCCAGAGATGTTTTTCTTGAATTGCTGCAAGTACCTAAAACCCTTCTGTTTTGGCACACTTCGCTTAGTGATTTATTTACCTACCAGAGCCATATCATAATATTCGAAACAGCCCCACTCATAGCCAATTGTTTATGTATTGAGTTTTGTTAAGGTTTGATGTACTCTTGAAACTAAGCACTCCTAATTTTGGTCATAATTCCTTCGCGTGTGTTTTCGAAAATCTCTCCCCACCAAATAAAAAGGGGAATGTTTGGATAAATCAACCAAACATTTTTCAGAGTTTGCAAAACTTTTGGTCCATCCAAAAAGCTCAAGAATATTTCAAAATGTTTCCTTTTGAACCATGCAAAATTTATGGCCCCTTACACCATGGAGTAGTCAAAAAAAAAAAAACTCTATGGTTGCATGACAAAAGTCAATGGCTATATGGTTCTTATCATAAACATCTTGAGCAAAATAAAGGACCAATGTTTTCAAAACCCCCTTTCCACAAGTGTGAGTCCATTTTTCGCCCCCTCCATCACATCATTTCTTATGACCAAAACAAATGGAGTTGCCATGTTGATTGAGACTCATTCTTTAGCTTTACAATATATGCATGACATTTGCGCATTCCTTACCAAGCTCCACATACAAAGCCTCCATTTGGTAGAAGGTAGGATGAGTGAAGCTTGTAGGAATAGACTCACATTGGCTGGTAAGAAAAGTGCCTGCCAAAACGAAGGAGAATTTTTGCACCTTACCTTGCAGCTCATAAAAACTCTGGATGCATACCTGCTAGAATTGTTTACTTGTCCAAAAGTGCCGTTCTAGTCTTCGATTGTCACACCCCAAAATTTCAATTTTGGGATGTGAACCGTTTTACAGTTTTTAAGCACCAATTTTCTAAAATTTCAAATGGTTTTATTCATTTTGATTATTTTATATTGAAATGGATTTATTTTGTTTTAAAAATTTATACAAATTGGTAAATTAAAAAGGATTATTTTATTTTATTAATATTTAAAAATGAATTTACCATGTTTAAATGAAAACCAATTTTTTTAATAAATTATAAATTGAAACAAATTTTAAAAAAGTATTTTATTTTTATCATGAAAGGCATTTTTTCCCTAGAGAATTTCTTCTTTGAAAAGGAATTGATTTGGATTTTTAAAACTTGAGAAAACTCTAAATGTTTTCTAGGATTTTAATGTGCCAATGTTTTATTTGGAAATCAATGAATTTTATTTAATGTTTTTTTAAAAAAATTATAGTCAAGAAAATAGGGAAAATCCTAAACTTACAGTGAAGCCGTCTTCTGTTTTTCTCTCCATTTTGTCAACATCTTCTAACTACCGTTGTGGTTCCAATCGTCAACTTAATCGCCACCTCTGTCGATGTTCGTTTTGATCCCAGAAGTCGTGCTACTTTGTTTCTTAATGTCACCTTTCATCATCTGGACATGCATGTATTTGGACATGATGTCATCCCCATCCGTTCGAGCTAGACCAAAGATATGATGTCGTCCACATTCGTCACACCAACCACATGCACGTACCTAAGCTGCGATGCCATCTATGTTCGTCCCACCTACCACTCGTGCTCAAATGGAAAGAACACGAGCATTAAACGCCAATTAATGCGTTTATTGCCTTCCTTTCTTTGTCTCCCTCTTTCCTAATCAGAAAGCAGTCCTCTCCTATAAAACCAGCCCCTTCCCCACGTCCTCCCTCCCCTCCAAACCCCTCCCACGCCGCCAGGCTGCCGCCGCTGCTCCCTGCCCTCGCGCCCAGCCAGTTTGCCACCCGTTGGCATTTGCGTTCCCGGCGATCCACCCAACAAAACACCGCCAAATTTCACCAGGAGGTGCGCCATGAAGTCCTCTCCAACATATCCAAAGATCATGCCAAGATCTGATCTGAATCGACGGGGATCTGGTTCGCATTGAGCACTGCTACCTGTTCTGGATCTATCCAGCGCGCCTCATGGTAATTCTAACCTTGTTCCATCCAATCCCTTGATGTTTCTGGTGCATAATCAATACTAAATTGTGTTCCAGAAAATCTACTACAACTTCCCCGAAGGATTCGCCAAGATACTGCAGGAATCGGCCAGGAACGCCATGCCACCATCAGCTGTCGCAGAACAACCTCATCGAGATCCAACCATTCGATCTCATTTTCAGGCAAAGTTATCCTAAACGGTATTAGACGGCCGTTTAGACGCGTCTAGACGGTAAACGATGGCATAACGTGTAGTTTAGCCCCTGGGCGGCACAGTAGACGGTTGACCCGTTTATACGGTCCAACACGGGAAAAAACGGACGAAACGGGTGAAACGGGACGGTATTACACGGGGAAAGACGCCGTTCTGGACCGTTTTTGCGAGCGTTTACGGTTTGCCGACGACTTGAGCGGGAGCTGAAGTGCGGGAGCGGGAGATGGGCCATTTGGCGGGCCAGGCAAATGAAATTTCGGGCCAAGTACATAAAGCTGGAGTAGGGTTTGGCGTCTTGTTTCGGTCGCACGCACGCCGCCGCCGCAAAAATCGCATCTGGAGCTCGCGCGCCGCCGCAAAAATCGCATCTGGAGCTCGCGCGCCGCCGCCTTCGCGTCAGGGCAGCCGCCCAGCTGCTTCTCGCGTTCGCCAAGCCACTGCCTCCTGTCCATCTGATGCGCGCTGCTCTCGTCGTTGTCCTCTGCCCCGCTGTCGCTGTCGACCAAGTGTGCGCACGCGGCGGCATCGTCCAGGCCAGGGGAAGCTGCTCCCGCGGGACCGCATGGACCGCCTGCTCGACCCCAGCGCCTCCTTCCTCGAGCTCTCCCAGGCTTGCTCACCTCCGCAGCTCCATCCGTCCTCCTTTTCCTCTCACTGGTCAGTCAGAGTGAACCTCCTAATCTGATATGGGTTACTGCAAGCAAACTATTGCTGTACTGAACATCACAATGTCATTATCCCTTGGGAAATTTGACATTCATACATATATAACCTCCTCCTAATCTGCTACAGTACAAAAACGTTTAACCGTTTAGACGCCGTCTAAACTCCGTGTAAACAGCCTAAACGCTAAACGAGGCCCAACCGCCTGTCTAGCGTTTACCGTTTACGAAAAGATTGTTTTCAGGTGATCCCATGTCACAATCATCATGTGTTTGTTATGTTCCACAATGTTGCGCACGGTACTGTGGAAACCTTATCCTCAAACATGCATTGAATCAACGGGAACACGCACATGTTCAGTGCACATACGTTTCTGTAATTCCTGTTTTAGTCCATGTAACTTTGAACTTGCATATCTTTTCAACCATAACTTCGATTTAGGTGATTCTTGCGCCTAAATTTTCATCATAACCTGCCCTATCCAACCATAGCTCTCTTCTGTTCAGAACTATGCATTGTATATTGATTGTTTGCTTGCTTTGCTTGTGCATGCTTGTCCTTCCGGTGTACGATTTAATAGAGAGCGCACATATCAAGATCAGTCAAGAGGATCTCAACATATTGAAGACCAAGGATCACAATCACTGAGATGCAACACTATTACTCGCATGAGAAGCTTTTATTAAGGCAAGTGTCCTTGACGCATCTTGCGCCTATTTTACAAATGTTTTGTTTATAAACATGCATGCTTGTGTCAACATGATGGGATACCTATTGTTAGGGTTTACTAGTAATTTGTATGATCATTCCTTGTCGCCATAGCCTAGATTTATGGTTTGGTTATGGGTAGATGTTTCTTAGCATGCTTGTGTCTGGGTTGGGTTGCTTAATAACTTGTTAATCTCTACTTATTGCACATGCGGGAATGCTTGGTTATGATGATGTTGTAGTATGAGGTAGGCTCTAGACAAGCGGGATGTGTTTGGTTGTGCGGTTGGCACATGTTTGGATGGTGGTATGCTTGTCTGGACCCTAATGACCGGTTCGTGGAGCGGCAACCCAGGACTACAGTGCCATCACAAGACTGTTATGGGAGCAGCTTGGCTAAGTAATTAGGTGTTCTTCCAGTGCTGTGCGAGCCAGTGGTGGAGCGGGGAATGGGAGTCAGAGAGGACTACCCTGGGATCTGAACGGCTCAAGAGGGGGCTACCGGGGTGATGAGCTGCTAGTTAAGGGCTATCACTTATGGACGGGAGTGGAACCTTAGAGGGCGAGTGCACACTGGAAGACCCTTTGGAAAGGCCTCGTAGTGATCTCCTGGCCGCACACCTCGGTAGTGTGTAAGTGGCTTGCAACCACGGGCATCAGGGAGGTTTCTAGTCCACCTGGCAACAGGGGATGAAATCACGACTTGTGGGTAAAGTGGCGCGACCTCTGCAGAGAAGTAAAACTGTCATGACAGCCGTGCTCACGGTCAAGAGCGGCCTGGAACCCTCACATGATTAGATGGATGGTTGGAATGGATGGAAGAGAATGATGGAATGGATGGGATGGTTATCGTTGGTTGGTTTGGTTTGGGTGGTTTGTCTTAGAACCTATGGGTTTGGTGGTTCAGCCTCACACATAGTTAATGAAGACATAGGTTGTATTTTAATCTTGTGAACTAAAACTTGCTTTCTGCAACAAACCCTTTAGCCTTCATTGTCTCAGCCTACATGTCATCTTTTCCCACACTTGCTGAGTACTCTAGGTACTCACGGCTATCCCCTCCCCTACATTGTTCAGCTACAGGAGAAGCATGGGCGAACCCTGAAGGTGAAGGAGTGGAGTGCTAGGCCTGCGAGTCTTCCGGTCGACTTCCTGTGGAGTTGAAGGGCATCGACGCTTAGATTATCCCGCTGCAATGTAATTTTCTTTTCAGACCTACTGGTCATTTATGTAATATACTTATCGATTTAATGAAGATATTGTTCATTTATCACATATATTGTCCTGTGTGCGTGAAAACTTGATCCTGGGCACGCATACAGATGCATTCGGTTTTGGTCATTGAAACCGGGTGTGACATCGATGCTGCATGACAAGGTGTAACGTATAAGCCCCACGATTTTTTGCAACACTCATAAAAATTTTGTGCTCTCGTAAACTTACCACTGTTTAGGGAGTATGTTGTTGCATCTTTATTACTCATAGGGCGCTTCTTTGTAACTCCTGATCCGCCGGTACCCTGAGTTGAGTTTGCTCGGGACGAGCAAAGTTTAAGCTTGGGGAGTTGTTGGCGGTCGTTAAACCGTGTTTTGACCGCCACCCTACCGGTAAATAAAAGCATAACACCAAGATTTTGTGCATAGTAGATAGGAATAATGCTACTCCACAAGTTTTGGTGAATATTTGGATGCAGGAGGAAATCCATTGCAAATGGGAGCAAAAGCCTACCAGCCGGCCCCATCATAGGCAGGCCGGCTTATGTTGGATCTCAACATGGTCCAGCAGCCCCAGGCATCTCCTAATGGGCTCAAACATCAAGGATCAAATGGCCAACAAATATTTCCCAGCCTGGAGTATCGACCACTGCGCAAGGCCCAACAAACAAGCCCATCAACCACTCAAAAAGGCGTCAAATCACCGAGCAAGACCGTGGATCTTAATGGGCACATCATGAGAGGCTAGCCCACAAAAATTCGGGGCATTCGGAGAGAAAAGCCCACCGGCCGGCCTAGGCTTAGGCCGGCCGGCCTACTCTTTTCTCCGAATCGGCCCGTCTTTTTCCAGTCGGTTCCAGAGGCGGTGGCAAGCTAACTTGGCGCACCGACCAAGTAAGAAGACGTCGGCAAGTGAGGAATATCCACAAGATTCTCCTAAGATGAAGGAACCTTCTCCACTCTCCCAAGGAAGCCTCACACTATAAATAGAGGACCTCCCCCTCACTTCCAACCTGCACCATCACACTTGAGAGGAGAAGACCCAATGTAGGGTCACGCTCTTCTCATGGAAGATCATTCCACTTGTGTAGTTTAGAGTAGGCTAGTTGGTCATGAGAGTTAGAGTAGAAGTGAGAGCTTCGCTCGGAGTTCCGGAGTTCTCTTTGGAGTTTGGGTAAAGTTCTCGTGTATCTTTTCTTTTATACTATTCTTTAATATAATTATTTTCTTATTTATTTTCTTATTTATTTATTTTAGTTTTCCTTTTAGTTTACATTTATTTATTTAAGTAATAATTATAGCGAAATTCTTGTGTTGGTTCCACGTCTGTGTATGGTAGGTCTATCTGCATGGGTAGTTTGCACCGCAAATGCTTACACAATCCACATAGACTTGTTATGCATGGTTGGCTTGCTCTTACGCGTAGAGTAAGTTATCTAGGATATTTGCTTGTATGGCTCAAGGAACTATTCTAGACGTGAGTTTGCTCTACACCCCACGGAGGATGGTAGCCGCGAGTACGTGTGACAGGCGTACCGGTCTCTGTAATCCACCACGTCCGGGTGATGGTTTTAGTAGGGAGGTCAATAGCACATAGTTCCCCAAGGTAGTTGAACCTAATTCTCGGATTGCTACCTTGGCATGCGTGTGCCCTGATATGCAGGAACAAATCTATAATGAAAGCTTAAGTAGATATTTGTAACCCCTAGGCTGATACCCTTCTTCTCGTTGTCCTCCCAGTTGACTAGTTCTATCTCTTTATCTTCATGGAATTCTTGCGTGAGTTTGGTTGCCACCCATCATATCATATATGTATCCCTGCTTTGGTCTAGTTTGCAAGTTATAAATAATAGATGTTTCCTTGTTAATTCATGATATTCTTAGCCATGCTTCCCTGTGGAAATATAAATACGATACCCTTGGAATACTCCCGGGTGAAATGCTACAATGGTGTTCCGTGCGCTTGCGGAAATTGAATTAAATCTTTTTGCGTAAGAAACGCCAACATACGCTCCGGAATTCACCACGTTCCAAATTTGGTCCTGAACAGAGTGAAGCAAATCTCTCAGGCCACGTGTGCGGCGCGGTAAAAGTCACATTTTACTGCCAACACACTTTTTGGCACGCCCAGTGGGACAAGATCAAGTTTTCAGAGTCAGATGGCGTTCGTTCAAGCTATTGCTGATGATGGTTCTTTGCTCCTTGATGGGAAGGTCAGCAGATCTGGATTCCCGCACCAGTTGTTCGAGATGACAAAAATTCTTCTGAAATAACTAGCAAAAATGAGGTGATGGCATGGGAGAAGATGACTTTGGAGCAGAAGAATCAATATTAGAGTTATCTATTCGGGTGTCAAATTAAATACTTCGACACGATCAAGATGACACGTGGCAAGATTACATCAGTGACAGCTCCACCATTAGTGCTAGGTGCAGAGGAATTGGCTGCAATAAAAGCCGCAAAGATGCCAGATCGAGCTTTGGTGGAGGAAGTTGTGAATGCTGCTGTTCACAATGCTTTCATCAACCAATCAGGAGTGCTTGTCAATACTGTGTACAACATGATCAAGGCGGTTGCTGATGGAACCTTACTGTTTGAGCCTGGATTTGTGGGGCCGTCATTCATTGCACCAATTGCTACTCCAGTGCGTTGTCCACAACCTGTTGGTCAACCTACAACTCAAGAAGGGACAAGTGCTGATCAGCAGAGGCAACCGTATGGTATGCCACCAGAATTGTGGTCTCCAAGTGCTCAAGCTTTGGCTGCGGGAACGGCTCGGGTATCGGTGCCAAATCTTATCGATGCGCCGATGTCCACACAGAGAGAAGTAGGTGGTACGTCTACTGAACCAAGGATTGGTCAAACCCCTCAAACAAGGTATCACGTGGCTCCCAATGTCAATTCTGCACTGTTCAACCAGGAGATACCACAAGGTTACCACAGGGTGGCAGATTACAGGAACGCGGTAGAACAACGGTCCCAAGTGTCAATGCTGGCACGATTGGCATAGAACCATTGTTTCGCCTTCCCAAGGAGGGAGAGGGGAAACAGACAGAGTCGGATAGCATCTTGGTTGACTCCGGCGGTTGCCGATGTGTTGCATATCTCAAGGAATTGCTGGAGGTGTTGGCGTCCTCCGTGGCATTTCCACAAAAGGGAATGGCCTGCACCATAGTGATTAGGCTTGATTTGACTTCAAACCCTGCGTCACCGGCGTTGACATTGGGCCCAACGGGAACATTGGCAACAGAGGGAGCAGAGTATTCACGGAGGGTCCTTTGATCAGCCATGTCAATAAGTGTTGATGGTGCGGATGATGTGGGTTCGTCTGTCGGGAGTGTTGCTTGTGAGGGAGAGCCGACGCGGGATCGGACTTTCCTTACAAGCGACTCTGGATTATCAATGAAGTTTTCCGGCAAGTTGAATCCACGCATACACTATCATGTTTTCACATCAAAGAGAGAAAACAGATCAAGGTTAGCCTGCAATGGGCAGTGGTTAAATCCCATCAAGTGTAATCATGAGTAATCATTGTACACTTGTCAACAATTGTCTTCCCCGGCAACGGCGCCAGAAATGCTTGTTGGTATTTTTTACACCACAGAAAACACCACCTTAGGCTGGTTAGGCCTAGAGTGAATATTCCCGGTTCGGCGCCAGAAATACCTGGGGTTAAGTTACTTGCTTAGGATACATAATAATCCACAACTAGCAACGAGTGCCAGAAATGTATTATTAGTATTTAATCATAAAAGATAATCCGCAAGCGCACGGATAACCCGTTGTAGCATTTCACCCGAGAGTATTCCAAGGTATCGTTATTTATATTTTCCCAAAGGAAGACGTAGTTGACAAGTGTGTGCTTATACTCATGGTGTTACAAATGATAGATCATAACCAATATCCAAATGCAGGGGTAAGGCAATAAATGGATAGAGGATAGTGCGACACACACAGCAGGCAGTTCCACTCCCTGATAAAAGGCGAGAGGCGGCTCTAAGCTAAACTAAGTTAAGTAAGAAGAACTGCTACTCCTAATGTACATCGTCAAGTAGCGTGCGTAGCATCTAGCTATAGCCTAAGCTGCACACAAGCCAAGACTAAGCTGTTCTAATGCCGAGCTATCATCGGGAGATCCAGCGATCAGAGTCTGCCCCAATCTCCGGACATTTCATATGTACTCCTACGCCATACCCGAACGTGGAGGATTACAAGGGACGGACAGGGCTGTCACCACCTGCCGCCTACCTCTACAAACCGTGGGGCACGAACACGCATCCAAGGGTGGAAAGAAAGCCCTAGCACCAGGCTAGCGTAACTAACCACAACTCTAGATCCCTTGAGGCACCTCGCAAGGCGATAAACCTAGAGCACTCTTGCAAGACAATGGACCCGATGACTAAACAAAAGGAACAACTAGATCCACCGAGCGATTAGTTAGACAAAGGATCAAAGCTAGCACTACGTTAAGCATAGGCGTTCGTCGCTCAAGAACGAGCGACGAACGACGAACGATGAAGAACGATCATCGTTAACCGATGATCGAGTATGAACGAACGACGAACGAACGATGAACGATCATGAACGAACATCGATGAACGATGAACGAACGATGAACGAACATGAACGAACAAAGAACGTTCATCCAAGATCAAGGATGAACATGAACTAGCATAAGCACATAACTACTACAAGAACGAAGATATTCTATTGATAAATAAATAAGTCTTACAAAGAGAGTAAAAGGATATAAGGGAAAATACCCCAAACTTCCAAGGGACTTGGGAGCCAAAAGGGCAGCCCAACTACTCAGCCTAAGCCTAACTAGAGAGCCCCTAGCTCTGGATGTGTGGAGGAGGGAATGAGCCTCTTGTGTTGTGTGTCTTGAAAGGAGGGGGGGTACCCCTTTATTTATAGCCCTCCAAAGGCGGTGGAGTTGAGGCGGTTCCAGATATTGTGGGCATTGATTGCAGGTGGAACCGACCTCCTGAAGTCGGTTGCAAACCGCCATAAAAAGATGGACCCAGGGGGGCCACCTGGCAGGTCGGCCGACCTAGGTATTGGGGTCGGCCGACCTGGCCCTGGCCCCTCCTGGGCTGGGCTTTAGCAGGTGCCTTCCCCTTGGCCTTTAAGCTCTTTTCCAGGTGCGTGGCCTCAGTTGATATTCTGGTAGGTTCTGGGCCTTTAATCCTTGAATTATATTCTCGCGGCGAGCGTCGTTTGATGTACGTGTTGGAATCGTTGCCTCGGGGCCTGTTTACACCTGGAAATCCCTGTTTTCCACCTGCACATCCAAATCTAGAGGTACACGTGGAAATAGGTTATTTGATAACAAAATGCAAGTAACAAGTGTTAGTTCTTCCTTATTTATAGAGCTAATTGACGGTCAAAAACTGGTGTTGGGGGAGGCATAGTGTGTGCACCCCTCCTCCTCATGGGCTCAACAACCTTAGATCCAGCCTATGTATACTTTAGGCCCAATTGTAAGCCCAAGGGCAATCATGTAATATTTGTATCCCACCAAGGGTAGAAGAGGGATCCCCCTCTTCTCCCCTCCCTATAAATATAAGGCCCCAAGAGGTCCCAAGGCAGCTTGCCTCATTCTCACTCACTCCCACTCTCTCTCATTATGCTTGTGTACCATCCCTTCCTAGTCCTTCCCAGAGGTCCCTCACTTGTGGTAGACCTTTGGAGGATCCCCTTCTACTATTGTGGCCTTGTAACCACAACAACTGGGTCTAAGGACCGTCAACAATGGCGCACTGCCACGACAAAACAAAGGCGAAACAGGGGACGAACCCCACCGACCGGCCCAATCATAGGCCGGCCGGCCTGGCCCAAACCCCGATCAGGTCCATTTTTTTCTGGCACTTAATTCTCGACCTCCTCATTCTGTTTCACCTGTTCACCAAATAAAAACAAAATATTTTCGAGGATTTAACCAAACACAAACCTTTTTCATCATCGGTTTCATGACAATTTTATTTCACAATTGATTCTTGCTCACAAAATACATATTAAGGACGCTCCTGTCTATTTTGTTGTGAGGTTTGATATGTGCTTAAGACTTGACACGTTTTGCTTCTCATTATTTTCTTGGGAATCACACTTTGACCTTCAACCTGTCATCACAAATTCTCCTAAAATCCTATTAGAGCCAAAACATAGGAATTAAAGCTCATCAAAAGCCAATCCTGTTGTGGTGAGTTCGATTAAGATTTAATTCCCTAAAGTTGCAATGCACTCCTCACAAATTCAGTCATACATCATTCACATGTGCGAACATCTCCTCCATTAGTTTGCGTGGAGCATTTCCGAGCAAGCTCTCAATCAAAAGAATTTCTGTCTCCATGCTCATAGCCTTTTATGCATCAAAATCAGCAAAAAGGAGCCTCAAATTTCCTCATGTATCATGGGAACTATTCTCTAAAGAGAGAGAGAGAGAGAGAGAGAGAGAGAGAGAGAGAGAGAGAGAGAGAGTTCCCCCGCTTCAAAAAGAAAAAGACAAAAAGGCTCCTCACTTATTTTGGGCATGACATAGAGCAGAATTCAGACACAATAAGAAGCATCACACCGTTTCCACATGCATCATACACATTTACTTGACTGAATTATGAGGATGTGCGACGCACTTTTTAGAATTCTTTCTTAATCTTACAACATCTGCAATGAGACTGTGCCTTCCTTACGTAGCCCCAGATAAAAGCCAAATTTCTAGAGATAAGGAAGATCACTTCTTAGAGAGGACATACTTCACACCACATTGAGTGACTCATGATTTTGAGAATTCTTGTGACACAATGGGTGAAGGGAAGAGTTTTGAAACCCGAGGGATTTTGAGTTTGCAAAGGATCTTTGTTTTTCGCCATTCAACCTTTCAACTTCTCAAGACAATGAGCTTTAGCCACTTCCACATAGTGAGTCTGAAGAAATTGTTGAGATAACTTTGCCATCTCACCTTGATGATGTCTTTTTCTTTGGTTCAATCTCTTTTGCTCGGGACGAGCAAAGATATATTCCTGGGGGGATGTTGGCGGTGTTTATTACTTGATTTTCACCTCCAACACCATCGATAAAAGCCATCAATCAAGGATAAAATGAACATTCTTTTATGCTAATGGCTTTCCACGAGTTTTGGTGAGATATTTGAATGCAGGAAGGAAATACAAGGAAAATAATCGAAAATTGGAGAAAAGGCCCACCGGCCGGCCAAATCATAGGCCGGCCGGCCTACTCAGGCTTCACCTGCACCAAACCTTCTCCCAGCAAGGCCTACACTGCTCCCCCACGTGCAAACAAAGGCCCAGTCCAACAAGGAACAACCGACAGTCTAGAACATGGGCTGCTGGGCCTAAACTCGAAGGCCACTCAACTTCTGCTGCCCCCACGAGACAACCGACCATACAACCGCCATCAGAAAGCAATCTGGGACGTCCAGGACAAAGGCAGTGGCCGCCCGACATTCCATCTTCGGCTATAAGATGTTCCCTGTCCTTCTAGACAGAATCACGAATCCCGCGACATATATCATATAAGCAATAACTTAACTAAATAAATAAACTAAAAGAATTATCTAACTAAAAGATATAAATAAAGATAAAACTAAATATATTAAATAATTCTACAAAAGTAACGATACAAGAGAACTATACCCAAACTCTGAGAAGACTTTCGGAACCCCGAGAGAGCTCTCACCCTACTCTACTCTAGAGGCTGGCCCCCCTTGGCTTCCAATAGCCTCGGCCTTCCTCCAATGAGCTGTAAACAAGCCACACACGCAGAAACCAAAGCCCAAGTTGGACTTTTCCATCGACGTTCCAGAAGGTGTGCTAAACGGGCCTAAATTTGGCCCTTACTCCAGTTCTACCGCCCCCAGGAGTGAACCGACCATACAACCAGCATCAGGAGTTGATCAGGAGCGTCCAGAGCGAAGGCGGTGGCAAACCGCCACGATGGACGGTTGGCCGACCCTCCTACTAGGCCGGCCGGCCTACCTCGGCGGCCGCGCCACTCCTCCTTCCGCTATAAAGCTCCTCCTGTCCTAAGGCGACCATAAATACCCCTCCTCGGCTGCAAAACAATTTGCACCTCATCAAGAAGTCTTATCCATTACTCGTTTTAGTTGTAGAGTAGAAGTAGTGTTACTCTGGGAGTAGAGTAGATTGAGAGCTCTCTCGGGATTCTGGAAGTTTCTCAGAGTTCGGTATAGTTATTTTGTATCCTTACCTTAGTAGAATTCTTTATTTATTTAATATATTTAGTTTTATCTTTATTTATACCTTTAGTTAGATAATTCTTTTAGTTTATTTATTCGGTTTAAGTTATTGCATATTTGATATCTATTGCGGGATTGGTGATTATGTCTAGAAGGATAGACGTTCGTTGGAGATGGCGTCCGGGCTTGGTGCCGCCCTGTCGTTCTAGAATTAGATAGGACTGTAAAGATTTAATCGTAGGTAAGAAGAAAGTGGAAGATGGTAATTTACAGGGAGGGAGAACCTTTGCGAGCCATGTTTGTGCTCCATGTGTTAGGAGATGAGAACAGGATAGAGTAGTACGGTATTGAGGCAGAAAGGAAATTGAGTAGTACAGGACGAAGGCAGATAGGTGATGAAAATATATAGCTGTGTAGGTGAGGTGGAATGGTGAAATTGATGTAGGGATTCAATGTGCATAACGTATTTCATTAAAGTTAGTTATAAAAATTTGTATTTTGCTGTTATTATGTCATCAAAACGATGGTTGCATGGCTGCTGGTGGTGGCTGCATGGCTGCTTTGCCGGGATCCCCATCGAAACGAAACGCAGCACCAGGCTTAGTTATAAGTGCAACCAACTAAGTCTCATTGCTATTTCTCTGCTCTCACATTAAGCCACATCACCAAAAAAATTTGGTCCGTTCGATCTTCTCCTGTTGCACATATCCTGGCACCAGTAGCCATAATTTATATTGTTTACCCACTATCACTTCCATGGTTAATTCTGATCGATAAATCTCATGTGCTCATGTTAATCTAGCCTCCAAAACTGCTACAATTACTTCACAAATTAAGCTGCCTGCTAACGGGCCCTTTACATGCCACATGCATGCTGTGGAAAAATCAATACATTGATGTTTGTGCATCCAATTCCTCTCCCAAATAACGGTGGCCAAGGTCACCTGCTGACCGGCCCTTTACATGCAACATGCATGCAGAAACTGCCGCTATTAATGGAAAAATCAATACATTGATATTTGTGCTTCCAATTCCACTCCCAAATAACGGTGGCGAAGGTCGGGTGCGGTGGAGTGTGGAGAGTGTAGAAATATCGTTCGGTGAGAAAAAACATTGAAAGGCTGGGAAATACAAACTGAATCTTATATAAGGTAAGGATTCAGAGGTGGGGTGGGCTCTAATCAATGGTTAGGGAGGTGAGAGGTGATTTAAGGTAGATTAAGGGTGGGTACATTGGTATATTGGTGACGCATAGGTCGCACCCAACTCGACCTTTATAGTATAAGATAAGATAAATATTCCCTTTTCTAAAAAAAAAAAAAGTCTATCTTCCCACTCGATTAGCCCTAATCTCCAGACCTAAACCAGAGCTAAAAGATGGAATAACGAGAAACAAAATCATCCCAATCCAGTTAGGCCTAATCTCCAGTTAGGTCCATTTTCTCCCTTAATTAGCCTACAAATCTGGACCGTTTTCTCCGCAATTAGCCCCCTAGTTAGGCCCAAATGAAGAAACAATCCACATAATTGTTTATTAATTTTTGGGATATTACAGAAACAAATCTGCTCAACATTTTTTCTTTTTGATAAACTGTTCAGACGCGGACAAAATCGTGCACACTGTCGAGTTTTCATGGAGTACATCTATCGGCCTTCGGCTGTATGACATGGCCTGTCGTAATTAACTGAGAGAATTCGGTCATATTTCAGCGTGAAAATCATCCCAGTATGCACCCTCAGTACAACAGCCCCATGTGACGATAATGCCAATGTAATCGGAGCAACAATTCAGCTATAACTCATTGTATTCTTGTTTGGGCATCTTGTTTGGGTTACTAGATTTATGTTCTTAATATCCTGGCGTTAAGAATTTTGTCCTGTTCACAAGCCGGCACTGTACGTATTGTTTAAAATATATGGAGCAGCCATACCTACAGTAGCTAACCGGGCTCGGCAGTCGGCTGTAGCGAAAGCACTGTTCATTGAAAATACTGTGCTTGTTTTACTGTTCACGGTTACTGTATCGGGTACCCTCGCGCGTTCGTTTTGGATAGGACGGTTGGCAGTCGTGACTGCACCTCACGTCGACTGCGGAGGATCCCAATCCGAATCTAGACGCGCGCACAGCGCTAGAAAACATGCACAACAACGCCACGAGATGCTACATCCAGTTTTGAATTGTGATATTACTAAAGTATTGGAGACACTATTAAAAGCTAAAGGGAATGACCAACAAACTAATGAAGGAGACGAAAGGCAGGAGAAAGGAAAGCTCTGAATAATACCTGGGACTGGATTAACATCCAAATCCAAAAGACAAAATCCAAATCAAGTCCAATTAAAAAAGATCCAATCCGAATCCAACTCCAATTAAGATGCCCGTTGTCCAATCCAATCCGGATTGACTAGCGCAGCTGAAGGAACGGCAGCGACGGGCTTCTTCCATGGACGCGCTGCCCTGGCCGCGTCGCCGATGGCGTCCCCGGTGCCAGTGCCGCCGGCCAAGGAGCCAACCGCGACGTCGCTGATGGCGTCCCCGCCCGCCCTGCCCCTGGACAGCACCTCGGCCTCCGCGCCCTCCGCCGACGTCCCCTCGTCGAGCCCCCTCGGCGTCGGAGCCGTGCTCACCCCGCCGGCGTGACCATCCCCCAGGCTGCTGCGCCCGCCTCCAGCGCCGGCGTCGTCTTTGCCGCAGCCAGCTTCGTCGGCGCCGTCGCCGGCGATGGCGAGATCGAGACGGCGCGAGTTCCTGCCGCCGACGATGGTCGTTGTGTTTCTGGAAGGTTGTTGTTGAATAATCCATTTGGACTCTGGACGGTATTGGACTTCATGCTCCTGGACATCCAAGTCCATATGCGATCGAATCCATATTAATCCATATCGTTTAATCCAATTGGACTCTGGATGAGCCAAAGTCCAGTCCCAGGACTAGCCTCTGATCATCTGGTATATTTGCAGGAAAGCGTTGGGATTGCTGCATAATTCGCGCAGCATGTCGTACGTGGTTCGTAATAAGACCAACTTGGTCCAGTGCTAGATGGGGATGTGATGCGCCGGTCACGCACGTCCACATCGCCTGTGTGCATGCGTCACACTACAAGAAAAATGACTATTAGTCACTAAAATACTTAATCACTATATGTATATTATGAGTCACAATTCTCCCTCCGTCCCAGTTTAATTGACGTTCTGAGAGTGTTTTCTGATGTCCAGATTCATATAATGTTTAATGAATCTGGACAGACAGGTTGTTCAGGTATGTTCAATGAATCTGGTAAGCTAAAACGACAATTATTCTAGGACAGAGGGAGTAGTTATTTTGTCACCGACAATCTTGGTCACATTTTGATGGCTAAAATCTTGTCACTACATGTCTATAGTGACCAATAATTATATATATTGGTCACTAAAACTCTGTAGCAACCAACACAAGCTTGGTAACTAAATATAACATTGGTCGCTAAAATCATATATCCACCCAAAATCTCAAACTTGGTCACTATTGATTAACTTTTAGTGACCAACAAAAAAAATCTTAATCACTAAAACTTAGTGACTAAAACTCTATTTTTTTTTAGTGTCAGATACTCAGGTCCGGTTGACATGCCGGCATATAGGAAACAAGCAACTGGCTTCCTTATTCCATAATATTGTCAAGTTCTTTACATCGCGAAAAAAAAAAATGCTTCTTAACAAGGTTGATCAGGTAAAGCTAACACTTGAAGCAGGAAACAAACCGATGTGGCTACCTGAAAAAGTTGCAACAAGCGTCGTTACTGTTTGTTGACTTTTTCCCCCTTTGAACCTATTTGTTGACTTGTTGTAAAATGGTGAGGTCACGACGTCGTCATGGACCTGAGCTTGATACATTTTTTGTGTCCATAAATTACACTCACGCGAGACCAGCCGCGTTATTATTCATCAGGCACAAGTTTTTTTGAGTGATATTATTCGTAGGTCTCGGATAACTTGCTAACTCGAGATCGAGCATGTTGACTCTCACATGCTCGTGCAATGCAAGAGACTAGATAATAAGCTTATTATACTCTATTAAACAGGTACGATGAATTTACTAATTTTACAGTGATTAGCTCGATGTCTTTATATAGGTATATTGAGATGGATGAATGCATCATCACCTGCTGTTTCCTGGTAACTACAATAGTCTGCAGTTAAAATGAAATTTAGCTCGAGCCATACTGCATTAGTTAGCGCTACTAATGTACTCCCCATCCTTCCACCACCGCCTTTAAATATTTTAGTTCCCTGTGTGAACGCAACTCCCAACGGACATTTTGTTTTTTTGACACTCCAACAGACATTATTTAGTGACTCCACTGTCGCATCCTTTTTGCTTGCAAATGAAGCAGTATATTATCATAAATATAGAGACAGAGCCTGACCCCACCACTAAAATAAAGCATTCCATGAAACATTTCTCTAAAATAAGGTTGGCTGTATAGGAACGCGCCAAAACAATGCAACCTGAAGATAGCTGAATCAGTAACTAAAATATATGTCGAGAATAGTCATCACTAAAAGAACATAGTTTATGTTTCATGAAGTACTTAATTATTGGTAAACTTAGAGTGTTTGAATGCAAATAATTATTTTTTGTTAACAAAATTTGCTAATGTTTGTGGTCTCCAGCCCAATTCTTCCTTAGGTTTTACCACACAAGCATTGAAAATAGAAACCTAAACAACAAAATCACTAAAATACAATGCTCTACTTTTATAAGGCGGTAGCTTTTTTTCGAAAATGGAATTTCTGTTTTTCAGGTGGAGGTAGCACTGTGTCACTAAGAACTGCGTAGCTCTAGACTATATCAATCGTAAACACTAGCAAGTTAATTTGTGAATACATTTATGACCCATGGAAATCCCCTATGTCTCCACTTTTCTCTGCTACATAATAAAAAACTAGCAAAAGTGCCCGTGCGTTGCCACGGGCTGACCGAAAAAACAATGTACAAATAAATTAATGAATTGCAGTTGTAAAACAAAATTGAATGGGAACTGTTCAAGTAACGAAAGAAACACATGAAAAATATTTTGATTCCGCAATAAAAACACATCCTGAAGAATTCATCTTGACAGTAAAACTTTTATTATTATACATGTATGTATTATTACATAAAAAATAACCTAGAAGATGCAAAATGACACAAAATAGATACTGTCAACGATTACTGTGTTAATCATACAAAATAATGATACAAAAAACAACTTTCCTTTTGCCGTGGATCAAGAATGAACAGAACAAATAAGTTCTTCCAATAAACTATAGCAGCACTTCGAAAAAAAAAATCAAAAGGCAAAATATACCCTGCAATTGCAAACCTACTCGGTGCAATCAATTAACCAACCAAACACGAGTTAGTAGTAACACAAAATATACTCTTCTCAAATTAGTAACTAATAAAACGAATTAGTAGTAACACAAACCTGATTAGATATGCCATCGCATCAACGCAGCTTTGGACCTTGTCCCTGAGCACCTTGAAAAACATCGACAACTCCATCCTGAGGGCATCCACATGCACCTGCCACCAATTCCACTTCCCCTCACTGCTCTGCATCGCCCTTATCTTATCCGTGTGGCGAAGTTTAACACAATCTCATAATATGTATTGATCTTCTTGTATAAGCAGTACAATTCCGAACCCACCCCACCAGCCTTCTCTCCAAGTATTCTTTACTCTGTAACTCTCACTTCTACTTCCAACACAAACGGTACAGAAGTCTCTTCATTCCTTCCTAGATGATTTTGTGAATACCTATCTCCTGATCATCTAGGTGGATGTCTTGTGCTTTTGTAAATACCAATGCAGACCTATGTCAAGTGCAGTTAAGCAACATAGGCATTGTCCGAAGAAAGAAGGATCAGATTTGGACGGCCTTGAAAAGGTAGGAACCCTCATAGATAATTTTAACCATTTCTGGGTGCACAACCGCCAGGAATTGCCATTCCAGCCGACAGGAAAGACTAAATGAACAATAAAATAATACAATTGCATGTTCCTTTCTTATTTCATTATTTGCATACACAGTTCTCAGGCCTTACATCAATTACACCATCATTATTCTGAACAAATTTTGGGGTACAGATGCCATAAGAGAATGAATGGCGCATCGCATAAGAAAGTAAAGGCAAAGCTTAAGATGGCAATCCACATTTCGCAGAGGTGCCACACAGCCATGAATTCACAACCCTGAAAGCCAATATAATTTGAGCAAAGCCCAGACCATTGATCTTCACAGATTCCAGAATCCAAAGTAGAATGAAGCCTGAGAAAATTTTAGAGAGAAGTTAAGTTTAACAGAAGAATTCAATGCATATTTGCATGAAGTAAAGAAGTCTGAGCCAATTTCAGACACAAGCGCGGTGGTTGAACCTATTTTCGGTACAACAACTGATATGTACATTGTTGTTTACTGAGAGTTTGCCTGAGAGCTATGGAGATAGCGACGGAAATAAATTTCTATTAAGTATAGAAGCAACTCATAGTATATATTGCTGCAAGAAACAGGCAGAGCAGCATGTATTACACTAATCATTCTGCCATCAGCGATCCAGAGGCAAAAGCACAAATAATATTACACTAACTACTCTGCAATCAAGCAGCATGTAGTAAAAACAGAAGACGTTAAGAACTGCAATCAGCAACCCAGAGGCAAAGGCAGGCACAAAGCAATAGAACACTAAGTGAGCAATGTTGCTATAGAGCATTCGTTGCCATAGTAGGACCAAAGTGAGCATTGTGGAACACTAAGGCTATGTATCTGTAATCCAAGTATATCTTGGGTTTGAGACCAAACTTTACTGATGCAACCAAATGTAACTTGCAGGCTTCTCGCTTGGACTTAGAAAAAAAAAATGGATCCAGTTTGTGGCATATTACTTGTACCCACTGGCTCTAAAATGAATGAAGAAAGGGCATTGCTTCTCCGTTGAGAAGGAATAATTTCCAGGGGTGGCCTGTTCTCCAATTTAAATACCAAAAATTGCATTCATACGTCTTTCAGTTTCGTTGTTAGGCATGTACAGGGTTGTTATCAAAGATTTTGGAGATGAATCTCAAAAACTAATCCCCAAAAGGTAATCAGATATTATCTTAATCCCATCGAACGCAACATGTCTTGGGAACCAGCGATGACGGTGGAGTACCTGGATTGGAGCTCAAGGTCCGAGCTGGGCATCAGCTCGTCATCGATGCCAAACTCGCCCAGCCTGCCCGCCTACTAATTGCCATCCACGGCGAGGCAAGGTCTCAATGGACAATGGCATAACTTAGACAAGATTTCGTTAATGGAACTTTGTAAATAATTTACTCAGTCTCATAAAGTGTTCTGTTATGCCCTGACAGAGCAAAAGCAATTTTTGAATCAATATGAACAATAACTTTGGGCAAATGCTGCTACTATCAGAGTAATTTTCTGTACTGAATATAAACTTCGCAAGCACATGTGAAGCAAAAGGAAGTCAAAATCTCACTTGCCATATTGGAGCACTTGTATATGAACTGTGTCATAACACAATCAGTCACAAAAAAAATCACATCATCAGTTATTTAAAAGATACTACACAAGTAACAAATCATAACCAGTTAAGAAATGTCAATAGGTAGAGGACTTACCTTGCTACAGGCTAACAGGATGCTCCATCCATGTTCACTCCTCCATGGTGGCTTGACCACCATTACGGCCTGACACAAGCGAGAAGAATGCTAAGGCAATAGCATGTTGTCATCGGTCTTCTTTATTGCAGATCATATCCATGAAAATGGGTATAAAGCACATTGTTCAAAAAAAATACAAAAAGTACATACAAATAAGACAGGCCTTAGTACCCACGTGTTGTTTTATTAGAAGTACTTCTTCCATGTAATGCAGCCCCTCACAGCTCGGTTCAGAGCGAGGTGGTGAAGTTTGTACGGGACCGTTTTTCTCCTCTATTAATGCAATGATACGTAGCTCTCCTGCGTATTCGAGAAAAAAAAATAGGCAGCAATAAACACCATGCTTAATGCAATAGTATTACAGGTTGACCATGTTCTAGAATATCACTCTGTTCACAAATTTCAGACATTTTTTAGTGCAAACCAGAGACAACCTGCTGATATCAGGCTAGCAGTCACTATCTCTAGATCGCTACCGCCTTTGTCCCAACCCCCGCACCATGGAATTTGTTTTTGAATTCGTTTAGAATTTAGAAAGGGAACTGAAATAGAAAAGAAGAAAGAAAACCGCAACTTGCTTCTGGGCCGAATCCCCTCTGGGGCCTCCTATGTGGAGGGCGTCCTATGGTTAACATAAAATAGATCGGCCCAATAGCCCATCAAATCTAAGCAGCTCAGTCCAAGTCAGAGCGTCAACATTTTAAAACAGAAGAGTCAACATTTTTGTAGTTCTATTTCAACATTTTAAGAAATCAGTCAACATTTTTGTCGAAAATGTTCACATAGTATATAAAAAACGTTGACACAGTGCAAATAAAATGTTGATTTAGTACATTCAAAATGTTGACAAAAAATTTGAAATTCAAAAAAATTCAAAAAATATTCATATTGGATCTCATTTTGTAGCATTAATTCTAAACAACACGATAGTTCAAACGGATTCGAAAATGGACTTACGATTTGGGAGAACAATATGTTTAAAGTTTGAAAACCGTTTCTTTTTCCTCCTCCTCCCACCCGCACCAACCAGAAGCTGACACGTGGCGGCACCTCAGCCCTTCCTTCTCCACCTGCCGAATCTGAGCCGTTGCACGAATCTCAAACACTGTTCTATCAAAGCTTAACCATAGCCCGCCCTACATATAGGATCCACCGAATCCCCTTGGCCACGGCGTCTTCTTCCTCCTCCCTTCCGAACTTTCCTCCGACCGGTCGTCGGTGTTGGGGATCGGTATTTACGATAATAACGACACCCCCTTTTGCCTTTTGTTTTTTTTTACTGCAGGTGAGCTAGCTGCCGACTTTTTGAGTTCCCGGCCGAGAATGGCGACAATCCCAAAAGGAGACCAAGCTCGGCATGACGACGTCCGTGAGTCAGGCCGGCGAATGACGTCACCGAGCTAGGGTTTCCGTCATCGAACGGAAATGTCATTCGTACCCTTATGACAATATTGTACAAAATATTCCGCGAATATAGTGGGTGGCCAAGGGTAATTTGGTCATGTCGAAATAACCCTTGGCCTTCCCTATAAATACCCGCCCCCGGGCTCCGTGGGACGGGACGGAACAGGAGAGATTACACCCTTGTAATGAAATGCTGCTCCGTTGTTCCTTGAGTGCCGTTTGATTGTCCGTGTCGGGATTCTTTGTTGCTACGATGAAGAATTCCCAACATCGGCGCCCACCGTTTGTGTTGCTCGAAAATACCACCCGTGATGCCACATAGAAAGAAAAAAACACCTATTCCAAAAACCACCTTCAGCCCCCATCCGCCGGACTTTGAGGAAGAAATTCTCCCTCCCAACCCGGCATTCTCGGAAGAAGAAATTCGTTGGGTATTCATTCAAGAAAAGCAAATGGCCGACGAGGCCAACCGAATTTCCGGCGCGGCCCAAGGAAGCCAAGCCGCCGGAATTCGGCCGAGTGATCAGGACATCGTCCCCAAAAGCTCCATCGACCTCACCTTCAGTGCAGAAGCAGAAAAGTCGAAGCAAGCAAAAGCCGGCAAGAAATGGGCGGAACCACCGTCGACAATCAATCCCGAGGAAAGTGATCCAGAGGAAGATGAAGTTGACAAGCAAATGCGTCAGCTCTCCAACTTGCAACAACTTGGAAAAAGACTGAAGCTAACAAAGGAGAAGATAATCTCTGAAGAGAGGGCTAGAGAGAAAGAAAGGCTCCGGATGCAGATTGAACAAGCAAAGGCGGCAGTGGCAGAACTGCAAAAAGAGCTCGATGAGATGACAAGCGCCACAGGGCAAAATAGCGAAGCAAAGAGAGTGCACTACCAGGCGACTCCCGACTTTGAAACAAACGACAATAGCGAAGGCCATCTCAGGCCTCGGAATATATACCGCCAATCTGTACCTTTCGTGAGTAAATTCGACAAGAATTCTCCCTTGTCAGAAGGCCTCCAGTTGACCCCATGGCCAGCAACTTACAAGCCTGTCTCCGTATCAAAGTACAACGGCTCAACCGACCCAGGGCAATTTTTAATGTCATTCGAAGCTGCAGTAGCATCCGCTGGAGGAGATGATACGGTATTGGCGAAGACCTTTGTCACTGCAATTGAGCATCAAGCCCTCGAGTGGTACTCTAGGCTGAAGCCCGGATCAATATATTCATGGGAGAACCTAAGGGATAAATTGACGACAAATTTCCAAGGTTTTCACAGAACATCTATATCCGCAGATGAACTCAGAGCATATGTTCAGCAAGAAAAAGAGCCCCTGCAAGATTATTTCCAGAGGTTTGTCAAGCTCAAAGCTCGAACAGATGATATTCCAGATCAAATTGTCATTGATGCTGCAATTGGAGGGTTGCGAGCTGGCCCTTGTGCCACTCATTTTTCCATGCACCGCCCTTCAACACTCGAAGAGGTCTTCTCAACGGTCGATCAGTTCTGTAGAGCCGACAACGACCAC
This sequence comes from Eragrostis nindensis, assembly GCA_012490785.1. NCBI lineage: Eukaryota > Viridiplantae > Streptophyta > Magnoliopsida > Poales > Poaceae > Eragrostis > Eragrostis nindensis. Next base: position 1,549,924 of record JAAXCT010000023.1, read on the forward strand.
AGAAGGCGATTAGAGCAGCAGAGCGCGCAGCGCCAGGCGAAGAAAAACCAATCGAGCCAAAGGCAGCAAGATTGGAATTCATCTAGGAGAGGTGGCAACAACAATCAGAGCCAGAACTCCAACCTAGTCAATCATATCGACAACCAAGACGACAAAACCGACACAAGCAACTCTGCCGGCAATTTCCAGCATAGAGGGGGAAGAAACAACCGCTCTCGAGGAAGGGGTCGCGGCAGTTCGCACAACTCACGAAACCAGGAAACAAAAAAGCCATACTGTCTGTTTCACGGACTTGACAAGGGCCACACCTCCAAGGAATGCCCGGAAACCAAAGATGCCGTGGAAAGAATGAAAGCTAAGGAGCAAAGAAGCGAAACACAGAGAAGTGTCAATCACACAGCTGCCGCCAATTCTTGGAACAACTCACCTTTCGGCGCTTCCTACCCATTCCAATACTTCCAGAATTCTTACAACCCTCACCACCACTTCCAAAGCCCATACCAACCATATCCACCACCCTCGCCGCAGATTCAGCATTTGGCGACATCCCAAACAAGTTCATACACACCCCAGCCGCAAATTCCAAGAATCACAGCCTCTGAGGAACCGCCTTTACCACCTCCGCCGCCTTTCCCAAAACAGACAAATCAAAACAATCCCTCTCAGAGCCTTCCCCCCTATGGAGTCATACTGCCAATCACCGGCGGATCTTCATTCGAGTTTGAGAGTAAGAAACAAAAGAAAAATTACTTCCAATCCGTCAATGCGGTGTGCAATGGACCCGTGGTGAAATCACGGTGGTCGCACATTCCAATCACATTCACAGAAGCCGATTTAAACCTCCGCTGCTACCCTCATACAGATGCCATGGTCATTCAGGCAAACACCTATGGTTGGTCAGTCACCAAAATACTTGTTGACAACGGAAGTTCGGCAGACATCCTATTCAAAAGAACATTTGACCAGCTCAACCTCGATTCATCTCTACTTCAGCCTTCAGAATACCCCTTGTATGGTTTTGGTGGGAGAGAAGTCCGCGCTCTCGGCAAAATAACCCTCCCAGTATCCTTCGGCACCCTTGACAATGCAAGAACAGAGCACATCACTTTTGATGTGGTCGATATGCCCTACCCTTACAACGCAATCTTTGGACCAGGAGTCCTCAATGCATTTGAAGCAGCTTTGTACAGCTCTTACCTCTGTATGAAAATACCGGCACATAAGGAGGTCATCTCAGTTTTTGGCGATCAGCAAGAAGCCAGAAATATTGAAAGGGCGGCAGCCCCCGACCAGAAGAATGTTCACTTTTTGTATGCTCACCCGAATGTGCATGTCTTGTACCCGGTAGGAAAAAAGCCAGGGAAAGAAGTCCTTCAGTTGGAAAAAGAAATGGACAAGGAAGAACCAGCAATTGCGGCTAATGAGGAAACAAAGAGAGTTCCATTGGACAAGCATGTCTTAGGACAGAAAGTTATAATTGCGTCAGTGTCGGACCCCATTTCTGGAATCCTCGTGCTTACCGTACCAATCCCTGGATTAGTAGTTGGTACACACAGACAAAGTGTTCCATTGCACATACGCGAATAATTATTACATCCCATAAGGTTCAGATCATGATCTTAAGCTTAACAAGGTTTGAACTTTTGTTTTCAAAAATTATAAAATGAATCCTAAAATCTACGAAATTTTTCGGGAGTGATTTTGTTAATCCATTGTTAAAATTTGGGATGTGACAGTCAGGAATGCCGAAGGACATGAAAAAGCTTTCATCCAATTCCTTCGCAAAAACAAGGATGTATTTGCCTGGTCCGCAAGTGACCTAAAAGGCGTCAGTCGGGATGTAATAGAGCACAAGTTGCGGATTGACAAAAACATCAGGTCAAAGAAACAGAAACTCCGAAAAATGTCCGACGACAGGGTCGAGGCAGTCAAGGCTGAGGTACAGAGGTTGCTTGATGCAAATGTTATCAGGGAGGTGAAATATCCAACCTGGCTGGCTAACACAGTACCAGTAAAGAAAAAGAACGGAAAGTGGCGGATGTGCATAGATTTCACTGATCTTAACAAGGCCTGTCCCAAAGATGATTTTCCATTGCCCAGAATCGACAAAATCGTCGACGCAGCGGCATGCTCAGAACTCCTATCACTGCTGGATTGTTTGTCCGGATATCACCAAATCTTCATGTATAGAGAGGATGAAGAGAAAACAAGTTTCATCACCCCTTTCGGAACTTATTGTTTTATCAGAATGCCGGAAGGCCTCAAAAATGCGGGATCTACTTTCTGCAGAATGACATCTATCGCCTTTGAGAATCAGTTAGGCAGGAACTTGTCAGCCTATGTCGACGACATAGTGGTAAAAAGCGGCAAGAAAGAAGATCATGTTTCTGACTTGGCCGAAACATTTGCAAACCTCAGAAAGGCAAACCTCAAGCTCAACCCTGAAAAATGTGTCTTCGGAATTCGCAAAGGAAAGGTTTTGGGATGCTTAGTGTCGATCAAAGGCATCGAAGCCAATCCCGACAAGATAAGCGCACTCATCAATATGCGAGAGCCGCAATGTCTCAAAGATGTGCAGAAGCTCACCGGGAGAATTGCGGCACTCAATAGGTTTATCTCCAGATCAGCCGAAAGAAGCCTCCCCTTTTTCAAAGTCCTCAGAAATGCAAATAACTTTCAATGGGGTCTAGAGCAGAAAAAAGCTTTCGCAGAGTCACTACTAGAATTCCCCCCTATAACCACGAAACCTTTATGCAACACCACACATTTGGATGCAATAGGGGGGTACTATGGCATCGAAATAGTGATTTGGTAGTAATATGTGTGCCTATTACTACACATAAATTGTGTTGCGATATTTTTTTTTTGTGTTGCAACAGGGTGACGCAAATGCACCCTTTTTTAGGATTCATGTTGCAATTGATTAGATTTAATGCTACACCAAATCTGAGTTGCATTAGCATTTCTTGTGTTGCAATAGAAAGGTGCTATGGCGACCATATTATCGTTGGTTGCTTCTGAATGGCTATAATGCAACCATTGATTTGGGTTGCAAATTACTTGGTGCGTTGTGGCAATAGATAGGTGGCTATTGCATCCTTTGTTGCCGCGAGATGCAATAGCATGTATGTATTGCCACAAATTTGCGTGGTTGTCATACTGGTCATAGTCGTTGCAATAACAGACTCATTGGTGGTACTCTAGCTAGTAGACGTCATCAGATTTGTTAAGCAAATGGAATGATGGAAATCTATCACAACTTATTGTAAAGAGACCATCTATCGCTAAAAGCCCACACCAAGGCATATATTTTTTCTATATTTTTTTGCTGGCATTTAACAATTGCAGGGATAGGTTCATAGGTAACAAACGGAGTGTACATATCTTGCAAGCAGTAGCACGCTATATGGTGAATGAGCATCAAAATAAAAGAGTTGGCTGGCGCAAAAATAAAAAGAAAGAAGAGCGCACAGGGGAGTTGTGATCGAACCTGGGTCTCTTGGAAGAGAGGGAGGATGCTTACCACTGCATCACGATGAGCTTTTGTAACCTTATACGATTGGTTTGTTTAAAAAGAAACTCGAACTCAATTCAAATTCTAATCGATCCACGCTGGCCCAATTGACTTTCGGCATCAATCGATCTCAAGCCCGTGTGTACTATGACCTGATCATCAATCGAAGTGTTCTGGCGGCGCTCGTTGACCTGATCAGCTCTCGCCGCCGCCGCCGCCCAGGTGCGTTTCGTTGCTACGCCGTGGCCGCCTTACTCGCTGCGTCCGGCACCCGGCACGCCTGCGACCACTGCTGGTGCTCGAGCTCGGCCCTCTACGTACGCAAGACCAAGACTGCGGATCCAAATTCCAAGGTACGAAGAGTTGTACGCAAGACCACTACTTGCAGCAAAGAAACTCTCGTTCATGCATGCCTGCCTATGTCAGTTCGCCTCTAATTGAGTATTGTAGTTTGGTTTCTGCTGACCCGCTGCTGCTATTAATTGTTTTAGGCTTTTAGCCAAGACCTCATGTTTTAAATAGTTTTTCTTCTAACGTAGTGTCAATCTTTGTAGTATTGGTTTTCCATGTTTCTAAGAGACACTACCATGTTATTAATGATCAAAATTCTAGTGTCAATCTGTTTTTTTATGCCAAATTGTTTGGCAAATTTATTTTTTGTACCATATTATATGTCGATTAGACTGAATTATAAAATTCAGGCGCTTGAAGTAGGAAAACTGATTTTGTAAGCTCATGTTTGTTATGTGTTAATTATGCAGGTTTCGTTGGTAAGGACAAAAGGTTCATGTGAGTTCTAGAGGCACAAATTTGAGCAACACCACACTGATCGATTTCTCAGGTATTGTGATGTCAATTTAGATACTTGGTTATTTGAGCAACACCACACTGATTTGTCTTGTCATATTTGGTTTAATTATTTAGCTTGTGTGATGCATGGACGAAAATTGCTCATACTTGTGTGGTTTTAATTTTAGGTGTGAAACATTTAGAGGAAGAATAGTGCTAGCTACTATTATATTAATTTGTGTTGTGTTATGCCCTATTTATTTCACAAATTGCTACACTTTGATATGTTATCAATTATTTTCATGTATGTGTTAACCTATTTTTTGGTACATTTATGTGATAACCAATGTGTTATGGTTACATAATTAATAGTGTCAAAAAAGGTTTTGCCATTGCGAATTTTGAATAGCAATATTTTACATATGCTTGCTAGATCATGATCTGTCTCGTTGCAAACATGTATGCAGATTAATGGCGTCACACGAAGATAGGAGTTGGATGCGGCTGCCTCGACATTCAGAGGTGTGGAAGGAGAATTTCAGGACTTTTATTCAAAACTTTGGCACATCATCATCGCGAAGGGCCGGTGGATCTGTTGCGTGCCCATGTGCTATATGTCAATGCATGATAAGACATTCAGATGTGTTTAAGATTCAGCTTCATTTAGTTACCAGAGGGTTTGCTGAATGTTTCATCAATAATGAATTGGAAGGCCCAAATTGTTCATCATCAGCTGAGGCTCATTTGAATCATGGTGTCGGTCCTGATGTCAATACTGGTATAACAGAACCTGAAGATGCACAAGCTACAGCTGACACAACACCTTATTTTGGAGAAGACGATGAGGAAGAAGCAAGTGATAACCCTACTGCCACTAATACTCTGATTAGAAACATTATCAGTGGCTATATACATGGAGAAAGCATAGATGCTGTTGAAGAGCCAAATAAGGATGCAGAGATATTTTTGAAACTATTAGAGGAGGCAAAGAAGGAATTGTATCCAGGATGCAAAGAGGCAACTAAGGTCTCTTTTATCGTGCAGCTTTTTCAGATAAAGTGCATGTATGGAATTAGTAACTCAGCATTGGAGGCCATACTTAATCTGTTCTCAAAGGTTCTCCCAGAAGGCCATTGTATCCCTGACTCCTTGGATAAAGTGAAAAGGGTGGTGCGAGACTTAGGCTTGGACTATATCAAGATACACGCATGTAAGAATGATTGTGTGTTGTTTTTTAAGGAAAACGCAAAGCTAGAGGTATGTCCCGTTTGTGGGGAGTCTAGGTGGAGACTTGCTGATAATGAGGTTGCTGATGGTGGTACTGTAAAGAAGAGGTTTCCAGTGAAGATCTTACGCTACTTTCCTCTTATTCCTCGGCTTCAGAGAATGTATATGTCCAAGCAGTTATCAGTGGACATGCAATGGCATAAGAAAGAATTGGTCAACGATAGAAAAATGCGTCACCCTGCTGACTCACCTGCATGGAAGCATGTGGATAAAGAATATAAATTGTTTGCACACGAAGCTCGTAATATTAGGCTGGGTCTTGCTTCTGATGGCTTCAATCCCTTTGGGATGCAAAATGTTACATACTCCATATGGCCTGTTATGCTAATACCTTACAACTTGCCTCCATGGTTGTGTCAGAAACAATCAAACTGGTTGTTGTCAATGTTGATACCTGGTCCGAAATCTCCTGGAATGGATATTGATGTATATTTGAGGCCCCTTATATTGGAGCTCAAGGAGCTTTGGGAAAAGGGTGTTCCAACATGGGATGCTGCTACAAGGAAGAATTTTAAATTACATGCTCTTCTACTTTGGACAATTAATGACTTCCCAGCTTATGCTATGCTTTCTGGATGGAGCACGAAAGGAAAGTTTGCATGTCCATACTGCCACATAGATACTGAATATTTGTGGTTGAAACATGGGAAGAAGCACTGCTACATGGGACATCGACGTTTCTTGCCCTCGGACCATCCATGGCGCAACAACAAGGTCAGCTTCAACAATGAGGTCGAAACCAGGGAGGCACCAGTACCACTGACAGGTGCACAGGTACTTCAGCAGTTTGAAAGTTTTGAACAAGTGATACTTGGGAAGAATGCATCAAAAAAAAGGAAGCGTGACGAAGACCAAAGATGGCACAACTGGAGGAAGAAGAGCATTTTTTTGAGCTCCCTTACTGGTCTTCTTTGCTCATCAGGCATAATTTGGACGTCATGCACATTGAGAAAAATATATGCGAGAGCATATTAGGCACTCTGCTTGAATTGGTTGGTAAATGTAAGGACGGCGAGAAGGCCCGGCTTGACATGGAGCATCTACAGATACGCCCAGACCAGCATCCTGTGATTGAGAATGATAAGTATATCTTGCCACCAGCCTTGTACAAGTTAGATAAGAAGGATAAGGAAATGTTATGCGAATTTCTATATGGAGTGAAGATGCCTGATGGAGTGTCCTCTAATATAAGAAGATGTGTTGACCTAAAATCATGTAAGGTGTCTGGCTTGAAAACTCATGATTACCATCTAATTCTACAGAAACTGTTACCCTTAGTGGTGCGTAGGATTTTGCCAGAACAAGTTGTCATCGCATTGATTCAGCTTAGTAATTTCTTCGATGCACTATGTTCCAAGGAGCTGGTGGAAGCAGAGTTGGACAAACTTAGCAGTTCAATTAGGGAGACTGTTTGTCGACTTGAGATGCTATTCCCACCTTCATTTTTTGATATCATGATGCATTTGCCTGTTCATTTAGCTGAAGAGGCTAAACTTGGTGGGCCTGTGTGTTATAGATGGATGTATCCAGTGGAGCGGTACCTACGTACTGCGAAAGGATATGTGAGGAACAAGGCGTACCCTGAAGGTTCAATAGCCGAGGGATACATACTCGAGGAGTGCCTTACATTTTGCTCAAGATTCTTGGACGTGGACACCAAACTGAATCGTGTTGATCGACATGAAAGTATTGCTGTGAATGAGCCACCATCTGGTCTGAGCATATTTGCTGACATGGATTACAAGAGGAGAGGACAGACTGTCGACATCATTCAAGGAGATGAGATGCGGAAGATGAGGCACTACATAATTTCAAATTGTAATGAAGCTAGCCAATGGATCGAGTAAGTTACGCTACTGAAAATCAATACTTTAAAATTATATTTTTTATACTAACAGTAATATACATTTCTTTGCAGTGTGCATATGGAAGAACTTAAAAAATATGGTACAAGAAACCTTAAAAAGAGACACGAGGAACAATTTGTAAGATGGTTCGAGGCCAAGATCAGGGATCTACATGCGAAAGGGGAAGTAAGTTCAGAGATGTTTGCACTTGCTCAAGGACCGGACAATCGAGCTCGTACATTGCATAGATGCCATATCAATAATTGGCTGTTTCGAACCGTTGACATTGAGAAAAGCCTCGTAACACAAAACAGTGGTGTGCTTGTCAAGGGCGACGGTACTACTGGCAACATGAACTGGTATGGGGTGATTAAAAGAATGATCTCACTAGAATTCCCTGGACAAAAAGAAGTTATTTTGTTCCAGTGTGACTGGTATGATGTGCCTGCTGCCACTAGCAACAGAGGCAGAGGATACAATAAGGATCAATTTGGGATTATTGATATCGATACTACCCGGTACAGGTATAAGAATGAACCCTATATTCTGGCAACACAGGCAGAACAGGTGTTTTATGTGAATCTAGTAAACAAACCTGGTTGGAGCAGTGTTATTGCATTGAAACCAAGGAACTTGTTCGCCATGCCTGAATTAGAACTTGAGGACTCAATCGACGTGGGTATCGAAGTCAGTAATTTTTTTGGTGGACAACAGGATTTGACAAATTGGACAAGATCTGACAAGGAAGGCACAACCGGGGATGTCTCTGTTATTGCTCAGGTGCAGACCGAAGCAGTTGATGAACCAGACGATGCGGTCTTTGATTGTGACGATGAAGATGATGAAGATGACACGTACGTGGATGATGGAGTTGTTGCACCAGTTGCTTCTGTGGTACAAGGCGAAGATGATGACTTTTTTATTTGATGCTTGTATGATTTTGTTTGGCGTACCAAGAGATAGTTTTGTTTGCTGTGACAATTAATAATTTATTCTCATGAAACTCACTGAATGCCTTTTTTGGCTCTGATTTGTGGAAAGGGTACTTTCAGTTCAAATTTCAGTCGAAATTCGGATTTGTGGAAAACTTGACTGTTTTGTGTAGACACTTCAGCTTGTATCCTCTGCTCTGAGCAACTTCGACTATGATTTTGTATATCTGGTAACTGAAATATATGTCATCAGTTTTTCATGTTTCATTTTGACTGAAACAAGTGTTAACTGTATTTCATTCTGGTGAGAAAATTCAGCATGTGGCATTCTTCAGAACTGGTGATTGAAACAAGCTATTTTCTGCTATTTTCTGTCAGATATGAAATGGAGTGTCAGATATGTGAAATAAAGCTATTTTCTGCTCCATGATAGTAAACTGAACTTATCGCATATTCCGTAAACTGAACTTCCAGGGACATTTTAACTGAAGTGTTACTTATTCATGTGTGCAACAAGCAGAATACTTCTGAGAAGATGGCCTGATCAGAAATCCAAAAGCTCAAACTGAGAAATTAAGATGTCGACATTACACACAATCTGAGAAGTTAGCTTTATTTAACTTGTACAACAAAAATAATCTGAGAAGAGGCTTTCCATCCAGATTTACACTTGTTTTAACTTTATTCAGATTATTACAACAAAAATAATCTGAGAAGAGGCAACATCCATTTATAGAAGTACCAGCAGGTTCAAGTGATCCTGCACACATGTTGGTAGCACATTCAAACTAATAGATATATAGCAGGCAACATTCATTTAAACAGGTACCAGCAAGTTCAAATGCCCCTGCATACATGTTACTAGCACATTCAGAGTACTCGTTACGCAACATCCATATTTACAAGTGACTACGATATTGAAACTACTAGCAGGTTCCAGTGCTCATTTACACATGTTATTAGCACATCCTAAGTACTAGATAGCCAACATCCATTTATACAAGCCACTAGGACATGGAAACTAGTAGCAGGTTCAAGTGCTCCTGCACACTGCTGCAAGGTACTAGGCACCCTTCATCTTCAGACTCGTGACATTCTTCTGTGCTCCTGCATGTGCATCCTTCATTTTGCGGTATTTCTTTTTGACATGAGCAAGTGCACTTGTCAGATTATTGATCTTCCTTTTTGCTTCTGCAAACTCCTTTTCCAGTACCGTTTTGTCTTGAAATGCTTCAAGATACATCCCATAGAATTCGCAGCACTCCTGTTTAGTGACAAAACAAGAAGATAGCATTTCAATGTACGATATCTGATAAGAACAATTAAAGTTCAGTGTACTTATGCAGTCATGAATGTTCAGCATTTACATAATGTGATTTTACCAATATGAACCTGATATCGAACTTCAACATAACTGAAGAAGAATTCATACATGCAAATTGAGATATTGCCCTTTCCACAGTGCTTATGTTTATGTATGTGCTAATTTGACAGTACTCAATGTCTCTCTGAACTCTACTTACATGTAGCTTAGGCTATCTGGTTGTAAAACTATAACCTACGACTTCTTTGAATCAATCATGCCGACAATTCTCATGACTTTCATCTGCCCCCAAGCAGACATTTTATCAAACAGTTGTTGTACACAATAACTGGGAACCAGGATACTGACGGGGAAGGGTAAGAAATCGAACCTGGTGAACGGAGATGCCGCAACAATGGGTGCCGCGCGCCGCCGATGACTCAGGCAGCTGCGCATCGCCTTTCGCCCGTGAGGGTCCCGGCGCACTCGAGGGGAGCATGGGTCGGTCCTCATCGGAAGACGAGACCAACTCGACGTAGACCCCTCCGCGTCCAACGGCGCTCCCAGACGAGCACCCGCCGTCGCCGATTTCCGAGCGGGGACAAGCGCGGATCACCTGCCGACGAGCGTCGCGGATCTCCGAGCGACGCGAAGCCTGACGGGCCGTACCGCAGACGCCCCGCCGCACGGTGCCCCTCTCCGACGTAGGAGGAGTGCGGGCGAACCTACCATAGGCGTCGCGATGTTGCTGGCTAGCTTGCTTCGATCCCCTCCGGCGAGCCATCTCGCCGTCCCGTCGCCTTCCGTCCCGTTTGCTCCCTCGGTCTCTCGCGCGTGCCTGGCGAAGAGGATTAGACCTCAGCATGGCGCCGACATGCGGGACCCGCATGTAAGTGAGAGCAACGAAAGCGTCCCAGTGGAATACGCTTGCCGGTCATTGCAGCACACGATTTCTGGGCTGGGCCGCTCAGAAGATTCGGCCCAAAGGAGGACCGTCGCACTTGGAGGGGCTGACGGGAAACTTTAGTCCCACATCGGCTACCAAACGAGAGGCGCACCTGCTTTTATACTCGATTGCCCTTCGCCGTTCTGAAGTTACGAAATCATCATTGCTTCCGATCTCCTGCTCGCTCTGTCATTCCTGGTGCGCATACAGCCCGTGCGTGGTTGCTATACATGGGCTCTGTTGATCTGCCCTGCACGTTGAGGCCCTGGTAGCCCAAATTTTTTTTGATCTAACCGAAACAGGTGGACTACACTTGTCAGTGTCAGGCAGAGAGGAGCTAACAGTCTAACACTCCTCTCCGACATGTGGGACCCACAAACCTGGGATGAACACAAATGCAAGCACAATTTTTCTTTTTAATCTCTGCATAAAACTTGTAACTAGTCTTTCTCCCTCATTCGAACTTAAAAATATGTCATTTTTTTCCCCAAAACTTTATAAAATTATTCTATATCAATTTATGAAACTTATTAATGCTATCATTTTGAAATATATTCTCGTGTGAGTCTGTTTCAACAATGCAATTTTTGAATTTAAATAAATGACAACTACAAGCAATATATTTGTACACTAAATGATGTCAAATGGATAATTGATGAATACCAAAGTTTCATATCTCATCAATATCTACAATATTTATTTAGATCATTTTGTCATTTTCACAAGTGGTAATAACATGTAGTGCAAACTTGACAAGTCTCTAACATAGTTTCTTAAACTATATGAGTGAATCTAGGATTAATGATCAATGTACACACCCACTTTGTCAAATGAAAAAAAGTCCTAAATAAATATTGTACATCTCGATGAATTATGAAAAATTGGTATTGATGACTTTTTTGGATGAAATCATTCACTGTAAACAAAATCTAGCTTTTAGTTAACAAATTTTGAAATTCAAAATTTGTATGATTCAAACTTTGTCAAATGGATTAATGACTTAAATAAACGTTATAGATATTGATGAGTTCTACAACTTTGTTATTGATGACTTTTTTATTTGAATTCATTTACTGTAAACAAATCTACTTTTAGTTAACAAATTTTGAAATTCAAATTTTGTATGATTCAAACTTTGTCAAATGGATTAATGACTTAAATAAACGTTATAGATCTTGATGAGTTCTACAACTTTGTTATGGATGAATTTTTATTTGAAATCAAATATTACCCTAAAAAACTATGTGACTTTTTGTTTAATCCTTGTCTGCATCTCAAAGAGCACCTCTGTCAGACAAGTCACCAAGCACGTTTGCTTATTCAGTGAGCTTATATCTGTGATAAACATTCATTTGCATTCTCTGTAGCATCAGGAAAGCCTTCATTTTTACTGCAAATGACAGTCTGTGAGAAATTCAAACTGAACTGAAACTGACTGCTGAAGTAACAGGTGCTAAAATTCAAACTGAACTGAAACTGACTGCAGATGACAGCTGAACTGAAACTGACTGCGTTAGAAATTCAGCAAAAGATGTCTGCCTCTGAGGAGATTCAGTTAGTGAGATTTGAAACAATGGTTTCAGTCAATCATGCATGGATTCAGTCAAAGCAGTTTTGATACAATGGTCATTGGTCAATACATGGTTTGAGTCAAAACAAATGCTTATGGTTTGAGTCAAAACAAATGCTTATGAAAATAATTTATCTGTTGCCTAAAGGTTTCGTGGTTATAATTTAAAGAGTTCAGTCTAACTCGGATGGGGAATAACCAAATAAGAGAAACATTCAGTGAGCTTGTAATTTGCTCATCATTTTGTTTCACCTCTGTCAGACTGTCATATGCTAGCAAAAATCTTTTTGTTAATCCTTGTCTGCATCTGAAAGAACACCTCTGTCAGACAAGTCACCAAGCAGGTTTGCTTATTCAGTGAGCTTATGTCTGTGAGAAACATTCATTTGCATTCTCTGATCAGGCCATCTTCTCAGAAGTATTCTGCTTGTTGCACACATGAATAAGTAACACTTCAGTTAAAATGTCCCTGGAAGTTCAGTTTACGGAATATGCGATAAGTTCAGTTTACTATCATGGAGCAGAAAATAGCTTTATTTCACATATCTGACACTCCATTTCATATCTGACAGAAAATAGCAGAAAATAGCTTGTTTCAATCACCAGTTCTGAAGAATGCCACATGCTGAATTTTCTCACCAGAATGAAATACAGTTAACACTTGTTTCAGTCAAAATGAAACATGAAAAACTGATGACATATATTTCAGTTACCAGATATACAAAATCATAGTCGAAGTTGCTCAGAGCAGAGGATACAAGCTGAAGTGTCTACACAAAACAGTCAAGTTTTCCACAAATCCGAATTTCGACTGAAATTTGAACTGAAAGTACCCTTGAAACTGAAACTGAAACTGACAGTCTGCTGAACTGAAACTGACAGTCTGCTGAACTGAAACTAACAGGAGCCAATATGATAAGAGAAGTGGTAAATGTATTCAGCTGCAGATGTCAAGATTTCACATAGCATTTCAGTATTAATGAACTACAGAATGACAAGATTATGGAAAGATGAGTAAATTCGACATCCTCCCTAGCTAGCATTTGACAGTGGCAGTTCCTTCAGTTCGAGCAGTCTAGCTTTTAGTTAACGAAGGCAAAGAATAAAGCGGCAAGGGGAATTTAGATGAAGGGCAACTAGCGGGGAATTTCAGGAGGCATGAATTAGACTAGTTAGATATATAAGTATGAAGAATCTGTGTGTAATGGAAGCCTCTGCTTTATTTTGGTCAAATGCGAGGCAACAAGTTAGTATGTTGATCTAGATGAACTTGTAACATTTCCACTCAGTATTATTTAAGGACGATTGTGGCAGTAGCTAATCTTTGGTACTATTCAGACATAGCTAAAAAATTGGTTTCTGTTTGCTGGTGGAGTTAGTAACTGTGTTTTGATGAATTGCTGGGTATCTATTTGTTCGTGTCGTATGTGTTTCATTGGCTTTGATCTCCAGAGTTGATGCTTGAGTGTATCATTTTGATTTGATGCAATGTAATGTACGGACTTAGTGTATCATTTTGAGCTCAGATATTTTATTTTCTTTTTATTAGCAGTACCCTTCACGTGATGTTAATAATTCAAATATTTTATTTACAGGGTTGGATCAAACTCCCCAAACTAAATATGCTCTCCATACCTGATTAGTCATGCCTTCTCACAGATCACGTGAATTTGCTAACTTTTCAAGTTTTAAATTTAAAGAGATCAATCTAACTCGGATGGGGAATGACCAAAATAAAAGAGCAGTTCTAAAACTTTTGTACTGATTGAACAGTTTGGCTCTCTAACGCGTGGGTCCAGTTATGCTGGGGCCCATGAGCCAGTGATTGATCGATCAGTTTGGCTCCCTAAGGCGTGCGTGCGTTGCTAATTTTTTCCTCCCGAAAATAAGTGGCGCCCTGTTATCAACTTGACGGCTGAATTGAAGCCAAAACGCGCCACACCATCCCTGGGCCCACATTGAAGCCAAAACGCTGCTAACTTGACGGCTGAATCTTAGCCTCCCTAATCCCATCGCAAAACATCGGTCAGTTAGGGACCCTAACTTAGGGTTCTCGCGGTCGCCTTCCACCGGGCGGCGGCAAGGTGGTTCAATCGCCTTCCACCACCATGGCGCAGAGGATGCCGACGTCGAGCGAGGCGGCAAGGGGAACCAAGTCCTCGTCGACATCATTGCACACTCCTTCGACGGCCTCGGCGATGCTACCTCCAATGTTCACACCAACATCTGGGAGGCCGACTCCACCGGTCATGTCCAGCAGGCCTAGGGCGGCGGCTTCGCTCTTTGGGTCACCGTCGTCCCGAAGATTATCACGCAGATCAGACGCCGAAGATGCCGGCGATGACTGCCAAGATCCAGAAGATTTGCTGCCTTCGTCTCAGGTTGAAACTGAGAATGGGTACGTTTCGATTATCCTGGTACTAATTCCCGTAGCTTTCATGCAATTCAGGCCCGTCCCTTGTATTGCTGCAGAATTAGAGCGTAGGTGTTAAATAATCCTTGGGGCCCCCTGATTAGAGTGTAGGTGTTATACGTATATAGAACAATACAAGAAGAGTGATCGCTGCGTTGCTAGTAGTCTGTCCAATCTTAGTCTATCAACTGATATTTTTTTCTTGCAGTACGTATGGCTATCTGTAATCTTTTGGTCTAGCCATGTTGGATTCAGTTCTCTTTCGTATCTTTCGCTCTGCTTTTTCTGATCCCAGGATTGCTCTGGTTTCATGATCGACAATTGCTATTGAGAGTAGAGAATAATCGGCGATACATTGTGAGATGATTTATTTCATTTTGCTATTGAGAGTAGAGAGTAAAATTGGCGATACATATTCTATTTTGTTTTGCCATATTATCAATACATTGTGAGCTGATTTAAATGCTATCGCTAAATATGCAGAACAGAGAATAGATGGCTCGTGTATGTCGTTTGCAAGGGGACTGAGGAGGGAGAACAATTTGTTAAGGCATATAGAGTTGACAAGAGTAATATCACGCTTGCTAACTTGACAACAATGAAATCAAGGTTGGGGTATGGGTCCAGGGACTACATGTACTACAAGCAGAGAAGTGCTGATGATCCTGCGGCAGCAACACTACATGATATCGACTATGATGTTGATGCATTAAGAATGGTAGATAGTAACGAGGAAGAGAGGGAGCTCAGATTAGTATTCTCGAAGAATCCATTACCAGACCGATGTGTGGCCATAACACCAATTAAATCCAAAACAGTTTGCTCAGATCCTGATGATGAAGAAGAAGTGGACGAATCAGAATTATATGCATACAAAGATTGGCTACGTTATCTGCATTCAAGGGACCAAGCCATGGGTGAGTTATGATGCAGCCCAATTAATACATATATACTATGCACTTATATATGACTGATATTATCATTTCTTTTCAGAGTTTGAAGATATATACAGGGAGGACACAATCAAGACATACGAAGAATGGTTGGAAGTTGTAGGAAAACTTGATGACATCAGTAATATCCCTCTCCTAATTGTCAAATAAATTACCATTTTTCCCTGTCAAACTTCACAATATGCTAGCTGATCATGTGTCTATATTGTCTGTAGATGCGCTTTTGCAACCTAGCAGTCAGATACATTCTAGTCAAGACAGCAACCAAAGACCTCCAGTGCAGGCACCATCTCATGCTCGCCGTTCGAGACAGGGGCAAGGAAATGGTAAGTTGTGTTTATTAGGAAGTAATCTTGTTTCTGTTTCATGTGGCCATATATAAACATTATGTCTTTTAATATCTATTATTAAATTTTGTTCCCCTGCAATATGTTAGAAAATGGGAAGAAAAGAGGACGTGGTCCTCTAAAAGGCTTGAAGGCAATCTCCAAGAGAATTAAGGCGGGCAATCAGAAGATGAAAGTTGAGTTCTCAAGACTTGGAGGACCGGTAGGTGACAACTACCGCTCCTTCATTGATGAAATAGTAATGTTTACGAGGAAAAGGGCGCCACTCATTGGAGTGAGGTCGTGGAAAGAGATCCATGAAGATGTAAAAGATTCAATAGCATCTGATATATTGGTAATAATCATGTCTGCTTGTGTATATATTTTATTATTAGACTAACATAACAGCTGACCTAGTATTTGCATGTTTTGGTTATAATATAACAGGCTAGGTGGGACATTGAGGATAGTTACAAGACAAGGACAATGATATGGGCCATTGCTAGGGAGCGTTACAAAGGATGGCGTTCAGCTTTCAGTGCTACGGCAAAGGCATACAACAGCTACCGCGAGCGAATGTTAAATAAGCCTGCAGAATTAGATATTGTTGAATGGCACTATCTGTTGCAGTATTTTAGGACTGCAAAATTCAAGGTTTGTTCCACTTGTTACTATTACTGACAATACCAATTTCATATAAATGGATATGTCTTGGTCATTAAGATTATTGTTCAAAACTATGCATTCTTTCTGTAGGCAAGGAGCATACAGAATTCTCGTCATCGAGGCCAAAAAAAGACCACACATTTGTCAGGCGCTAAGCCTTATGCTCAGTGCAGCTATGAGAAGGTAATAGCTGGAAGTGCACATCTACAAGCTTTGTTGCAGGAGGAATTACTAATTTGTTTTTTTGTTGGCATATCAGAAAGACCCAGAAACTGGTGAGGAGCCCAATGATATGGAACTTTGGTTTATAACTCACAGCAAGGATGGGGAATGGAAAGACCAAGAATCCAGGAATGTCTATGTGAGTTCTCATCTAATTTGTACATGACTTACTATAGTCCATGCAAATAGCGAATGCATGCAATTTATTCTTCAACTAACTCCTCCATCTGTGACTTGTAAATGTTAGGACAAAGCAAGCAGCCTTATCTGTGAGGCGGAATCAAATTCAGAGGGAAATTTCATTACCGTGAAGGAAAAGAATGAGATTTTCCAGAAGGCATACAAGGCAGTCACAGCGTGCAAATCAACCAGGTTGCATGGTAATGGGTACCTGGCGAGAAACCCAACTAGAAGGGAGCTGCTGAATGCGGATCGCCATGAACAAATTCGTGTGGAGGAGCAACTGCATCAGGAACACACCGAGCTCATGGAATCATTTGGCCAGCTACAAGAGCAAATGGCCACATGGCAAGCTGACAGGGAAGCAGAAAGGTTAGAACATGCACGAGAAATTGATGAACTTAAAAAGGCAAGGGTGGCTGATTTACAAGCGCTTAGGCAAGAGTTCCTATCGATGTTGCAAGCAGGACATGGACAAACAGCATTTCAGCAGGTACTAGTCAAGCTAGTTTTAGAATGACTTTTTTCCTTAGGTTCTATATTTAGTTGTCTGCATCGTTTCATATATTCTCTAACCAAGAATGTGCAGGCAAACAACAATGTCACTGAAATGGCACAAGTGGGTGCAGCTGCAACAAACATGAATACTGAAGAAGTTGAGGCAACCCGACAACATGAGGTCTCTTCACAACAGGTTGTTTGTGAATTAACATCTGTTTAGTGCTATCATCAGATACTTGACAAAATGGTGCCTAATTATTTCCTTCAAACTTTTTCGATCCCAGGAAAACACTCAAAGAAACCAAGAGCAACCTGAAGTGGATGATATATCAAGGGCAACCGGCATTCGGACTACAAGAAGTACTTCTGCAAATACGGCACGTGCATTCGTTACTACAAAACAGCTAAAAGATAATGCTGTTAAGAGACGACAGGGCACCAAAAAGACAGGTGAAACTTGTCATAATTTCATATTAGTTCATGATAATTTCATAGTTGAGACCACTTCAATTATTTCTCTCTATCTTCCTTTAGCGACATCATTTCTGCTAAGGTACGGAACACGCAAAACTCGTAGATTTTTGAGTAGAGCATGAGCATATGCAGTGCTTGAACAATTTAGTTTGCTGCTAGAACAATATAGTTTGCTGTCACATAAATTTAGTTTGCTAGAACAATTTAATTGGTGTTGTCTGGGGCTGCTAGAACAATTTAGTTTGCTGCTAGAACAATTTAGTTTGCTGTCCCATAAATTTTTGTTAGCTGTCTGTGGCTGTGGCTGTCAGAATGGTAGCTTGATTAATCATGGAGCTTTGTGATTATTTGCCCTAGTATAATTTTTTTAATCTCCTTGCTACATGAAAAACCATCTCGTTGAACTGTCCACATGTTCCTGCATGTATCCAGAATCTCATGCATTTAAATTGTCATCAGACTTTCATATTACGGCTGCTGTTGTTACTTCCTTTTCATAATTTCATAATACTTCATGATAAAAAATGCTATTCTTTCTTTTCAGCTAACCAAGGCAGTTCAAATGGAGGAAACAAGTGATGGGACCATCATGAAGTCACTAGTTGCTGATCAAGTGATCGGATCACCTGTCTAGGAGTTTCTTTGCTTAAGATAAACTTATTCAGTACTTGTCAAATTAGGCTACTATGTGTGTTAAAACAATCTGGTGTTGCAAACTTATTACTATTTCACTATTACGTGTGTCATGGATTTGTACACTGAATGGTTGAATTGATCTTGATATCATGAATGATAAATGCATAATTATTATCGATCCTATATTGTATTGTTTCAAAAATTGGTGATGCAATACCATTCGTGGCAAATGAGAATTCATCCTATCGCAACCCAGCTTTTTCGGTGTCACAAGGGCCGTGGCAATAGGAAGTTCCACAAGTAGCAACCCACTATTATGGTGGTAATAGAGGGATGAACTTTTTCCTACCAAAACATTTTCGTAGCAATAGAGGTGATCACATCTAACAACCAAACAAGTTTGGTGGCAATACAATGCTCCTGCTATAGCCTCCAAACGATGTTGGTGGCAATAGAATGGCACACCTATAGCGACCATTCCCTAATTCGTGGCAATAGAGTTGTCGACCTCTAGCAACCAAACAAATCGAGTGGCAATAGAGCACACCACCTATGGCAACGAAATTAACTTCGTGGTAATAGAGAGAACCACATATAGCAACCAAAATACTTTAGTGGTAATAGAGGTGCTTGCCCTATAACAACCACAACCAGAGTGTAGCAATAAAATGATTTGCAACCAAAGATTTCACAAATTGCAACGCATTTGGTACGATGCAATTGCACCTCTGGCAACATCATGTGCGTCGCAATAGGATCATTTACAACCAACACCAGGGCGCCCATACATGCTAGTTGCAACGTCTCCTTGTGTTGTAATAGAAAAACAATTGCAACCAAAAAAAGACAATTGTGGTTGAAGGCTAATACCACATGACCTATTGCATCATATTTTTACCAAATTGTTTGGGTGCAATTGCGGCTATTGCACCCAAAAAGGGCATATTGCAACGTATTTCCTGTGTTGCATTAGGGGGAAAATCTAGTAGTGAGTTGAAAGAGTATCTCAAGGAAATGACCGCCTTCGCGAGTCCCAAACAAAATGAAGCTCTGCTAATGTATGTGTCAGCATCGCACTCAGCAGTATGTGCCGCACTTGTACAAGAGCAGCAAATTGAGAAGAAGGGCAAAGACATGAAGGTTCAAGTGCCAGTATATTATGTATCTGAAGCTCTCTCAGGATCAAAAAGATTCTACTCCGAGCTGGAAAAGATAGCATATGCAGTCGTAATGGCATCAAGAAAATTGAGGCACTATTTTGAAGCTCACACCATCCGAGTGCTGACAAATCAACCACTGAATGACATGTTCAGAAATAGAGAAGCATCTGGAAGAATCATTAAATGGGCTTCGGAATTATCATAGCACGTTGTTGACTTCGAGTCAAGAAGTGCCGCAAATTCTCAGGTGTTGGCGGATTTCATCGCAGACTGGACAGAACCCTCATCTTACACCGAGGGTCCGGTCTTTGAAGTCCCGTGGGAAATTCATTGCGACGACGCTTGGTGCCATCTTGGAGCAGGGGCTGCCGCAATTTTGACTTCACCATCTGGCATCAAATTGCGGTACGCCATCAGATTGCAGTTCAACCATGACACTGACAAATGCACAAACAATGTGGCGGAGTATGAAGGCCTTTTGCTTGCCATAAGAAAGCTGAGGGCATTAGGAGTCAAAAATTTCATCATCAAGACGGACTCACAGGTCATCGCCGGGCATGTCGACAAAACCTACAAGGCCAGAGATGAACTATTGGCAAGATATCTAGATCATGTGCGGGGCTTGGAAAGGTACTTCAAAGGTTTCACCTGTGAATACATTGACAGAAACCTGAATAGTGAAGCGGATCAGCTAGCAAAAGCGACAGCTAGGAAAGATCCTTTGCCACCTGACGTCTTTTTTGAAACACTGAGTTCTCCAACCATAAAAGCGGCAGAGAAAGAACCCAAGATGATACATGCCATCTCAAGCGAAGATTGGCGCGCACCCATCATGGCGTATCTCCGAGATTTTTATGAGCCAGAGTCGGAATTAGAAGCCAAGCGCATGAAACAAAGAGCAAGAAATTATGCGTTTGTCGATGAGTTCCTATACAAATTCGGCACATCCACTCCATTCTTGAGATGCATTGATCAAGAAGAAGGGAAAAAGCTCCTCAGCGAGATTCACGAGGGAATCTGCGGCTCCCACATATCCAGCAGAGCTTTAGTCGGCAAAGCTTTTCGGCAAGGTTTCTACTGGCCTTCCGCACTTCAGGACGCCCAACACCTTGTCAAAACATGCGAAGCATGTCAGGAATTCTCAAGAAAAATCAACAACCCAGCTCAGCTCACTCAGCTCATCCAGCCAGTGTGGCCACTTCAGCGATGGGGAATTGACATAGTCGGTCCCCTACCTACGGCTGCCGGAAATTACACACATGCCGTAGTGGCTCTCGACTATTTCACCAAATGGATAGAGGCCAAGCCACTGATCAATATCACCGGCCCAGCAATTAAGAAGTTCTTCTGGCAAAACATAGTATGTAGATACGGAGTCCCTGCCGAAATTACCGTGGACAATGGAAAACAGTTTGACAACCAAGAGTTCCACGAATTCTGTCACTCTGTCACACCCCAAAATTTCAAATTTTGGAATGTGACTTAAATTTCACTAAATTTTAAAACTTTTTGGGAATAGTTTGAAATTTAACTTTAATATTCGAATTTGTCACTTTTCTTTAGGCAAAGGAATTATTTTCTAAATAAATTAAATTAATATAAGTTATATTAATTTGTTTGTTGCATTCATGCTCGTTAGTCTGCATTAGGTGCTTCTCTGTGTGAAAAATGAATTTCAAAATTTGGTAGTGATCTTGTGGAATCGAATCAGTTTTCGAGTATCGATAATAGTCCTATTCCCAGCCTAGGCCTAATCTCGGCCAAAATGTCATCCTATTTGTTTCTCTTCTTCTCTTCTCTCCATCAGCATGCCAACAACCAAGCCATACTCTTTGCTGCTACTCTGCCGTTCTACTCTCTGTTCATTTCTATAAATTGTTTGCAAGCAATCAAGCCACTTGCATGCAGCTTGATTTCATTTTTCAATCTTCTTTTCTTTCTCTCTCTTTCGATGTTTGTAATCAAGCTAGCTGCACCACAACAAGCATCTGATCCTTTCTCGAGACCCATTATCTATCTATCTATCTACTTATGTGTCTTTCTTTCTTCATCAATGTACAGTCAATCCAACAGACTATCGGTACCACCCAATCAGCCTTTGTCTAATTGGTTCTCGTTCAAACTGGCCTTCTTGTAAAATATACACCAAGTTCATCTGCACCGAATGTTGCAACTTGTGTATCCAACCATTGTCTAGAGTTGCTATTATATTTTACCCTTCCCTCTTGGCCCTCTCTTTACCTGCAAGCTAGTTACAAAGAAGCCATGGCAAATCATTGTCGTTGTCTAGACGTTCTCTTCTTTTTGCCGCACTTTGCTTGAAGCCTAGCTACAACCTCTTCAATTTAGCTTCAACCTCCAGCTATAGCTCAAATGCCTTGGCCTTCTGTCGTGTCTTGATCGTCAATTAATCTTTCAAGCAACTCATGGTGATGTTAGGGAAGCATGCCAACATGGCTCTTTCCATATCCCACATATCTTGTATCTCATCAACAGGACCTTATTATTTTCATCAGTGTTCAGATTCCTATCTCGTCTCTCTTATGGAAATCGGGCCTCCCTGTCATCTGTCTCTATCCCTCCAAGCTCCTCAACATTGTCTTTCGACTCCGTCCCACCGATGTGTGCATCTCTCCATGCATCATTGCTTTGGAGAACACACTGTTACGATAGGATCCTACAAATCCTCTGCACTTCTCTTGTTATCCCTTCTATTGCTATAACATAATAGCATTCAAATTCAACTATATTCACTCATTCAATCAAAGCATCATGTGTTCTTGTTTATCTACTTCCAGCCATATACATACCACCAATAAATCCGTTTACCCATTTTATAAACTCTTTACCAGTCATGGTACCTCGTGGCCTTTGTATTGGCGTAACCATGCAATGATATTATATTATTTTAATTGCCAAATTTATGTTGATGCAATGGCAGGTGCACATGTCATTTGTACACAACATAAGGTTGGATGTTAAAATAATGCATATATCACTTGTGCGTCTTATGTCTTATACCTAGTCAATAATCTTTCGTATCATTTAATTATGATCCCTTGGCATGTCCCCTTTCTCCTCCTTTATCTTCACTTAACTTGTCAAGATCTTTTGGCTACGCTCGTGGTTCCAATAACCAACTCAAAATCGCACCTCACCTCACCTCTATGCATATTCGTTCTGACCCCATGAGTCATGCTATTTCTTTTTATAACGTCACCTCTCGTCTTCTATACATTCATTCATGTCGACATGATGTCCTTCACATTCTACAACCAAGATATGCTTCCATTCACATTCATTCCACTTATCGTTTTCGCACGAAAGGAAAGAAAACAATATTTCACGCTCGATAATGCACTTTCCTTCCTAGTCCCCATCTCCTTTCATTAGCACACTATCTTAACATCGCTTATGAGTACCTGGACTCCTCCCCACGTCCTCCCCATGGCCCCCAAGCCCTCTTGGGCCGAACACTAAGGCAGTCCACCATCATCTCTCAACTTTCCCATCGTTTTCCTTGCCGTTTGGGCCGAGGCCCACTTTTCCTCGCTCTTCTCCCCTATGGGCCAAGCCCAAAAACCTTTCCCAAACCCTAGGCCACCCCCTCTACATATATGGGAGCCTTCCCCACGTCCTCCCTCCCCTCCAAACTCCTCCCACGCCGCCAGGCTGCCGCCGCTACTCCCTGCCCTCGCGTCCAGCACTGCTGTCGCAGATTGGCATCCGCGTTCCCGATGCTCTAGCCATCAAAACGCCGCCAATTTTTGCCAGGAGGTGCGCCATGAAGTCCTCTACAACATATCAAAAATTCAGCCCAAGATCTGACCTGGATCGACGGTGATCTGATTCGCAATGACTACTGCTCCTGTTCTGAATCTGTCCAGCGCGTCTGATGGTAATTGTTTTCCGTGTTCCACTCAATACCTCTACTTTTCTGACCTAAATGCAACACCATATTGTGTTCCAGAATGTCTACTAAGCGTCCCCCAAAGGGTTCATCGATATCTTTTAGGAATCAACCAGGAACGTAATGCCACCGTTAACTGTTCCAGGACAACCCTATCTAGATCCAATCGTTTGATCTCTTTTTCAGGTAAACCAGTGCCCCAATCACCTTGTGTCCAACATGTTCCACAACAATACGCATATTCTTGTAGAAATCGTGTCGAAGAATATGCATCCAATCAACGGGAACACACACATTTAATTTCATAACTGTTTCTGTTTTCCCATATTTAGTGCTTAGTCTTTCAAACATCATAACTTTTTGCTCCTAACTCCGTTTTAAGCGATTCTTGCGCTCACGCGATCGTAGCGACGAGTACTATTTTATAGTACAGTTTTCATAGTCATTTGCTACAGTTTGGTGTACTGTTTTCTTATTGTTTATGTTATGTGTGCTTTGCATGTTACCGTTAAATAGAGTGTGCGCAATTCGAGAACTTCAAGACCAAGATCAAGATATTGAAGACTCTGAGCAGCAACACTGGGATTGAGGCAAGTGTCCTTGACCATTTTGGACCTATTTCTTTCTCCCTCTAGTTTAATTTGCATGCATAGCGTTTAATATGAATCCTATATGTCATTTATCCTGTTCCATACTATTTCCTTGTCGCCTGGTTGTGGTAGATGATAGTATGAGGATGGGTAGGTCTTGCTTAGCTTGCTGAACTGGGTTGGATGATAATTTGACTAATAATCTTGACTAATGGTTCACTTGAACATAATGATCACGGATCGGTTAATCTTTTTAGCAACCTGGAACTTAGGTGTGCTGTAACTTGAGCAAGTGGTATGTTTGATGATGGTGCGGTTAGCACGAGACTTTGGTTTGTGTTGGTCTTGCTCAAGTTAGCTAAGGACCGGTTCGTGGAGCGGCAACCCAGGACAACAGCGCAAAGCACAGGGTTGATTATGGTAGACTTGGTCAAGTATTATGCTGTCTTCCCAGTTTTGCTGGTGTTCAAGGAAAGAGGGAGGAAGGGTTACTTCTGAACTCAGGTGATGGAGGGGTACTCCTAGCCACGGCGCCAGAGGGGGCTACTGTTGCAGGGGTACTGGCAGTAGTGCAACCTTAGCGAGGATGTTGGCAGGCTGGGAAGCGCTTTGAAAGACCATGTGATGATCTCTTGGCCTCACACCATGGTAGTGTGATTATGGCAACATGGAGACTTTAGTCGCTGAATAGTGACGGAATCACCGCCCTGTGGGTAAAGTTGTGCACCTCTGCAGAGAAGTAAAACTGTCATGACAGCCGTGCTCACGGTCAGGAGCGGCCTGGATCCTCACATGATTAGTGGCTTTGGTTGGTTGGTTTTGGATGGTCTCCGGGTAGGAGCCATGGATGGTTGGATGGTTCTGGTGGGTAACCAGTTTGATGCGACAAGAGGGTATCTTGTAGTATGGCTTTGGGTGGGTAACCCGTTTTGCTGCAAGTGGGTAACTTGTAGTGTCCCCTATGATGGTAACTTTTGGGTGGGTTTATATCATCTAGTAAATAGGTGCTTTAATTAAATGACTTAATTTGTACTCCCTCCATCCCTAAATATAGAGCCTTTTAGCCATATCAACTTTTCCCTAAATGTAGAGACTTCTAGCCATCTGTGGGTCCCACACGTCGATTCCTCCAAACAACCAACTGCGCAGCCCATCCCCGCGGCCCCACCCACGTGCCCGTGAACCCATCCACCTCCCTCCCTCATCTCGCGACCGCGCCGCATCGCAGCAACCGTGCCGCCGCCATCCCATCGCGCCACCTCCCGCTCCGAATCGCGCTCGCCCGCGCCGCCTCCCACTCTGCATCTTGCTCGGCCGCGCCGCCTTCCGCTCCGCAGCTCGCAGCGCGGGTGGAGCTCGCATGGAGGCGGCAAGGGGCGGCGGCGAGGAGGAGCGCCGCCCTTGGTGCTGTGGAATGGGGAAGAAGGAGCGCCGTGGAAGCCGGGAGGGGAAGCGACGCCCGGTGATGTGGGATGGAGCCGGCAAAGGGCTGCGGCACCCCCAAATCTCGATGGTGGCGGCGCGGATTTGGGAGCCGCTGGTTCCTGGCCAAGATCCGTGCAACCTCCGCATCCCCCGCCGCCTCTGGCTCTACATCGCTCGCCACGCCATCACTTGTCGCGCATCCTTGCCATCCCTCTCCCACAATCTCCTCTGCACCAAGCGAAGGCGGGCTGCTTCACGGCGGTGCGGTTGGCGTCGAGCTCGGCGGCGGCAACGCGGCCTGCGCATGCTCGGCAGCAAGTTGGAGGCGGGCAGTGTCAAGGCGATGGCGGCGGCGAGGTTGACGTTGACAGCAGCACGGCGGATTGCTGCCTCACCGGCCTCTGCTCTACTCCTTCCCCATCCAATGCATTTACTGCACTGTTTTTTTTGCTCACTTTTTTGGACTTTGATGAGGGGTAATGCTGTCTTTTGCTTCCACTGCTATTTCCATGTTTGAATCCCAAAACGAACTACAATAAGGGACGGAGGGAGTAGTTGTTTTCTGCTATGAACCATGTGTTAGCCTTTCTTTCATATAAGCTTGCATGTCATATTTTCCCACACTTGCGGAGTACGATATGTACTCACACTTGCTATTTCCCCTACAATTATCAAATGCTGCTCAGAGATTGAAGATTGCCAACTTTGGAGATGATGGTGAAGACTAAGCTTGTGGAGCCCCGGTCGATTGCCTGTGGTGCTATGGAGTCTTCCGCTAGCGTTTGTATTCTTATAGTCCTTTGAGACATTTATTATAATAATATTCGATGTAATTATGACATTGGTTACTCTGTTTTACTATACTTTGTCCTATATGTGTGAAACTTGATCCTGGGCACACATATAGATGAGCATTCGGTTTTGCTCTTAAAACCGGGTGTGACACACTCCATAGGCACCAAAGTGAATTTTGCATCTGTTTATCCTCCAGAGTCAAACGGCGCCATCGAAAACGCTAACAAGCAGATCTTCGAAAGCATCAAGAAATGCCTGGAAGGGCAGAGAAAAGGAAAATGGATGGATGAATTGCATAAAGTGATCTGGTCACATAACACCACAGTTTCAAGAACCACAAATTCACACCCTTCAGGCTCCTGTATGGCGAAGAGGCCATGTCACCAGAAGAGATAAAGTACCGCAGCATGAGGGCAACTCTCGGGCGAAATTGCCACGAGTTCGACGCCGTTTCAAAGGACATGTCGGAATTAGACAAAGACCAAGCCATCCTTAACTTGGAGAAGTATCAGGAAGAAACAAGGAAATGGCGAGACGCCAGAGTTGTGCCAAGAGCATTTAAAGCCGGCGACCTCGTCCTCCTGCGAAGCCCAAAAACAGAAAACACTGGAAAACTCAACTCCAAGTGGCAGGGCCCTTTCATTGTCGTCAGGAGCAATCGTCCGGGATCTTATCACTTGGCAGACAATGAAGGCAATGAGCTCCCACATGCCTGGAATGTGGACAACCTCAAGAGGTACTTCACCTAAAATGTAAGGGCAAATAGCGACGCGCAATTATAAGCGGCGCTTTTAGTTGACAATTAAGTTGTAATTTTTCTTTCGTTTTCAAGGCCCATACTCTTTTCCTCACAGGGGAACCCCATAATGGGGGTGAGGTTTTTAACGAGGTGGGACATTTGTAACCCTAGCAGTTCAATATAATGCTATCTTCCCCAGGAAAAACTAAACTCTCCACCTCTTAAGTAGTCGATGCTATATTCGCCAAATATCGCCACATCGACGCAGGAATAAAATCCTGAACCAAAGCCACTCGAAAGGAAGAAAAAATTCTGCTCCTTTCTCCCAGGCTTTATTCTCCACTAAGCACTTTGAGAAAAAAGCGCCTCAAGGGGCAATCTTTCCAGTTTCTCTCATAAAATTGAGAAAGAGACCATTGAGAAAAAAGTGCCTCAAGGGGCAACTTCTCAAATCTTTCTCATAAAAGTGAGAAACGGCGGCGTCTGAGAAAAAACGCCTCGCGGGGCTCTTTTCAATCTCTCACCAAGTTAAGAGAGCATGGAACGCCAATAGCCCAAGGGCTCAGTCGTACTTTTCCTTAAAGGAAAGAGGCAGACAGACTCCAACCCCCAAGGGGCTCCGGACAAAATCCGACACAACAAAAACAGACTAGTAAGATCAGTCTTAAGGGACTCAATACAAACACCCATCCAAGAACGGGACTCAAGACCAAGGAGGTCCAACACAATCTCGCCGAAACAAAAGCGAGAGGCCAAAAGGCAACGTATTACCAAGTGCCGCTCTTTCAGCAAAAATAGCGGCAAACGATTAATATCCGACAGACATCAGAGCCGACCGTAAAATTACGGCGAGCCAATGTGCCACTCGCAATATTCTCCAAAGGTACCACCACAGAAGTCGTGCCTCGTAATTTCAACGCGCTCCTCGTCCCTCGATTGCCGGGGGGGGGGGGGGGTGACGTTCGTTTCATTACGCCAATCGAGACACGATGAGCGCTTTTCATTAAGCAAAAAGCGAAAGAGCTTCAACTTGTGAAAATCTAAAGGTCTAAGCTCTTTTTCACGAAAGCGAAACGAACAGCGCCAAGGACTAACATTATCAAAAGCCGTTTTCTAAGCCAGAATAGAGACAAACCCGACAAGCGTCGGACCAACTAAAAATAGCGGCAACTAGCGCACTTTCCGCAATTTATACAAAAGAACGCCGTATAAACGGCGCATCGCAATTTCAGCGCACCCTCCGTCCCTCGATCGCCAGGGGGAGGGGGGTGACGTTCGCCTTTTTCCGGCAATCGAGCAATGGTGAGTGCCTTTCACTAAGCGAAAAAGCGAAGGAAATTTTAACTCGTAAAAATTGACAGAGTTATCGCAAATCAGAACGTTTAATCCTGGCGCAATTTGTCACAAAGTTGACTGCCCAGTTACAAATCAAAGTCAACTTCTACTACAATGGGACCATATTCAGGGCCCGCACTATCGTAAACACACCTAAAACGATCCAAATAAGGATCAAATCTAAGATCTTCAACGCTCTCCGCCTTCACGACCGCTATGGAAGAAGAATACCGGCGGTGAAAGCAACGAATCAAGCTTTCCCGCCCTTGAAAATATTGAGACATCATGTCCCTCCAGAAATGCCCGAAATCATGACGCGCATATTGCGATACATAACACAAATGCGCTTCGCCAGAAACGCGCAAGCCATCACGTTCGTACTTCAAAGGAGCAATGTTCAACGCGACACCGCAAAAACAATCCTGCGCACAAAGCGTATTGAAACGTACATTATTACAAAACCAAGTGTTTTCGAAAACTCTCCTCCTCACGCCTAAGAGCCTACACCTCTTCAGTTGCCGGCGCAGTAGGAGCGGCAGGCGTAGCACAAGGCGCCACGGAGCCCGTCGCATTTTCCGGCTCGGCCGCCGCTGAAGACGACGCAGCTGCGGGAGCCGCGCTTGGAGCAGGAGTCTCAACTGCAGCAGGCGCATCAGTCTTCGAAGCAGCCTTCCCCGCCTCGGCAGCGTCATCAACACGGGCATTTTTTGCCGGCGGCGTCTCACTGGCAGGAGTAGCCGCCCTTTTCTTCGAGCTCCTCACCGCAATTTCGACGCCAGTTGTCGCCTTCATCTGAAAACAAACAACATTTTATTAAACCATTTCTCACAAAATAAAATAATCTCCGAAGAAAATATGCACCACCTCCTCAAGCTTGCTGTTCGCGTATTGGCGGCAGGCCTCCATTCCATGCACCCCCAATACCTCTTCATAAAGCGTTTCACAGCCAAACGAACGCCTTTGCTGTCGCTCGCCGCGTTTGCTTCATCAAAATTCGAGTCTGGGTAAGTGGTGCGCGCCAGATCAGTGAAGTGCTTGCAGTTCCGCTTCTCCAGCAAGTCCAAAAGGGCGACACAACCAGTGCGAGCCGCAAATTGGCCAAACAGCTCAAAGGCCTCAGGGAGGTCGCCAAACTCCCCTTTCAGAAAATTGAAGAACACTTTTGGCGTAAGCGAGCCTTGAGTGGCCGGAAGAGGATTAGGCTCACCGCCAATTGTAGCCAGGGCTGTCCCAAAAGAAGCGTGCGCACTAACGGCGCCGCTGGAAAAACTGCGGGCAAAACTGCGGGCAATTTCCTTGGCACTCCTGGCGCTCTCCTCCGCCGCACTAATTTTATCCCCCGCATTTTTTAATTCTCGCTTCAAGCGAGCAATCTCATCCTCGTTGCTCTGGATGACTTCCTGGAGCACTCCCAACGCGTCATCTTTCTTTTGAATCTGATCATTGAGATCAGCCTTAACGGCGTCGAAAGACGCGCGTTCCTCCTTCAGTGCCCGCCGCAGTTCTAATGTATCGCCGGACGAAGATGCGGCCTCGGACCCATAAAAGCGCCGACTCAGAGCGCGAGCCGCCGCAAGAGTCTGCACAAGAGCAGCAAATTCACGCGTTAGCGGCAAACCCATTCAAAGATACAATAAAAAGCGACACAGACATAAAAGAAAGAATTACCATCGTCGCATTTTTGTCCGGAACCTCGGCGACCGAGGCATTATCGGCCCTGGCCAAGAAGTCATAAAGCTCAGCAAATCAAACGAAGTCAGATCGACCGTTAAATATTAAATAAAAGAGAAATAGCGGCGAGGTCAAAAAACCTTGAGGATCCACCGCCTTCGTCGTCTCGACAAAAGATGCCAAGGACGGATTGCCGGCCTCGCCTTCTCGCATCCCCGCACCAGGAGATTTTTCACCTGCGTCAGAGGAGCTAGTCTCAGAAGAACCACTAGACATACTCCCGTTAACCGATGAGCTAGAAATATTATCATTTATTCTAGTCAAGAGAGAGGAAGCTGCCGCAGATTCTGTCTCGCCCAGGGAATAGTCGGCACCTTTATCAGAGCCATTCATCTCCGCAAACGCGGCATCGAGCTCATGGCCAAGCTTAGCGCGCAAATCCTCGGAGTCGTCCAGCAACTCAACTTCATCATCCGATAAGGCCAGCAGGAGTGGTTTCCGCTTCATCGGCGTAGTGCTCGTAGTAGGGCCCCGCGGCAATTCAAAACCACCAGAGGGAGCCGCAGTGCTATCTGTAAGCTTCATGACCATTGGAGTTTGGAAACCCCAAAGGTATGAATGTTTTGGTGATTGGGTGACCATATTGATGTGACTAACATTTCCATGAAGGATATTCAAATGGTCATGTCAATGAAGCGTCGTCTCACATACTCTATCTATCGACGACTTGGTGATTGGTTGCCTCGACAATTCGGATCGAGAACTTGATGGAGTCACGGAGAAGATGTGGATCAAGGCTAAGGACATGCTAGATCCAAGCGAGTGTTGCTTGGTTAGATGTTAGCTTGAGTCCATAGGAAAAACCGGACTATCAAGAGGGATCGAATTGGTTCTCTTAGCGCACACTAGGTTAGAGATCATATGGATGCATAGTGAGTCTCTCGAGGGCTAGGGTGGCTGAAGAGAACAAGAGGAACCAAGGATGAAGAAGTTGGAAGCAAGGATCAAGAGTGGATCAAGTTTTCAGCTTATCCGGTAGAGACCGGACAGTACGGTCCTAGGGACCGTATGGTACGGTCTTCATTGAAGATCCAGACAGAGAAGTGAAGTCTCGGGATGCTGAGAAAATGAAGACCGGACAATGGACCGTATGGTACGGTCATGAGGACCGGACAGTACGGTCATCAGAAGATTTCCAGACAGAGAAGTTGAAGTTTCTGGAAGTGGAAGAAATGAAGACCGGACAATCGACCGGATGGTACGGTCCTAGGGACCGGACAGTACGGTCTTCATTGGAGATGAAGAAGAAGATGGAGATGCGCCTGGAAATAGAGACCGGACAGTACGGTCTGGAAGAGACCGGACAGTACGGTCCTATTGTACGGTCTCTAGTTTCGCAGGGCACTTTTGGGCAACGGCTAGTTTTGGGTTGGTAGCCTATATATAGTTGGTTGCCCGCCCCTTGAGGGGTCTCTTGGCCATTGTTGGAGTGCAGGAAACTCAGAGGGAGCCAAGAGCAAGAGAGAGAAGCACTTGAAAAGGATTTGGAGTGATCCTAGTGCTTGAGAGAGTAGCAATTGCATCCACTTGATCTCTAGGCTAGTGTGAGCTTGAGAGAGTCACTTCGGTTTGTTACTCTTGGTCTATGGCGAGGCCTAGACCGGTTAGGCGTTGGTGTTGAGCTGTCCAAGGAGATTGTGGAAGCTAACACAAGTTTGTACACGGTCTTGGAGCTTCCCGTGCGAAAGAAGCATCACTAGTGGAGCGCCCTTTGGCACGCATCACGTGCGGAGCCTTACCTCCGGAAGAGTACCCGGGATTGAGCCCGGCGGGACGTGCCCGCGACTTCACTCGGAGGGTGAAGTGTGCTCTAGGAGGGATCGCCATCGAGCGGAGGGACGGGGTCGAGACTCCGGCGGGAGTGACCCAACGTGGAGTAGGGGAAGGCGCCACCCTTCCGAGACCACGGGAAAAATCATGAGCATTCCTATCTCTATCTCCTTTACATACTAGCATTTACGCTTCCGCATTTACCTTTATGTGCTAGTAGAATTGCATGATAGGTTGTCTCTTTACTACTTGGTAGAATTGCTTGTTAGGCTTTACTACTTGGTAGAATTGCTTGCTAGGGTGTTGCTTGTTGCATAGACTAGTTTGTGTGCGCGCTTTGCTTGCTTCTTGCTATCACCATATCTAGTCTTGCTAGCTTCACGCCTAAAGTACGTTTGGGAGAAATTGTTGACACACCGATTCACCCCCCCCCTCTCGGTGCCCTTGATCCTTTCAAGTGGTATCAGAGCCTCGTTGCTCAAATAGGGCTTAACCGCCTTGAGTAAGGATGCCGAGAGATCATGAGCCGCCCCCGTTCGATGGGACCGACTATGCCTATTGGAAAGCTCGCATGCAAGCTTACCTCGAGGCTCTCGACCCCATCGCATGGGAGGTGACAAGTTCCGGTGTCTCTCTAAGGACTCCCATTGGTACTCTTGATGTGAATCTCGCAAAGGCAAATGCTAAAGCTAAAAATGCCTTGTTTGAAGCTATCACTAAAGAGGTCTTTGCTCGAGTCAAGTCCGCGGGCACCGCTCATGAAGTATGGACTCAAATTCAACAAATTCATGAGGGTTCCAAGGACGTGAAAGAGGAAAGATACTATGTGCTAAAGAACAAGTATGATGACTTTGCCATGTCTTCAAATGAGCTAATCAATGACACTTACTCTCGCTTGAATGTGCTTGTAGAGGATATCAACTCTCTTGGTGTGAAGGTCAAGATTGATGATGGTGACCTTGTGCGGAAGATCTTGAGGATTCTCCCAAGGGAGAAATATGGAGCACTCATCACATGTCTCTTCAACACCGACATTCAAGCCCTCACAACCCACAAGCTACTTGGGAAGATCACCGCCTTCGAGAGCTACAACCTCGACAAGAAGCTTGATGAGAAGCCCTCCAAGAATCTTGCTTTTGCATCCGAGGTCAAGCAAGAAGATGAAGAAGGTGGTGACTCAAGATTCAAGTGATGAAGAGCTTGAAGAAGACGTTGAAGACTTGTTGCAACTTCATCCCAATGATCTAGCACTCCTCATGAAGAGAAGCAACTTCTTCAAGAGAAGATTCATCAACAAGAAAGATGCCGAGTGCTACAATTGTGGAGAGAAGGGTCACTTTGCCAAGGAATGTCCGAAGCCAATCAAGAAGAGCAAGAAGAAGACTCAAGAGTCAAGCGATGATGAAGAAGAAGACCCTAGAAGCAAGTACAAGGCAAGGAAGAGGTTTGTCAAGAAGGAAAGCTCTAGAGGCAAAGACAAGAGAAGATCATCTCGCAAGGGACTCTATGTTGGAGAGTGGGTTTCGGATGATGATAGTGATGAAGAAGAAAGTGATGACTCATCCTCCAAGGGAAAGAAGATGGCCGGCATAGCTCTCACCAACATCTCCGAGACTCTACCTCCACCACCGACTTGCTTGATGGCCAAAGATGATGATAGTAGTGAAGATGAGAAGAGCGAGTCCGATGAAGAGTTTGGTGAGGAGGATAAGCCCACATATGAGGAACTCTTGGATAGCATTCTCCTAACCGGCAAGATGATCATGAAGAAGGACAAGACCATTGCTCGGTTGGAGAAGGAACATGAAGTGGCCGCCTTCCGAGTTCGTCAACTTGAGGGTGAACTTAGGGACTTATCCATCTCTCACAAGGCTCTTGATGAGGACTATGACAAGCTTGAGGAAGATCACATGAAGCTCAAGGAGAAGTCCAAGTTACTAGAGGATGAGATCAAGCACCTTTCCACTTCGCTCATGACCTTGGATGAAAGCTACGACAAGCTCAAGGTTGAACACATGAGGCTCAACGGCAAGTTCAAGGTTCTTGAGGAAGAACATCAATCCCTCCTCGAAAAGTGTAACACTTCTTCCTCTAGTTCATCTATTTCCGATTCTTCATATATTACTTGTGATGGACTAACTCCCTCTCTTGAGAGCATCTCTCTTGATGAGAACATTTTGAAGGAATATCATCAACTCAAGGAGGAGAGAGCTTCGGTGATGGACGGTTTCGAGAGGCTCACAAGGGGAAGGACCATTCATAAGGAGATACTTGGTCGGAACCTTGTGAACAACCCCGGGCACAAGGGACTCGGCTCCTACCCCGCCGCCATCAACCTCATCGGCAAGGACGAGGACATTCCACCTTGGGTAGTTCCCCTCATGGCGGACGACTACTATTGTGAGAAGTGTTGCCGAGACGGCCACACTAGCAAGAATTGTCCCAAGGTGAGAAGTTCCAAGGTTTTGCCTAACGCTAACTTGTTCCATGGAAATACACACTACAAGCTCTTTAGGGACAAGAAAGGCAAGGTGAAGGCAAAGGCTCTTGGATCACCCGACAAGAGGAGGATGATGAGGAAGATTTGGGTGCCCAAATGCATAGTTGACCTTGAGAGGCCAACCAAGTGCGAGTGGGCTCCCAAGAACAAGACCTAGAAGGGTGATGGTGGTGGACCGTGCGCCGCAACGACAACTCATGAACGTCCACCACAAGCTTCGAGTGCTTCATCGACAAATCTACTCTTCAAGGAGGTAACTTGTATCATAGTAGTTTCCTTTCTTGCATTTGCTTGCATGGTAGCTAGGTGCTCCTTTGTGAACTAGTATGTTTGCATTCATGCATATGTTAATAACTAAAAAGAAAAGAACATAAAAATTAGTTCAAGGTCTAACTTTCTCAAGATAGCTATGAGCATGGGGATGCTTGAGTTGGTGGACCGATGGACTCAAGGCAAGGTTTGGCTCATAGTGAGTAAGCTTGAGAGAGGCTCAAACTTGACCTTGAGTAGGTTTCCTTTATGCGTTGTCTTAACTTTGCTTGCATATCACATGGCATGTTTACTTTCCCTTGCATTTGTATGATATGCTTGTCTCATGCATTGCATATAGGAAATCACAAAGGAGTTGTCACACTAAGAGGAAGTGCTTCATTCGTAATATGATCTCACATCTCATAGAAGTGTGACTAAAGAAAAGAATTGTGCTTCATGCCCATTGAGTCTTGCTAAATGATCCTCAAGGTTAAATCTACTTGCACGGATCATAGGCAAATGGCTCATACATACCCCTCCTTTGGTTTTATCTCTTTTGGTTCTTATTTGGTTGCATCTTATTTGCCGATTGAAAAATTACTATAAGCCTATGCGCAACCTATATTGGTTTATTTTCAAAGGAGTGTTTGAGAGTTCCCCTTCTAGTCCATGTTTGGTGTTTATTTGGTTTTTGAGTGAGAAACTTGGACTTAGAAGGAAATTCCTTGAAAATCAGCTTTTCTGGACCTGACCGTACAATACGGTCAAAGGGACCGTACAATACGGTGTGCTTTTGCACGAGATCCTTCGAAACCTGAGGCAAAAAGGAGACCGGACAATGCGGTCCTCTAGACCGTACAATACGATCTCTATAGCTATCTGTCAGGGTTGAAAGGGGACCGTACAATACGATCCCTAGGACCGTACCATACGGTCTGGTTAACTTCATGCGAGATCGCATTCAATCCAATCCGTTGATTCGGTTCTTGATCAATCGTGGCCGTCGATTCGAAATTAACCTAATCCTAACGGCCGGACCCGGGTTACTGTGCTTCGTTCTTCACCAATCCACCGCCGCTCGCCGAACTCCCGCCTCGCCGTTCCCGCGCGCGCGCGCCCGTACACCGCCGTCGACTTGCTGCCGCGCTCGCCGCCGACGAGCCCCAGTCACCGCAGCCGCCGCGCGCCGCACCTGCTCCTCCACGCTCGCCCGCGAACCCTAGCAGCCGCGCCGCGCCGCCGCACTTCACGCCGAGCCGCCGCCGCTCCACCTCGTCCGCGCACCGCCGTCGCCGGAGTCGACGACGACCTTGCCGACGACGAGCACCGCGCTGGAGGACTTCATCCCGCGCGCTTGACTTCGAGCTGGTGCTCCTTTCCCCTCACGCGCGAGCTCCTCCCCAGCGACCCTCACCGGACCCGAGCACCTCCTCCTCGACGATCGACGTCGTTTTCAGTGCTCCGGTGAGCTTCTGTTTTTCACAAATTGCACAGTAGCCTCGTTCGGATTCCGTATCTAGGGTTTGAGCCGATCGTCTCCTTCTTCGTTGAAAATCCCTAGAAAATTCGATCAAAATTGTTCCTTTATTGCGAACCGGTATAAACTGCTATGTATTGCTTCGCAATTTAGGTTATTTGCCTGCCATGTGTCATAGTGTTCGAGTGCCGCACTTCTGTTATCTATGACATTTTGGTTGATTGGTCGCTTTGTGTCGATTTCCGTTCCATACCATACACCTAGCTCGACACTAGCATTTCCTCGATTAGTGGTACATTGTGTCTATTGCATACGATCTATGTACACTAGTTGATCTCCACCGATAATCGACAATGCCGTAGTTCCCCCTTGCATATTTGCCGGCATTGTGTCCTTCACCTCTGCGCTAGGACTTCATATAGATTCATGCGCTTACCTACGATTCTTGCTTGTAGATTATAGTAGGTTATTCTATACTCATATACCCTGTCTATTCCTATCGTGCAGTGGCAGTGGTCAGCGGACAAAGGGCAGTTGACAGCAGAGCAGAGACAGCGGACGGATTGAGGGCCAAGCCCTTAGTCCTATCTTTGGCAGTCAGCCGTCAGTGGACGGGTTGGTGAGCCAAGCTCACTCGCCCTATCTTGTCTACAGCCCAGTCAGCAGAGATGGCAGGAGGCAGAGGCAGAGGCAGGGGCAGAGGTGACAGAGACAAGGGCAAGGCCAAGGCTCCAGATCCACAGCCCAAGAAGAAGAAGCAGCGGACAGGTGATCCAGAGTGGGATCGTGCCCTCAGGGCAGCAGATGTTGACCTAACTACTGGCAGAGACACAGGGTTCCGGATCAGGGACCCATCTGCAGGAGGACAGGGGGAGACTCCGAGGAGGTCTTCCAGGGCCAGAGTCACAGTGCAGCGGACTCCGTCCATCCGTGAGGTTGGTACGTCGAGGACCGCGCAGGAGCAGCCAGAGTCAGAGGCAGAGGAGAGTTCCCACTCCGGTGACGGACCCCCTGAGGTCACCGAGGGTGACAGGCAGCGGATGGCAGTGAAGTTCTGTGCTCTTGACAGGACTGCTACTCTCAGGGACGTGCTTGCTGAGGACGCACTCAGGCTGCCAGGCCCCGTCCTCAAGAAGTTCAGGAGAGTCAGTGAGGAGACTTGGGTACCTGCCAGGAGGGACCCACAGGCAGGAGGTCGCTTCTGGACCCTACTACAGCAGAGGATAGCAGCTGGGTTGAGGAGCAGACTGCGGACAGACGGAGCTAGTAAGCTCTTTGTTACTCACCAGCACTGCAGCATAGAGGCTGCCAGCAGAGGTGCCGGGACAGACTTCACTCAGCACTTGTCTTATATCCCGGGCCTCCAGGAGATCATCACTACACTGATGCGTTGGGATTATGATATAGTGATAGATTTCTACGCTTCTCTGTGGATTGCCCCAGATCGGTCTTCTATATGGTTCATGCTCAGAGGGCAGCCCCACAGAGTGACGAGGGAGAACCTAGTAGAGGCCCTAGAGACTGTTCAGCACGAGACTAGGGTGTTTTCTCTTGCTCACCCAGGGATGGAGCCTCCCCGTAGACCTCTTGGAGGACACTTACCTTCAGACGAGGATATGAGTATTGCCTTTCCTCCACCACACCCGGAGAACTTCAGCCGAGCTCACACCAGACTCACACATGAGGGGAGAGTTCTCTGGAGCATTCTTAGCAGGACCATTGTGCCTAGGAGTGGCTACAGGGATCAGTTCTCTATCCTAGCACAGTGGGTTGTGATGTTGATGCTGAGGCACAGAGGCTTTGACTTGGTAGATCTGATACTGTGCCAGATGGAGGACGTTATTGCTGAGGGGATTGCTGCCAGACACTTAGCCTTTGCACCGCTGATCTGCTATATACTGAGGAGGCTACAGTTGTTGTCTCAGGAGGACTACGATGAGCTGCCCAAGGTGACCACAGCGTACACTCCCTTACCTGCCTCCGGCAGACGGGTTGCTACCCGGGAGTCAGCTTCGCAGGGGAGTTCTTCACAGGGCTTAGGTGACACGGCTACCGAGACCGAGCAGCATATTCAGACTGGTAGTCATATGGAGTCCATTCCTGAGGACGTTACTCCGGACTCTAGAGCAGGACCTTCAGCCTCTGCTACAGCTCCAGCACAGACAGATGCACTTCTACGCACAGAGCTAGCAGAGCTCCGTAGAGAGATCCGGAGTCAGAGAGAGGACAGAGAGAGGGACAGACAGATGATGGACAGCGTCATACACACTCAGAGGGAGTTGGCTACTGGCATGTCTTCGTTGTTCACTGGCTTTGAGGCGATCGCTCAGACTCTTCGTCTTTTTGGACAGGCAATGCCAGGTCTCCCGTCTTTCCCTCCTATCACCTTTCCAGGTGTGTGTTGGTATTTCTTACACCAAACAGAAAACACCACCTTAGGCTGGTTAGGCCTAGAGTGAATATTCCCGGTTCGGCGCCAGAAATACCTGGGGTTAAGTTACTTGCTTAGGATACATAATAATCCACAACTAGCAACGAGTGCCAGATATGTATTATTAGTATTTAATCATAAAAGATAATCCGCAAGCGCACGGATAACCCGTTGTAGCATTTCACCCGAGAGTATTCCAGGGTATCGTTATTTATATTTTCCCAAAGGAAGACGTGGTTGACAAGTGTGTACTTATACTCATGGTGTTACAAATGATAGATCATAACCAATATCCAAATACAGGGGTAAGGCAATGTATGGATAGAGGATAGTGCGACACACACAGCAGGCATTTCCACTCTCTGATAAAAGGCGAGAGGCGGCTCTAGGCTAGACTAAGGTTAAGTAAGAAGAACTGCTACTCCTAATGTACATCGTCAAGTAGCGTGCGTAGCATCTACCTATAGCCTAAGCTGCACACAAGCCAAGACTAAGCTGTTCTACTGCCGAGCCATCATCGGGAGATCCAGCGATCAGAGTCTGCCCCAATCTCCGGACATTTCATATATACTCCTACGCCATACCCGAACGTGGAGGATTACAAGGGACGGACAGGGCTGTCACCACCTGCCGCCTACCTCTACAAACCGTGGGGCACGAACACGCATCCAAGGGTGGAAAGGAAGCCCTAGCACCATGCTAGCGTAACTAACCACAACTCTAGATCCCTCGAGGCACCTCGCAAGGCGATAAACCTAGAGCACTCTTGCAAGACAATGGACCCGATGACTAAGCAAAAGGAACAACTAGGTCTAGCAAGCGATTACTTAGACAAAGGATCAAAGCTAGCACTACGTTAAGCATAGGCGTTCGTCGCTCAAGAACGAGCGACGAACGATGAACGATGAAGAACGATCATCGTTAACCGATGATCGAGTATGAACGAACGACGAACGAACGATGAACGATCATGAACGAACATCGATGAACGATGAACGAACGATGAACGAACATGAACAACGAAGAACGTTCATCCAAGATCAAGGATGAACGATGAACTAGCATAAGCACATAACTACTACAAGAACGATGATATTCCATTGATAAAGAAATAAGTCTTACAAAGAGAGTAAAAGGATACAAGGGAATATACCCCAAACTCTCCAAGGGACTTGGGAGCCAAAAGGGCAGCCCAACTACTCAGCCTAAGCCTAACTAGAGAGCCCCTAGCTCTGGATGTGTGGAGGAGGGAATGAGCCTCTTGTGTTGTGTGTCCTCCAAGGGGAGGGGGTACCCCTTTATTTATAGCCCTCAAAGGCGGTGGAATTGAGGCGGTTCCGTAGGTCGGTGGCATTGATTGCAGGTGGAACCGACCTCCTGAAGTCGGTTGCAAACCGCCATAAGAAGATGGACCCAGGGGGCCTCCCTGTCAGGTCGGCCGACCTAGGGTTTGGGGTCGGCCGACCTGGCCCTGGCCCCCCCTGGGCTGGGCTTTGGCAGGTTGGCTCCCCTCGGCCTTTTAGCCTCTTTTCCAGGTGCGTGGCCTCAGTTGATATTCTGAGTGGTTCTGGGCCTTTAATCCTTGAATTATATTCCCGCGGCTAGCGTCGTTTGATGGACGTGTTGGAATCGTCGCCTTGGGCCTTGTTTACACCTGGAAATCCCTGTTTTCCACCTGCACATCCAAATCTAGAGGTACACGTGGAAATAGGTTATTTGATAACAAAATGCAAGTAACAAGTGTTAGTTCTTCCTTATTTATAGAGCTAATTGACGGTCAAAAACTGGGTCTAAGGACCGTCAACAACTCCCCCAAGCTGTCCTCCTTGCTCGTCCCGAGCAAGAAGTAGGACTTAGGATGTTGATCAGGAGTTGCTACAATGTTTCATATCTCATAGGTACCATGCACACAACAAAATACTCTCCTTTGAGTTGAAAAAGTTGGCATGGTAACTCACCCTTTACCTTACTCCTTATGGGGCGTATGGCTTTTTCCTTGTCTTGGGCGGTTGAGAGATAGAACGGTTATAACAGAGCACCAATCACTTGTCCATTGTTTGACTTTTATTTTCCGGAGGTTTTCAAAAGTTTTGAAATAAAAGCAAAGTTCCTCAAATGATGCTCTCAAATCGCTCAATAAGTGTATATTCCTCACCAAGGCATTATTGTGTTGCCTCTTTGTCATCCTACTTCTAAGGCTTGTATGTGGAGCTCAAGGTAGGGATGATATGAGGCATACTTGCATCACACATATTGCTGAACCAAAAGAGTGGATCCATGGAGAATGCAAGTCATACAACCTTGATCAAGATGTGCATGTGTGTATAAGGTGGTGGTGAGGTGGAAGAACTATACTCCTTTTTATTTGTTTCCTCTCTCTCTTTTTGAATTTTTGAGGAGAACATGGCTATCCTTCTTTCTTTCTTTTTCTCAACATTTTTCTTTCTTTCCCCATTTTTCTTCATCATGCTCTACTTTTGTATGAGCAGGGGATTATTCTTTTTCTTTCTTTTGCATAGCCATGTCTCCAATGATACATTTTGAGAGAGAGGTAACAATGAATTTTTGGAGTATTTATTTTGGTGGAAAGTGTGGTGGTATTGCTTAACTTCCAGTGTAGAAGTTTAGCATGCGAGGTGGAGTGTACGTGATCTTGATCAATGAGAGTATGACAAGCTTCTCACTAGGGTCACACAATTTTGATAAAGCTCAATGCAATGACAAGCAGCATATGTGTAAGGGTTTGCAATGTAAGAACAACATATGGCTTTGGTAGGAATTTTTGATCATTGAGGAACTTTATCATTTTTTTGTATTTTGTAAAATAAAACTCCGGAAGTCAAGTCCTACTTTGAACAAGATCATGGCAGCCCTATTTGTACCATATCATATCTCACAACAACTTAGACTTAGATCAAGCACTATGCAGCCCACAAGTTTCAAGTTCTAGGTAAGCATAAGCCAAAAGTCTCAAAACTTGGGAGAGCACTAAGTTGTGACTAGGTACAAACAAGAGATAAAACAGAGCAACTGTTCATCATCTCAACATAAGGAAGGCTAAACACTCATACTCGCATATGAAGAGAAACTACGAAAAACTAGAAACCACACTAAAGACTATTTTTGTTCTTTTTAGTTTTGTCATTTTTATTTTATTTTCAGATTTATCATTTTTTTTGGTATTTTTCATGAGAGGTGCAAGAACAAGCAAACAAAAGAAACAAAAGGATACAAGTTGCGATACATGATACCTTAGCGGGGGGTATGGCATCCCCCCCAAGCTTGTTCTTGCTCATGGGTGATGTCGAGGATCGAACCCGGTGTGGCGAAAGTAAGCCAACATATCGGCTTGGCCCTGCTGCGTCATGTTGGTGAGGTTGGTGAGCTGGGCATTTGTGTTTTCTTGCCACTGATGGGTCTGCAGGACGTGTTGGTTGAGAGTGTACTCAACGTCCTCTCCTCGAGTCTCAATGCGTCCCATTTGCTCGGTGAGCGCATTCATTTGCTGCTCAAGATATGGATCACGAGCTGCAGACGAACGCCGCCCACCGGCCCGTGGTGAGTAGGACGTCGAATCGGAGGAGATTTCCTCCCATTGCGCGCGGGAAGGGTGCGTCCATTGGGCTTGGCCCGCACCCTGCTGCGACGAGCCGCCGACCTCAAATGGTGGTGGAGTGGTGTACCCACCGGGACCATACCCGGCGTGACCGTAGCTTGGCCCATGTGCATAGGCCATGGGCTGCGGTGCGGGTATCCCGGTGTCGGCGGTCGGCTCCGGCCTGCGCGTCCTCCTGCGAGAAGAAGTACTCCTGCGTGCAGCCTCCTCTTTTTCTAGAGGTGTGGTTAGATTTTTACAGCCATACAAACGAAGTTCCCGGTTAGGTAACGGGAATTCATTTGTATAACCGACATAATAAAATATGAGAGAATTATTTGGACCATGCTTAAGTGTATGACCTTGAATAAGATAATCCTCGGTGATAAGAGAGCGGGGTGTATCAATATAAGCAACATTAGCATCATGCAAAGCACCAACACCCGCAGCAATACGTGTAATCAACGAGGTGCACTCAATCGGTCCAGTCAATTTTCTAACCACTGAGAAATCATGAACATGACAGGAGCAATCTTTATTTTCTCAACCATAGCATAAAGAATTTTCAGATCATCCTCGCGCACAATCCTAATATCACTTCTAGGAAACAAGGTAATGCCAAGCCACATGTGCAACAAGCGCAAGGTAGGATGATGAATATGATTAGTTCGGGGTTTCTCACAAGTAGGAGATGCAGAAATTCTTTGCCAAAAAGCTAACTTTGAGTAACCCGGAATCGAACTATCAACATTAATGGTGCAGCGAGAATTAAAGCCGAGGCATTGACTAAGGATTTTCCATGTCAAATGATATTCCTCCCGGAAAAACCGAAAGGTAATACCGTCATCTACCACGCGTAGGGTGCATAAAAACTGTAGTGTAAGTAAGCGGGAACCCTGCTCATCTACACTTGCAAACTTATCCCACCCTATTGCTTTAAATACTCGAGAAAATTCAGCATCCATACCAATCTTTTGCAGCAGTTCCGTATCAAATGCTCGCGTAGGAGCAAATGTACGGAGTCGGAGAGCTTCGTAGGCGCCCATCTCTTCGTCGCCCACCAAGTCGAGGTCGGTGTCGACGAGAACACGATGCTCGGTGTTGGCTTGTTCCTCCGTTGCGGCTTCATGTTGAGGGCTTGACACTTGCTCGGTGGTGGTGCGGGCGCGAGTGCGAGGTCGAGATGAACCCGAGCCTGTGCTCCCGGACCGGAGCAGCGAGGCAAAGGCCTTGCCGGCGCGCTTCATGCTGCAGCGAGGTCGAGCAAGAACGCAAGAACGAAAACTCCGATCGGGTTATGAGAGTGAAAACCAATCGATGAAACCGTCGGTGTTCTTGCAAGCGAGAAAACGCAACTCGGAAAACCAAACCAAAACAAAACTGCAAAGCAAACCAAAGGAGAAAT
Organism: Eragrostis nindensis; assembly: GCA_012490785.1. Classification (NCBI taxonomy): domain Eukaryota; kingdom Viridiplantae; phylum Streptophyta; class Magnoliopsida; order Poales; family Poaceae; genus Eragrostis; species Eragrostis nindensis. The sequence goes on from JAAXCT010000023.1 coordinate 1,593,598, forward strand.
ATTTTTGCAGAATTTTGAGGCAAGAACTCAATGAGCACAATGGAAAACTTGAGAGCAATGGAGTGAAGTGAGTTGAGGAGTGGAAATGAGAGTGTGAGAGGGAGAGAGCTTGTGGCCGGCCACCTCCTCATATACATGAGCCATAACGGCCATTTTCGAAAAGACGACAGGACAGGTGACCGTTGGGGCAAAGGGGAGCGCGCCCAACGGCACCCCTGGGTCGGCCGACCTGCCAAGTGGGGTCGGCCGACCCCCTGTGGGGTCCACTTGCTTCCCTCTTTGGCCCACAGCCCCCAACGGCCAAATGGAGATTGACCATGGTTGCTATGTCCAGAAACTCCTCAAAAATATTTGCTCAAAAAGATTTTCAAATAAAAGGTTGCCTCGAATTCAAAATTTTCCGAAAAAAATCAAAAATCGACATGTTGATGAAAAATTTCAACATGCAAAAATATTTTTGGCTTTTCCATGATGATACAAGGGTGGTCCAAAAATTTCATCCAAAGGTGAGTCATTTTGAACGCAAAAGTATTTTTAAAAATTTTGATTTTTAAATGCATGGCGAGGGAAAAATTCAAATATGCTGGCGGAAAAATCCAAATAAATTTTTGGTGGAGGAAATAAATATGCAAAGTGGTTTGGAAAGAAATCCAAATGCAATTGTGGTGGAAAAGTTCAAAAAGAAAAGAGAATCAAACCGAATGATAATGCCGGTTTTCCTGGCGGCCAGGGCCGTGTCGTTTAAAGTCCGACGGGCTAAGACTTCTCCAACGGGTTTAGCTTGGTGGCGCGGACCCGATCCTTGGAGATGAGGATGTAGAGGGCTGCGCCTTGACTTGCCACACTTGTTTCATCTTTGATGGTGTAGGTGGCTTCTCGGACTTTGGGACGGGTTTCTTGGCCCATAATCCCGGCCTCGTGGTCGCAGGTTTCTTTGGCCGAAACTGCGATGGATTTTCAATCTTTGCCAAGCTCTTCCATAGAGCAATGAGGCTGTCCGTTTTCCTGGCTGTCACTTCAACTTCTTGAATGTTGGAGGTGTTTGGCCCATACTTGACCTTGATCATCGAGCATTGTTCTTTCCGAGGTTGAAACTCGAACTTCTCCTCCTTCCCATTGATGTAGAGGCGGATTTCTCCAACTCCAACATCAATTTGGGCCTTTGTGGTGCTAAGGAAGGGACGTCCCAAGATGAGGGGCGTTTCCTTATCAATATCCATGTCAAGCACCACAAAGTCGACGGGGATGAAGCTACCCCGGATTTTCACCGGAATATCTTCGGCGATGCCCGCCGGTAGCGGATGGATGAATCTGCTAGTTGCAGCCGCATGGGAGTAGGAGTTAAGTCAGTGTGGCTCAATTGATCGAAGACCTCCTTGGGCATCACGCTAACACTTGCCCCAAGGTCGCATAGAGCGTTGTTGAAGTGGTGTGTCCCAATAGAGCATGATATGGTGGGACATCCAGGATCTTTCTTCTTTTCAGGAAGTTTGTTGAGTATAGCAGCGCTACACTCCTCAGTGAGCTTGATCGTTTCTGTGGTGGGCAAGGGTCGCTTGTTGTTGAGGATGTCCTTGAGATAACGTGCATAGGTGGCACTTGTATCATATCCATCAAGGGCACGTTGACATGAATCTTCTGAATTGTCTCAACAAATCGGGCGAATTGCTCATCCACATTTCTCTTCTTGGTGCGGTGCGGGAATGGCATGATGTTTGTATCTTGGAAGTCCAATGGTGCTTGCCTCCCGTCATCTTCCTTAGGCTCACTTTCTTCTTTTTCTTGATCTTTAGATGGTCCTTCTTCTTCTTCTTGTTCGTTCCTGTTCTTCCCTGCATGGTTAGGATATGGCGGGTCGCGAGTGGATTTTCCTCCCCTCGTGGTGACCGCATTAACATTTTCACAAGTAGGAACAAGAGCAGCAAGCTGAGCTAACTGGGTTTCTATCATTTTATTAAAGCTCAACTGATTTTTGAAAGCGGAAGAAAGACCTTCTATTTTTGAATTTAAACTTTCTAAACTTTGATCATTGGCAGCAAGCTTTTTGTTGATTGATTCGTTGATTTTAGCTTGGCCATAAACCAAATCTTTCAAAGAAGGCTGATTATTATTAAAACCAGAGAAATTATTACCTCCTTGATAAGATTGGCGGTTTTGGTTAAAACCTTGACCTCCACTTGGACGATACCCATTGTTGTTGTTCATGTAGAATGCTTCTTCATGGGTATGGTTGGGGCAATCCTTCCCCATATGGCCAGTGTTGCCACATTCCTCACACGTGATGCGTGAGTCAAGTGAACGAACACTACTATGCGTGTTGAAGTCGTCCAAGCGCTTCATGACGAGGTCGAGCTTGGCGGACAATAAGTCCACCTCCTTGATAGGGTGTACGCCCTTAGAGCGTGGTTGGAGACGTTCATCGCTCCACCCTTGATTGGAGACCATCTTCTCAATAAGTTCTTTAGCTTGAGCAACGGTCATTGAGAAGAAGGCTCCTCCAGCAGCGGCATCCATATGTCCACGGGTTGTTGGTGTCAACCCGTTGTAGAAATGTTGAAGAATGAGCCATTCTTCCATCCCGTGGTGTGGGCAGGCGGATATGTAATCTTGGAGCCTATCCCACGCCTCGGCGATGGTTTCATTGTTGGCTTGCTGGAAGCTTGATATTCTTCCACGAAGGGCATTGGTTTTACCCAACGGGAAAAACTTTGCGAGGAACGCGGTAGAACAGCGGTCCCAAGTGTCAATGCTAGCACGATTGGCATAGAACCATTGTTTCGCCTTCCCAAGGAGGGAGAGGGGAAACAAACGTAGTCTGATAGCATCTTGGTTGACTCCGGCGGTTGCCGATGTGTTGCATATCTCAAGGAATTGCTGGAGATGAGTGTTGGCGTCCTCCGTGGCCTTTCCACAAAAGGGAATGGCCTGCACCATAGTGATTAGGCTTGATTTGACTGCAAACCCTGCGTCACCGGCGTTGACATTGGGCCCAACGGGAACATTGGCAACGGAGGGAGCAGAGTAGTCACGGAGGGTCCTTTGATCAGCCATGTCAATAAGTGATGATGGTGCGGATGATGTGGGTTCGTCCGTCGGGAGTGTTGCTTGTGAGGGAGAGTCGACGCGGGGTCGGACTTTCCTTACAAGCGACTCTGGATTATCAACGAAGTTTTCCGGCAGGTTGAATCCACGCATACACTATCCTGTTTTCACATCAAAGAGAGAAAACAGATCAAGGTTAGCCTGCAATGGAAATGGTTAAATCACATCAAGTGTAATCATGAGTACTCATTGTATACACTTGTCAACAATTGTCTTCCCCGGCAACGGCGCCAGAAATGCTTGTTGGTATTTCTTACACCAAACAGAAAACACCACCTTAGGCTGGTTAGGCCTAGAGTGAATATTCCCGGTTCGGCGCCAGAAATACCTGGGGTTAAGTTACTTGCTTAGGATACATAATAATCCACAACTAGCAACGAGTGCCAGATATGTATTATTAGTATTTAATCATAAAAGATAATCCGCAAGCGCACGGATAACCCGTTGTAGCATTTCACCCGAGAGTATTCCAGGGTATCGTTATTTATATTTTCCCAAAGGAAGACGTGGTTGACAAGTGTGTACTTATACTCATGGTGTTACAAATGATAGATCATAACCAATATCCAAATACAGGGGTAAGGCAATGTATGGATAGAGGATAGTGCGACACACACAGCAGGCATTTCCACTCTCTGATAAAAGGCGAGAGGCGGCTCTAGGCTAGACTAAGGTTAAGTAAGAAGAACTGCTACTCCTAATGTACATCGTCAAGTAGCGTGCGTAGCATCTACCTATAGCCTAAGCTGCACACAAGCCAAGACTAAGCTGTTCTACTGCCGAGCCATCATCGGGAGATCCAGCGATCAGAGTCTGCCCCAATCTCCGGACATTTCATATATACTCCTACGCCATACCCGAACGTGGAGGATTACAAGGGACGGACAGGGCTGTCACCACCTGCCGCCTACCTCTACAAACCGTGGGGCACGAACACGCATCCAAGGGTGGAAAGGAAGCCCTAGCACCATGCTAGCGTAACTAACCACAACTCTAGATCCCTCGAGGCACCTCGCAAGGCGATAAACCTAGAGCACTCTTGCAAGACAATGGACCCGATGACTAAGCAAAAGGAACAACTAGGTCTAGCAAGCGATTACTTAGACAAAGGATCAAAGCTAGCACTACGTTAAGCATAGGCGTTCGTCGCTCAAGAACGAGCGACGAACGATGAACGATGAAGAACGATCATCGTTAACCGATGATCGAGTATGAACGAACGACGAACGAACGATGAACGATCATGAACGAACATCGATGAACGATGAACGAACGATGAACGAACATGAACAAACGAAGAACGTTCATCCAAGATCAAGGATGAACGATGAACTAGCATAAGCACATAACTACTACAAGAACGATGATATTCCATTGATAAAGAAATAAGTCTTACAAAGAGAGTAAAAGGATACAAGGGAATATACCCCAAACTCTCCAAGGGACTTGGGAGCCAAAAGGGCAGCCCAACTACTCAGCCTAAGCCTAACTAGAGAGCCCCTAGCTCTGGATGTGTGGAGGAGGGAATGAGCCTCTTGTGTTGTGTGTCCTCCAAGGGGAGGGGGTACCCCTTTATTTATAGCCCTCAAAGGCGGTGGAATTGAGGCGGTTCCGTAGGTCGGTGGCATTGATTGCAGGTGGAACCGACCTCCTGAAGTCGGTTGCAAACCGCCATAAGAAGATGGACCCAGGGGGCCTCCCTGTCAGGTCGGCCGACCTAGGGTTTGGGGTCGGCCGACCTGGCCCTGGCCCCCCCTGGGCTGGGCTTTGGCAGGTTGGCTCCCCTCGGCCTTTTAGCCTCTTTTCCAGGTGCGTGGCCTCAGTTGATATTCTGAGTGGTTCTGGGCCTTTAATCCTTGAATTATATTCCCGCGGCGAGCGTCGTTTGATGGACGTGTTGGAATCGTCGCCTTGGGCCTTGTTTACACCTGGAAATCCCTGTTTTCCACCTGCACATCCAAATCTAGAGGTACACGTGAAAATAGGTTATTTGATAACAAAATGCAAGTAACAAGTGTTAGTTCTTCCTTATTTATAGAGCTAATTGACGGTCAAAAACTGGGTCTAAGGACCGTCAACAGTGTGCTGCCACCAGACACAGTTCGCTTTCAGCAGCTACAGCAGCAGCAGTTTGCTCAGACACAGGGAGGACAGTCTTCCAGCCAGGGACAGTACTTCAGCACCTTACTCACGGCTCCCATCTCACCTGCTGGTGCACCTACGGTGGGGCCGTCGACGTCCACGTTTGCTGGTCTGACAGGAGAGGCAGGACCTTCTCAGCAGTACTTTTCTTCACCAGGCCTCTCCATGACTCCGTCAGCTCTTCTTGCTACTACAGCTCCGAGCTTCTCACCGCTTCAGCTGACGAGTCCTTTCTTTGTGTCACCACTGCCAGCTCGTACACTCGACTTCGACACAGTAGCACAGACCGCCTCAGTGCAGACAGATTCACTTCTTACAGCTTCACAGGCAGAGGTCGTGACTACTACAGCTGAGACAGCAGCAGTGGCACAGACAGAGTCTCCCAGGACACCTACTCCGACTCGAGTTGTTGAGCCCTCAGCAGATCTCACTGACTTTGGCTATACTCGTGAGGAGTTACGTGAGGCTCTTGCCACAGGCACCTCTCCAGAGCAGCAGACAGCACTCCCCAGGACTCCTTCACCACCTCCAGAGTTTGAGTACACTGGCACTTCTTCTGAGCAGCAGCAGCCGCAGCAGGGCACCTCTTCAGCTCCAGCTTTCAGTGACTACCACCACTGCACCTCCTCCAGCCTCCGACGCGTAGGACAGCAGTTTTTCTCTTTCCTTCTTTCTCTTTTTGGTCATTGGTGCCAAAGGGGGAGAGAGATAGAGAGATCTTGTATAGGTCTAGGGGGAGTAGTGGAGTGATCTTGTGTTCAGGGGGAGTGTGAGACAGCTTTAGTCCAGGGGGAGATCTTTTGGTATTTCATTGTATATTCTTTTGGTTCTTCGTGGTTCTTGTTGAGCTTGATTTGCTTTTGCTTGTGTTTAGCTCATCAAGAATGCACTTGGTTTCTTTTTCATACACTTGCTCGTTATCTATATATCTTGCTTATTGCTCTGTCTCTAATATATTGCTCTGATATATTGCTCTGAGTTTTGTGTATGTTCACCTGGATGCGCCTATTTATATCTATCTTGCCAGGTTTCCTCTTTCTGTGATGATATGTGCACTCACTTGCTTTTGCAGGAATATCTTATAATCTTATCATCACAGAGTTGTGGTCATAGCTCTTGTTTTTATTCCATATATATCTCCCATGTGCTCTAACTCTATTTTGCAGGTGATACCTTTTTGAGCTATGACTACCTTGTTCTCCGTTTTACTTGTTCTTCATTTCATATCCTATCTTATCAATCACTCTTGCGCTTTACATTCTCTATCTTATGATATGTGTTGTCACCAATCACCAAAAAGGGGGAGATTGTAAGCTTCATGACCATTGGAGTTTGGAAACCCCAAAGGTATGAATGTTTTGGTGATTGGGTGACCATATTGATGTGACTAACATTTCCATGAAGGATATTCAAATGGTCATGTCAATGAAGCGTCGTCTCACATACTCTATCTATCGACGACTTGGTGATTGGTTGCCTCGACAATTCGGATCGAGAACTTGATGGAGTCACGGAGAAGATGTGGATCAAGGCTAAGGACATGCTAGATCCAAGCGAGTGTTGCTTGGTTAGATGTTAGCTTGAGTCCATAGGAAAAACCGGACTATCAAGAGGGATCGAATTGGTTCTCTTAGCGCACACTAGGTTAGAGATCATATGGATGCATAGTGAGTCTCTCGAGGGCTAGGGTGGCTGAAGAGAACAAGAGGAACCAAGGATGAAGAAGTTGGAAGCAAGGATCAAGAGTGGATCAAGTTTTCAGCTTATCCGGTAGAGACCGGACAGTACGGTCCTAGGGACCGTATGGTACGGTCTTCATTGAAGATCCAGACAGAGAAGTGAAGTCTCGGGATGCTGAGAAAATGAAGACCGGACAATGGACCGTATGGTACGGTCATGAGGACCGGACAGTACGGTCATCAGAAGATTTCCAGACAGAGAAGTTGAAGTTTCTGGAAGTGGAAGAAATGAAGACCGGACAATCGACCGGATGGTACGGTCCTAGGGACCGGACAGTACGGTCTTCATTGGAGATGAAGAAGAAGATGGAGATGCGCCTGGAAATAGAGACCGGACAGTACGGTCTGGAAGAGACCGGACAGTACGGTCCTATTGTACGGTCTCTAGTTTCGCAGGGCACTTTTGGGCAACGGGTAGTTTTGGGTTGGTAGCCTATATATAGTTTGTTGCCCGCCCCTTGAGGGGTCTCTTGGCCATTGTTGGAGTGCAGGAAACTCAGAGGGAGCCAAGAGCAAGAGAGAGAAGCACTTGAGAAGGATTTGGAGTGATCCTAGTGCTTGAGAGAGTAGCAATTGCATCCACTTGATCTCTAGGCTAGTGTGAGCTTGAGAGAGTCACTTCGGTTTGTTACTCTTGGTCTATGGCGAGGCCTAGACCGGTTAGGCGTTGGTGTTGAGCTGTCCAAGGAGATTGTGGAAGCTAACACAAGTTTGTACACGGTCTTGGAGCTTCCCCTGCGAAAGAAGCATCACTAGTGGAGCGCCCTTTGGCACGCATCACGTGCGGAGCCTTACCTCCGGAAGAGTACCCGGGATCGAGCCCGACGGGACGTGCCCCCGACTTCACTCGGAGGGTGAAGTGTGCTCTAGGAGGGATCGCCATCGAGCGGAGGGACGGGGTCGAGACTCCGGCGGGAGTGACCCAACGTGGAGTAGGGGAAGGCGCCATCCTTCCGAGACCACGGGAAAACATCATGAGCATTCTCTATCCCTTCTCCTTTACTACTCGCATTTACTTATCGCACTTCATATGATTGCTTGTAGTACTTGAGTTGTGCTCATATCTTGCTTGTGTGTTTACCTTGGTACCTACTAGCTTCACTAGGTTTGCTTGATTGCCTTGCTCGTGTGCTTACTTGTTATAGCCTATCTAATAGCTCTAAGGACTCTACTTAGTGTGCCTAGTATCTTGGTTGCCTTGTCTCTAGTTATCTTGTTCCTTGCCTTGCCTAGCTTAAGTCTTCCGCTATCTATCTATCTTGTGCTAGGTTGCTAGTGTGGTGTGATTGTGTTATCTATATGCACTAGCTTAATAGGTTAAGGATACTCCTTAGTGTGCTTTACCTTGTTACTAGAACTACTCGCTAGGAGTTGCTTGGGTGCAAGTGTTTGGAAATAGATTCTAGAGTGCACCGATTCACACCCCCCCTCTCGGTCACACGATCCTTACAAGTGGTATCAGAGCCAAGTGCTCATTATTAGGGCTTTACCGCCCTGAGTCGTGACCGGGATTGCGTGTGGGAAAATGGAGTCCACTCATGATGACGTTTCTAACACTTCCATCGCCTCTACCTTGATTGAGCCTTATGATTGTGTGCTTAATGACATTTCCTACTATGGTGTGCGTGATGAGTATGATGAGCTTGTTTTGAATGATAATGAGGATATCACTAACTTCGCATCTCGCTTGTATGTTCTTGCTAGGAAACTCATGTCACGAGGTTATCCATCTATTATGCACAAGCATGTTGTGAAGAAGCTTATCCGATCTCTACCACTCTCGCGGTTTGGTATTCTTGCTTTTGCTCGAGTGGATGAGTTTGTGAACATGCCCTATGATGAGGTGGTTGCTATTCTCTCCTCTCTTGAGGAGGATATCAAGAAGGGCAAGGATATCTCTCATGCAAGTGAAGATCAACACATTGAAGCTCAACCTCTACCTCAAGCTCAATCATCATCTCGTGTTGGTGAAGGTTCTTCTTCTCGGGATCAAGAGGATGGATATCTCAAGCTATGTGATGAGTTGGACCACATCTCTATGGAGCCGAATGAAGATCTTGTTGAGTTTGCTCTTCGGATGGATTCTCTCATCAAGAGGATAAATGAGAACAAGCTTTGGATAGTCACTAAGGGTCAAGGTCTTAGAAGGTTTCTTGATGCTCTCCCGAAGGACAAGTATGGTGATCACATTGAGTTTGAGAGCTTTGAGCTTGAGTCATATTCAATTGAGCAAGTCATTGAGATCGTCACAAGAAGAAGGGCTCGCTCTTTGCTCTCTAACACATTCAAGACCCCAAGTGATGATGAGGAAGAAGAAGAAGATGATAGAGTTCCCGTCTTCTATTGTGATGATGACTATTCAAGTGCTAGTGATGATGAGTCGGAGCCTATCAAGGAATATCACATGAAGAGAGAAGTCTTGCCATCCCTTTTTGAAGAATACTACATCTTGTATGAGCCGGATCTTGCCGATCGGCCTCACTATCACCTCTTCGACATGTATGATGTGTTCTATAGGGAAGATGGGGAGACTTGGCTTGATTGTTGGAAGAGGCTTCTTGTTTTGGTGGCTAGAGTGAACTCTTTTGAAGGAGAAGACAAATTAGTGATGAACACGCTATTCACACGGTGATCTCTATGCTACCATACAATAGGAAGGTCCACATTCTAAATGATCTCAATGATGATATTAGTGGTATGACTCTCAAGGACATGATCTTGATGGCACTATCCTATGAGAATCAAATCTACAACATTCTTGAGTACTTCAATACTAGTGGAGAAGTGGGAAGGTTTCAAGGTCTTCAACTTGGAACTCATGTCACACACATGGGTGTTGATCGGACCATGTGGAGACACAATGGAGTCACCAAGGCAATGATTGGCGCCTTGGATGCGTTGGACTTGGACTTTCTAAATGGAGTTCCTATGGCCTACATCAAGAGCAAGCAAGAGGTAAATGATATGTCAATTGATTCTCATGATACTAACACTCCTCTTTGCTTGATGGCTACTTCCAAGGTGAACTACAAGATTGGTGGCAAACATTGGGTGTTGGATAGTGGGTGCACTCAACACATGACCGGTACTTCATCCATCTTCACCAACTTGGAAGAAAATGAAGATCATGACAAGGTCACATTTGGGGACAACTCCAAGCACAAGGTGAGAGGTCTTGGTAAGGTGGCTATCTCAAATGACCTCTCTATCTCTAATGTATTGCTTGTTGAGTCCCTAAACTTCAATCTTCTATCCGTTGCTCAAATATGTGATCTTGGCTTTTCTTGTAACTTTGATGCTAATGGGGTGGTTCTTCATAATGATGCTATGGGTCTCACTATCAAGGGCTTTCGTCATAATAATCTATATGTTGTTGATTTTGAGACTAACACTGTTGCCCCTAGCACTTGTCTCTTCACTAAGTCCGCTCTAGGTTGGCTATGGCATCGAAGGCTAGCTCACATTGGTATGGGTCAACTCAAGCATGTGATGAAGAACAAGCTAGTGAGAGGAGTCAAGGATGTCACCTTTGAGAAGGACAAGCTATGTAGTGCATGCCAAGCCGGAAAGCAAGTGGCTTCACCTCATCCATCCAAGAATTTCTTGTCAACTTCAAGACCTCTCGAGCTCTTACACATTGATCTCTTCGGGCCTACAACTTATGTGAGCATTGGTGGGAATCTCTATTGCTTGGTGGTAGTGGACGACTACTCAAGATATACTTGGGTATTCTTTCTTGAGAACAAGGCACAAGCAATTGGGATATTCAAGAAGTTTGCTAGAAGAGTGCCAAATGAGTATGGGCATCACATCAAGAAGATTCGGAGTGATAATGGGACGGGGTTCAAAAACTCTATCATTGAAGACTATTGTGATGATGTTGGCATAAAGCATGAGTTCTCGGCTACATACACTCCTCAACAAAATGGTGTTGTTGAGAGGAAGAACAAGACCCTTATCACTCTTGCTCGTGCTATGCTTGATGAGTACAACACTCCGGAGAAGTTTTGGGCGGAAGCTATCAACACCGCATGCTACACCTCCAACCGGACCTATCCTCACAAGTTGCTAAACAAGACTCCATATGAAGTGATTGTTGGGAGAAGACCGAATGTTGCCTACTTCCGGGTGTTTGGTTGCAAGTGCTACATCTACAAGAAGAGGGAAAGACTTGGCAAGTTCGAGAAGAGGACCGATGTGGGCATTCTTGTCGGTTACTCGGGCTCGGCTAAAGCTTATCGGGTTTACAACACCTCTACCGGCTTTGTTGAAGAAACTTATGATGTGCAATTTGATGAATCTCACGGGTCTCAAGAAGACCCTCCTTCTTCTCATATTGTAGGTGATGAACCCGTGGAGGAAGCTTTGGAGAACATGCCCATTGGTGAAGTTATTCCTCGTGAAGATGAACCTCCGACACCTCCTCCAACAACTTCATCAAATGGAGCTTCTACGAGTACATCACAAGAGAATCCAAGCTCTCCCTCAAGTGAACAACATCAAGCACCTTCAAGTGATCCGCAACAAGCATCCTCAAGTCAAGCTCCATCAAGCGAACCGCAACATGCAACGAGTCAAGCTACTTCAAGTGAACCGCAACAAGCGCCATCAAGTCCACCTCATGCATCTACGAGCCAAGCTTCACCGAGCAATCAAGAACAAGCACAATCTACTTCAACTCAAGATGATGTCTCGGGTTCACCTCTTCGACAACAAGACACTCACATCTCAAGGGAGCAAGCCGCAAGAGATGCGCAAGATACTTCGCCGGCTCCTCCTCCTCCTCGACAAGAACCTTCAAGGAAGCACAAACCCATTGCTAGGGATCATTCACGTGATCTCATCATTGGGAGTCCTTCTCAAGGGATAAAGACTAGAAGAAGTCAATATAAACCTAATTATGTTGATGAAGCTAACATTGTTGAGAATTTCTCTTTTGTCTCTACCCTAGAGCCGAAGACGATCGAGGAAGCCTTGAAAGATCACAAGTGGTGCTATCCATGCAAGAGGAGCTCAACAACTTCAAGAGGAATGATGTTTGGAAGTTGGTGAAGCGGCCCAAGCGATCCAATGTCATTGGCGCTAAGTGGGTCTTCAAGAACAAGCAAGATGAGAAGGGAGCAATCGTGAGGAACAAGGCAAGACTTGTGGCGAAGGGCTACTCTCAAGTTGAAGGCGTCGATTTTGACGAGACTTTCGCCCCCGTCGCTCGTCTTGAGGCTATAAGAACACTTCTTGCTTATGCTTCTCATTTTGATTTTAAACTTCACCAAATGGATGTGAAAAGTGCATTTCTCAATGGACTAATCAATGAAGAAGTTTATGTAGAGCAACCTCCCGGCTTCGAGGACCCCGAGCATCCGGACCATGTGTACAAGCTCAAGAAGGCTCTCTACGGACTCAAACAAGCACCAAGAGCATGGTATGAACGACTTCGAGATCATCTCATCACCAAGGGCTACAAGATCGGTAGTATCGACAACACTCTCTTTACTAAGCATATTGGTGATGATCTCTTTGTTTGTCAAATCTATGTTGATGATATCATCTATGGCTCCACTAACGAAATCTATAATGATGAGTTCCGTGCTCTTATGAAGAAAGAGTTTGAGATGTCCATGATAGGTGAACTTCATGTTTTCCTTGGTTTTCAAGTCAAGCAAATGAAGGAGGGCACGTTCATCTACCAAGAGAAGTACACTCGGGATCTTCTTAAGAGGTTCGGCATGGAAGACTCCAAGTCCTACGACACACCTATGGCTACAAGTGTCCCTCTTGATGTGGATGTAAAAGGTATACCGGTGGATCCTAAACTCTATCGTTCTATGATTGGTTCACTTCTTTACCTTACCGCATCTAGACCGGATATCATGTTTAGTGTGTGCCTTTGTGCTCGTTATCAAGCTAACCCCAAGGAGTCCCATATGAGTGCCGTGAAAAGAATTCTTAGGTATGTCAAGAGCACTCCTACAATGGGCCTATGGTATCCAAAAGGCTCGGACTTTGGACTTGTTGGCTATGCGGACTCGGATTTCGCCGGATGCAAAGTGAGTAGAAAGAGTACCTCCGGTGGATGCCAATTTCTTGGACAATCACTCATCTCATGGAGTTCCAAGAAACAAAATTGTGTGGCTATCTCTACGGCGGAGGCGGAATATTTGGCGGCCGGTGCTTGTTGTGCTCAACTTTTATACATGAAGCAAACCCTATTGGACTATGGATATCTTATGGGCAAGTACCTCTCTATTGTGATAGCGAAAGTGCTATCAATATGGCTCTCAACAAGGGTGATCACGGCCATGCCAAGCACATTGAAGTCAAGCATCATTTCATTCGAGATCATGTGGCCAAGAAGGATATTGAATTGATTGGTGTTCGGACTCATGAACAATTGGCGGACATCTTCACCAAGCCACTTGACAAGAAGACCTTTTGTAAGCTCCGGGGAGAACTTAATGTTCTCGACCTCTCCGACTTCACTTGATATCCTTGAGCTTACATATGTATATATGTATATATACTTTGCTTGTTTTTGTTTGTGTTGTTGTTTTTGTGTGTTCTTCTTGTTTTGTAGGATCGACGACTAACCTTCTTGAGATAGCAATGAGCATGGGTTAAGCTTGGGATTGGTGGCACTTGGCTCCCGAGGCTTTGAAGAATGGCTCGTTGTGATCAAGCTCATGGAGGGCTCAAACTTGTTGTTGGTAACTTCGCTCTTAGCTTTCTCTTGTTTTACCCTTATAGCATCATGCATTGTACACTTATCATTGCATTTGCATCTTGCATCCTTCCATAAGTGTCTCGGCGCCGAGCACCAATCTAGGGGGAGTTGCTTATTCACAATATGAGTATATGACCTCCTATGATGAATTTATAGCAATGCTATATGAGCTTCATGCCCATTGAACCAAGATTTTTGAGCTCCAAGGTTAAATCCACTTGCGCGGCTCAAAGTCTAAGGGTTCATACATTTCCATCATCATCAACTAACCCCTATGTATTTCAAGACAATATTCCTTTGAGAATGTGTGTAGGGATAATTGTTGGGAGATGGAGAATCACGGATCAAGGGGGAGCTTCACGCCAAATCAAGTAACTCATTTTCCCACTCGTCTCATACATTTACACTAATCTTTTCTCCCTTGGAAGAATTTCTTTTTGGATGATAGATGCCAAAGGGGGAGAAGAGTTGGGCTTAATGATCGAGCAAGAATATGGGGGAGAAGAGTTCAAGCGGAAAAGAATACGGGGAAGAAGAGTTCGGACTTACAATGAGTTGGAAGATGTCACCTCAAGGGGGAGTTTGTACAAGAGAAGATCAAGTGATCAAGACGATCGATCTTCGCACAATCTTGAGGTGATGAAGAAGAAGCAATGCCGTCTCAAGGGGGAGTGTGTGCGAATGAAGATCAAGTGATCAAGATGATCGATCTTCACACAATCTTGAGATTGGTGCACGTGTCAAGGGGGAGCGGAATTCTACAATGTAAGTATGAAGGTAAACCCCTCGCAACTTTTGCTTGTCATAGCTCCACGTGCTTTCTTTCACTTGTGATATGAGTTTTTGCTCTAACTTGTGACTTCTTTTGAGCTATTGTTGACGGTCCTTAGACCCAGTTTTTGACCGTCAATTAGCTCTATAAATAAGGAAGAACTAACACTTGTTACTTGCATTTTGTTATCAAATAACCTATTTCCACGTGTACCTCTAGATTTGGATGTGCAGGTGGAAAACAGGGATTTCCAGGTGTAAACAAGGCCCAAGGCGACGATTCCAACACGTCCATCAAACGACGCTCGCCGCGGGAATATAATTCAAGGATTAAAGGCCCAGAACCACTCAGAATATCAACTGAGGCCACGCACCTGGAAAAGAGGCTAAAAGGCCGAGGGGAGCCAACCTGCCAAAGCCCAGCCCAGGGGGGCCAGGGCCAGGTCGGCCGACCCCAAACCCTAGGTCGGCCGACCTGACAGGGAGGCCCCCTGGGTCCATCTTCTTATGGCGGTTTGCAACCGACTTCAGGAGGTCGGTTCCACCTGCAATCAATGCCACCGACCTACGGAACCGCCTCAATTCCACCGCCTTTGAGGGCTATAAATAAAGGGGTACCCCCTCCCCTTAGAAGACACACAACACAAGAGGCTCATTCCCTCCTCCACACATCCAGAGCTAGGGGCTCTCTAGTTAGGCTTAGGCTGAGTAGTTGGGCTGCCCTTTTGGCTCCCAAGTCCCTTGGAGAGTTTGGGGTATATTCCCTTGTATCCTTTTACTCTCTTTGTAAGACTTATTTCTTTATCAATGGAATATCATCGTTCTTGTAGTAGTTATGTGCTTATGCTAGTTCATCGTTCATCCTTGATCTTGGATGAACGTTCTTCGTTCGTTCATGTTCGTTCATCGTTCGTTCATCGTTCATCGATGTTCGTTCATGATCGTTCATCGTTCGTTCGTCGTTCGTTCATACTCGATCATCGGTTAACGATGATCGTTCTTCATCGTTCATCGTTCGTCGCTCGTTCTTGAGCGACGAACGCCTATGCTTAACGTAGTGCTAGCTTTGATCCTTTGTCTAAGTAATCGCTTGCTAGACCTAGTTGTTCCTTTTGCTTAGTCATCGGGTCCATTGTCTTGCAAGAGTGCTCTAGGTTTATCGCCTTGCGAGGTGCCTCGAGGGATCTAGAGTTGTGGTTAGTTACGCTAGCATGGTGCTAGGGCTTCCTTTCCACCCTTGGATGCGTGTTCGTGCCCCACGGTTTGTAGAGGTAGGCGGCAGGTGGTGACAGCCCTGTCCGTCCCTTGTAATCCTCCACGTTCGGGTATGGCGTAGGAGTATATATGAAATGTCCGGAGATTGGGGCAGACTCTGATCGCTGGATCTCCCGATGATGGCTCGGCAGTAGAACAGCTTAGTCTTGGCTTGTGTGCAGCTTAGGCTATAGGTAGATGCTACGCACGCTACTTGACGATGTACATTAGGAGTAGCAGTTCTTCTTACTTAACCTTAGTCTAGCCTAGAGCCGCCTCTCGCCTTTTATCAGAGAGTGGAAATGCCTGCTGTGTGTGTCGCACTATCCTCTATCCATACATTCCCTTACCCCTGTATTTGGATATTGGTTATGATCTATCATTTGTAACACCATGAGTATAAGTACACACTTGTCAACCACGTCTTCCTTTGGGAAAATATAAATAACGATACCCTGGAATACTCTCGGGTGAAATGCTACAACGGGTTATCCGTGCGCTTGCGGATTATCTTTTATGATTAAATACTAATAATACATATCTGGCACTCGTTGCTAGTTGTGGATTATTATGTATCCTAAGCAAGTAACTTAACCCCAGGTATTTCTGGCGCCGAACCGGGAATATTCACTCTAGGCCTAACCAGCCTAAGGTGGTGTTTTCTGTTTGGTGTAAGAAATACCAACAAGCATTTCTGGCGCCGTTGCCGGGGAAGACAATTGTTGACAAGTGTATACAATGATTACTCATGATTACACTTGATGTGATTTAACCATTTCCATTGCAGGCTAACCTTGATCTGTTTTCTCTCTTTGATGTGAAAACAGGATAGTGTATGCGTGGATTCAACTCGCCGGAAGACTTCGTTGATAATCCAGAGTCGCTTGTAAGGAAAGTCCGACCCCGCGTCGACTCTCCCTCACAAGCAACACTCCCGACAGACGAACCCACATCATCCGCACCATCATCACTTATTGACATGGCTGATCAAAGGACCCTCCGTGACTACTCTGCTCCCTCCGTTGCCAATGTTCCCGTTGGGCCCAATGTCAACGCCGGTGACGCAGGGTTTGCAGTCAAATCAAGCCTAATCACTATGGTGCAGGCCATTCCCTTTTGTGGAAAGGCCACGGAGGACGCCAACACTCATCTCCAGCAATTCCTTGAGATATGCAACACATCGGCAACCGCCGGAGTCAACCAAGATGCTATCAGACTTCGTTTGTTTCCCCTCTCCCTCCTTGGGAAGGCGAAACAATGGTTCTATGCCAATCGTGCTAGCATTGACACTTGGGACCGCTGTTCTACCGCGTTCCTCGCAAAGTTTTTCCCGTTGGGTAAAACCAATGCCCTTCGTGGAAGAATATCAAGCTTCCAGCAAGCCAACAATGAAACCATCGCCGAGGCGTGGGATAGGCTCCAAGATTACATATCCGCCTGCCCACACCACGGGATGGAAGAATGGCTCATTCTTCAACATTTCTACAACGGGTTGACACCAACAACCCGTGGACATATGGATGCCGCTGCTGGAGGAGCCTTCTTCTCAATGACCGTTGCTCAAGCTAAAGAACTTATTGAGAAGATGGTCTCCAATCAAGGGTGGAGCGATGAACGTCTCCAACCACGCTCTATGGGCGTACACCCTATCAAGGAGGTGGACTTATTGTCCGCCAAGCTCGACCTCGTCATGAAGCGCTTGGACGACTTCAACACGCATAGTAGTGTTCGTTCACTTGACTCACGCATCACGTGTGAGGAATGTGGCAACACTGGCCATATGGGGAAGGACTGCCCCAACCATACCCATGAAGAAGCATTCTACATGAACAACAACAATGGGTATCGTCCAAGTGGAGGTCAAGGTTTTAACCAAAACCGCCAATCTTATCAAGGAGGTAATAATTTCTCTGGTTTTAATAATAATCAGCCTTCTTTGAAAGATTTGGTTTATGGCCAAGCTAAAATCAACGAATCAATCAACAAAAAGCTTGCTGCCAATGATCAGAGTTTAGAGAGTTTAAATTCAAAAATAGAAGGTCTTTCTTCCGCTTTCAAAAATCAGTTGAGCTTTAATAAAATGATAGAAACTCAGTTAGCTCAGCTTGCTGCTCTTGTTCCTTCTGCTAAATCTGGGCAGATTCCTGGGCAACCAGAATCTCCCATTGAAAAGGCTAATGTTATCACTACGAGAGGAGAAATGTTCTCTCGTAGGACTAACCATGCAGGGGAGAACAGGCAAATAAGAGGAGAACCTTCTACAATAAAATCTGATCCAGGCTTTCCAGTAATCTCTTGTGCAATCAAGAGATTCCACTTCGACTATGCACTGTGTGACCTTGGGGCCAGCGTAAGCATTATGCCCAAAGCAATCTTCGAGCAATTAAAGTACAGATTCCTCACACCAACAGCGATGCGGCTACAATTGGCCGACTCATCCTTTTGCTTTCCAATGGGGATTGCGGAGGATGTGCCGGTATTCATAAGAGGCCACACCGTCCCGGTGAACTTTGTGGAGCTTGACATGGATATTGATAAGGAAACGCCCCTCATCTTGGGACGTCCCTTCCTTAGCACCACAAAGGCCCAAATTGATGTTGGAGTTGGAGAAATCCGCCTCTACATCAATGGGAAGGAGGAGAAGTTCGAGTTTCAACCTCGGAAAGAACAATGCTCGATGATCAAGGTCAAGTATGGGCCAAACACCTCCAACATTCAAGAAGTTGAAGTGACAGCCAGGAAAACGGACAGCCTCATTGCTCTATGGAAGAGCTTGGCAAAGATTGAGAATCCATCGCAGTTTCAACCAAAGAAACCTGCGACCACGAGGCCGGGATTATGGGCCAAGAAACCCGTCCCAAAGTCCGAGAAGCCACCTACACCATCAAAGATGAAACAAGTGTGGCAAGTCAAGGCGCAGCCCTCTACATCCTCATCTCCAAGGATCGGGTCCGCGCCACCAAGCTAAACCCGTTGGAGAAGTCTTAGCCTGTCGGACTTTAAACGACACGGCCCTGGCCGCCAGGAAAACCGGCATTATCATTCGGTTTGATTCTCTTTTCTTTTTGAACTTTACCACCACATTTGCATTTGGATTTCTTTCCAAACCACTTTGCATATTTATTTCCTCCACCAAAATTTATTTGGATTTTTCCGCCAGCATATTTGAATTTTTCCCTCGCCATGCATTTAAAAATCAAAATTTTCAAAAATACTTTTGCGTTCAAAATGACTCATCTTTGGATGAAATTTTTGGACCACCCTTGTATCATCATGGAAAAGCCAAAAATATTTTTGCATGTTGAAATTTTTCATCAACATGTCGATTTTTGATTTTTTTCGAAAAATTTTGAATTCGAGGCAACCTTTTATTTGAAAATCTTTTTGAGCAAATATTTTTGAGGAGTTTCTGGACATAGCAACCATGGTCAATCTCCATTTGGCCGTTGGGGGCTGTGGGCCAAAGAGGGAAGCAAGTGGACCCCACAGGGGGTCGGCCGACCGCACTTGGCAGGTCGGCCGACCCAGAGGTGCCGTTGGGCGCGCTCCCCTTTGCCCCAACGGTCACCTGTCCTGTCCTCTTTTCGAAAATGGCCGTTATGGCTCATGTATATGAGGAGGTGGCCGGCCACAAGCTCTCTCCCTCTCACACTCTCATTTCCACTCCTCAACTCACTTCACTCCATTGCTCTCAAGTTTTCCATTGTGCTCATTGAGTTCTTGCCTCAAAATTCTGCAAAAATATTTCTCCTTTGGTTTGCTTTGCAGTTTTGTTTTGGTTTGGTTTTCCGAGTTGCGTTTTCTCGCTTGCAAGAACACCGACGGTTTCATCGATTGGTTTTCACTCTCATAACCCGTTCGGAGTTTTCGTTCTTGCGTTCTTGCTCGACCTTGCTGCAGCATGAAGCGCGCCGGCAAAGCCTTCGCCTCGCTGCTCCGGTCCGGGAGCACAGGCTCGGGTTCATCTCGACCTCGCACTCGCGCCCGCACCACCACTGAGCAAGTGTCAAGCCCTCAACATGAAGCCGCAACGGAGGAACAAGCCAACACCGAGCATCGTCTTCTCGTCGACACCGACCTCGACTTGGTGGGCGACGAAGAGATGGGCGCCTACGAAGCTCTCCGACTCCGTACATTTGCTCCTACGCGAGCATTTGATACGGAACTGCTGCAAAAGATTGGTATGGATGCTGAATTTTCTCGAGTATTTAAAGCAATAGGGTGGGATAAGTTTGCAAGTGTAGATGAGCAGGGTTCCCGCTTACTTACACTACAGTTTTTATGCACCCTACGCGTGGTAGATGACGGTATTACCTTTCGGTTTTTCCGGGAGGAATATCATTTGACATGGAAAATCCTTAGTCAATGCCTCGGCTTTAATTCTCGCTGCACCATTGATGTTGATAGTTCGATCCCGGGTTACTCAAAGTTAGCTTTTTGGCAAAGAATTTCTGCATCTCCTACTTGTGAGAAACCCCGAACTAATCACATTCATCATCCTACCTTGCGCTTGTTGCACATGTGGCTTGGCATTACCTTGTTTCCTAGAAGTGATATTAGGATTGTGCGCGAGGATGATCTGAAAATTCTTTATGCTATGGTTGAGAAAATAAAGATTGCTCCTGTCATGTCCATGATTGCTCAGTGGTTAGAGAATTTTAGAATGACTGGACCAATTGAGTGCACCTCGTTGATTACACGTATTGCTGCGGGTGTTGGTGCTTTGCATGATGCTAATGTTGCTTATCTTGATACACCCCGCTCTCTTATCACCGAGGATTATCTTATTCAAGGTCATACACTTAAGCATGGTCCAAATAATTCTCTCATATTTTATTATGTCGGTTATACAAATGAATTCCCGTTACCTAACCGGGAACTTCGTTTGTATGGCTGTAAAAACCTAACCACACCTCTAGAAAAAGAGGAGGCTGCACGCAGGAGTACTTCTTCTCGCAGGAGGACGCGCAGGCCGGAGCCGACCGCCGACACCGGGGTGCCCACACCGCAGCCCATGGCCTATGCATATGGGCCAAGCTACGGTCACGCCGGGTATGGTCCCGGTGGTCACACCACTCCACCACCATTTGAGGTCGGCGGCTCGTCGAAGCAGGGTGCGGGCCAAGCCCAATGGACGCACCAGCCCCGCGCGCAATGGGAGGAAATCTCCTCCGATTCGACGTCCTACTCACCACGGGCAGGTGGGCGTCGTTCGTCTGCAGCTCGTGATCCATATCTCGAGCAGCAAATGAATGCGCTCACCGAGCAAATGGGACGCATCGAGACTCGAGGAGAGGACGTTGAGTACACTCTCAACCAACACGTCCTGCAGACCCATCAGTGGCAAGAAAACACAAATGCCCAGCTCACCAACCTCACCAACATGACGCAGCAGGGCCAAGCCGATATGTTGGCTTACTTTCGCCACACCGGGTTCGATCCTCGACATCACCCATGAGCAAGAACAAGCTTGGGGGGGATGCCATACCCCCCGCTAAGGTATCATGTATCGCAACTTGTATCCTTTTGTTTCTTTTGTTTGCTTGTTCTTGCACCTCTCATGAAAAATACCAAAAAAATGATAAATCTGAAAATAAAATAAAAATGACAAAACTAAAAAGAACAAAAATAGTCTTTAGTGTGGTTTCTAGTTTTTCGTAGTTTCTCTTCATATGCGAGTATGAGTGTTTAGCCTTCCTTATGTTGAGATGATGAACAGTTGCTCTGTTTTATCTCTTGTTTGTACCTAGTCACAACTTAGTGCTCTCCCAAGTTTTGAGACTTTTGGCTTATGCTTACCTAGAACTTGAAACTTGCGGGCTGCATAGTGCTTGATCTAAGTCTAAGTTGTTGTGAGATATGATATGGTACAAATAGGGCTGCTATGATCTTGTTCAAAGTAGGACTTGACTTCCGGAGTTTTATTTTACAAAATACAAAAAAATGATAAAGTTCCTCAATGATCAAAAATTCCTACCAAAGCCATATGTTGTTCTTACATTGCAAACCCTTACACATATGCTGCTTGTCATTGCATTGAGCTTTATCAAAATTGTGTGACCCTAGTGAGAAGCTTGTCATACTCTCATTGATCAAGATCACGTACACTCCACCTCGCATGCTAAACTTCTACACTGGAAGTTAAGCAATACCACCACACTTTCCACCAAAATAAATACTCCAAAAATTCATTGTTACCTCTCTCTCAAAATGTATCATTGGAGACATGGCTATGCAAAAGAAAGAAAAAGAATAATCCCCTGCTCATACAAAAGTAGAGCATGATGAAGAAAAATGGGGAATAAAGAAAGAAAAATGTTGAGAAAAAGAAAGAAAGCAAGATAGCCATGTTCTCCTCAAAAATTCAAAAAGAGAGAGAGGAAACAAATAAAAAGGAGTATAGTTCTTCCACCTCACCACCACCTTACACACACATGCACATCTTGATCAAGGTTGTATGACTTGCATTCTCCATGGATCCACTCTTTTGGTTCAGCAATATGTGTGATGCAAGTATGCCTCATATCATCCCTACCTTGAGCTCCACATACAAGCCTTAGAAGTAGGATGACAAAGAGGCAACACAATAATGCCTTGGTGAGGAATATACACTTATTGAGCGATTTGAGAGCATCATTTGAGGAACTTTACTTTTATTTCAAAACTTTTGAAAACCTCCGGAAAATAAAAGTCAAACAATGGACAAGTGAATGGTGCTCTGTTATAACCGTTCTATCTCTCAACCGCCCAAGACAAGGAAAAAGCCATACGCCCCATAAGGAGTAAGGTAAAGGGTGAGTTGCCATGCCAACTTTTTCAACTCAAAGGAGAGTATTTTGTTGTGTGCTTGGTACCTATGAGATATGAAACATTGTAGCAACTCCTGATCAACATCCTAAGTCCTACTTCTTGCTCGGGACGAGCAAGGAGGACAGCTTGGGGGAGTTGTTGACGGTCCTTAGACCCAGTTTTTGACCGTCAATTAGCTCTATAAATAAGGAAGAACTAACACTTGTTACTTGCATTTTGTTATCAAATAACCTATTTCCACGTGTACCTCTAGATTTGGATGTGCAGGTGGAAAACAGGGATTTCCAGGTGTAAACAAGGCCCAAGGCGACGATTCCAACACGTCCATCAAACGACGCTCGCCGCGGGAATATAATTCAAGGATTAAAGGCCCAGAACCACTCAGAATATCAACTGAGGCCACGCACCTGGAAAAGAGGCTAAAAGGCCGAGGGGAGCCAACCTGCCAAAGCCCAGCCCAGGGGGGGCCAGGGCCAGGTCGGCCGACCCCAAACCCTAGGTCGGCCGACCTGACAGGGAGGCCCCCTGGGTCCATCTTCTTATGGCGGTTTGCAACCGACTTCAGGAGGTCGGTTCCACCTGCAATCAATGCCACCGACCTACGGAACCGCCTCAATTCCACCGCCTTTGAGGGCTATAAATAAAGGGGTACCCCCTCCCCTTAGAAGACACACAACACAAGAGGCTCATTCCCTCCTCCACACATCCAGAGCTAGGGGCTCTCTAGTTAGGCTTAGGCTGAGTAGTTGGGCTGCCCTTTTGGCTCCCAAGTCCCTTGGAGAGTTTGGGGTATATTCCTTGTATCCTTTTACTCTCTTTGTAAGACTTATTTCTTTATCAATGGAATATCATCGTTCTTGTAGTAGTTATGTGCTTATGCTAGTTCATCGTTCATCCTTGATCTTGGATGAACGTTCTTCGTTCGTTCATGTTCGTTCATCGTTCGTTCATCGTTCATCGATGTTCGTTCATGATCGTTCATCGTTCGTTCGTCGTTCGTTCATACTCGATCATCGGTTAACGATGATCGTTCTTCATCGTTCATCGTTCGTCGCTCGTTCTTGAGCGACGAACGCCTATGCTTAACGTAGTGCTAGCTTTGATCCTTTGTCTAAGTAATCGCTTGCTAGACCTAGTTGTTCCTTTTGCTTAGTCATCGGGTCCATTGTCTTGCAAGAGTGCTCTAGGTTTATCGCCTTGCGAGGTGCCTCGAGGGATCTAGAGTTGTGGTTAGTTACGCTAGCATGGTGCTAGGGCTTCCTTTCCACCCTTGGATGCGTGTTCGTGCCCCACGGTTTGTAGAGGTAGGCGGCAGGTGGTGACAGCCCTGTCCGTCCCTTGTAATCCTCCACGTTCGGGTATGGCGTAGGAGTATATATGAAATGTCCGGAGATTGGGGCAGACTCTGATCGCTGGATCTCCCGATGATGGCTCGGCAGTAGAACAGCTTAGTCTTGGCTTGTGTGCAGCTTAGGCTATAGGTAGATGCTACGCACGCTACTTGACGATGTACATTAGGAGTAGCAGTTCTTCTTACTTAACCTTAGTCTAGCCTAGAGCCGCCTCTCGCCTTTTATCAGAGAGTGGAAATGCCTGCTGTGTGTGTCGCACTATCCTCTATCCATACATTCCCTTACCCCTGTATTTGGATATTGGTTATGATCTATCATTTGTAACACCATGAGTATAAGTACACACTTGTCAACCACGTCTTCCTTTGGGAAAATATAAATAACGATACCCTGGAATACTCTCGGGTGAAATGCTACAACGGGTTATCCGTGCGCTTGCGGATTATCTTTTATGATTAAATACTAATAATACATATCTGGCACTCGTTGCTAGTTGTGGATTATTATGTATCCTAAGCAAGTAACTTAACCCCAGGTATTTCTGGCGCCGAACCGGGAATATTCACTCTAGGCCTAACCAGCCTAAGGTGGTGTTTTCTGTTTGGTGTAAGAAATACCAACAGCTATGACTTGCCTCGACCTAATCAACAAGGTAACTATCTCTCTATCATATATTTGTTGTTTAGTGTCTTGATCGAGTTGCGCTTTTAACTTGGTTTTTTGTCATTACTACTTGGTAGAATTGCTTGTTAGGCTTTACTACTTGGTAGAATTGCTTGCTAGGGTGTTGCTTGTTGCATAGACTAGTTTGTGTGCGCGCTTTGCTTGCTTCTTGCTATCACCATATCTAGTCCTGCTAGCTTCACGCCTAAAGTACGTTTGGGAGACATTGTTGACACACCGATTCACCCTCCCCCCCCTCTCGGTGCCCTTGATCCTTTCACTATCAACTTCAGCTTCACGTAAGGGCGAAGGCTGCTCCAGTGCGTTCCCCGAGTCACGCTCTTCCGGCTCGTCGTCAAGAAATTCATCATCAGAATCGCCAAGTGCTGAAGCTAGCAACTTCCGGCGCCGTTTGCATTCTTCCCGCACTGACACCTCCTCAGCAAAATCAGCGGCACCCGCCGCGGAGGAACCAGTCTCCATCTGCTCAGCAGCAGGACCTGGCTCTATGTCATCCCGCCGCCGCTTGGCAACAGCACCAGCCCGCTGTTTGGCGGCGAAGCAGGCATCTTTCGCAAGCTCAGCCGTTTAGCTTTTTCAGCGGCCTTCGAAGTGCCAGCTGGCGTTTTTATTGTGCCAGCCGCCTTGCCAGACACCGCAGATTTTTTGGCGACACCCTTTGTCGAGGAACCAGCCACCGTCTTTGAGACTGCCGCAGAACTCTTGGCGGCAGCCGCGGCTGAAGAGCCAACTGCAGCTCTTGGGGCTGGCGCATCGAGTGCAATGTCTTGAGCGGGACCTGTTTCCCAACCACGTTTCTCAACGAACGTTGCTCCGATAACAAGCTCGCCTTTCTTCCGCCGTCCTTTTTTAACGGACATCACCGCACGGGGACCGTATTTCACTTGCATCTCGTCAAAAATACGATTCACACGCTGAGGGAAAATCAGCATGTTCTCGCACTCCTGCTTCTCCAACACTGTATAAGGTCCGCAGGTAACTGCGGCAGTCAGCTCAACATAGTGAACGAAGTCCTTATCCGATATCCCGTCATGTTTCTTCACACCAAACGTCGGCACCTGGTAGCTAAGGTTCAGTCTGGCAAGCCGCTTGGCCTTCAATTTCAGCGGGCTCCAACCTTTCCGAATGGGCCAAATGCGACAGGCCACAAACTCCTCCACCAAATCTCTAGCGCTACTCATCTTGATCGCGGTCTGAAAGGCGTCACAGCACTTCGTGAAACCTTCCGACTCCACGAATTCCGGCGACAGCACCGGCCGCAGAGCACAAGAGCGACTAAACAGAGGAAAGTACGAGCTACCGTCGTCTTTCTTCTCCTCGGGAACCTCGGCATAGAACCAATGGTTCCGCCAATCTCCAGGCCATTTATTCCGGCGACCACCAACAAGCTCAATATTTTCATACTGTGATTTCTTCACGAAAGTGCGGGGCTGGAAACTGCAGCAGCCATACTGGGGATAATATTTCACCTCATCGAAGCTCACGGGTTTCATATCATGCTTCAACTCAAAAAACCGGCAGAAGGCATCAGAATGTAAAGCCGAGCCGTAGCTACGAACAGCCCAAATAAACTTAGACACTGTGGCAATGGCATTGGGAGTCAAATGATGCAAGTCCAGGCCGTATCTGTCCAAAATGCGAGCCAGAAAACCAAAAGACGGCAGCCTAAGGCCAGCTTCGTAGAAATCGCGATATACTATGGCCTCATTGTTGTTGGGTCGGGGGATCTCCTCCCCCCCAGAAGGACGAGCCTTTCCGGACTCACAATATCCCAAGGCAACGAACTTCTCAATATCAGCGGCTGTGACCTTAGACCGCCCAAACCGGAAAGTCGGTTCAATGCCGGTTTTTGCCCAAGAATCCTCCCCTACCAGCTCGCTAGGGGAGGCCGGCACCCCGGATAAATCTTCGCCTTCATCGTCGACGTTAACCACATCTTTCCCTCGCGAGCCAGTATCTACTGCGCCCCTCACTCTCTTGGCTGCAGACCCAGCAAGAGCAAACTCACGATATGTAATAAAAAAAAACATGACTCCCCCAAACCCTTACCTAAGAAAGCGGTAGATTTAGTACCTCCGCTGACGCACGAAACTCCGGCAGCTTTAGAGGCGGCTGTCGCCAAAACCTCCAGATCTGCGGCGGGGTTTGGATTCTCCTGGGAATCCTTTGGAGTCGCGGCAGCATCAGAATCCACTTCAACCGGTTTGCTCGCTCCGCCAAGGTCGGCATTTCCCTCAACATTAGCGACGGGCGAATGGACAAGGAACTCCTCGTCGGATTCGTCAACGCGACGAGCGGTTTGCTTAACGCGAGGCATCTAAAATGAAAAGCATGACATTACGAACAATCACAAAAAAAGAATCACACAGCAGAAAGTTCGTAAACGAACTCACCATTCAGCAAGGAAATGGCGACGAGCGAAATTAGCGACACCAAGCAACTCGCTGCAACTCGGAACAAAATCCGGAAGACAACAAATGCGGCGCAAAGTTTTCAGCAGAAAATGCGGCAGCAATTCGACTCGAAGAACGAATGCACGGGGCTCTCCGGCCCCCCCCCCCTCCATATATATAGGCCTCGGCGCCGCAGTTATGGCGTTGCCTCGATTCTCGGAAAAAAAAACTTCTTTCCCTCGGGAAACTTCGGGGGGGGGGGGGGGGGGTGACGTTCGTAAATTTTCTATCCTGTGTCGCGGTTTCTGCCCATCGAAGTTGGCCCTCGACCGCGAGGGGCTACTGTTGGGGATCGGTATTTACGATAATAACGACACCCCCTTTTGCCTTTTGTTTTTTCTGACTGCAGGTGAGCTAGCTGCCGACTTTTTGAGTTCCCGGCCGAAGAATGGCGACAATCCCAAAAGGAGACCAAGCCCGGCATGACGACGTCCGTGAGTCAGGCCGGTGAATGACGTCACCGAGCTAGGGTTTCCGTCGTCGAACGGAAATGTCATTCGTACCCTTATGACAATATTGTACAAAATATTCCGCGAATATAGTGAGTGGCCAAGGGTAATTTAGTCATGTCGAAATAACCCTTGGCCTTCCCTATAAATACCTGCCCCTGGGCTCCGTGGGACGGGACGGAACAGGAGAGATTACACCCTTGTAATGAAATGCTGCTCTGTTGTTCCTTGAGTGCCGTTTGATTGTCCATGTCGGGATTCTTTGTTGCTACGATGAAGAATTCCCAACAGTCGGTTCGCCGTAGTGCCACGACCTCGCGCTCCCCTCTGACCGGCGCCACGCCGTAGTGGTCCTGCTTCCCCGCACCGCCGCGAGCCACCTCCCGGCCTCGCTGCGTGTGCCGCCATCTGTCGCGGCTTCTCCTTTCCTGCGCCCAGTGCCTTGGAGCCCCGCCACTGCTCCTCTTCTCCTGTGTCTGACACCGAGCAACCACCTTCTTCTTCACTGTTCCTCTTTGGAACAATTTCAGATTTTAATGGAACAATTCTTTTGATGCATAGAACAATTTCAAGATTCTATGGGAACATTTTTTTTTTGACTGAGGGAACAATTGCTGTTATTGCCGGAAAAGTTCTTAATTCTTCTTGTCGGGGGTCATTGCGGCGAGCGGCGGGTGTGGCGTGATGCGGTAGCGCTCGCGGGTGCGGCTGTGCGACAGAGAAAGG
The DNA here is from genome assembly GCA_012490785.1 of Eragrostis nindensis. Taxonomy (NCBI): domain Eukaryota; kingdom Viridiplantae; phylum Streptophyta; class Magnoliopsida; order Poales; family Poaceae; genus Eragrostis; species Eragrostis nindensis. The sequence continues at coordinate 1,621,801 of JAAXCT010000023.1, forward strand.
AACAAAAGTTCGTAGCAGGCCGTATGGGCCGCGCTACAAGTGAGCTAGCGGTAGGGAGATAGGACGACCCCCGCAGCCCACGCGCGCCTCATGGTAACTATTTCAGTTAAAAAAAACACTGGTAATAAGGACAAAAAGAAAAGTACACGCGGCCTCATGGATTTTCTAGTTCTCCCCTCTAAAACCATACAAACAAGCGGCCACAAAATATTTGCATGCCAAAAAGAAAACGATAAACATGCCCAATATTTCCAATTGTACAAAACAAGCTCATTCGTGTCTGACGGACCCATTCATAAAGGACCCCACAATAGGTCAAAAAAAAAGCAGCCCACAATACAAACGGGTTTGTAAACAATTTTAGCAGACCCGGTCCGCAAGGTAATGGGCTTCTTTACTTTCCGTTGTCTACTCGAATGGCTTAGGGCTCGTTTGGATTGGAGGAAAAATTTTCCTTTCCTGCGTTTTTTTTATAAAATTGAACTATTTCTTATAAAATTTCTATGCGATTCCTGTGAAATTCCTGCGTTCCAAAGGAGCCCTTAGTTGTGGCTGCTGGATTATCAGAATCGTACGGCCAGGAAAAACCTGACTGAGATGGATACAAGATCTCAACCTGGCCTGCTCTTCCGTCTGCACCCAGTGCCGTCGTTGTCCTTGCAGAGCTGCTGCTTCGACCCAGCGCCACGTCGCCTGTTGTCTGCGTGGCGCAGCCCAACTCGTCGCTGGTGCTAAACAGGCAGTCGTAGCGCCGCACGGCTTCGTACAGAACCGTCCTTGCCACATCCGACGGCGAGCACCTGCTTAGCCACTCTTTTAGGTTCCAGTAAAGCCGTGACCGAGCTTCCTGTAACTCGCGTTGCTCCTCGTTCTCAGAGCTCCCAGAGCTGATGCATTCACGAAATTCCTTGTTCTTCTAGCAGTTCACGGTGAGCTCTGTTTTCCTTTCCGAATTGCTGCTCTGTTACTTTCAACCCAAATTCAATCTCTAGGTTGAATCGTTGTACAAATCAATCCCTCCATGTTATCACGCACAAACACATGATCAGGTATTTATTATAGTTACCCTGTTCATGGCCAGAATTGACCGGAATCGGGGTCACGCCGCCGCGGGCATCTGACGCCCTACCGCCGGTGAACTTCGCCTTGAGCTCCTCTGTTCTGCCGCAGCCTAGCTGCTAGATGCCAGGAACCCACAAATGGTTTCCTCTTGTCCAGAAGACCTTGTCTGTTGACTCGCTAGCTTCCAAGGGTGCTCGTGTGCTGGAATCAGATTTTTCTCCGTTGCCTGCTGCTGCCATGAGCGATGTTGAGTATTAACATGAGAATTTCGTGGCCTTGAGAGTGAACGTGGTAACTTCTTTTAACCTTTAAATACTAAGTTAATAGATAGATTGTCTCTATATCTCAGTCACTTTCATGATCAAAGTTTAATACGTTATGCTCTTCAACGGCACATGGGCAAACACCAATAGTTTGGCTTCGTTCAATGGGCGTGCGTGTTATATAAGCTGGAAGATCAAGGTCACATCTTCAAACACCGCCATCGCCATGCTAACACAACTGTCTTGTTGAACTCTGTGGATATCACCAGATACACGCGCGTGAATACAGTCACTAATGGAGAGCCACTACTTCCTCTACCTCGGTTTGGCCCTCGTGTCCCTGCTTGTGGTGCTCGCGAAACGCCGCCATGCCGCGGCGCACGGGCACGGGCTGCGGCTTCCACCTGGGCCATGGCAGCTGCCCATCATCGGCAGCGCGCACCACATGCTCGGCCAGCTCCCGCACCGCGCGATGCGGGACCTGGCACGGCGCCACGGTCCCGTGATGCTGCTCCGCATCGGGGAGGTGCCCACGGTGGTGGTGTCGTCCCGCGAGGCGGCGCGCGAGGTGATGAAGACGCACGGCGTTCGCGTCGCGGCCGCTGAGCCCCACCCTGGACGCGTACAGCAGCGGCGGCCGCGACATCATCTGCGCGCCCTACGGCGACCACTGACGCCAGCTCCGCAAGATCGCCGTCACCGAGCTCCTCAGCGTGCGCCGTGTCCTCTCCTTCCGCCGCATCCGCGAGGAGGAGGTCGCCGCCATGCTCCGCGCCGTCGCCGCAGAGACGTCCTCGCGCGCCGGCGCCGTCCTCCAGATGCGCCCGCGGCTGACCGCGCTCGTCTCGGACATCAGGGTGCGCGCCGTGGTTGGCGACCGGTGCAGGGAGCGCGACCTGTTCGTGCGGCAGGTCGACACAATCAACCAGCTTGTCGCCGGGTTCAACCCGGTCGACCTGTGGCCGTCGTCCAGGCTCGCCCGCTTCTTCAGCAGCGCCGTGCGCCGCGTCGAGGAGTGCCGCGAGACGGCGTTCAGGATCCTCGACGGCATCATCAAGGAGCATCTCGAGAGGCTGGACAAGGATGCGGACGAGGCCGAGGAGGACCTTCTCGACGTGCTTCTCAAGATCCAGAGGGAAGGTGGGCTCCCCATCCCGCTCGACATAGACGTCATCAAATCTGTTGTCCTTGTAAGTATATTTTCTTCACGCTTGCTCGTTTTTTTAATCTTCTGTTGCTTGGTTAGAGATCGTTATTAGTCTAGTCTGTGATCATGATTGCATTCATTATTTCCTGGTTCACAAAGTGTTCTGTTAGTCTGTGACAACAACAGGTTAAATTAATGGCCACCAGTACTAAAATCTCATTGTTCATAGGGAGGACGAGGATGGTCATACTTTTCCACAACGTTTTTATCCTAAGAAGAATGAAACGTGCACGTCTCATCTCCTATCAAGACTTTTTAAAAAAATACTACTTTATATGTTTCCAGAAGATATAGGTTACATTTGGACTAGGTCCAGATTAACAATGATTCAGTAGTTATCAAGCTTACAAAGAAGGTAATTTGACTCGTGCATCCTGGCAACACATTCGCATTAATTAGTCGTACATCCCTCGTTAATTTATATTTTGAAACAGCACCAGACATACTTTAGTATGTCATTAGGACAAACCTTTGACAAGCAATTACGCTCTGCAGCCTCCTCTCCCTCGGCCTCCATTTTTTTGATGGAAACTGGAGGGGTCGCCCCCTACAGCACTTTATTTAAATAATTGAAGAACAAAAAGGTCTTATATACAGCAAAATGAACAGAAGGAAAAAGAAAAAGAAAGAAGCTAATAATTCGTGTCTAACCATTGTGTGATTTTATCAGCTTTCTTTGAGCTTGCTCGATGGACAGCCATCGACAGCTCCTTGAAGAAATTCTCTCTGCAGCTCTGAATACTTTAGTATTTCGTGAGGACAAACCTTTGACCAGCAATTACGCTAACAACGGCGATGACCTCCCTCGGCCTCCATGGAACTAGCTGGTACCCCCGCGGCACGCCGCGGGCACTGTAACCTGGGCTGTTGCATCACGTATTGCTTGTGTATGTATTTACATTTGATGTATATCTATGACACTTTCTTAATCGAGCGAAGTGAGCGACGAATGATGGTGCTGTAGCACGCTAGCAGCATTGGAACTTGAAACGGTAGTAGTTCTATAGGATTACTCATTTTTGCAACTGAATAGAAGAGCATGCATACAACCAATATTGTTATATATATACAAACCAAAATAGTGACCATCTGTCTCAAGTGTCATTTGCTTTACATTGTTCTTGTACAGCTGAAGCGAAGCAAAAAATCTATGGAAAATTGCATCTGCTGAATTGTAATGAATCTAGGCTGGACTGTTTAGGTTGGTGCACCATCCGGCAACAACAAACGCCATCACATCATCACAGCAGGTGCGATGCTATTGCTCCACACGCAGCTTGGCGCTTGTGTTATCTGTTTGTTGCTGGATGTGGATACAGAATATAGATTAACAAACTAAGAGAAGCTTTCAATAATTCCATGTAAAAGCAGCTAAACTTGGAAGGAAATAAGGAACTGTGCATTGGCATAAAACATGAACAATTATCAGAACTGGACTTGGATATATTTCTTTGTTTGTGTGAAACAACAATACCCTATTATCAAGAAGATGTAATCTTGAATCATTAAAAAAAATGCATGTGCGCAAGACCACACTTCATGGTATATAGGAGCAAGCTAACCTAATACTGAATCAAGGGAAACTTTATTTTCCACAAAGGATATGAGAGAGAGCTAAAAGTCCAGTGCCAGTGGGCTGTATCTCTGACTAAAAGATGGTAGTAGAATCATGGTTAATTACTAAATTGCATGTGTGGTTACTCCTACAAAAAGCATAGGCATCATGTAGTGGACAAAACTGTAACTTCTATGCCGGTTCCATTGAAAATAAAGCGATCAACAAATTAAACTCAACAATTCAGAAAATTGGTGATCAGTACTTTTCAGAGGCCCATTGACTGTTTGATTATTTTATTCAAAATAGAACTAAATTGTAGTCAGTCAGAAAAAAAGGCATGGGTTTCACTGGGAAACTGAAAGAGAGAACATCGAAGGTGACCGTGCAATGCTTCAGGGACAGTGCTAAACATCCATATGGTTATACTGAATACCAACGCAACAGGCAGTAGTCATTTTAAAATAATGAGACCCGATCATTTTTGTTAGCTTCAATTGGTCAAACATATTCAGATTTTCACTCAAGGAGTATAAGTAGAACAATTACATGTTAGCGTCTTAACTCTTTTTAATATTTCTTTTGACATTAGTGGAAATTTCAGAATAGTCTGTCGTTCCAGGGTGAAAGTTTGCCACGAATGAGATATACAAAAGCGATCATGTCACTATATACTAATTATGCACATCTAAAGTTCTAATAAAAAGTTGATTTTGTGCATACGAAGGACAGGCGTCAGGCAGGGTCTAACTTGACTGAACCAAACATATTCTGCATGGAAGATTATATGGATGCAACTTCTATAAGAACAGGGAGGTAGGTACAGGGAGACGAATGGAAGTACCTTGTATCCAAGCATTTTTTGAGCACTTGGTAGACAGTCCGAATAGGAGGACCCTGCGAACACCATCATTATATAAATGAATGAAATGGTCATATACCATTCTTTTGTTAATCATGAATACTTCTGCATTAGAATTATTTAGGGGAATAAAAATCTCCTACATAGTCAATGCTATAGCATTGAAGCACAAAGTGGCAAAAGTTTCAGATCTCGGGTGTGTGAAAGGGCAATAGAATCGTAAAAATCTAAGAAAAGCCACCACTATCCATTTGTCAACAAAGTTTTTAGATCATGCATGGCTGAAGCAAGCTTCAGTTGGTAGGATATGCAACAAAAATAGTAAAAAAAAGAATTAGAAAAGATAAGAGTGTTGTTTACTCACTTTACAACTAATTAACCTTTTTTTCTTTTTTGGTAATCAAGCCCCTCAAGCATGAAAACACATGCATTTGCATTCAATTAGATAAAAAATGGAGTATGGTATGAGTCACTCACCTGCGAACAAAATTGGCAGCTAGTTGCTTGTAGAATTTTCCAGGATAGCTAATGATCCTCATGCTATTTATCAAAATTGTTTATTGCACAATGGACAGTTAGATGGGCCGTATTAGAATGTAGATTGCTGAGCTAAATCGAGAGTATGTTGGGGGCAATGCAATACCTGATCATGCCGATGAAGACATGCCAAAGTAAGGCTAAGTCCAGGCTGGCAGTGAACCTACCTATATCACAGATTCACAGCCAAGGGGATTAGCCACCAATGTGTAATTTCGGAAATAGCATATTTGCCATTTCAGTTGATTGCAAAATACCTTAGCTATAAGGGATTTTCATACTACTCCAAGTTGCCAGCAGCAGGAGACATCTGTGCCGATTACAAATACAAAAACATGAGCAGCTCATATAGTACTTTTGAAACATGGGTGCTCATCGTGTTTTTGTGCCTTGCTCCTGTATTGAGTTGTTGAGAAGGAAAAAACAGCTGCTTTCATGAAGAGAAAGCATTGATCAATCAGATTAGCAGAAACACAGGCACACATTAACTGTTACATATTCTCACATGGCAAGGAAGCACAAAGAAATACAATAGAGTAAAATGCTAAATAGAAAAGGGGATAGGAAACATATTGCAGCCTGCGGCAAAACATAGAAGAGGAGATGGAAAAATGAGTGAAAAAAAAAGAGGAAGGGGGGAGTACCTTCACGGCTGCAGCTGAAGGGGTTGGTCTCTAGGCAATCAAGGGGCGAGTCTTGCAGCTTGGTTTGTATCCCACATACTCCACCTACGCCAAAATCTGCAAAAGGACAGCACTGTTCAGATCGAAGTGGGTTATGGAGTGTAAGAATTACCTCATCTCGTACTGCAGAGCCGGGATCTGCATTCCACATCCCAGAAATTGGCGCACTTGTGGGAAGGTCGGAGATGGAAGCAGTCCAAGCCATATTTCATCTCGTGCGGCCCAGCAAGATTGCTGTTAGGGAGAAGAAGATTGGTGTCGATTTGCTGCACCTATGAGCGCCCCTCTTTGCTGATGTTGAACGACCACCAACGGAGGTCGATGACTACGTACACGGCGGCTGCGGGAAGGTACTGCGTGGTGTGGAGAGGGCAGCGACAACAGGAGTGCGGGGAGGGATGACCATGGAGACGATGTGCGTTGGGGACCGGCAGCTGCGGGCATTGGAAAGAGTAGGCTGCGCATGGCGCCGGCGGCGTGAGGACACGCGAAGGCTGGAGCTGGTGCGGGGTAGCTGGAGCACGGGTGGCGAGGGGAGCCTCTGGATCGGGATGGATTGGGAGGGTCCGGGAGGGAGGCGACGCCTTTTGCTCTGGTCATCGCTGGGTGCTTCTCGAACCCGGGCCCGTCAGACAGGGATCCGAAGGCGTGCGGAGGGCGAGCGGAGGATCCAACGACTCATGCTCGTTTACTGTGGATGAACAGTGATCTGAGTCTTGGCTTCGCTTGAACTGTAGCGCTACAGTGAGACGGGGGCTTCTACACGATTAGAAGTCTTTATAGATTGACCTCCTCTCCCTCGGCCTCCACAGTGATGGCCTCCACTGATCTCCCTTGACAAATCCAGTGTCCTCCACGGCGATGACCTTCCTCACGGGTCTCGGTGGCAAAGGCTCCCCCGGGCGCGACGACGCCCGCGGTAGGCTCCTGGGGCGTTCCAGGAGACATTGGCATGTCCACTTTTTTGTGTGTTTGATTAGTAGCGGTGGTCCATCGCCTTTGACCCGCCATTACAAACTTTTAGTTTTAGTTTCGGAAGCGTCCTGATGCTACAGTTGTTTTCTGTCTCTACGATGGCTTATAGTTGTAGTGTAATGAAATGAATACCTTTTTTGTTTCACCAAGCTGTAACAAGATGAACTTCCGTATCATAATTATCCTGCGATATGGTAGTCGTCAAGGAGTCTGCTGCTAACCATCTTCTTTGCCAAAAAAAAAAAAAAAAAAAAAAAAGAAAACGCATTGCGCACAGGACATCTTCGCCGCCGGCAGCGAGACATCGTCGACGGTTTTGGAATGGACGATGGCGGAGCTCATTAGGAACCCGAAGGCCATGTAGCGGGCAACAGCCGACGTGCGCGGCGCCTTCAGCTTACGCGGCACGGTGACCGAGCAAGCGCTCGGCGAGCTCCGGTACCTACACCTTGTCGTCCAGGAGACGCTCCGGCTGCACGCGCCCGTGCCACTGCTGCTCCCTCGGGAGGCCCGCGAGCACTGCCGCGTCCTCGGTTATGACGTTCTGCCGGGCACCACGGTGGCGGTAAACGCCTGGGCGCTGGGCCGCGACGAGCGGTACTGGCCCGGGGACCCCGAGGAGTTCCGGCCGGAGCGGTTCGAGGAAGCCGGCGATGTGGACTTCAAGGGCACCGACTTTGAGCTCCTGCCGTTCGGCTCCGGCAGGAGGATGTGCCCGGGAGTGGCGTTCGGGCTCGCCAAGGTTGAGCTCACGCTGGCGAGCCTCCTGTTTCACTTCGATTGGGAGGCGCCTGGCGTGGCCGAACCCGCCGAGCTGGATATGACCGAGGCGTTTGGCATCAACGCTCGCCGGAAGTCTGGCCTCCTGGTCCGCCCTATCCTCCGTGTTCCGGTGCCTGGTGTCTAGCATCGGTGCTAGCTGCGCGGAAAGATTAAAGCTTAAATATATCTACGCTTTTGGGATTTATTGTTGGGATAATTTAGTGCCACGTCTTATGTTGCTCTCTATATGTACTGTATTGTAAAGGTTTTAAGCCAAGTTATAGAACTAGTAAAGTGACCCCCGCGGGGTACTAGTATCAACAATCTAGCTAATACTGTATTGCATAATATAATACTTGATGTCTAATTAATTTACTTTTCCCTAATGTCGTCACCAATATTATTATTATTTTCCATTGGCACTTTCGTAACAACAATAATGCATCAAAATTTATAAACTTATATATAGCTATTTTTGGTTATTTTTCTAATGGTAACGATGGATAATTTTCAAATTGAGCATAGCTCGGATAGTTAGGTTCCTTGTGGTGGAACGAGCTCATCATCACCCGGGTTCAAGTGACCGACCTAACGCCGGTGTTGCATTTTATGACCAATTATTCGTTTAGTGTGAAGCGATGTACCTGTCAAGAGCGAAGCGTTTATGGTGACTTCATAAATCTCAAGCTTAGCAGTCGTGAATCTCAAGATCAGTTGTTTAAGTTTTTTGTACATGTTTACATGGATGATTACTTGTATATGCGTGTGTCTGCATTTGTACAGTATTTTTTTAAAAAAAAAACATCAAGCGCTTTTGTGGATTGTAAATTTGTAATACGTAACAATTCTTTGTAGCTTTAATGTGAACCAACTATAACTATGGTGAAACAAAAGTCAGGCGTTGAGACGCCTTATTAAACCGCTCATAGTTCTTTTTATCTTCGTCACAATCCCTAAATGGTAAAGTCCAAACGTAATGCATTAGAACTAATTATTTGTAGTCCTTAAAACATAAGATGAGAGTTAGCTTTTCCTTCTCGTAATTTGTTATCTCGATCTAGTTGCTCTCTCCCCTACGGCGGGTGTTCATCTGAACTTTTTATACAGCAACGGCCGAGATGAATGGACTCGATTCCGCTGCATCCCTCCACGATGTTCTTCCTCAGCACTTCCTTGTCAGTAGTTGGGTAGTGTCCCCAGGGGCGGAGCCAGGATTCGCTAACAAGGGTGCTGAGCCAGGATTGGCTAACAAGGGTGCCGATCGAGCCAGGATTGACTAACAGGGGTGCTAGAATAGTCAAACATACGCTTGCTTAATCAATCTTTGGTATTGATCAAATGCAAACCTAGCTAGTATTTCCTTTGGACAGGGGGTGCTGCATCATCCCCAGCACACCTTGTGGCTCTGCCCCTGTGTCCCCTATCTTCTTTTGAACTTAAACTCCCCTCTTTTAGCCCAAATTTCACCATCTTGGATTTAGTGTTGGTGGTAACAATTGCATGCATTTCATTAGCAAGTACTGAAGAAATGCTTTCTCGAAAAATTGTATATAAATTTGACCACCCTCAGAATTTATGTTGTACATTGTGGCTCAATCCCTGCTCACTTTCCTTTGCTTTATAATGTGTTTATGAATCGTGACATTTTAGTACCTGGCCTAGGAAAGGTTTATCAGAGAGTGGTCTGTCCCACAGATGCTGAGACTATAGACAATTGAGCCCAATACCCTTCCGGCCCAAAGTTCCTGGAGCGGTGCACATCGTACCATCTCCACTGTACTGTAGCTCGCTTCTGCATATAAACTCAGGAACATCAGAAAGGGTAAACAAATGTGGTGCTGAACAGAGAATGTAGACAACGAAAACAAATGCCGACCTTTCAGAAGCTTACAGCCCCGGCAACGTATCCTATAGAAACTAACTTGGTGTGCAAACTATGCAAACTCCAATCACAATGGCTGGATCCTCATCCGATGGTCAGATTGAGAGGTGGGAAATTTTATCACTTAAACCCTCCCACCATTAGCTTTGTTAATCCCAATTTTCCTAATTAGCCCATGCAAACGCCACAGGAGGGACGGAGGCTCGCCGCCGTCTCTGTTTTCTCGCGAGGCGCCTCCTCCTCGCGGTTCGCCAGGACGCCGCCATCGACGGCGCCGCCTGGGACGACCTCCTCTCAGCAAGTGCCCAACATGGCATGGCGGCCATCGGAGCCGAGCGAGCACGCCGAGCAGCCGCCGCCATGGATCGCGGTTCGCCAGGACGACGCCGTCGCCATGGATCGCGAGGACGCGGCCGCCGAGGATCGCTTGAGCCGCGACGAGCCACCACGCCATGGCGCCTCCTGTCTTCACGACCTCCTCGCGCCCGGAATTGGACGCCGTCATATGTGGAAAATGAATGAAAAAACTGATTGCAAACAATTATAATGAAAAAACTGAATGCAAACTAATGGGAAAACTGCATGAAAAATGAGACACAAATGACCATGAATGTCATATCTGATCATAAAATTCAGTGACACAATGTATATCCGCAACACTAGATCTGGTGGCACACAAAAATTCACTGACACACTATCTAGTACAAAATAAGTGTTGCCAATCAACCATCAACATTATGTGGGCAATTTCGTGCATCATGATCTGTTACTATTTGCTTGCATTTTCGACACTTCCGTTTCCTTGGTACCTTCTTCTCCTTGCTCTTCTGAATTCTTTTGCATCGCCCTTTGGACACGATATCAGTTGGTGGATGTATCTGGACTTCATGTGGAATTTTGCTACCAAGGAATGTTTCAAACTCATCCTGTTTACTAACTGTAGCTGCGGGAACGATCTTTTGGAGAGGTTCTACTAGGTTCAATAAACTGGAACACAAAAAGTCAATCGCTGGTTCAGAGTTCTTGGCCATTTGGATTAGATCTTCAAACTTGTTGCGTGAATCTGAAAATTTTTTTTCGCATTGCCACCTCCATAGGATCTTTAGCCTTTTCGTCCAGAAGGTTGCCTTCATCATCAAAGAACATTTCTCTGCGAAATCAAATATCTGATCAACACTATAACCATACAAAACAAAACAGTCATACAAAAAAAAAACAGGGGTACAAACTCACCTTTTACATTTTTTCTCCCATCTCTTCATAATGTAAGTCGATGGTATCTCATTTTGCTTCTCAGCTCTAAGCACTTGTATGATATGACGACATGGGATGCCGTAGGACTCGTATAATTTACAGGAGCACATACCAAACATGTTTGATTTGTTCATCTGAACAACTCAATCTTTTCCAGATTGGCTGCTAATGGTGAAAGATTTTATATCTTCACACTCTAAAATACCTTGAATGATGCAATGGTCTCTCGCAGCTACGATTTGTTCCTGAAATTTTAAGAAAACTTCATGTGTGTAAATCACACTACATTGCTTCTCAATGCCCCATGGTGTCATCAATTTAGGAGTGCTGTGAAGACTTGTATTATCGGCTAGCAACTCCTCTTGACGCTGGCACTCCAAAGCTGTGTCAAACCTTAACCAAAACTCAACAAAGGTCAACTTTCTACAAATGAAATGATTAAAAAAAGAATTTGCACTCTCTGATCGTGATGTAGTCCTAAGCATTCCCACTAGAGGTATGTCCAAAAAGTATACCGGAATCCACGATTCGCGAATGGCAAACCTAGTGGAAAACCAATCATTTTCTGTGAGTCCATAATCTGTTATGATGGAATTCCATTGTGACACAAAATCATCTGAATTCTCGGTCCCGCAAACACACTTGTTTAGTCTTTTCCAAAAATCTTCATCTTTTCTTATATTGGGCCCGACCTTCTCAGGTACGTTATCCATGATATGCCACAAGCAAAATCTATGTGCTGTATCTGGTAGAATCTCAGCAACAGCAGCCTTCATGCTTGCATCTTCATCTGTTGTGATTAGATGAGGTGCTACTCCACCCATAGCCTTAAGAAAGGTCTTAAACAACCATACATATGACTCGATCTTTTCATTTGCTAAGAACGCTGCCCCAAGGAAAACACTTTGCAAGTGATGATTGACTCCTGTAAATGGCACAAATTTCATGTTATACTGGTTGGTGGTATATGTTGCATCTACCGAAATCACATCACCAAAAACACTATAGTTTTTCCTGCATAAAGCATCTGCCCAGAATACACGAACAAGTCGTCCTTGTTCATCCACCAGAAAGTCATAAAAGAAAGCAGGATTTACTTCCTTCTTTCTCTCAAGTTGTGCCACAAACATTTGTGCATCTGCATCCTTGATTTTGGTTCTGAGGTCACGATAATAATTTTGCAAATCCCTCTTTGTGCACCCAACATTCTCAAACCCACCCTCACTGACATGGAGAAGTCGATATGCCTGTGAGGTGCCAATGCTAGCCTTATGACAATTGAACAAAGTACTCTTAGCCCTCTCACTGACTTTACGGTTGGATCTTAGCAAAGGCTTCTTATCTGGCGACACAAAACCATGGCTGTGCTCCTTTTTTTAGACGAAAGGCCTTGGCCCTGCTTTATTGAAAGCAAATTTGTCCACTGGGGTTACCAGTTTACACGGAAGTGAACGGTTACATCGCAGAAAGAGAGGGCAAGAAACATTATGCTCCTCTAGACATAGCTCTATCACTGCAGTCTACTTAACTCTACTCCTCACACATAGAAAGCTACCACACAGGGGTACATCAAAGTTCTTAAAACCTGTCACCAAAACAACGAACCACACCATTAGCCTATTCCAGTTGGAGTGGGATTGCTGGAATTCTTCAGCTGCAGATTCTTGATTATCTTCTTAAGCTTTGCTTCCACGTCCTTCATCTCTGATCGACCTTCTTCCTTAGTGAGTATACTCCATCGCTGCATCATATACAAAGCTTTGTAAGCGGCAGAGATAGGAGTGGAGATGACCTTGTCGTTGAAGACCAGGTCGTTTCTCATAAGCCATAACGTCCATGAACAAGCTGCTAAGATAAAAAGGTTAGTTTGTCTGTCATGATTATTATGGTTTGTTATTAACATATCTCTATAGTTTGTCAGAGAACAAGGTACAGACGGCCAATTTCCAACATCTCTCATCACATACCATAGGTAAGATGCCACTGGGCAAGTGAATATAATATGGTTAGCTGTCTCAATCTCTCCACACATTTTACATTCCTTTGGTCCCTTCCATTTCTTCTTGATTAGTTGATCACAGGATTGAATCCTGTCTTTATGTAGCTGCCACAGAAATATTCTGATTTTCATCGGGATTTTTAGGTGCCATATCTCTATCATGTCTATATCCATCACTCCCGGGTGCAAAATGGCTCTGTACAACGACGATGTTGTGAACTGGCCTGATTTTTCAAGTGCCCACTTCACTGAATCTGCTTCTTCGGTTAGATTAACATTTTCCAGTTTTTCCATTAAGCTTGACCACTCTTCCAGTTCAGCTTCAGTCAGGTTTCTTCTGAATTCAATCTCTGGTGTGCCTTGGGAGAGTGTTTGATAAACTGTAATGTCTGGATATCTGCATTTTTTGTATAGATTCAGGTATGAAATCTTCAAGGGTCACTGACTCAACCAGCAGTCAGTCCATAGTTTAGTCTTTTTACCATTGCCCACTATGTACACAGCACCTCTACTAAAAAGATGTTTAACTGAGTGTAGACCTCTCCAGAATTGTGATGAGTTTACAACTCTACTATCAACGAAGCTGGCTTCCCCCATGTATTTGGTTCTCAGCAGGTTACAACATAAATTCTGCACTCCATTTTCTAACTTGAAAATCCACTTATTCAGCAGACAAGCATTCATGGTCTTTGTTTCAGTAAAACCCAGTCCTCCAAACTCTTTCAAAGTAGCCAAAGCATCCCACTTGATCATGTGATACTTCTTTTTATTGTTTTGCCCATGCTAATAGAAGTCAGCTTTATCTGTGTTCATCTGGTGATGTATGCCATCTTGTAGCAGATAGATTCCCATTGTGTAATTAGGTGTTGAGCTCATGCTGGATTGTATGAGGATAGATTTCCCTCCATAGGATATGATTTGGCTTTGCCAGGTGGGAAGTCTCTTCTGCACTTTTATGTTGATGTATCTAAACTCTCCTGTATGGAGTTGTACATTGCTGACAGGGATACCCAAATACTTGATTGGCAGTTTCCCAACATTGCAGTTGAAAATGGAAGCAACTCTATCTCTTTCATTGTCGTCTGCACCAACAACAAACACTTCACTCTTTAAATAATTGATCTTGAGGCCCGACATTTTTTCAAAACAGTATAGGAGGAATTTTGTATTTGTAATCACCTGATCATCCATCTCTATAAAAATGATGGTATCATCTGCGTACTGCAGATGGGTTAAACCACCCTGAACTAGGTGCGGTATCAATCCTCTAATAACTCCTTGTTCCTTAGCTCTAGTCAACATAGCATCAAGTGCATCCCCAATTAGATTGAAGAGAAGGGGGGATAGTGGGTCTCCTTGTCTGACACCCTTAAAAGTTCTAAAATACTTTCCTAGCTCTCCATTTATATTCACACAAACTCTACCATTTTCAACTATCTGTTGGATCCATGATATCCATTTTCCAGGGAAGTGTTTCCTTCTCATTATTTCTGTCAAGAAACTCCATTGTACTTTGTCATAAGCCTTTTCAAAATCAAGTTTCAGAATAACACCTCTTTGTTTCTTAACTCTGAGCTCATGTAAAGTTTCATGTAGCACCACTATGCCATCAAGTATACTTCTGCCTGGTATAAAGGCTGTTTGATTCCCACTGATAATACTTTCAGCCACACTTGTCAATCTCAAAGTGACTACCTTGGTAAAGATTTTGTAGTCAACATTTATCATGCATAATGGTCGGTATTGTCTTATGTTGTTAGCCTCTTTCAGTTTAGGGATGAGGGTAATAACTCCATAATTAAGCCTACTGATATTCAGCTCACCTCTATAAAAAACATTGAACATCTCCATAAAATATTCTTTCAGGTGGGGCCAAAAGGCTTTGTAGAAGTCTATAGTCAGACCATCTGGGCCTGGGGCTGTGTTTGGTTGTGCTCCTCAACCATTGAAACTATTTGATACTTCTTCTCACTGTCAAGCTTGACAACAATATGTGCCGGACAACCACATCTGGTTTCCATCAGTATCGGTGACTTTCTTTTTTTTTTCCAGATTCATCACTAGCATTTGTTACGTTCTTCTGACTGTACCCTTCCCTTGAACAATAATACCTGTTGAATAATATTTCCTCATTTTCCTTCTTGTGCTGACCAATACGAACAGAGAAACCAGCATCATGTGCATACGACTTGTAGAATTTCTCCACATCTGTGAGAGTATCAAAGATCATTCCAACCACTGGCTTCAATTGTTCTTTGCAATTTGTGTTGCCTGTGTCACTTGTTTCCTATAGAAGTGTAAAAATTGTATGATCAACAAACCAAGGAGAACTAGTACTGTGTTCAAATGTTCTTTGCAACTCACTGCTATACTCGAAGAATATTTTGTCCGTGGTGTGCCTGGATGTTCAAGGTAGGCTCCAACTCCTGCGTCGATGGCCTCAATGGAGACAGAATCCATAGCGGCGGCGGCGGAGTCGATCTCCATGGCTGCACCTGGACGCATGAATGAATCACCCGTACGTACGTTTGTATAGACATGCACGATTTTATGAATGAATCACCCGTACGGACGTACCCATACCTGCACCGGCGGCGGAGTGTGAAGACAGGAGGCGTCCATGGCGTGGTGGCTCGTCGCGGCTCAAGCGATCCTCGGCGGCCGCGTCCTCATGATCCATGGCGACGGCGTCGTCCTGGCGAACCGCGATCCATGGCGGCGGCTGCTCGGCGTGCTCGCTCGGCTCCGATGGCCGCCATGCCATGTTGGGCACTTGCTGAGAGGAGGTCGTCCCAGGCGGCGCCGTCGATGGCGGCGTCCTGGCGAACCGCGAGGAGGAGGCGCCTCGCGAGAAAACGGAGACGGCGGCGAGCCTCCGTCCCTCCTGTGGCGTTTGCAAGGGCTAATTAGGAAAATTGGGATTAACAAAGCTAATGGTGGGAGGGTTTAAGTGATAAAATTTCCCACATCTCAATCTGACCATCGGATGAGGATCCAGCCATTGTGATTGGAGTTTGCATAGTTTGCACACCAAGTTAGTTTCCATAGGATACGTACCCTACAGCCCCAGCTCCGTGAGAAGATTGTGCCACCTTGGTGTCTCCGCGTCAAATCTGTAAGTCACCTTTGTCACCAAAGCTCTGCTGCCTCCAACCTGCGAATCCAAGATCATGGTTACAGGTATGAATATTGTAAGTTTTTCAGAAGATAGACATAAATACAAACCTTATCATACAATAGGTCTAAATTTTACTAAGGGCCAGCATAAATTGGTTAACTGCGAATATGTGTAGAAGACAAACAAAATGTGTCTTTTTATTTGATCAACAGAAATGTTCTGTGCTTTCAGTCATAAAATGAAGCTTACACCCTGAATTTAGTCCCTAAAGTAAAGATACATGTGCCCTCCCCTAGAGGTGAGATGTTAGAAACATTACCAATCTTTCCCTTAGCCCCAATGTTTAATTTGGTAACCTTGCCTAATTAGCTAATGAAGACGCAAGGCTAACGAAACAAACGACATCCTAAGGATAATTAGATTTTACTTAGGGTAACTAATAGCTATAGTGGAGAATAATCATTTTCTTATTCAAGCATAACACACAGTTGTATATGAGGTAAACAAAAGAAGGCAAGTGTCTTACAGATCTGAGTTGTTGAATGGCCTTGTATAGCAACTTTCATGGAACAACTACATTAATAGCATAATAATCCACTTCAATTTTGCCATCAGTTCTGTAGACATGACTTACAGTTGGGCCCTGTGAACATCAATATGAAGCCAACGGAGTCACAAGCATGAGTTAGACATAAAAATTCAACCTGGAAATTGAAAACTACTGCAGCAACACCTAAAATCTTGATTAGGTTCAACCTCATTAATTAATTATAGAATTTGAATAATGTTAATATGAATTCCACATGAAATGGCCAATACTTATATAACTGAAACGATAGTTCTCTCCATAGCTAGTTTAAATATTCAAAATTATACCTGTAATCCACATAGGAATGTTTGGCTAACTCTCTGTACTGCTTCTAAAGGACTACTGGCCCTTATGTTTGCTGTGACCTGTGATAATGACGGAATAAGAAATTAAACCAGTAAAATAATATTTATGTGTACATAAGCTGTATGGAGAAATACCATCAGCTCCGAGCTCGCTCTCAGGTGAGCCTCTAAACTTTGAAGTACGTTGAAAATAGCCTCCAGTACACCTTCACGCTTGTGAAGAGACCTCCTACTTGCTACTAGAGTGGCCTGCATAGAATAGGATGTCATAAAACGAACAACTTTTTTCGCTGCCAAATGAAACCTCAAAAGTGTGTGTGTGTGTGTGTGTGTGTTTGTGTGTCTTGTGTCTGTTGTGTGTGTGTGTGTGTGTGTGTGTGTGTGTGTGTGTGTGTGTGGGTATTGTGTCTTGTGTGTGTCTGTGTGTGTGTGTGTGTGTGTGTATGTGTGTGTGTGTGTATTGTGTGTCTGTTGTGTGTGTGTGTCTATTTTGTGCGCGCGTGTAAGGATGTGTGCCCATTTAAGCAAGGGAAGGAGGCTACCTGACTTTCTAAAACCACTCCACCTTCGATTTCCTTTAAATTATTTTCGCGCAAGGTCGCGCCGCTACTCACCAGGTCCACGATGGCATCAGCCATACACATCTTCACAAACAAATAGGAAGTTAGTGACATCAGATAAGAAAGTCAAATATTTCAGTATTCCCGACAATTGTGTTCGTCATCATGTCAAGTGCAAAATTTCGTACATGTCATTTTCTAAATATGAAACATATATAGTTCACATACAGAACTATGTCATCCATATCAAGCTAGAGCACGAGCAAGAAAGGCGCAGCACTACGCATAATAACTGGTGACATCCTAATTTGATAAGAGATAAATGATGACTAATGTATATATTGCCAAAAGTTGGCACATAACTTTTTTCAAGAATAATAATATTTAAGTACTACAGCGAGGCAGAAATGGACAGCCTCGACAATTGCATAATCCAGATTTCAAATAAATACGTAAGAGTGGAACATAAAAAAATGACACGGAACATCGTAGAGAATGAAAGAAACACGATAAAAGAGAGAAATCTCACAGGAGGGTATGACTCAAGAGCTCCATCCGCAGATAATAACTTAACATGCTTAAAATCATTCTCTTTCAAGAACTTAGCGCCTAGCTGCAGAGAACAATAGCAAAACGTGAGTTAATCATCAGAAAACAATGTTGACAAGTGGGTATCACATTGATTGTTTGGGTCCGTCATGTTACCTCTCCAAATCCTGTAACGACACGCAGAGGTCTCTCTTCTGTCCATTCAGACATGTTTCGCAACTCCTCTAGTGAATCTATGTTTTTAAAAATGCCTTCCTTAGGTACCTAGTCACACAGGATATTAAACTTCAAATCAGAATATAAAGACAAATACTCATAAGGTAATTGGATAACAACATACCGCAAGGGATAAACGACAGTGTCCAAACTCAAGAGCATCATGAACAACTACTAAATCATCATTTCCCTGTCACATAAATAATATATTAAATAAGTGTAAGCAGTAATCAGAGGAAAGTTTCAAAATATAAAGTTCATATGTTGACTTAACAGAATTTCGTATAATCCCTCCATTTCACATATATAAAGGGTACACAGCCATCATGTAGGTGCGTTTGGATTCTAAGCAATAACCATCTCAGACTTGCTTAGCAAAGGTAGGGATTTGGTACTAGTGAGAAAATCTATCTTTGGAGGGCTACCTAGCACTAGTACAATAAGGGCCTGCAGTGACGCAGGCCTTAAAATTTTGGTGGTGGACGCCTGGCCTAGCGTCACTGCAGGCCATGGCTCGGGTACTGTAGCGCCTTCAGGTGGTGGACAGAGTGAAGCAATCATCGAGGTCCCACTTCGGTGGCAGTAAAAGTGACATCGACGTTGTCTGCCACTGAACATTATCCATTAGAGGCGGTCGGAATGACGTCACGGGCGACCGCCACCTGTCGAAGTAACAAGAGTGGCGGACGGTGACGTTGCTTCGTCCGCCACTCATGCTGACGTCACTCTCGTCCGCCACTTAAATGGGTTCACATTTTACACCAAGGTAAGGATAATAAGAGCCAGTGCCAAAACAGCGGGATAGTAACATTTGCAGAGAACAATGAGGGAATCAGAAACACATATTGTGGATACATTGAAGAGATTTCGGAACTCAACTATGGAATGTCTTTACATATCCCCATCTTCAAGTGTATATGGGTTAAGCATCCACAAGGGGTAATGGTGGATGATTACGGCTTCACAATCGTTGACTTAAAACATGTTGGTCACAAGAATGAACCTTGGATACTACCTGAAAATGTGGCACAAATGTTTTATTCACCTGACCCCGCCACAAAGAAGCACATCGTCGTGTCAGGAAAACAAAGAATCGTTGGAGTTGAAAATGTTACAGATGAAGAAGAGTACAACCAGTTTGACGAGGTGCCCTTCTTTGCAGATACAACACGGATAGCTCTAATCGAAACAACACTAGACTATTCACGCGTGGTGCCCTACCTACGCACAGATTGCAAGGGAAAAGTAGTTCAAGGCTAATTTTAGTGGTGTTAATGAGTCTGATGTATCCTATTTAATTTTAATTATCATGTGTTTGTAATATATATGTTACTAATGAGAGACGCCCTTAATATATGTACTAGTTATCATCCTATTTCAAATGTTGACATTATGATTTGAATTTTAAATGTGAAATTTTGTATGTATTAATTATCTATGTATTAAATTTTGTATTTATCAAATTAAGAAGCTCCCCATCTTGAGCTCAATGCAAGGACTACATGGCTCTGAGTTGTCGATACAGTTGTTTGTTGACTGCAGTTGTGTTTAATAATTTTGTTGTTGCCCCATATATCAACGTAGTTTAGTTACATATGTTGTAATTTGCCATGGTACTTTTGCTCTTCAGTTGTTCCTTAGGATTTGGACTATGCATATATGTGCATTATATAGGAGCGTCTGTTATGACTTTGGCCCTTTTTTAACATTACCCCTTATTATTTATGTTTGCCTTTGCTCTGCAAATGAGTATGACAAATTGGGACTTAACTATAGTCAGTGGATTATATAGGTAATACTGCATGTGTGTTCAAAATAGATCCAGTTTCCTTTGCCATTTTTTCAACTTCTGTTTGCTCCTCTTTTCTCTCAATAAATCTATTAGATGACTAAAAGCGTATGGTAAACAGTTTACCGTAAACTGCTTGTTTCGAGGTTTAAAAAACTGGCATGATGCAAAAACATGGATGCTGGGTGCAGTTATGTCACAGTTTAGCTGGACTTCATTGCCAGAAAACTTAATTCCTACAATTAATGGAAGTGTTGCCTACATCATCGAATAAATGTTATCCAAATTTTCAATGATTAACTTACACTTTCCTGATATAAGTACACTTCATACATACTAAAATATGTCCGTACCTATCTATACCTTAAGTTTCCTTGTCGAGCGACTGAAAATATTAGTTTTCCAGATGACACTGAGCTTTCTATTTGGATTTCCCCCATTTTGCAGGTTGCTGTCTCAAGCAGGGGGTGTAAAACTTTAGGCTGTTGGTGAAACCTTTCATTTTTATTGATTCAAGTATAAAGTCGGGTTGCTTCCTATTGTCGTTGTTAATCTTATGCTGCTCACAATGGTAGAAACAGCGGAGACATTGTAGCGTGGCTTTGTTAGGCCATATAATTGAATCTAGTGTCTTCATGTGCCGTACACTGCTATTTACGTGCAGAAATTGCCATCCATAAACATGGTATTGGATGTGCCTTATTTTGGTTGATGTGCTGCATGTAAATTCACCTATTTTGTTGTGTGTATGTGATACAATGCTGCTGTCTGAGTTGTGTCCTTGATCTCTTTTAGCACTGATGTCTGAGTACCTTATTCTGCATCGATGATGATGGTGCATTCGACTGGCCAATACCGCCGAGACACGTCCTCCTCCAGTGTTTCATGCCGACGAACTTGACGACACCGCACCGCCACCGCCACCCTCTTCAATTGAATCACTAGAGAAACCTTAACAACTGTCACGGTCGTCACCAAGAACGACCACCGTGGGAGGACCTACCTGTATAAACCTATGAAAGAACAAAGCAGACGTCGAGATGCCGGGCCTCCCTCCTCAGCCGACAGCGAGGCCGCCGGAGACGAGGGGGCCGGCGTTTGCCTTTTTCTGAGTCGCCGCCGCTCGTGCGGGTTGGTGTCTCACGCGTGCACTATTTCTTTCTGGCCGAACTTTTAGATTGTGTCTATGAGATCTTCGCACACTCGTCTTGTGATGTAAATATATATGTGTTCCATTCCTCATGACTCGGATGATGTGGACCTTGGTGAGGGTAACTGGGACAACTCACGTTGAGCCATGGTACGGTGGGCCATTGGAACAAGCCCAAACAATTCCTGAAAATATTCACCCTACTGGTATGAGAGAAAGAGCAAGGTAAACAGGAAGAAAGGGTTATATCATGCCAAAACGAGGTAGTTGCACCATCTGAAACAGTAGCAGTTGTCAAACAATGGTAGACTGCAAGGTCTTCATTGATGACCTTTGTTCCATCAGAAAGAATGTTTGAGGTGTGAAAGCTGCTAATGTTGTGGGACAGATCGTGCAGTAACGAATTCTTCTAATTAAGGAGAGGGGCTGGTTGATGGATTTGAGAGGAACCATATAGTTGCAGACAAAGGGATCGAGTAGACGATGGCTCTCGATCGGACCTCCATCAACTACGACTTCATGCTGCAAGGGGAAACTAACAAAGGGGATGACGACTTGGCTCGTTCCGACTAGTTTGGCAGTAGTGCTGCTACTCTCATAGGACTTGGTGGCATTCAGACTCTACCTTGTAGGTTGTAGCACCTTGCTTCACTACACGTTTGATTGGAGCGCAGTTTGGCAAACGTCACTGCACGCCACCAAGTCCTGTGATGCATATTTTTAAACATTGATTGAATACATGCACCTCTCAACAACACAATTCGCAGCCTACAAACTATCTGAGTCTAGCACGCCAATTGCCATTTTGATTCCCCCAACCCCCACCCCAACTGTCTAGTGTTATTCTTGAATTATTTCTGAAGCTTCTTTACAAATGCACGACATTCTGAGGCAAGGAACTTGGTGTGTGAGGTGACACTACCAAACCACTGCTGAAGTATCCCCAAATTATGAAATTTGCATTTTTTTTTTCATTTCCTATCTCTTTTCCATAAGAGAGTACTAACAACCAACTTATCATCATCTAGAGTGTGTGTTAACCTGAACCACACCTCTACACGCATTCCCTGTTTTTGGTAAACACCGTGCTCCAATTGACAAGACGTGCCAGTGGGTGCTGACACTGACCAAACCTACACGCGTCAAAGATGAGTGATGGGGATTTAGAGAGACGACCAGAGCGGTAAAAAGTTCCTTTTCTGCCGCGCTAGATCTTTCCGCGGCTCCAAGGTACCGTCCCTGAGGTCAAAAAAAAAAAAAAAAAAGGTACCGTCCCTTCCGCCACAGTTCCTGACGGATCATCTTTGGATTTCTTGTACTACCACACTGCCTTGCCCTGTTCTTAGTTCTCACGATTCCTCTGGTTTAAACGACATAGAAAAAGAGTAATGCTCAAACATAATATAATGCCTATTTTAGTCATAGACTGTGCACATCAGTAAAAAATAAATAAATCAAATTTGAACGACATCTTGCTTTGATTGTACCTCGGGAAAAATTGAAGGCGTGTTGTGCGAGTCAAGGCGTCAAAGCAGTCAGTGGAGCGTCCCTTCGACTTGCGCGCCCGGCACCTATAACTGAACAGTAAGGGCGGCCCACCTGATGATCTTTCCCACAAGCGGCAGCACGCTTGGTCTTCTACTTCTCCGCCGGCGGATGATAACACTCGGCAGCCGCCGCCAGTGAAGGTGGGAAGAGTCGATAGTTGTCAGGGGTTTTAGCTTCTGCAATCTGTATGTCCATGCCCGTCCTCTAAGTTCGTATTTTCTCTTGTTTCAACAGGCCGAACCAGGAGCGCGCACACCCGTTCGACAGAATGGCTCAGGAGAGCAGGGCCAAGAAAGCGGCGAGGCCGGACCAGGAGGACCGGCTCAGCGCCTTGCCGGACGCCCCCCTCCAGCACATCCTTGGCTTCCTGCCAGCGCACGAGGTGGTGCGGACGAGCGTGCTCGCCCCACGCTGGCGCCACATCTGGAAGTCCGTTCGTCGCTTGCACATCACCAGTCCAGTGGACTGGGATGAAGATGAAGAGAACGACCTTGCTCTGTGCGATTTCGTGAGTCCCCTGTTCATGCTCAGAGGTCATGGGATTCTAGATGAGGTCAAGTTCGACTATGTTCCCAACTTTCATGAGCAAACCGACATTTGGGTCCGATATGCTTTGATGTGCCAAGCTTAGGTTCTAGCTATCCATACCCTTGGTAGTGTGATCACACTGGAAGACCATCCACTGGTGTCCAGAAATCTGAGAAAACTAGAGCTTACTGGTGTTTATGTGGAAGGCAAGTTCCTTGATTTTGCAAGTTGTCCAGCATTGGAGGTTCTTGAGATAATAGGCTGCCATATATACACAAAGAAGATACTGTCCCAGTCCATAAAGACTTTGCACATTGAGTCTAGCTATTTTGTCAGTAATGGCCGGATTCGTATTTCTGTTCCTAGTCTCGTTTGGCTGCAGCTAAATAATTTCAAGGGTAAAGCGCCTTTGCTTGAAAGTTTGCCATCATTAGAAACTGCATCTGTCAAGACTAATTGCTGGGTGATGGATTCATGTAACGAAGGTGATTCTGGGGAATGTTGCGGCACTTGTGCAGATTGTTGTGGTAATGATGATCATAAAGGCAGATGTGTGCTTCTTGGGGGTCTGTCAAGTGCTGTAAATCTAGAATTGACAGCTTATTCAGGAATGGTATGCAGACCTACCTCTTGTTCGTTCATAATGTGCAATGTTGTTATCTTTGTGTCACCTTGTCTAGATTTGTAAATTAATTTTTAACTCTCACCATTATGACTTATTATGTGCTGTATCATATGTTTTTACTATTGAGCTTTAGTTAACATAATTTTGAAACTTCTGTCAGTTCTATTGCACTTCATGTTTCCTTGTCACGCACACTAAAGAATTCCCTACATAATTCTTACCCTTTTGCAATTTGCTCAGTTTCTTTTCAGAAGAGATCTGAGCTGGTGTCCAATGTTCAGTAAGCTGAAGAAACTGTTGCTGAATGACTGGTGTGTGGCTGTTGACTTGTATGCACTAGTTTGCATCCTCAAACACTCACCCGTTCTTGAGAATCTGACTCTTCAATTACGTAGGGTATATTCTTTCGCACTGAAAATTTACTAAAATTTTGTGTTTTTTCCTGCATATTGATTTTATGGGTGAAATGTTTGTGTCAGATGCAGATGCTTCAATTTACAGCAGATATAGAGGGAAATGGCATGGAGAAATCAGCTGCTATATCAGATCGCCTCAAGATAGTTAAAATTAAATGTGAAGAGGTTGATGAAAGGGTTTGCAAACTTCTGAAATTTCTGAGCACACTGGACACAGAGGTTACTATCAAAAAGATTAAAAATTAAGATTCATATGAGTTAGGTAACTAGTTATGCTTCATGCTTCTATTTAACAAATTTGCATTATCGTTGAAATAAAAGCTGCTGAACTATGTGTACATGAGGGTAGAGTATCTGAATATTGTCATATCATAAATTGTCATTTTTGATAGGTACCCTTATCAATATTTAAGTTTATAACCGTGTCACTTGATGTCAATGAGAGTCCCAATTTCATCAAATTAAGCAACCTCCCAGTTTGAGCTCAATTCAAGTCACTACATGGATTTTAGTTGTCGATAAAGCTGTTTGTGACAGCAATTCTGTTTTATAATTTAGTTGCCACATATATGCAGAGGGTTTCCATATGTTGTAATGTGACGTAGTACTTGTGCTCTTCAGTTATTCCTTAGGACTCGGTATTCTGTATATATGAACATTCTATTGGAGGGTCTGTAATGACTTTGGCCCTTATATTTGTATATCACCCCCCTTTTTTTTTGTTTGCCTTTGCTCAGGTATTGTATCGATAATACTGCATGTGTGTTCATTCATTAGATCCAGTACCCTTTTCCGTTTCTTTCATCTTCACTGTTCTATCTGCTCCATATTTTCCTCAATAAATCAATTCTATGAATAAAAGCATATGATTGATTGCCTGTCTGGACGTGTAAAAAACCGGCGTGATGCCAAAGAAAAAATGGATGATGCCTGTTGTTATGTTACTTTTTAGCTGGACTTTGTTGCAAGAAAACTTCATTCAAACAATCAATGGAAGTGTTGACTACATCATGGAATACAGATCATCTTAATTTTTGAATGCTCCATTGATTGTTTGAATGAAGCAACTGAAAATTTAAAAGTAACTGAAAATTTTATTTTCCCAGATAACAGAGCTCACTCTTTTGATTTTCCCTCTTTTGCAGGTTCGTCTCAAGTAGGGGGTATGCTAAACGTTTGGCTTTTGATGGCCCTTTTGCTTTTTTTTTTTTTGTGATTCAACTTCTGTTAAAGTCAGGTGGCCTTCAATTGTCGGTGTTAAACTTATGCTGCTGGCAATGGTATAACGGAATAGAATTTTTTGCGTGGCTTGTACGGCTGTTTACGTGAAAAATTCACCTGATTTGGCTGATTACCTTACAGAAGCATGGTATAGGATCTATGCCTTGTTTTGGTTGATGCGCAATTCACATATATTTGCTGTGTCTGTGATAGAAAGCGGCTGCGTCTGGGTTGTGTCCTTGATCTCTTTTATCTGTCGTGATTTGTAATTTTATAACTACCAGAACCTCTTATCACCATTGGAGTGGACAATAAATTGCCACATGTTGCGACATTCGCAATTGCTGAAGTTCGAACACAAGATTGAGTACTGCGCCTAAATATTAATGTGATGTACCCTTATCCTTATTATGCAATGAAAGACTGGCAGGAAAAAAAAAAGAGCAGCAACCATGTAGTATATAACAATACAGACACGCTAGTCCAGGAACGTGAGTGATTGCAGTTTAGGTGATCCTAAGCGTAAATCAATAACGATATGTGTAGCAGTATTTTCCCGTGCTCCCTGCCATCTACTTGCGCAGGGCGGAGCATCTTTCCTCCGGCGAGGCGGCAATGGCACCTCTATCGACCGACATAATGCGTGGTACGAAGTGAGCCTTTTTTTTTCCCTACGACTACTAAAAAGGAGTAGTACGTTTTAGCAGCCTTACCATATCTCTCGCCCTGTTAGCTTCTCTAGCTCGCCGCTCGCATGATATGATGCTCATATGCGAATGCGACATGGAAATCACACGGCTCCGGAAGAACCATATGCACGAGTGCCCGGGCAGAGCTCAACATATTCGCAAAGGGTGCTCAACTACTAGGTACGTGCGTGTATATACAAGAGCTCGGCCGGAGCCCTGCACAGGTGCAAAGGAGCTCGGAGTACTGGCGGGAGTTTTTTTTTTTCTTTTTTTGGCCATCGAGTACTGGCGAGTTGGTTGTACCTCGGGAAAAATTGAAGGCAGGTTGTGTGAGTCGAGGCGTCAAAGCAATCAATGGAGTGTCCCTTCAACTTGCGCGCCCCGGCGGCCCCGCCACCTATATAACTGAGCCCCATCTTTCCCACAACCGGCAGCACGCTTGGTCTTCTTCTTTTCCGCCGGCGGATGGTAACACTCAGCAGCCGCCGCCGGTGATCGAAGCAAGTACCGTCAAGGTTAGAAGAGGCGATAGTTTGCCAGGGGTTAGCTTCTGCAGTTTGTATGTCCATCAGCCCATGTCCGTCTCTCAGTTCCTATTTCCTCTTGTTTCAACAGGTTGAACCACCAGCGCCCACCACCTGTTCGACAGAATGGCTCAGGAGATCAGGGCCATGGAGGACCGGCTCAGCGCCCTGCCGGACGGCCCCCTCGAGCACATCCTTGGCTTCCTGCCGGCGCACGAGGTGGTGCGGACGAGTGTGCTCGCCCCGCGCTGGCGCCACATCTGGAAGTCCGTTCGTCGCTTGCACATCACCAGTCCAGTGGACTGGGATGAAGATGAAGAGAATGACCCTTCTCTGTGCCATTTCGTCAGTCCCCTGCTCCTGCTCAGAGGTCATGGGATTCTAGATGAGGTCAAGTTCGACTATGATCCAAACTTCCATGAGCAAACCGACACTTGGGTCCGATATGCTTTGCTGTGCCATGCTCAGGTGCTCACTGTAAAATTATTTGGTTACAGCGGGATCACACTGGGATATCCTCCACTGGTCTCCGGGAATCTGAGAAAACTAGAGCTTACTGGCGTTTATGTGAAAGGCAAGTTCCTTGATTTTGCAAATTGTCCAGCACTGGAGGTTCTCAAGATGACAGACTGCGGAATAGACACAGAGATGATATTGTCCCAGTCCATAAAGATTTTGCACATTGAGTCTAGCTATTTTTACAGTAACGGTAACCGGATTCGTATTTCTGTTCGTAGCCTCATTTGGCTGCAGCAAAAAAATTTCAGGGGTACAGCACCTTTGCTTGAAAGTATGCCGTCATTAGAAACTGCGTCTGTCAAGCCTGCTCTCCGTCTGCAGGATTCATGTAAGGAAGGTGATTCTGGGGGATGTTGTGGCATTTGTGCTAATTGTCGTGGTAATGATGATCATAAAGGCACCTCTGTGCTTCTTGGGGGTCTGTTAAGTGCTGTAAATCTAGAATTGACAGCTTACTCAGGAATGGTACGCAGGCTTACCTCCTGTTTCTTAATGCGCAACTTTGTTAACTTTGGGTCAATTTTTCTTTTCTGGATCTGTACACTAGTTTAAACTGTCAGCATTATTACTTTGTTATATTCTTCATACCGTATGTTTACACTATTGAGCCTCAGTTGACATAAGTTTAGGGCTCCCTATCACTTCTATTGCATTTCACATATCCTTGCCATGCTCACTAAATAATTTCCTGTGAATACTTGCCATTGTGGAATTTTCTCAGTTTCTTTTCAGAAGAGACCTGAACTGGTGTCCTACATTTAGTAAGCTGAAGAAACTGTTGCTGAATGACTGGTGTGTGCATGTTGATCTATATGCACTAGTTTGCATTCTCAAATACTCACCGGTTCTTGAGAATCTGACTCTGCAATTGCGTAGGGTATATTCTTCTGCACTTTAAAATTACTAGCTGCTGCGTTTTCCTGTACATTTACTTATGGGGGAAATATATTTGTGTCAGATGCAGAGGGCTCAGTTTGCAGCAGAAATTGGGAGAAAGGACAGTTCCATGGAGAAATTTCCTATTTCAGAGCGCCTCAAGATAGTTAAAATTGAATGCGAAGAGGTCGATGACAGTGTCTGCAAACTTTTGAAATTTCTGAGCACATTGGACATAGAGGTTACTATCAAAAGGACTGAAAAAATAGTTGCAGATGAGTAAGGTAAGTTAACGCTTCATGGTTGAATATAACAAAAGTGCAATATCAGTTGACAAAAGCCACTGAACTGTGGTGTCAGTGTATCTGAATATTGTCATGTCATCAGCGAGTGGCCCAGTATATATTTAACATTATGTTACTAGTTCTCCTTGTCAAGTTTAACCATATCACATGATGTCAATGGGATCCCAATTTTTATCAAATAAAGAGACTCCCCAGTTTGGGCTCAATTGAAGGACTAATGGCTCTGCGTTGTCGAAGCATGTGGATTGCCATAATGCACATATGTATAAAGAGCCCAAATCCTAAGGAACAACTGATGAGCAAAAAAGTACCATGCCAATTATATATGTGCATTATATAGGAGCGTCAATTATCACTTTGGCATTTTTTATTTATATTACCCCTTATTATTTGTGTTTTCCTTTGCTCTGCATTTGAGTAGGACATGCGTACGTAACCTTATAGTCAGTGGTTTATATACGTAACACTGCCTGTGTGTTCACTCAATAGATCCAATTCTTTTGCCATTTTTGCATATTCTGTTTGCTCCTCTTTTTTCTCAATAAATCTATATTATATGAATGAAAGCATATGATTGACTGCTTCTTTCGAGGTGTAAAAAACTAAAACCATGTGACGCAAAAACATGGATGCTTGTTGCAGTTATGTTACTGTAGAGTTTAGCTGGACTTTGTTGCCAGAAACCTTCATTCATACAATATTGGAAGCGTTGGCTACATCATGGAATATAAGTTATCTAAATTTTCCAATGTTTGATTAGACACTTTCCTGCTATAAGTACAGTTCATACATATTTAAATATGTCTATAACTATCTATACATTAGGTTTACCTGTCCAGATGGCACTGAGCTCACTGTTTGGATTTTTCCCATTTTGCAGGTTTCTGTCTCAAGTAGGGGCTGCTCAACTTTCGGTTGTTGGTGGACCTTTATCTTTTTAATGATTCAAGGTTAAAGTCCGGTTGCTTCCTATTGTCGGTTTTAATAGCATGCTGCCCAAAATGATAGAAACTTAGAATTTGCAGCGTGGCTTGGTTAGGCCATCTGTTTGGATCCTGTTTGTCATCATGTCATGCTTTGCACTGCAGTTTAAATGGAGAAATTGCCATTTCATAAACATGTACTGGATGTGCTTGCTTCTGGTTCATGTGCTGCATATAAATTCACCTATTTTGCTTTGTATGTAGTTCAAGGCTGCTGTCTGGGTTGTGTCCTTGATCTCTTTTATCACTGATGATTTGAAATTTTAAAACTAGCTGAACCTCTAATCACTGTTGAAGTGGACAAAAAATTGCCACATGTTGCTAATTCACAATCCTAAACAAATACAAGATTAAGTACTGTGTAAATATGCTTGAGATTCCATTTTTCCAAACAAGCGAAGGGTTCAAGCTTCAGTATTTTTAATTTGTACCTCTATATAGATGATTATGAGAAACTTCATCACTATAGTTGAAAAAGCAGCAAACGTTATACCCAGGTAATTTGTTCCCGTTTCCGGTTGAAACGGTTGAAACCAGCAGTACCGATTTATTAACGATGTAACAAAGGGAGTTGACGGTTAACACCGGTTTCGTCCAAAGCACAAACTTGCCTCCTTACATGCAGCAGTTTCTTTTCGCCTTGAGCAAGCAGCACGGGAAAATTCTGGAGCTTCGTCGAATGACAATTCTGAAACTTCTTTTATAAATGTAAAAATGTATGGCAATATGACGCCACACCAGCGACTTGGTGTGAATTGATGCTACCAGACCAAATGCTTCGGTATTACCAAATTACGAGATTTTCTTCCTGGAGTACTATTCCCAAACCACAGCACTACACGAAATTTCCGTTTTTGATAGGCATTGTGCTCATTGACAAGACGTACCAGTGGATGCTGACACTGACCAAAGCTACACGCGTCAAAGATGAGTGATGGCCCCTCGCAAAAAAAAAAAAAAAAAAAAAAAAGATGAGTGATGGCCGGTACATACATGCACCTCTCAATGACACAACAAGCGTAGTCTGCTGAGGCTAATTCGCAGCACACAAACTGTGCTCAGTCTAGCACCCCTTTCTGAACCCCACCCCGCCCCAGTGTCTAGTCTTATTCTGGAATTATTTGACTAGCTAGTGCCGACATAATTCTGAAGCTTCTTTACAAATGCACGACATTCTGACGCAACGTAACGTTTGCCCACGCCAGCAACTTGGTATGTGAGGTGACACTACCAAAAAACTGCTGAAGTATTCCCAAATTATGAAATTTGCACCTTTTTCATTCCCTATCTCTTTTCCATAAGAGAGTACTAACAACCAACTTATCATTATGAAGTGTATGTTAACCATAAACCATAACTCTACACGCATTCCCTGTTTTTGGTAGACACCGTGCTCCAATTGACAAGACGTCAAGACGTACCAGTGGATGCTGACACTGACCAAACCGACACGCGTCAAAGAGAGTGATGGCCGGTGCACAGGATTTAGAGAGACGGCCAGAGCGGTAAAGTTTCTTTTATGCTGCGATCGACCTTTCCCCTGCTCCAAGGCACCGTCGCTTCCGCCACAGTTCCTGACGGATCATCTCCGGCGATTGGACTTCGGCCGGCAAGGCAGAAGCCAAGGCCGTGAAGAGGTGAAGGTAAGTGCATCTTTGAATTTCTTGTACCACACTGCCTTGCCCTGTTCTTAGTTCTCACGATTCCTCTGGTTCTGTGCCACCGTGTCCCGCGGCGCCGCCCACCTGTTCGAACGAATGCCTCACTCGAGCAGAGCAAGGGAAGCGGCGATGCCGAGCGGCGTGGATCGGATCAGCGCGCTGCCCGACGGCGTGCTGGAGCACGTTCTTGGCTTCCTGCCGGCGGACAGAGCGGTGCAGACGAGCGTCCTCGCCCGGCGCTGGCGCCACCTATGGAGGTCCATGCGACGCCTGCGCCTCGAATGTGACGACAAACACAAATGGCACATAGCTCATGGTTTTACCAAGTTCATGAGTGGCCTGCTTCTCCTCCGGAACACTGCCGTGGCTCATGATGAGGTCGAGTTCAGAGACACTCCAATCCAGGCTAAAGATGCTGCATGCATCAACATTTGGGTCCGACATGCTTTATCCTGCCAAGCTAAGAAGAAGCTCGTTATCCGTTTCTATACTTATTATGCGCGATTATACTTACCATGGTCGCCAGCCGAGTCGCCGCCATCTGCGAGAAGATTAAGGAACACCGCGACGTCGGGAAACCCATGAGCGCCAGGCACGCTGCCGTGATCTCCGCCATGATCGACGACATCGCCTCTGCCGATGACGCCGAGGAGATGCCCAAGACCGGCGGCAGGAGGAAGGCGCGTAGAGGCGCTGCCAGGTGGAACGAGGAGCTCTCAAGGCTCGACGAGACCAAGCGGGCGTCGTCGTCAGGTCCTGCGGGAACGGCGACGTCGGGGACATCCTGCGTGAGGCCTGCTTCATGGCCGCCGGCCAAGGCCACCCCTCGCTCGTCGGCTACAGCGGCGTCACGCCCACGCCAGCTGGCACCGCCGACGCCGACGAGTACTCCCTCGTCGCCGACAGCGCCGCCGGGCCGAGGACCCTCGCCGACGTGCTCCGCAATCACGGCCGGCCATTCCCGGAGACCGACGTGCGCCGCGCCATGCGCCAGCTGCTGGGCGGCGTCGAAGCCATGGCCGAGAGCGGCATCGTGCACCGCGACATCAAGCCCGCGAACATCCTCTACGTCTCCGGTGGCGGCGCCTTCGAGATCACAAACTTCGGCTCGGCGAAGCACGCGGCAGAGAAGGACCCGCAGATCCTGTTCGCAGGGACCAACGGCACCTTCAGGTCGTCGGGAACTGCAACCTGCTGCGCGGGCTGGTGCCGGAGAAGTGGCTCACGGCGGCCGCCGCCGCGCTGCAATGTCCCTGTTCACGGACAACGCCCTCAACGACGACGACGCGCTTCTTCTTTCGGCTGCTCTAGATACAACACACGTCCACTGTAGCGGCGGAGATCACCAGCGCGGCCACGGAATCGTGGTCAATGGTCTTGCAGATGGCTGTGTCATTTGCTGGGCATACGCTACACTTGCTTAGGCCCAAGGCATTTTAGAAGTGACTGTCGTGATTCAAGTATGTATTGCAGAACGTGTGTTTGTCGACAATGTAATACGTACGGAGTACTACTAATTAGCACATTGTGCCGGTTTTGTTATTACTAGCAATTGATTTCATTTTTTTACCTATATAATTATGGTGTTGGTTTGGAAGTATTGTTCGCTTGTTCTCATGGACTTCTCTAGGTCATCTCAAATGGCAGCACCATTAAATACTATCTCGAAAGTTCAATTTGTCTCCCTACACAACAACCTAAATAGCACCATGGCTTGTAAGATGGTTTCGCCACGCCTAGGATGGTTTGATAATTCTTTGTCAATTGTGCGATGGATGCCCAATTAAATCAAAGCAAGATTAGATCCTAAATACTACTCAGACTCTTCGGAGAGCGAATCAGTTGATCTGATTGGTGCTTGCTGTTCTCAATTCCTAGGCCATATCACAATGTTACAAAATAGTCGAATAAATTCAAACAGGGTTGCATCCTAGTACGGTTAGAGCCTCAGTAGCACCTCAGGTCCTGTGTTTGACTCCCGTGGGAGTAAATTTTCTATGATTTAACAGTGTCGTGCTTTCAGCGGTAGGCGACATGACCGTCGACGGTGTGGCGCCAGTGGTGACTTTGTCAGTCTCGAGAATTTGCCGGCTTTGTCTTCGAAGATGCTCATAGGTGTAGGGTTTGCGTATGTGCGTTTATAGAGGTGAGTGTGCTTGCGTTGTGAGTGTCTGAGTTTGTACTGTGTACGTAATTGCAAAAAAAAAAAAATGAATAAATTAATCCCCTTTTTCAACTGAACTCCATTTCAATAGAAAAATTATTCTCTTTGGGACAATTATGTCGTGGTGCAGTTTGGTTAAGTGGATACATGTGTTTTCCTTTCCAATCAATACTTTATCTGTGACATGTCAATTTTCTTTGGATACTTTTATGCTTTCTACAGGTTTCAGTTTAGACGAAGTGGAGATTTTGGAGGATTATAAGTTAGCGTTTGTGAAGCTTTGTTTCATCCATTCATATGGCAGTTCGCAAAGGAACAACTTATATTTTGTACCAGTATTATTAAATCATCATACTGATCTCTTGGAACTTATATATGTATCGTCTGCTATATTAATTTTGGTCTTGTATGTTCTATTGCAACTTATTTACCTTAATTATTACCTGGGACACTGCTCAAAACTTGTAGGGCCTTTGATCACCTGCGTGTATTTTGATTCAATTTCACATATGGGAACGCGCTGGAGCCACAGCTACAATCCTATTCATGGCACCTCTCTTGCCATAATGGTGCAAAATTTGTTCACTTAATCATATAGTTATATTGGAAATACAATGCGTCCTGGCAAACAAAACAAGTACTATGTTATGTTGAACGGGAGCTCTTAAATTTCCTAATTCATAGTAGTATTTGGGAGAAGTTCCTTTTTTTTAAAAAAATGTATTTGGGGAGTTCGAACCTGCTAGTGACGAGGGAACCACTGACCAATTGCATCTGCTTCAGATAGCTTCCTGAACTTTTCTAAACCCAAAGCCCATGAAAGCCTCTGCAAGGAGATACCATAGCGGCGGACCCAGGAATTGGTGACTGGGCATTAAAATTTGGTGAACGTTGATTCTCAATATGAACCTCCATATCGAAATTTGATGCGTCTTGCTAGCCCTTTCCCACAGAAAATGGAAGTCAAATGTCTTGGTTTTCTTCTTTTTCTATCTATAATATATTCAGACTATTGTTCAACAAAAAGAAAAAAGAGAACCAATTGGCATTTCGTTTTAGAACTAGCACTTGACTGAATCGAGGACTTGTAAACTAGAGGAGCTTATGTGATGTGACTTGCTCAGTCCTAGCAATGCAAAATGATGCATATATGTGGTATTGGTCAGTGTACATGATATTAAGGGATGAAAATAGACCAACAAAAGGTTGTTTCAAGACAGGGAGAGAAGAGCTTAGCTTATATATTTTGTGCAAACAGCTAGTACATATCTATATACTCGAATTTAACTCAAAATTTTGGTCATTCAGTTGAATGCCCTTGAAAATGCAGTGAGGTCCCCAATGAGTTACCACGGCATCAACGGCCATGTGGGAAAGCATGTTGGTCAAGGTAGACGGGTAGTAGCTAACGCCGTTGAAATCAATTTTATTGTTTTGACATACTGAAAGACGTTGTGAAACATATCCATATATTTATTTGGGGATAATCATAAACCTTGTATAATATTTCTTGTCTCATTATAATGGTCTCTGTCCCTCACGCGTAGGTTCTTCAGCCCATGATACACTAGTACAATAAGAGCCTGCAGTGACGCAAGGCAAAAAACTTTAGTGGCGGACGCACTTCCATCCGTCACTGTAGGCTCGCGCGGGGTACTCACCGTTTAGAACTAAGATCTTTTATGCTCAAACTCACGGTTAAAAGTGTGAAGAGGAAGTCAAACATCTGGCCTTGGTATAGAAAATTTTGTTTCAGAAAAGAAAAAAGTTTAACAAACTTTTACTGTGTATAAACGATGGCACCTTAGTTTGCAAACATGGAAAGGCGAAAAGTAATCACAAGCGAACCGTGAACTTAGGCTACGGGTCCCAAATGCAAGGTTCTCAATCCCGCGGTAAACCAGACCGGTTTTCGCGAAAACCGGAAAACCAGTCCGGTCCGGTTTATCCGGGACTCCGGTTTTTGAGTTTAAAATTTAAAAAAATTTAAAATTTGACAAAATTTGAAACAAAAATATGTAAAAAAACTAGATGAAATTTGCAACCCAATGGTGGAACAAGAACACAAAAATTCGATCGTTTGATAGGTCAAAAAAATCATGCAAGTTTTCTGGCTTGAAAAAGGAAGGGAAAAAAAGAAAAAACCCTTTTCTTTTTTCTCATTTTGAACTTGAAAGCTTCATCGATTTTTTTTACCAAGCAAACGATTGAATTTTCGTGTTTTTGTCACACTAATGTACTTCAAATTGCGTCTAGTTTTTTTACATATTTTTGTTTCAATTTTTCAAATTTTTAGTTTTTCTGCCTTTTTTTTAATTTTTCCTCTCCAAACCGGTTTTTCGAATTTCGGACCGGTTTTCCGGACATTTTGACCGGTTTACCGTTCATTTCGGATTTTTCGAGTTCAAATTTTGGTTTTTGAAATTTGTGGCGGTTTCTGACCGGTTTTCGCGGTTTTCGCGAAAACCGGTCATTTCGGTAGGGGCCGGTTTCGACGAGTGGTTCGGGATTTCAATCCTTGCCCAAATGTCGGAAGCCGATCAAAATTCCCCACCCGATATTCTCTACTGTGCGCAGGCACCGATTGAGCTCCGCCGCTCCATGCTGCCACCTCGCCCCCTTCATCTCCTTCCTCTGCCTGCGGCTCGCCTGCTCCGCAATCCCATCCCTGTTTCCCCGACTCCTCGGCCCGGATCCTCGCCTCCGCCGTCCACGTCCTTATGGGGCTGCAGGCGGTCAGTTGAGTTCTCCATCTTTCCCTCATTTCTTTGCCCGCTTTCCCCTCCACCTGCTCGACGGACTGGTACTGAGCCTACCGTCGTCGGCATTCCTGTTTTCTGTTGAGGCAACCTGCGAAGCCGCCGACGGGCTGGTGTGGTGCCCGCCCGCCCCGAGCACGACTGCCTTCTTTTCCAATCGCCGGCGCGCCTTTGAATCGGCACCCGCAACCTGTTCGACGGAATGCCTCCGAGGAGAAAGGGCAACGAAGCGGTGGCTCTGCCGGGCGCCGGCGCCGTCCACATAGACGCCCTCCCGGAAGGCATCCTCCACCACATCCTTGGCTTTGTGGACGCGCCTGAGGCTGTGAGAACGTGCATTCTCGCACGGCGCTGGCGCCACCTTTGGAAGTCTGCCACGGCCCTGCGTTTGTTCAGGACCAACCTGTCGGGCGTTCCAAATTTCATGGAACATCTTCTGCTTCTCCGTGGATGCTCCCCGTTTGACACATTCCACCTCTGTTTCCTCGATTTTGAGGACGAGGATGTCCCACACGTGAACCTCTGGGTCCGGCATGCGCTTCTGTGCAAAGTTCAGGAACTCATTCTCTCATCCACATATCTAGACTTTCCACTAGATGACCTACCTCTGGTCTCACAGAACTTAAGGAGCATAGATCTCGACTGTGTAGTATTGAAGAACAGTTTATGTGACTTCTCCGGTTGTCCGTCACTAGAACTGATAAGTATTGGGGACTGTGCTGTGCCCTGTGCCAAGAAAATCTCGTCCAAGTCTGTACAACGCCTGACCATAAGGAGTTGCAGTTACAACAAAAACCAAGGGTTCCGCACTCACATATATGCCCCGAACCTTGTTTCACTGGTGCTAGATGAAAAGGGATGCCCGGATCAGCTGTGCAGAACTCCTGTTCTTGACAGCATGCCCAAACTACAGGAGGCATTTGTGAGACTTTCTCAGAATAATGCAGACTGTTGCAGTTATGCTGATGAGTCTGGGAATTGTGGTGACGTGTATTGTGAATCGTGTTGTGGTATTGGACATGACAATAGCTGCCTATTGGAAGGATTATCTGAAGCCAAGAATTTGAAATTGATAGCAGAATCAAAAACGGTATGCTTACACTTCTGCCTGTAACATCTTTGTATTGTCCCATTATTTCTGTTGTACTGTATAGTTCATTGCTGAAAAATCATAAAGGTAACGTTTTTGCATGCTAGCGGAACCAACAAGTTTTCATTTCTTAATCATATTCAAAATCAGTATTTGTTGATCTTTTTTTCCCTGTCTGTATCTTTTCTAGTTTGTTTTCAAGAAGGATTTGAAGCAGTGCCCTACATTTAGCAAGTTAAAGACTTTGTTTCTCAATGATTACTGGTGTGTGGCGCCTGACTTTCTCGCATTAACTTGCATTTTCAAACACTCACCAATTCTAGAAAAGCTTGGACTGCAGCTTTTTTCCAAGGTATATATTTTCTAAACTACAACTGCTGCCTTCCTTATTCAGTTCTAGATTATTGATCAATCGTAATGAATACTTTTATTGACTACAGGGATCAAAACCTAAATTCAGAATCAAAGGAAGCCACAATCCAATGGAGTTGTCAGCTGCAACAAAGCATCTGAAGGCTTTGCAGACAGTCGAAATAAAGTGTGATGCGATTGATGAGAGAATCATCAAAGTCGTGAAGTTCCTGAGCACATTTGACATATGTAAGCTAACTAGCAGCATTCTTCATAGCTTACATGTAATAGCAGGTTGCCTTTGCTTGTGGAAAAAAAAGGAAGTAATGAAGAAGAAAATTCTATGATTGTGAGTGTTAGAGATAAACTAATTTTTGCAACAAGTAAAGATAGTTTTCTTGTTTTGATTTGCTAACAATCAAGTTGTTCTCCATCTTAGTTGTTGTACATCCTTTACGACTGAAAACCTGCACTTGTATTGCTGTAGCAGTATAAGTTCTCACATCCGGCGTTCAAAGCCACATTTGTCGTTGCTTGCCCAACTACCTTTCTTTTTGCTTTGTTTAGATGCAAAATTGGTTTTGTATGAGTAGTTAACTGGAGTAGAGGAATTTCTAAGCTCATTGGTTATTTATCTACGTAAGAAACAGGAAGTAGTTTATTTGAAAAGCAGTGTGTTATGTATCACAGTTTATGAGTAATTGAAAGAACAGTGACTCACTAGCTTTGTGCAGTTAGATGCCTATATATTCATATATGTCCATTCAGAACATGTGTGTAAGTAGTGCACTCTACCTACCGTGAGTTCAGTCATATTCTTTCTTCTTATTGAAGTTTCCATTCTTTTCACTAACTTAGCTGTAGTACACCATGTTAAATTAGATCTTCTATTTATTTTATTCCCTTCAGGCATATATTGTGAGATGCAAATAGCTAAACCTGTCAGTTCCATATCTGTGTTGTGTGCTTGGATTCTGTATTAGTTCATTTGATTCTTCTAATGAGCAGGATTGTCTTTTAGTTGCTACTAGTGTTTGTAACTTTGTATTGGAAAAGGTCAGGTGACAGTAATGCTAGAAACTGAACATCTCATTTGAGTTTATTAAGTCTATTCTAATATCCAGTTCAAAAAAAGTGTATTCTAATATATCATTTGCCCAAAGTTTGTATAACTGTATTGTGCTGCTATCTGGCATGTTATGCCCTGAATTCTAGTTTTGTCTATCCCAGAAGACTCTTCTCAAGCGATGTTGATTCTTTTTTTTTTTTTTTTTGCACCCATTTATCAATTGACACAAGGACCCGGTTTTGCTTTTCTTGTACAGGTTTTCATCTGGATGAAGTGGAGATTTTAGATGAGTAGAATTTGGAGCCCCTCAAGGATGATGTATTCTACAGTTTCCATCTAGACGAACTGGAGATTATAGAGTAGAACTTGGAGCCTCAAGGATGTTGTATTTTACCCGTTTGTCTAATGCAGGTCACAAAGAGAGAACTTAATTTATGTACTCTGCCGTCGCAGTTTAGTATGGTCAGACTCTTCCTCTATTCCTGTTTAGAGTGTCGTTGATATGTAAAACTGATTCGTATGCTGGAGCATATATGCGTACCCGGTCATGACAGATTTGAGTACCATTTTGGAGGCTTAATGTTCAGTACTTAAGTAGCCCCTTGCTAGTAAAGACTGAAAGCGAATTCTTGAAGTGTGTGGACTCCTGAATCCTGATCATATCTTGCCAAACTTCGCTATTCCGAAAGCATCTTCAAAATCAGTCTTTTATGGAGTGAAGTGGTTAAATTATCCTGGAAATTTTTTCCCCGTAGTATGGAAATCTTATAACTGGTATCTATGTTTCTTTCAACCCGTTAAAAAGCTTGTCAAGAGCCTGATATGGACGACCTGCCTCCTGGCACCGGACCAGGATGGAGATCGCCGGTGTAGCGTTGAAGAACTGTTTCTGTGACTTCTGGATCTGTACATCACTGCAACATGAGCTTTCCCGCTGCGATTTCCAAGTAGGATATCTCATCGGAGTCGGTGGAAATCCTAACTATCACATGTTGCACTTGCACGAAAGATTTCGCACGGCTATTCATGTCCCGAATCTTGTTTCGGTAAGGCTGGATGAGTGGATGCCCATTTGTCGAAGGCTCCTGTTCTTGGGAGCATGCCGTCATTACAGCAGGCATTTGTGAGTCATCCACAAAGGTATACAACACTCATGATGACGACTGTGACTGTCACTTTCAAGGATTGTTACCCTTGTTATGGAATCGATCGTTGATGACAAGTGTGTTCTTTTGGAAGATTTGTCAGAGGCTAAGAATTGGCGTTGGGAATTCTCCATTAAGACAACGAAGGATCCCGACACGGACAATCAAAAATCGCTCACGGAACAACGGGACAGCATTTCATTACAAGGGTGTAATCTCTCCCCTTCCGTCCCGTTCCACGGAGCCCGTGGGCGGGTATTTATAGGGAAGGCCAAGGGTTACTTTGACATGACCAAAATACCCTTGGCCACCCACCACATTCGCGGAATATTCTGTACAATATTGTCATAAGGGTACAAATGACATTTCCGTTCGACGATGGAAACCCTAGCTAGGTGACGTCATTCGCCAGCCTGGCTCTTGGACGCCGTCGAACCAGACTTCATCATCCGGGATTGCCGCCATTCCCGGCCGCCGCCGATTCGTCGCCCGTAGGTGGGGAAACTGTGTTCTCCACGAACAATGCCAGCTGCCTGATATTATCGGCTCCTGAGCTGCCGCTAATTCTCCTCCGGAACCTCGAAACGTCTGCAGCCCAGCTCACCTGCAGTTAAAAAACCAAAGGAAAGGGGGTGTCGTTATTATCGTAAATACCGATCCCCAACAGTAGCCCCTCGCGGTTGAGGGCCAACTTCGATGGGTGGAAACCGCGACACAAGATTGGAGATTTACGAGCGTCACCCCCCTCGGAAGTTGGGACGAGTGCCGGAAGTTTTTTTTTACGAAGATCGAGGAGACGCCATAAATGCGGCGCCATGGCCTATATATACGGGGGGGGTGGGGGGCGGAGAGCCCCGTGTCTCCGTTTTCTGCTAAGATTTACGCGCCGCTTTTTTCGACTCCCGGATTTAGTGCCGAGCTGCCGCGGATTTCTTGGTGTCGCTGATTTCCTTTGCCGCCATCCTCCTGTTCAACGTAAGTTTGATGATAAGCTTTCTGCTGTGTGGTGATTTTTTCTTTGTGAGTTGCTTATGTTGCTGTGCTTTTCGTTTTAGATGCCTCGCGTTAAGCAGACTGCTCGTCGCGTTGACGAGTCTGACGAGGAGTTCCTGGTCGACTCGCCTGCCGCTGATGTTGAGGGAGATGAAGGGCTTGGCGGAGCGGCGAAGCCGGTTGCTGTTGATTCGGACGCTACTCCGACCGCAACTCCCAAGGGTTCGCATGGAGATCCAAATGTAGCTGCTGCGGATCTGGACGTTTTGGCAGCGGCTGCCTCTAAAGCCGCCGGGATTTCTGGCGCCAGCGGAGGTACTAAATCTCCCGCTTTCTTATGTAAGGGTCTTGAGGAGTCGAGTTATTTTCTTGCATATCGTGAGTCTGCTCTTGCTGGGTCTGCAGCCAAGAGAGTGAGGGGCGCAGTAGATTCTAGCTCTAAAGGGAAAGATGCGGTGGCTAATGTCGACGACGACGGCGAAGATCTTTCTGGGGTGCCGGCTTCCCCTAGCGAACTAGTAAGGGGGGACTCCTGGGCTGGTACCGGCATTGAGCCGACTTTCCGGTTTGGGCCGTCGAAGGTCACTCCTGCTGATATCGAGAGGTTTGTTGCCTTGGGGTATTTTGAGTCCGGGAAAGCCTGTGCTCCTGGGGGAGAGCAAATTCCCCGGCCCGAGAACAATGAAGCTATTGTGTATCGCGACTTCTATGAAGCTGGCCTAAGACTGCCGTCTTTTGGTTTTCTCTCTCGTATTCTGGACAGATATGAGATGGACTTGCACCATTTGACTCCCAATGCCATCGCTACAGTGTCGAAGTTTATATGGGCAGTTCGTAGTTATGGCTCGGCTCTACACTCTGACGCCTTCTGCCGGTTTTTTGATGTGAAGCATGACATGAAACCTGTCAGCTTCGATGGGGTGAAATATTACCCCCAGTATGGTTGTTGCAGTTTTCAGCCCCGCACTTTCGTGAAGAAATCCAAGTACGAAAATGTTGAGCTGGTTGGTGGTCGCCGGAATAAGTGGCCTGGAGATTGGCGGAACCACTGGTTTTATGCCGAGGTTCCGGAGGAGAAAGCCGCCGACGGCAGCTCGTACTATCCTCCGTTTAGCCGCTCTAGAGCCCTGCGGCCGGTGCTATCGCCGGAATTTGGAGAATCTGAGGGTTTCAAGAAATGTTGCAACGCTTTCCTTACCGCAATCAAAATGAGTAGTGCAAGAGATCTGGTGGAGGAGTTTGTGGCCGGTTGCATTTGGCCCATCCGCAGCGGTTGGAGTCCGCTGAAGTTAAAAGCTAAGCGTCTCGCCAAGCTGAATCTTAGCTATCAGGTGCCGACCTTTGGGGTAAAGAAGCCTGACGAGGTTTCAGACAAGGACTTTGTTCGTTACGTTGAGCTCACTGCCGCCGTTATTTGTGGACCTTACACAATGTTGGAGAAACAACAATGCGAGAACATGCTGATCGTCCCTCAGCGTGTGAATCGCATTTTTGATGAGATGCAGGTTAAGTATGGTCCTCGCGCTGTGATGTCTGTGAAGAAAGGGCGGCGCAAGAAAGATGAAGTTATCATCGGTGCGACATTCGTTGAGAAAAGAGGTTGGGAAACTGATCCCGTTAGAAACGCTGCTGCAGCCCAAAGAGCAACGGTGGGTTCCTCAGCTGCAGGTGCCGCGAAAAAATCTACGGCAGCCCCAAGAGCAGCAGCTGGTTCTTCAACTGAGGGTGCCGCAAAAAAATCTGCGGCGTGGTAGTAAGGCGGCTGGGAAGGCCAAAACGCAGGTTGGGGGCTCTAAAGCTGCTGAGAAAGCAAAATGCCAGAGCCTGCGGAAGGTGCCCGCCTCTCGCGCTGCCGCCAAGCCATGGGCTGTTGAGAAACGGCGACGGGAAGAAGCAGAGGTAGGCCCTACTTGCGAGCAGGTAGAGACTGCTTCCAGTGCCGCTAATTTTGCTGAAGAAGTGTCGGTGCGAGAAGATTGCAAGCGGCGCCGGAAGTTGATGGCTGCGGCGTTTGGCGATTCTGACGAGGAACTTCTTGAAGACGAACCTGAGAAAAGCGACTCAGGGGGCGCGGGGGAGCCGCCTTTGCCTTCGCGTGAGGCTGATGCTGATAACGTCATGGCTCCTTCTGTCGGGCTTGACTTGCACCGGAGCTCTCCTGCGACTGCTACGCCAACGAAGCGGATGCCGCTTATGCCGTCCATGTACGATGATGAGGAAATTGAGTTGCTAGACGACGAGGATTCGCGCGCCGAGCTAGGACTTGAGCTCGATGCCGCATTTGCTGAGATGAGTGGGCCAGATAAAGGCGCCGGCTTTTCCTTAGCCGAGACAGAAACTGCGGCAGCTTCCTCTCCTTTGACTAGAATCGATGATCGTGCCTCTAGTTCATCGGTTAATGGAAGTATGTCTAGCAGTTCTTCTGAGACTAGCTCCTCTGACGCAGGTGAAAAATCTCCAGCTGCGGAGAC
This sequence comes from Eragrostis nindensis, assembly GCA_012490785.1. Taxonomy (NCBI): domain Eukaryota; kingdom Viridiplantae; phylum Streptophyta; class Magnoliopsida; order Poales; family Poaceae; genus Eragrostis; species Eragrostis nindensis. The sequence goes on from JAAXCT010000023.1 coordinate 1,665,055, forward strand.
GCGAGAGGGCGAGGCCGACAAGCTGTCATTGGCCGCTTTTGTTGAGATGACAAAAGCCGTGGATCCTCAAGGTTTTTCATCTCATCGCTATTTCTGTTACTTTGATATTGAATGTTGATCTAACTTTTAATTTGTGCAGAACTTTATAATTTCCTGACCAGAGCCGATAACGCCTCTGTCGCCGAAGTTTTGGACAAAAACGCGACGATGGTAGCGTATTCTCCGACGCTTCTTTTGTTTGTGTTTTATTTCTGAAGGATTTTGAAGCTAACTTGTCCTCCTGTTTCTTTTGTTTAGGCTCTTGCGGCGGCTCGAGCCCTGAGTCGACGCTTTTATGGGTCCGAAGCCGCCTCTTCATCCGGTGATGTGTTAGAACTGCGGCGGGCGCTGAAGGAGGAGCGCGCATCTTTCGAAGCTGTTAAAGCTGATCTCAATGATCAGATTCGAAAGAAAGATGAAGCGCTAGGTGTGCTCCAGGAAGTCATCCAGAGCGGCGAGGATGAGGTTGCTCGCCTAAAGCGAGAATTGAAAAATGCGGAGGATAAGCTTAGTGCGGCGGAGGAGAGTGCTAAAAGTGCTAAGGAAGCTGCCCGCAATTTTGCCCGCGGTTTTTCCAGCGGCGCCGTTAGTGCTCACGCTTCTTTTGGAGCGGCCTTGGCTACAATTGGCGGTGAGGCTAATCCCCTTCCGGCCACTCAAGGTTCGTTGACGCCGGACGTGTTTTTCAATTTCCTGAAAGGGGAGTTCGGCGATCTACCTGAGGCTTTTGAGCGGTTCGGCCAATTCGCGGCTCATACTGGATGCGTCGCCCTTCTGGACCTGCTGGAAAAGCGGAACTGCAAGCACTTCACCGATCTCGCGCGCTCCACCTACCCTGATTCAAATTTTGATGAAGCAAACGCGGCGAGTGACAGCAAAGGCATTCGTTTGGCCGTGAAGCGTTTCATGAAGAGGTACTGGGGGGTGCATGGGACTGAGGCTTGCCGCCAATTTGCAAAAAGCAAGTTTCAGGAGGTGACGCATGCTTCCCTCAGAGATTGACTTGTTTTACAAGTGTGGTTACTAAACTTTTGTTTATTTTAGATGAAGGCGATGGACGGCGCCGGAATTGCAGCGGAGAGCTCAAAGAAGCAGGCGGCTGCTCCTGCTAGTGCAACGCCACCGGCGAAAGTTGCCCGCGTTGAAGATGCTGCAGAAACAGAGAAGGCTGCCGCGAAAGCTGATGCGCCTGCCGCGGTTGAAGCTCCTGCCCCCACCGCGGCTCCCGCGGCTGCTTCGTCTTCAGCGGCGGCCAAACCGGAAAATGCGACGGGTTCCGCCACGCCTGGTGCTACATCTGCCGCTCCTGCTGCGCCAACGACTGAAGAGGTTTAGGCTCTTAGGCGTGAGGAAGAGTATCACACTTGGTTTGTAATAATATACGCTCTGGTACGCTTTGTGCGCAGGATTGTTTTTGCGGCGCCGCGTTGAACATTGCGCCTTTGAAGTACGAACGTGATGGCTTACGCGTTTCTGGGGAAGCGCACTTGTGTTATGTTTCGCGATATCCGCGTCATGATTTCGGGCATTTCTGGAGGGAAATGATGGCTCAATATTTTCAAGGGCGGGAATGCTTGATTCATTGCTTTCGTCGCAGGCATTCTTCTTCCGTAGCGGTCGTGAAGGCAGAAAGTGTTGAAGATCTTGGCTTTGATCCTTATTTAGACCGTTTTAGATGTGTTTATGATAGTGCGGGCCCGGAATACGGTCCCGGGTTTGTAGTAGAAGTTGACTTTGATTTGTAGCTGGGCAGTCGACTTTGTGACAAATGGCCTGGATAAAACGTTCTCTTTTTTGATTTGCTTCTGATTTGCGAAGGTGTTTTCGGCGATAACTCTGTCATTTTTTCTCAAGTTAAAGCCTCCTTCGCTTTTTTGCTTAGTGAAGGGCGCTCACCGTTGCTCGGTTGCCGGAATAAGACGAACGTCACCCCCCTCCCCCTGGCGATCGAGGGACGGAGGGCGCGCTGAAATTGCGACGCACCATTCATACGGCGTTCTTTTATATAGTTGCGGAAGGTGTACTGGTCGCCGCTATTTTTCGGTTGGCTCTGGTGCTTGTTAGATATTTTGTAGTTGCCGCTATTTTGGCTCAAAAGCGGCGTTTGATGATATGGGCCCTTGGCGCCCTTCATTTCGTTTTCGTTGAAAAAGAACCTGGACATCTAGAGTTGGTGATGACTCCGTTATTTTTTACACGTTAAAGCTCCTTCGCTTTTTGCTTGATGAAAGGCGCTCATCGTTGCTCGGTTGGCGGAATAATGGCCATCGAGAGACGAAGAGCGCGTTGATATTACGAGGCGCGACTCGTGCGGCATTACCTTTGGAGAAAATTGCGAATGGTGCATTGGGTTGCCATAATTCTGCGGTCGCCTCCGTTATGTGTCCGATACTGAATACTTGCCGCTATTTTTGCTGAAAGGACGGCACTTGCTAATAATTTGCCTTTGGGCCACTAGCTTTTGTTTTTGCGAGATTGAGTCGGACCTCCGGGGTCTTTAGTCCCGTCCATGGATGGGTGTATTAAGTCCCTTAAGACTTTGATCTTACTGATCTGTTTTTGTCGCGTCGGATTTTGTCCGGAGCCCCTTGGGGGTTGGCCTGTCTGCCTCTTTCCTTTAAGGAAATGGACGACTGAGCCCTTAGGCTGTTAGCATTCCGACTTTCTCAATTTGGTGAGAAAGAATGGAGAGATGGTCCCTTGAGGCGCTTTTTCTCTTTAATGTCGCCCTTTCTCAATTTTGTGAGAAAGGTTGGAGAGATGGCCCCTTGAGGCGCTTTTTTCTCTAAGTGCTTAATGGAGAATGAAGCCTGGGAAAAAGGATCAGAATTTTTTCTTCCTTTTGAGTCGCTTTGGTTCAGGATTTTGATCCTGCGTCGATGTGGCGATATTTAGCGAATATAGCATCGACTACTTAAGAGGTGGAGGATTTCGTTTTTTCGGGGAAAATAGCATTATATTGAACTGCTAGGGTTACAAAGGTCCCACCTCGTTAAAAACCTCACCCCCGATGTGGGGTTCCCCTGTGAGGAAAAGAGTATGGGCCTTGAAAAGGAAAGAAAAATTACAACTTAATTGCCGACTAAAAGCGCCGCTTATAACTGCGCGTCGCTATTAGCCTTTACATTTTATGTGAAGTACCTCTTGAGGTTGTCCACATTCCAGGCATGTGGGAGCTCGTTGCCTTCATTGTCTGCCAAGTGATAAGATCCTGAGCGATTGTTCCTGACGACAATGAAGGGGCCTTGCCACTTGGAGTTTAGTTTTCTAGCGCTCTCTGTTTTTGGGCTTCGTAGGAGGACAAGGTCGCCAACTTTAAATGCTCTTGGCACTACTCTGGCGTCCCGCCATTTCCTTGTTTCTTCCTGATACTTCTCCAAGTTATGGATGGCTTGGTCTTTGTCTAATTCCGACATGTCCTTTGAAACGGCGTCAAACTCATGGCAATTTCGCCCGAGAGTTGCCCTCATGCTGCGGTACTTTATCTCTTCTGGTGACATGGCCTCTTCGCCATACAATAGCCTGAAAGGTGTGAATTTGGTGGTTCTTGAAACTGTGGTGTTATGCGACCAGATCACTTTGTGCAACTCGTCCATCCATTTTCCTTTTCTCTGTCCTTCGAGACACTTCTTGATGCTTTCGAAGATTTGCTTGTTCGCGTTTTCGACGGCACCATTTGACTCTGGATGGTACACCGATGCAAAATTTACCTTGGTGCCTATCGAGTGGCAGAATTCGCGGAACTCTTGGTTATCGAACTGTTTTCCATTGTCGATGGTGATTTCAGCGGGAACTCCGAATCTGCATACTATGTTTTGCCAGAAGAATTTCTTGATTGCTGGGCCAGTGATATTGATCAGTGGCTTCGCCTCTATCCATTTGGTGAAATAGTCGAGAGCGACTACGACATGTGTGTAATTTCCGGCAGCCGTGGGTAGAGGACCGACTATGTCGATTCCCCATCGCTGAAGTGGCCACACTGGCTGGATGAGCTGAGTGAGCTAAGCTGGGTTGTTGATTTTTCTTGAGAATTTCTGGCATGCTTCGCATGTTTTGACAAGGTGTTGGGCGTCCAGGAGTGCGGACGGCCCGTAAAAACCTTGCCGGAAAGCTTTGCCGACTAAGGCCCTGCTGTATATATGGGAGCCGCAGATTCCCTCATGAATCTCGCTGAGGAGCTTTTTCCCTTCTTCTTGATCGATGCATCTCAAGAATAGAGTGGATGTGCCGAACTTGTATAGGAAATCATCGACAAACGCATAGTTTCTTGCTCTTTGTTTCATGCGCTTGGCCTCTAATTCCGACTCAGGCTCATAAAAATCTCGGAGATACGCCATGATTGGGGCGCGCCAATCTTCGCTTGAGATTGCATGTATCGTCTTGGGTTCTTTCTCTGCCGCTTTTATGGATGGGGAACTCAGTGTTTCAAAAAAGACGTCAGGTGGCAAAGGATCTTTCCTGGCTGCCGCTTTTGCTAGTTTGTCTGCTTCGCCATTCAGGTTTCTGTCAATATATTGACACGTGAAACCCTTGAAGTGCTTTTCCAAACCCCGTACATGTTCCAGATATCTGACCAATAGTTCATCTCTGGCTTTATAGGTTTTGTCGACATGCCCTGTTATGACCTGAGAGTCTGTCTTGATGATGAAGTTTTTGACTCCTAATGCTCTTAGCTTTCTAATGGCGACTAAGAGGCCCTCACACTCCGCCACATTGTTTGTGCATTTGTCAGTGTCATGGTTGAACTCCAATCTGATCGCGTATCGGAATTTGATGCCAGATGGTGAAGTCAAAATTGCGGCAGCCCCTGCTCCAAGATGGCACCATGCGCCGTCGCAATGGATTTCCCATGGAACTTCGAAGACTGGACCCTCGGTGTATGATGAGGGCTCTGTCCAGTCTGCGATGAAATCCGCCAACACCTGAGAATTTGCGGCACTTCTTGACTCGAAGTCAACAACGTGTTCTGATAATTCCGAAGCCCATTTTGTGATTCTTCCAGATACTTCTCTATTTCTGAACATGTCGTTCAGTGGTTGATTTGTCAGGACTCGGATGGTGTGAGCCTCAAAGTAGTGCCTCAATTTTCTTGATGCCATTAGGACTGCATATGCTATCTTTTCCAGTTCGGAATAGAATCTTTTTGATCCTGAAAGAGCTTCAGATACATAATATACTGGCACTTGAACTTTTATCACTTTGCCCCCTTCTCAATTTGCTGCTCTTGCACAAGTGCGGCACATACTGCTGAGTGCGATGCTGACACATACATTAGTACAGTTTCATTTTGTTTTGGACTCGCAAAGGTAGTCATTTCCTTGAGATACTCTTTCAATTCTGCGAAAGCTTTTTTCTGCTCTAGGCCCCATTGAAAGTTATTTGCATTTCTGAGGACTTTAAAGAAAGGAAGGCTTTGCGAGGAAGAATTGTTTTGGTTCGACGATTTTGGCAAAGGCGGCGGAGGTGGTAAAGGTGGCTCCTCAGAGGCGGTGATCCTGGGAATTTGCGGCTGCGGTGTATATGAGCTTGTTTGGGATGTCGCCAAATGTTGGATATTCGGCGAAGGTGGTGGATGTGGTTGGTATGGGCTTTGGAAATGGTGGCAAGGGTTGTAAGAATTCTGGAAGTATTGATAAGGGTAAGAGGAACCGAAGGGTGAGTTGTTCTAAGAATTGGCGGCAGCTGTATGATTGACACTTCTGTGAGTTTCGCTTCTTTGTTCTTTGGCTTTCATTCTTTCCATGGCATCTTTTGTTTCTGGGCATTCCTTGGAGGTGTGACCCTTGTCAAGTCCGTGGAACAGACAGTATGGCTTTTTTGCCTCCTGGTTTCGCGAGTTGTGCGAATTGCCGCGACCCCTTCCTCGAGAGCGATTGTTTCTTCTTTCTCTGTGCTGAAATTACCGGCAGGGTTGCTTGTGTCGGTTTTTTCTTCTTGATTGTCGATATGATTGACTAGGTTGGAGTGCTGGCTCTTATTGTTGTTGCCACCCCTCCTAGACGAATTCCAATCCTGCTGCCTTTGGCTCGATTGGTTTTTCTTCGCCTGGCGCTGCGCGCTCTGCTGCTCTAATCTTCTTCTGTGGTCGTTGTCGGCTCTACAGAACTGATCGACCGTTGAGAGGAGCTCTTCGATTGTTGAAGGGCGGTGCATGGAAAAATGAGTGGCACAAGGGCCGGCTCGCAATCCTCCAATTGCGGCATCAATAACAATTTGATCGGGAATATCATCTGTCCGGGCTTTGAGCTTGACAAACCTCCGGAAATAGTCTTGCAGGGGCTCTTTTTCTTGCTGAACACATGCTCTGAGCTCGTCTGCAGATATAGATGTTCTGTGAAAACCTTGGAAGTTTGTCGTCAATTTATCCCTTAGGTTCTCCCATGAATATATTGATCCGGGCTTCAGCCTAGAGTACCACTCGAGGGCTTGATGCTCAATTGCAGTGACAAAGGTCTTCGCCAGTACAGTATCATCTCCTCCAGCAGATGCTACTGCAGCTTCAAATGACATCAAAAATTGCTTTGGGTCGGTTGAGCCATTGTACTTTGATAAGGAGATAGGCTTGTAAGTTGCTGGCCATAGGGTCAATTGGAGGCCTTCTGACAAGGGGGAGTTCTTGTCGAATTTACTCACGAAAGGTGCAGATTGACGGTATACAGTCCGAGTCCGAGGCCTATGATGGCCTTCGCCATTGTTGTTTGTTTCAAAGTCGGAAGTCACCCGGTAATGCTCTCTCTTTGCTTCGCTATTTTGCGCCAATGTTGGGAATTCTCCATTAAGACAACGAAGGATCCCGACACGGACAATCAAAAATCGCTCACGGAACAACGGGACAGCATTTCATTACAAGGGTGTAATCTCTCCCCTTCCGTCCCGTTCCACGGAGCCCGTGGGCGGGTATTTATAGGGAAGGCCAAGGGTTACTTTGACATGACCAAAATACCCTTGGTCGCCCACCACATTCGCGGAATATTCTGTACAATATTGTCATAAGCCAGCCTGGCTCTTGGACGCCGTCGAACCAGACTTCATCATCCGGGATTGCCGCCATTCCCGGCCGCCGTCGATTCGTCGCCCGTCGGTGGGGAAACTGCGTTGTCCCCGAACAATGCCAGCTGCCTGATATTCTCCTCCGGAACCTCGAAACGTCGGCAGCCCAGCTCACCTGTAGTTAAAAAACCAAAGGAAAGGGGGTGTCATTATTATCGTAAATACCGATCCTCAACAACTGACACTGATAGCTGAATCAAAATCTGTATGTTCAACCTCAGGCATCGTGAAATCAGGAGCTCGTGAGTTTTGTTTGCTGCAGCAGGTTGCACAAAGCCTTGTGAAATCACTAATCTGACGATGCCTGAGATTAGGCGCCTGGTTACTTCTTTTTTTTTTTGCACATCTCCGAACTGAATATAAATGTAGTATCTGTTCGTGCGTACAAAGATCGTAAACTTATTAACACACACAACACACGACCAAACCTACATCTATACGCAGCTATAAGACTTGCGTCCATCAAGAGATCACTAGACTCTACAAGAATCCGACGCGCGACGAGGAGCGTCGTTATCTCTTTGTGTCTCCACGTGTGAGAGGTACCGAGAAATGGAGGTCCTAGAAGATTGCAGACGCAACGGCCACTTTACACTAAAGCCCCTGAAAAAGTAAAAACACAAAAAAGCCCCTGGAGCTAGCTCTTGCCCATCCATGAGCGCCTCCGTCACCGAAGCCTCCGACAGCAGCCCAGCAGCCGCACCTCTGCAACCCTTGACCCTGAAGACGGCGAAATCCATCGTCCAACTGGACGAGAAATCCGCCGCCGATCACTCATGTAAAGGGCCCCGAGGAACCCTAGCTCCACGACCTCATCGGCGACACCGGAGGAGAAGCGTCGTCGAAGACGCCGGGGAAGCCCGGGAGACTTTATTCCCTGGACGCGCTGGCGCCGCCGCTTCACCACCACACCCCGGACACAGAGCTGCCGCCGGTAACCTCCCACAGTGCCCGCACCAGCAAGGACGGGTAACACGCCGGAGATGTTGAAGAAGCTTCCACTGCTCGAAGCCACCATCACCACCTCGACGTCGTCGGTCGCACGGATTTGGGACCGGGAGGAAGGAAGCTCTCGGAAGGCGACACATCGTCCAGTCCGAGGATGCTGCTAGCTGCTTTTAGAATCGGAAGATTATTCGACGGTCTACTAGCATTTGCGACAGTAAACACGTTCCGATTCGGGAAGCAAGAACCGATGCGTCAAGCATGTTAACGAATCCGAATACGCAGACTTTCCGAATCGGAACGCCACTCGATCGGTGCGGGTTCCCCGTGCTGTGCATAAAACGACGCCACGGCCCTAGCTCGTTCTGGAGCACACGCAGTTGCAACTTGCAAACATGGAAGCCACCGCCGAGCCTGCCCACGCGACCGCGGTCGGCGCCCGAGTCGTCGCCATCTGCGGCAAGATCAAGGAACACCGCGACGCCGGGAAGCCCATGAGCGCCAGGCACGCTGCCGTGATCTCCGCCATGATCAACGACATCGCCGCCACCGACGTCGACGCCGAGGAGATGCTGACAACCAGCAAGAGGAAGGCGCGTAAGGGCGCTGGCCGGTGGAACGAGGAGCTGTCCAGGCTCGACGAGACCAAGCCCGGCGTCGTCGTCAAGTCCGTCCACCGCCATGGGTGCGACGTCGGGGACATCCTGCGCGAGGCCTGCTTCATGGCGGCATGCGGCAGCCACCCCTCTGTCGTCGGCTACCGCGGCGTCACGCGCACGCCGGGAATGGAAGACGCCGGCGACGACTACTCCCTCGCCGCCGACGGCGCCGCCGGGCCGAGTACCCTCGCCGAATTGCTTCGCGACCACGGCCGGCCGTTCCCAGTGTCCGACGTGCGGCGCATCATGCGCCAGCTCCTGCTCGGCGTCGAAGCCATGGCCGAGCGCGGCGTCGTCCACCGCGACATCAACCCCGCGAACGTCCTCTATGTCTCTGGCACCATCGCCTTCAAGATCACAAACTTCGGCTCGGCGAAGCACGCGGCGGAGAAGGACCCGCCCAACCTGTTCCCCGGAACGAACGGTTACACGGCGCCGGAGGTGTTGCTGGAGAACGCCGGCCACGGCGCGCCGGCCGACGCGTGGTCGCTCGGCTGCGTCATGCTCGAGCTCCTCACCGGCGGCAGGTTGCCGTTCGCCGGGAAGGACGACGACAAGGCCGACCAGCTCCGGAAGATCTTCGACGTGCTCGGCGTGCCAGCAGGGAGGAAGGCGTGGCAGGGATTGACGCCCCATCTCCCCGCCGGCGAGGTGGTGGCGCACGGTTGCAACATGCTGCGCGAGCTGGTGCCGGAGAAGGTGCTCTCCGACAAGGGCTTCCAAGTCTTAAACGGGCTTCTGAACTGTGACCCCAAGAAGCGGCTCACGGCGGCAGCAGCGCTGCAATGTCCGTGGTTCAAGGACAACGCCCTCAACGACGACGCCCTCTACGACGACGCGCTTCTTCTTTCAGCTCGTTTGGCCAAGATCACCACCGCGGCCACGGAATCGTGGGCAATGGTTTGCCAGATGGCCGTGTCATTCGCTGGGCGTACGTTACAATTGCTTAGGCCCCAATTAGGCATTGCACAAGTGTACTTCTCAAAAAACAAATGTGATTGACGTATATATGTTTTGTACTGCAGAACGTGTGTTAGTAGACAATGTAATAGGGACTACTAACTAGCTAGTTATTGTGTCAGTTTTGTTATTACTATTACTTAATTTCATTAAATCTTTTTCTATATAATTCTGGTTATGGTTTGTATAAGTTTTGTTCGCTTGTTCCCATGGACTTTTCTAAGTCATCTCAAATTGCAGCACCATGAAATAGTACTATCTCGAAAGTTCAATTTGTCTATTCCACCGCCACCAGTAGCGATCCTAGCATAAACACCCTGTCTTCTCTCTCGTAGCTGCCTAAGATTATTCTCCATTGTCTCTACGAAACCAACCCTTCTGGTGTCCAACACATCACGCCAATGAGTATGCATACGCACACAAAATTATTTTTGCTCTCCTCTGACTGGAACATTTCAGAAGTAACTGAACAGAGTAATGCATGGTTTCATGTTGAATCTGACCTACAGCAAAAGACATTTATTTGATTGTTTGAAATAGCTCTCACAATGCATGCATGGTTTCATGTTTGTTGTTTCCAAGAAGTGCATGCAAGACACAAAAGCATTGGACATAGTGTAGTAGACGTGATTTCATCTAGATGCAAAATTGTTTACATACATGGCACCGTATTTAATGAAAATGAAACAACCGAGTAGCCTAAAAGCAGCACAAGCCTTAACGATGTATTTGCAATAAATGTCCTCGCTGTCATTATGGAGTTTGTTGATCTTAAGAAAGTTTCAGAGATATCGTCTCTGATTAATATCATCCCCATATATCATTCAAATACAACTGCTACCGACTAAGACTTTTAACAGAATTGCTATACAGTTTCAAGTACCTACCAACACTTATGTTATAACTACTTTGTGTTTTCTTTTCAACGACCGGATTTCTGATTCAGAGCTTTTGTTATGTAAATCGACATTTGTTTACAACTATAATAGCAAGGTGGCCAGCGCTGATAGCGCGGCTAGCCAGAACTCTATTTTTTTTCGTTGAATCATGTTGATGGAGCCCATGTTTATTTCTTCTGTTACCTGAATCGATCTCCTCCATCTCATTTAACGCTCTTGTTCACTTCAAAAAAAAAACACCCATATCTACGTTTTTTTTCTTCCTCTCTCTGCTCACTGGCCATGAATGGTGGCAGCAGATCAACCGTCAGCAGATCCTCTCTGTGTCATGTTCTTCGTTCCAATGGTTTATATTTCCCTTATATTTTTTTGTTTTGTACGCTCGGAGCTTGTTTCCGATTCCCCATCATCAGGTACTTCTTTTGCCGTAGAGCCGGAGTTTCATTTTTTTTCAAATCTCCGCAGCTGCTTCTCATCAGAGTTATACCGGCTACAATTTCTCTAATCAAATGTCGATAGATTTATTTGGGTCATATTGATGCCGCATGGCATCTGTTAGTCTCTGCACAGCACACCGGCTCTTCCATGTTAGTGGTGCGGATCGTGCACCAGACCCTTTGATTTGTTTGTCCTTCCTTCGTTCCGGCCAGGTAAGTAATTTAACCTATTTTATCATCTGTTCGTTTCACTACTGGAATTCCCCAATTTCCTTAGGGTCCTCTTGTTTCCTTAATGTTTTTTTTAAGTCCTAGGGAAAGAAAATTTCCCTAGAGTCTCTTCAAGGATCGTAGGGAAAAACTACCGTTCCCTAGGCTTCTACACTCCTTCGTTCCGGCCAGGTAAGAAAATTTAATCTATTTGTATCATCTGTTCTTTTTTCATAGTCGTTGTTTGATGATTGCCGCCGCCGCCCCCCCCCCCCCCCCCCCCCCCCCCCCCCCTTTTGTTAGGAATTTTCCCCAAAGACTAGGATTAAATATTTATTTTAACTTATTTATATAGTAATGTAAAATGCGATGTATCTGCTATTTGTAAGATTAAAACTTTATTTATGTATATATAGCCTTCTGAATATCCCAGGCAGTTTTACACATGATAAGAATTTCAAATAAATTACAAAAATTTCTCTTTAGACGATATTTTTTTGTCATATCCTCCCCTGGATTGTTTTTGTCGTCGATCACCACTTTCAGTCCGTTCCTACAGCGGAGTGAGGATGAGTAGAGAAGATGCTGAGACTGAATGCGAGGCTTTTTAACACATCAGTCCGACGTGGTGACGCCGGAAGCAAGAAAAAAGTACAATGAGATTTCCAGCATTTTTATTCGTAAGAAATATCTATATTGAGGAGCGTATATTGAAGCTCCCTGTCGATCGATCACACGACGGCCGCGCCTTCCACTACAGCGTATATTGAGGCTCGTGGCCGCGCGTACGAGAGGAGAGGCTCGTGGAGAACCCGCGCATGAGGAAGCACGCGGCGGCCGCACCGAGTCTAGTGCTTTTACGCTTTGCCAATTTTGGTGAAGATGGCTCCCCGTTGGTTGTGTTCGCCGGGATCTGTGGATGGTTATCTGTATTCCCTCGGCCGCTTTATCGCTCTGTGCTTTGTGTCAAATTGTATGCTTAAGCCTCATCCATGGGCGCACTGCGGGAGCGGGCAAGAACGACTACATGATATGGCAAGTGTTTTGGTTCTAACACGCACCTTGGTGGCTTTGATATATATTAATGGGAACCACGACCTTGTAAAAAAAAAAAAAGAAGAGAGAACTGTATCAAACTCATAAATTGCGATGGTATCTTGATTCTCAAAATTGGCTCTTCTTTTATAGAGTTCTCACGATGACGCCAACATCAGGACTCTATAATAGTCAAATAATGGATGGAAGAAAGAGAGCGAGGGGAGAGTCGCTTCCTACGTCAAGACAAGACTAACACTGATCCACTTTTTAGCACGGGGCCTGTCATACTTGAGCATGTGTTCCTCGTGACGTGGTGTCACACGTTCTGTGTCCGAGGGCGCGTACCTTTCTGGTTTAGACGTGGAAGTCGTCCACGCTACGCCAATGGCATATTTCACATGTTTCCCCATCATTTATTTTTTAATAAAAATTTTAGGTAAATTGGTGGGAACTTGTTGTGAGAAACTCGAAATCTAACTCAAAAATCAATTGGGCATTTTCCGTTCCTTTTGTCATACATAATTTCATTAATCTTGATTTATCCGATAGGGATCCTGAATGATCAAAAAGTGAGTTGAGGTTAAATTAGAAGCAATTTTTTATTATACATGCATGATTTCAATGTTACTTATAAGTTTTCCATTCAAGTTCTTTTATCATTCCATATTTAATATTTCCAATCGTATTCAATAGTTTTATTTCCATGTTCATTCAATTCTAAAGCTTTTGTCTGCCTTAACTCAAATATTCGCTGCACATCGCCCGACACAATGTTTTAGCGGCTACCTGGTCTCCACCATCGACACATCAAATTTAATGATCTGAGACATATTGTTATTATGTTAATTGTTCCATGATAACATTAGAAATTTTTATCTGTTGGTGTTTATGACATGAACTATCACATGCTTTGTTTTTTATGTTTTTATCACCGATACCATAATTGTTCGGCGAAATTATAATTTTTATTTTTATTATGATAAATAAAATATACAAGTGATAGTGATTTAAGACATTTTCTGCTTATTTCCGTTCATTTTAATCTCTAGAAAACTCCTAACGGAACCTTTAGCTATTTTCCACGTCTGAGATGCATGTCATAGGACAAAAATTGTTAGGCCTATGACAAAAAATATTCCATTACTGCCAAAATTTATGACAATACAAACAAAAATAGAATCATACAATCACATCTAAATTGAAGTGATCCTCCCAATTTACAGTAAAAACAATACTGGTGTTGCATTAGCTCCTTTACACGCATGAAAAAGCGTGGGATATCAAAATAATTGTTAGAACTACGAAAACAAATTGTTTCATTTACGTCCAAATTTACACCAAACAAGCACAAAAAAGGCTAACAGCCACTAGTAACACCGAAGTGGACATCCCAAAGAAACTTTTATCCGCTTAAGATCGTGACATAATACAAAAATTGTTAAGCCGAAGACAAAAACTGTTCCATTTGGACTGTCACAGATAACAAAAGTGATCACCACAATTAACAATAATTACACATATGATAACTGGAATAAGAAAATGATTGTCAGACTCAAGACAAAAGCGATTCTGTTTCTTTAAAAAATTATAGCAAAACACGCAAAAAAAAGCCAGACCACCACAATTAACCAATGTGATTGTCCAAACAGAACTTTTATCTACTTTACATGCCTGAGAAGGTAAGACAAAGATTGTTAGCTATGCTTAAGCCAAAAAGAGTTTCTGTCAAAGTTTGTAGCAAACATGCACAAAAATCCAGACCGCCACAACTGACTGAAGTTATCATCCCAACGAAACCTTTAGCTCATTTACACGTCTCAGAAGCATGGCAAAAGAAAAAGATTGTTAGGCATAAGACAGAAAAGGTTTTGAATGACCCAATATTTATAACAAACATGCATAAAATGCTAGACAACCACGTTTAAGTGAAGTGATCATCCCAACGAAACTTTTAGCCACTTTACTTGTCAGAAAAGCGTGGCATAAGACAAAATTTGTTAGGTCTAAGACAAAAAAAAATCTTTTTTGCTAAAAGTTTTAGCAAAATAGGCACAAAAAGTTAGACCGAGACAACTAACTGAAGTGGCCGTCCTACCAGATGCGTAAGCTACTTTACACGTCTGAGAAACGTGTCATAAGACAAAAATGGTTAGGCTTAAGACACAATTTGTTCCATGTATGCTAAATTTATAAAAATATAGACACAAAAAGCCACACTGCTACATCTAATTGAAGTAATGTCCCCAAAAAAATTTGCTGGTTTACACGCATGACAAGCGTGTCATAACAAAAATATTTATTTGGACTTAAGACAAAACTTGTTTCATTTATGTCAAAAAAAAAGAAAAAATGTAAACAAAAAAGCAAAACCATCGCTGGTAACTGAAGTGATCGCCCCAAATTAACTTCTTTACACACATCACAAATGTGACATAAGACAAAAATAATTCCCCTCTGCCACTGTTAAATGATGTGATCATCCCTCTCTTTCTCTTGTTCACATTCATCACATTACCTTGAGCTAGGTCTTCTTTTCCCCTCTGCCAAATTATCTGAATAGTCCGAACATGCAAACCAAATCTAGATGCTTCATCATGTGTAACTTCCTTCCCTAAAACCCCATTCTTACTTCTAGCCAATAAGGTTTGATGAATTTATTTTCTAACTTCATTAGGAACATCTTTCTTCCTCCTAGTTGCACCTAAATTCAAAAGAAAAACGTATGGATCGATATGACATGCGAAGGCACAAGTAAAGGAGTACAAATGAAATCCGAATATAAAAACAGACCTTCATTCGGTGCAACCATCTCAATTTCATCTAGTGGCATGTTCAAATCAATGAAAGCATCATCTTGTGCGTCTATGATTTAAGAAGGGAAGGCAAGAGAGAAGACCAATTCATGCACAAATGAAGAATGAAAAAGGACAGCACAATTGTGAGTATGATGCAAAAGGACAGCACAGAAGTTTGACCCATCATTTTTATTCTTTCCTTTTTTTTTCTGGCGGTGCTTGGCTGTGCCTACAACAGTAACAATTCGTTTTGAGCGTTCTTATTAATTGCTATTGCTAGCGGCAGCTGTTAGTCAGTAACTACCTTTCATTTTCTTTGGCAATGCAGGGTTGTCTTCTTCCGGCGTCGCCTACAAGATCCAAGAGGATATCGCCTCTCGCTATTCCCTTCTGCCTCCCAATCGCAGAGTAATCTTCTATAGCTTCCTCTCGCCTTCTCTTCTCTCTCCTAACCTAAGTCCTAATCCCAACATCCATTCTTGTAATTCTGTAGCTTTCTCTCGACTCCCAGTTCGGTGGAATGGCGCCCCAGACGAGCGAGGCCAAGAAAGGAGCCATGTCGGCCGGCGGCGAGGACCTGATCAGCGCCCTGCCGGACGGCGTCGCCGGGCACATCGTCGGCTTCCTCCCGGCGGAGCAGGCCGTGCAGACGAGCGTCCTCGCCCGGCAGTGGCGCCACGTCTGGAGCTCGTCGATGCGTCGCCTACGCTTCGTCTCATCGGATGGGAGGCTGGAGAGCTCCTACAACTTCAACAAGCTCGTCTACCGCGTGCTCCTCCGGCGGGAACCGAGCATGGCGTTAGACGAGGTCGAGTTCACAGGCACGGCCACCAGGTTCTGGCACGAAAACAACATCGACCTCAACGCTTGGATCCGGCACGCATTGTTGTGCAGGACTTCCCTGCTATGCGTTCGTCTCCCTACCTATCGATCGGTGTCCCAGATTGGACGGCAGTGTTGCTCTTGCCTTCATGTACTTGAAACGGCTGGAGATTTCTCACGTGTTTGTGGACGGCAACTCTGGTGATTTCTCGAGCTGCCCAGCCCTGGAGGATGTCGAGATGGCGCACTGCCACATAAGAACTGATAGGATATTGTCGAGATGGCTTTTGCATCACAGATATCTTTTTCTATCTCCCAATGCATACTCGTGTCTCTGTTCCAAGTGCCACTGTTCTACAGCTCGATTACAATAGTATTCAAGCTCCTTTACTTGATAGAATTCCTCCGTTAGAAAGAGCAGCCGTGGCGCCTAGAAGCCTGCTGCATTTTTGTCATGGAGAAGTTGATGGGGAGTGTTGTGGGATTTGTGCAAAATGCCAAGGCACTGATGACTGTACTGGTGGCTGTCTGCACCTCGGAGGTTTGGCCAATGCTGTGAATTTGGAGCTCATGTCTGATTCTAGAATGGTATATACTACACATTCAATCTCCCGTTTTTTTTTTCACTTTCAGTTGTGCATTGTACATGAGCATATATAGATATAATTGTGTCATTAACTTGTTTTGGTTGTTCAGATTATTTTCAGAAGAGATATGAGATGGTGCCCCACATTTAGCAGGCTCAAGACATTGTTGATGAACGCATGGTGCGTGGCTGCTACTATTGATCCACTTTGCATGCTAGAACATTCGCCGGTGCTTGAAAATCTGACTCTTCTACTAGGCAAGGTACATGATTTCTAGCTGTAAAGTTTAATATCACAATGACTTGTGGTCCCTATTGTTGTCATACTGAAGTAATTCTCTTTATTTCAGGGCGCCAAACGCTCCAAGGATGTAGAAGAAAAGTATGCTGTGATGGACAGATCACCTGTTATACCGGATACCCTCAAGAAAGTTGTTGTCAAATGTGAACAGTATGATGAGAGGGTTTTGAAAATTGCAAACTTCTTTATCGCATTGGGCATCGAAATAAGCATCAAATTGACTCCTGATGAATAGACAGAGAAGGCAAGGTAATATGTTACTCTACGGTGCTTTAGAAATCATTGTTTATCTTTATTTGTTCTGACTTTGGATTAAAGCCTGAAAGCATGTAGTATATACAAGAGAATTTTTGTACAACGATCGAGTTGACCATAAGTATAAGAATGCTTTGCACTTGCTGACTGATAACCGAAGAGGTATACAAGTATGTAGTATTTGATTGTCAAACCAAAGTACAAATATTTTACCATTACCTCATCTGCCAGAAAATGTATTTGAATCTACAATGACTTACGACCAAATAATTTGTCAAGACAAGTAGATGGTTCTTTCATTCTTCGCGTAAATATAGAAGCTGTGTAGTCATTACTTATATTAGTATGAAACTAGTCCATATGACGCTAACTACATCTCTGTTGAGCAAATTACTGATTTATTTACTCATTCAAAAAAACATCATGATCTTGACAAATGTTTTTGCATTCATCTCCCCTTATATACAGATTATAGTCATATTATGTCCTCCATGCTCTTCTTTTTTAATCATTTGGTTGCTCATGGTTGGTCGACATGCAAATTTTATTGAATTATTTATTATAATGTTTTGTATCTTTCATTCTTTGGTCATTTGTTGTGTCATTTCTTATAACACATCAGTATGCTAGACCTTGTATCAAATGGTTTGAAAGCTGAATGAGCTAGCTACTGCATGTTCAATGTCGTACCCCATTTCTGGAGCACTAGTGCTTACCCGTATCAGTCCCTGGATCAGACGCTGATACGAACACTTACACAGAATGTCATCACAGAGTCATCACTTACATAAATATTACCAAGTCTCATACAAGCCTTCATACATAAAAGGTCTTACAGCACTCGGCCAGCGGCCGTCTTATTACAACAGACATCACATCGGTGAACTACTACAACAGAACCACTTGAACACTACTACAGCGGAAAGCGGAGACGGGACCACTACAGGCAACTTGAGTGCGGACAGAACCCTACTCTTCGTCTTCACCATCCTGGAACTCGTACTCGGGCTCTTCATCTGAATGATTAAAGCAAGGGTGAGTACATAAGGTACTCAGCAAGCCCTAACACAAGGGATAAAAGCATGCAAGGGTATAACCAAGGATAGGCTGAGGTTTAAGCATTGCGGGTAAAGCTATCTTTATGCGATGGTTGTTTTAAAAGCAAAGCCAGTTGCAACTACAGTCAAGATTATTGTTGTCTTTTAGTGGGGTTGTTTGGCCCTGGGGGAGATGCAATCCATCCCGCCAGTTCCCAAGTTTTAAATGCTGGCAGGAAACCAGCGCACGGTTCCACACCGGAGTATTCCAAAAACACGCCAAGGAGATAACTCACACCGTTATACTAATCTTGTGTGGCCATAGCTTTCGCGTCGTCCAATACCGTGGAACACGGCTATCCAGATAGATTTTTACACTCTGCAGAGGTTGTACACGATTCCCCACAAGGTATACCAGTCCTTCCCACCGTCGTGGTTAGAAAAGGCATACAGAGGTCCCGTACCTACTTGGTGTCACCACGGCATCCACCCACGGAAAAACATCCGACCAGGGGCTTCATCACATCACATCAATATAGAAAGGCCTGAATAGTATCCATATGCCGGGCTCGCGTCCCACTGTCGGCGAGTCTTCTCCTGGCTTCCGCTGCAACTCCTGCCTCCGAGTGGATACCGGGTGGACACTATAGTAGGGTGTGGTTCCAACTCTTTCCCATACAAGACTTGTGGCTGTACGAAAGGTGCTAGGCCAGGCGGCACAGGAACCGGTCCTTATACGACCGAAGCAGGCATCTTCAATAGCTATCCTCACAGAGGAGTCGCATCCCAGAGATAGCCCTCCCCACTGAGGACTACCTCGCCTGCTCCCGCCAAGTATCCCCACTATAAGGTTGCACAAGTCACTAATTACCATCCCACATTATCATATTCACAACACACACCACCAAGCACTCACACATTTTACACTAAAAAGCATGTATAGCATGATTAATTAAGTACTCATGTGTAACAGTCCTAAGCAGCATAGCATTCCAACTAATCATTAAATAATTAACGATGTTGGACCCTAAGGTTAACAATAGAAGCAGGGTAATCAATTATCAAGGCATGGCAATCAACAAGTACTTAGGACATACTAAGCATTTAAACATCATGCAATTTATTTGTAAACAGGCTCTAAGTAGGTAATTTATAAACATAGGATCAATCATGATCAACGGAGGGTTAGGACTTGCCTTCACCAAAGTCTTCTTCTTCTAAGTCCTCGTAATCCGGATCCTCAGCTTCTTCCTCGTAAGCTTGATTATCTAGCGATTAAAGTAAATAACGACGAATAAATCTACCGCTCAAACAATTAATTAAACAAGCATTTAAACCAAATAAGATCCAAATAACATCAAATGAAGAAGTTTCTGATAGCATTGGATAGATCGGGAATTTAGATGAATTTTGGCGAAAGAATCGCCAAAATCGGAGTTAGAATGAAAAAGATATAGATTTTAGGAGTTGGTGGGATTAAATTAATTGGAACTAAACTTGATTAATTAAGTATGGGCAAAACTTAATTAATCTGAGGTGATTGAGTATGGGAACATGATTAGGAAGTATTCTAGTATTTTTGGAGAATTTATGGGATTTTTCTGATATTAGAAAAGTGCTCGAATAAGGATTTGGGTACGTTTACAGTGTGACGCTAGCAATTTTCAGGTGTGTGTGAGGCTGACAGATGGGCCCGTGGGGCCGGTGTACTGTGCTGGTACTGTTGGGTGGACTCGGTCCACGAGTGCTGTGGACCGAGCGCGTTTGAGTGGGCGGTCCACGTGCACCGCGTGCACCACGTCGGACGGCGACCCGGTCGCGCGGGCCCACGCGTGCCGACGTGGCCGCCACGTCGGTCGGCGGCGTGACGCGCCGGAAACAGGGGAGCACGGCGGCGGCTCGCCGGATTCGTCGCCGGCGGCGGCTACAGGGGAAGGAGCGCGACGAGAAGCGGCTGGCGATGCTCTACGCGGCGCGGCGGAGCTAGCCGTGCTACACGTTCACGTCGGCGGCTAGCGGGGCGGCGGCGCGGGCTCGCCGGAGGTGGGCGGCGCGGCGGCGTGTAAGGGGAAACGGCATGCGCGTGTGCTTGTGCGAGTGTGTGTTGCTCTGCGGGTGCATGGGTGAGCGGGGAGTGTAGCGCGAGCCTCAGCTTGGCCGGGCACGGCCGGGAAGCACGCCGGCGACGAGGTCGAGCGGCGGCGGGTGGAGGAACTCGGTGCGGGTGCTCGCGCGAGGGGAGAGGAAGGAAGAGAAAGGGCGCGGGAGAGAGAGAAGAGGAAAGTGGTGCTCACTGTGGGGTCGACGCGGCTGGAGGGGAAACAGATGGTCGACGTCGACTATGATTGGCCGCCGGAACCCTAGCCCGCCGTGGACGCCATGCTCCACGCCTCGGCTGCGAGAACAAGAGGTACGGCGGGGTTAGGCTCGGCACGGCGATGCCAGAGAGAAGGAAGAGGGGCGAAGCTTCACTGTTAGCTCGCCGGAGTAGTCGCCGGAGAAAGAGAAGGTGGCGGTGGCCGGTGGGGAAAGGTGGAAATGGGCGCGATTTCAGTGACGATGGTGGTGTTTGAGCTCGCGGAAGAGGGAAGGGAGTGAGGGCGGAGCTCGACAGCCATTTATAGGCGGCGGGACGGAGGCATTTGGGCCGACTTAAGGTCGCCGATTTGGTTAATGGTGCCGGGCGCCGAAATTAGTGGCGGATACGTCGGCGCGCCAGGAGGGGACGGCGTCCACGTGCGCGTCGATGAGCGAGCTGCACGGCCACAGCGCGACGAACGGGACGGAGCGAAGAGGGCCCGCGTGGTGTTGACGCCGCGACGAGACGGCTTCGACACTGAAAACCATGGCGGCGCGATGAGGAGACGGGAAAGGACCGCGGCCACGCGCGGATGACGAACGCGCGGGACGGCCACAGTGGCGGCGACGAGATTTGTCGAGCCAGCGGTGCCGTGTGGGAGTGATGTCGTGGAGAGGAGCTCGTCGGTGTCGGCGAGATTGCCGGCCTAGGGCGGGGCGCGCTCTGCGGGAGCTGGCCGAAGAGACGCAGCGATGGGACGAGGCGGGAAGGACAGCGGCCACGCGCGTTCACGTGGTCTCCATGCGGCCAGACGCAACGAGACGCGGCGGGGAGCTCGCCGGCCAAGGCGAGCGGCGCGCGTCCGGGGAAGACGACGGCGTTGACTCGCGCGTCCGCGGGAGAGAGAGGAAAGAGAGGCGGGCCGGACGGTGCTGGGCCGGAGTGGGCCGCGGAGGAGAAAAGGAAAAGAAAGGGGAAGTCGGGCCGGCCAGGGAAAAAGAGAAAAGGGCGGCCCGGCGGGAAAGAAATGATTTAAACATTTCGCAGAATTAGATAGAACACAAATTTGAATGCTGTTCAAATTTGAAAGAGGATCAAAATCAATGAACACCTAAATAAAAACAATAAAACCCAAATATGCTTATGGTGGAGTTTGATGCATGAATAAAATTCGAAAATTCAAATTGGGTATGAGTTCAACCTCTACTTTGCTTGAATTTGTTGGAAATTGAAAAAGTTCAAATTTTTAGTGATTTTTATAATGTGGCAAAACACAGGGTGTTACAAACCTACCCCACTTAAACGGAATCTCGTCCTCGAGATTCAGGCTCTTCCTCGAACAGGTAAGGAAACTCTTTCTTGAGATCGTCTTCGCGTTCCCACGTAGCCTCTGCTTCTGTGTGGTTACTCCATTGTACTCGACAGAACCGTATGGCATTTCTTCTAGTTAGCCGAGTAGCAACATCCAAAATCCTGATTGGCCTCTCTCGATATCTGAGATCCGGTTGAAGATCCATCACCTCCGGTGATACTATCTCCTCTGGGACTCGCAGACATTTCTTCAACTGTGAGACATGAAAGACATTGTGGATGTCTGACATCTCTTCAGGTAGTTCAAGGCGGTATGCCACTGCTCCTATCTTTTCGAGTACCTTGAAGGGTCCGATATATCTGGGTGCCAACTTTCCTCGGACTCTGAACCTTCGAGTACCTCGTATCGGTGATACCTTGAGGTACACATAGTCTCCAGCTTCGAAACTCAGATCTCTGCGTCGGGTATCTGCATAGCTTTTCTGTCTGCTCTGGGCAACTTTCAGTTTCTCCCTGATTAAAGCCACTTTCTCCTCAGCATCTCTGATGACTGCTGGTCCAAAGAAAGATCGTTCTCCAACCTCTGACCACATGAGAGGTGTTCTGCACTTTCTGCCATAAAGAGCTTCAAAGGGAGACATTTGCAGACTGGCCTGGTAACTGTTGTTGTAGGAGAACTCTGCAAAGGATAGACTTTTCTCCCAATCTTTCCCATAGGCTAGGACACATGCTCTCAACATATCCTCCAGAATTTGATTGACTCTCTCAGTCTGTCCATCTGTCTGGGGGTGATAAGCAGAGCTGTAGTCCAGCTTTGTTTTGAGTAGCTTGTGCAGACTTTTCCAGAATATTGAGGTGAACTGGGCACCTCGATCTGACACTATTCTGCTCGGGACTCCATGTAACTTGAGAACATTGTCTATGTACAGCTGGGCATAATTGTCCCCTCGGTAGGTTGTCTTCACTGCTATGAAGTGTGCGACCTTTGTCAGACGGTCCACTATGACCCATATTGAATCATTTCCTTTCTGGGTGCGGGGTAACCCCACAATGAAATCCATACTGATCTCATCCCATTTCCATACTGGGACATGTAGCGGCTGTAACAGTCCTGCAGGTCTTTTGTGTTCTGCCTTGACTCTGCTGCAGATATCACATCGGGCAACGAACTCTGCTATGTCCCTTTTCATTCCTGTCCACCAGTACTTCTGTTTTAAGTCCAAGTACATCTTGGTACATCCTGGATGAATGGAGTATGCTGAATTATGGGCTTCATCCATGATGAGTTGCTGATAACCTCCATTCTTAGGTACACATATTCGGTCCTTGTACCATAAGGTGCCTTGATCATCTACTCTGAATCCTGGTGCTTTATCCACTCCTGTTTTCTCTTTTAACTCCTGTATTTCCTCATCTTCTTTTTGAGCTGCTCGAATCTGACCTTCCAGAGTTGGTTCAACATGCAAGGTGCTTAACTGGCTTGCATCTAAGAAGTGTAGATTCAACTGCTCGAACTCTGTCAGTAACTCAGGTCTTCGCCTGTTCAACTTGATGCTGTTGCAATGAGCCTTCCGGCTTAGTGCATCTGCCACTACATTGGCCTTTCCAGGGTGATACTGTATGTCCAGGTTGTAGTCCTTGATTAATTCCAACCATCTTCTCTGTCTGAGATTCAGGTCCGACTGTGTGAAGATGTACTTCAAGCTTTTATGATCTGTGTAAACTTCACACTTATTTCCAATAAGATAGTGCCTCCATATCTTCAAAGCATGCACAACTGCTGCTAATTCCAGATCATGGGTTGGATAATTCTGCTCGTGCGTCTTCAACTGTCTTGAGGCATAAGCTACTACCCTTCCATCTTGCATCAGGACACAACCTAATCCTTGTCGAGACGCGTCGCAGAATACGACAAAATCTCGATGGATATCCGGTAGGATTAGCACTGGGGCTGTTGTTAACCTTCTTTTCAACTCCTGAAAACTCTTCTCACAAGCTTCTGTCCACTTGAATTCCTTTCCTTTCTGTGTCAAGGTGGTCATTGGTCTTGCCAGCTTGGAGAATCCTTCTATGAATCTGCGGTAGTAACCTGCTAATCCAAGGAAACTTCTGATTTCTGTCACATTGGTGGGTTGCTTCCAGTTAGTAACGGCCTCAACTTTGGCTGGATCTACTGCAACACCCTCCTCTGTCAGGATATGACCAAGGAAGGCAACTTCTCTCAACCAAAATTCGCATTTACTGAACTTGGCATAGAGCTCATGTGCTCTCAGCTTCTCAAGTACAATTCTCAGATGCTGCTCATGCTCTTCAGCACTCTTGGAGTAAATCAGGATGTCGTCAATGAAGACCACGACAAACCGATCTAACTCTTCCATAAAGACCTTGTTCATCAGATTCATGAAGTATGCCGGTGCATTGGTAAGTCCAAAAGGCATCACTGTAAACTCATACTGACCATATCTTGTCACAAAGGCTGTCTTGAGTATGTCTCCTTCTCGGATTTTCAGTTGATAGTAACCCGATCTCAGGTCTATCTTGGAGAAGAACTTGGCTCCCTTCAACTGATCAAACAAATCGTCGATCCTGGGCAGTGGGTACTTGTTCTTGATGGTGACTTCGTTGAGTGAACGGTAGTCAATGCACATTCTGAGACTGCCATCTTTCTTCTTAACAAAGAGAACAGGTGACCCCCAAGGAGAAGAGCTGGGTCTGATGAAACCTTTCTCTTGTAACTCAGCCATCTGTGCCTTCAACTCTGCTAGCTCATTGGCTGCCATCCGATAAGGTCTCTTGGCTATTGGAGAAGTTCCAGGGAGAAGCTCAATGATGAACTCAATGTCACGGTCAGGTGGCATTCCTGGTAACTCATCTGGGAAAACATCTGGGTAATCACAGACTACTGGTACTTCCTCCAAGGGTTTGGCCTCTAGATTGCACACCATGGATGTGACTATTGCTTTTCTTGGCTCACATTCTACTTTGATTCCCTGGTGGTTCACTAGGGATACTCTTCGGGTATCACAGGCTATATTGCCTTGATGCTTGCTCAACCAATCCATTCCAAGGATAACATCTATTCCTGCAGACTTGAGTACTACTAGGTCTGCTAGGAACACTACCCCACTTAAAAGAATCTTAACCCGGGGACATCCCAAGAAGCACTTGATTTTTGCTCCAGGGGAGTGGGTTATCAGGGGTTGTTTTAGCAAAACAGTTGGAAAACCATGTGCAGCAACAAAACTCGAAGATATGAACGAATGCGAAGCTCCGGAATCAAACAAAACTGTTGCAAGAGTGGAGTTGACAAGGTACTCACCAAGAACAACGTCTGGTGCTTCTTCAGCTTCTTCGGTGTTGATGTGGTTGACTTTGCCTCGACCGAAGGTCTGATTGCTCCTTCGCTGTGGTCCTGAGGATTGCGGTCCACCACGTCCAACTCCTGATGCTGCTGTCCTGGTATTGCTGGGCTGATGTGACTGAGCTGGTGCCTGGTTCTGGTTCAGATATGGGCATCTGGCAACCATGTGGCCTGGTTCACGGCAGTGAAAGCATGTCCTCTTCTCGTTCTGAGCTGGCTGGGCAACACTGGGGCTGCTTTTCTGCTGGCTGCCTGCATTCTGATTGCGGTAAGAAGGAGCTGGCTTCTGTGGATTTGATGCTGAGGAACGGTACTGCATGGTCGGTTGGTGCTTGGGCTTCTGGAAAAAGCTGTTCCTTGACCTCTGGTTCCTCTCCTGTTGCTTGAACTTCTGCGCATTGAACTTGCGCTTCTTGTCATTCTCAAGGTGAGAACGAGCATCGTCCAGGAGAATGGCACGGTTCATCAGAGTGTTGAAGTCTGGATAGATGTGAGTGATCAGCTGCATCCTCAAACTGGGACTGAGTCCTTTCCTGAAGCGATCCTGCTTCTTCTTGTCAGTATTGACATCATCAGGTGCATAGCGTGCCAACTTCATGAACTTCCTGATATACTGGTTCACAGTCATGGCTCCTTGCCTCAAAGAGCGGAACTCATCTGCCTTCATCTCCATGATACCTTCAGGAATGTGGTACCTCCTGAATTCCTCCTGGAACTCATCCCAAGTGATAGCATCAGCATTTTCTGCGGCTTCACAGTAGTTATCCCACCACTCACTTGCTGCCCCAATGAGCTGGTGAGATGCCAGAAGAACTTTCTCTCTGTCGGTGGCATTGACAGTCTGCAGCTTCTTGGTGATGCCTCTCAGCCAATCATCTGCAGCCAAGGGATCTTCTTCAACACCCTCAAAGGTTGGTGGCCTGAGTCTCATGAACTCTGACATCTTGTTCTGGGGACCGGTTGTACGATCTAGGAGTCCCTGGGCAATGACTTCCATCAGACGGGTCTGGTTATCCATCACTGCCACTAGGTTAGTGACAGGTGGTTGAGGTATTCTTCCACCTCGTCCACCACCTCGTCCACCACCTCTTCCACGGTTCTGGTTTCCTCCACCTCGGCTCTGGTTGTTATTTCCAACCTCATCATGACTTTCCTGCTGATTCTGGCTGGCTTCATCTTCCTGATGGTCTTGATCACGGTTTCCACCTCTGCCTCCACCTCTACCTCTTCCACGTTGGTTGTTATTTCTGCCTCTGCCACGTCCACGTCCATTGCCCGCATCATGGGCATCATCCTCTTGCTCCTCACGTGCTGCACGCCTCTGGCGCTGCTGGATTCTAGCGGACCTTTTGGGAGGCATCTGTTGATTGATGGTTGATAGAGAAGGGTGAGATTGAGACAGGGTTAAGGTTACGAGTTTTAACGAGGAAACAAGGCAACACTGAAGATAACTAACACACAAACAAGAAGATCCAGCATCATTACAACATCACAGCATTACATATACATCATAACATAGGTTCGATCACACATACCCAAATCCTTTCATATAGAAGGATTTGTCGGTTACAACTGGATACAGGACTCGACAACAAGGTACACTAGTATGCAACGACACACAACTGCTAGCTAAACAAACTACGGGTACAAGCACTGCTGCCACAAGTGCTGCTGGTAGCTGACTCCATCACTGCTAACTGCTGCTCACAGGTCGAAGCCACGGTCCCTGCGCCACTCCTGGTACAGGTTAAAAGGGTCGCTCCACTGGGAGTGAGCACTGAGCAACTGGTGGTACTCGAAGAGTCCTGCGTCACTGGGCATCTGGGGTCCAAGTGCCTGCTGCTGAACTGCTGGAAAGTACTGAGCTGGGAGTGCAGCAAACACTGGCTGGTAGTGAACAGGGGGTGCAACAAGGGGTGACAGGTACTGAGCCTGTGGCACAACAACTGTGGGGTAGTACTGAGCTGGTGGTTCAACAGGTGCTGACGGGTACGGAGCTGGTGGTGCAACAGGTGCTGACGGGTACGGAGCTGGTGGTGCAACAGGTGCTGACGGGTACGGAGCTGGTGGTGCAACAGGTGCTGGCTGGTGCTGAGCTGGTGGTGCAGCAGGTGCTGGCTGGGGGTGAGCTGGTGGATCAACAACTGCTGGCTGGGGGTGAGCTGGTGAGTCAGCGACTGCTAGGTAATCCTCATCCATCGCATCGTCGTCTCCTGTGAGATCGACATCTGATCTGCCATGGAGTCCTCTGACTCCTCTGACTGGTCGTCCTCAAACATCTGGTAGAACTCAGGTGGTATGTTGTACACCAGGGGCTGACTATCTAACGAAGAATCTGAGTACTCTGCCCAGTCACTGGCATACTCCAACTCGAAGAACGGGATGTTCTCCGACGGCTCGTCCTCAGCGGGCTCCTCACCCTGCGAAGGGTCCTCTGGTAACTCTGGCTCAGGGTCGTCCTCCGCCATCTCGGCATCCTCATCCTCCATGGGCTCCTCCTCAGTCCTCGCTGAGTCCTCCTCGGGTGCTGAGTTGTCATCGTTGCCCTCTGAACTGTCGGTGTCTATCTGATGGTCAGAGCCTGCGTCTGGGTCGTCTCCTGGAACTAGTGTGATCCACAAGGTAGTCGAAGCTGGCTCATCCTCTGGAATGGCTGGGACTGGAACAACCTCGGTGGGAGCTGAGACTGGGTCAACCTCTGTGGAAACTGCCTCTGGGGAAACTGGGGCTGCCTGCTGTGCTACTCCGGACGGTCCCGTACCTTCATCTCTCTCACTGTCACTAGAGTCATCCTCTGTGTCTGTAGTGTCGTCATCACCCTCTGACTCTGTAGGTGCTGCGTAGTGAGAGTGGCGGTGCAGTCCCTTGACCCTCGGTAGAAACCTGCGACGGGGTCCTCCGTGGTGCGTGTGACACCCCACGTAACAACTGTCCAACCTCTTGATAAGGTAGGTGGCATCCTCTCTCCAGAGCTTCTTGGTACGCTCTAGGGTAGCCTGGGTCTCTGTAAGCTGAGCCTGAACTGCAGCTAGCTGTGCCCGAGTCTCTGTAAGCTTGTCTGTGTCCTCCTGCCAGTGCCCTGCGGTGGTCTCGAGAACAGACTGTGTCTGTGCAAGCCGTGCCTGGGTCTCTGTAAGCTGCTCACTGAGGGCTCTCTCTCTAGTCTCTGCCTCCTCGGCTCTGGTGACACACCTCGACCACTGTCGCTGGTGCTGCTCGTACAGGTCGTCCAAGGCAAGAAGGTACTGGACAGTGGCAACCAAGGCGGGGTTGTCCTCTGTCTGACTCAAACCCTGAAGTGCCCTCCACCTACGTCGCCATGCCGGGTGGCGGCAGGTGTAGAGCGGGAAGTAGCGGGACGGCGTGCCACGCACGTCCTGCTCGTGTCGCTCGCAGAAGAGGAGCAGGGCCTTGCGGGCCCCTGCCTGGTAGGCGTCGGAGAGTGAAGCGCCGAAGGTCGTGGCTGTCAGCGGCTCCCAGTCAGGGTGCTCGGGTGACTGGAGGATAGTCACGTGAACTTCGCACCTCTGGGTGCCGTGCTGGACGGAACGGCGAGTGCGGTACTCTGGACGGTCGGTGTAGCCGAACCTCTGCAGGGTCTCCCAAAGGACACTGGGAAAGCCTGCAGTGCCGATCTGGTAGCTGAAGGACCACTCACTGTCTACCAACTGGACCTCCATCTGTTCAACAAAAGTTGAAGATGGGTAAGTACACAACAACGGAACAAAAATTTTATAAAGTAAAGACAGAACTGGAGTAAAATTTTGTAACATAGTTTGTATATATAAAATATCACTCTCTCACACTCGATCCAACCTAGGGTTCATCCTACAGTCAAGCATGGCTCTGATACCACTCTGTCGTACCCCATTTCTGGAGCACTAGTGCTTACCCGTATCAGTCCCTGGATCAGACGCTGATACGAACACTTACACAGAATGTCATCACAGAGTCATCACTTACATAAATATTACCAAGTCTCATACAAGCCTTCATACATAAAAGGTCTTACAGCACTCGGCCAGCGGCCGTCTTATTACAACAGACATCACATCGGTGAACTACTACAACAGAACCACTTGAACACTACTACAGCGGAAAGCGGAGACGGGACCACTACAGGCAACTTGAGTGCGGACAGAACCCTACTCTTCGTCTTCACCATCCTGGAACTCGTACTCGGGCTCTTCATCTGAATGATTAAAGCAAGGGTGAGTACATAAGGTACTCAGCAAGCCCTAACACAAGGGATAAAAGCATGCAAGGGTATAACCAAGGATAGGCTGAGGTTTAAGCATAGCGGGTAAAGCTATCTTTATGCAAAGGTTGTTTTAAAAGCAAAGCCAGTTGCAACTACAGTCAAGATTATTGTTGTCGTTTAGTGGGGTTGTTTGGCCCTGGGGGAGATGCAATCCATCCCGCCAGTTCCCAAGTTTTAATGCTGGCAGGAAACCAGCGCACGGTTCCACACCGGAGTATTCCAAAAACACGCCAAGGAGATAACTCACACCGTTATACTAATCTTGTGTGGCCATAGCTTTCGCGTCGTCCAATACCGTGGAACACGGCTATCCAGATAGATTTTTACACTCTGCAGAGGTTGTACACGATTCCCCACAAGGTATACCAGTCCTTCCCACCGTCGTGGTTAGAAAAGGCATACAGAGGTCCCGTACCTACTTGGTGTCACCACGGCATCCACCCACGGAAAAACATCCGACCAGGGGCTTCATCACATCACATCAATATAGAAAGGCCTGAATAGTATCCATATGCCGGGCTCGCGTCCCACTGTCGGCGAGTCTTCTCCTGGCTTCCGCTGCAACTCCTGCCTCCGAGTGGATACCGGGTGGACACTATAGTAGGGTGTGGTTCCAACTCTTTCCCATACAAGACTTGTGGCTGTACGAAAGGTGCTAGGCCAGGCGGCACAGGAACCGGTCCTTATACGACCGAAGCAGGCATCTTCAATAGCTATCCTCACAGAGGAGTCGCATCCCAGAGATAGCCCTCCCCACTGAGGACTACCTCGCCTGCTCCCGCCAAGTATCCCCACTATAAGGTTGCACAAGTCACTAATTACCATCCCACATTATCATATTCACAACACACACCACCAAGCACTCACACATTTTACACTAAAAAGCATGTATAGCATGATTAATTAAGTACTCATGTGTAACAGTCCTAAGCAGCATAGCATTCCAACTAATCATTAAATAATTAACGATGTTGGACCCTAAGGTTAACAATAGAAGCAGGGTAATCAATTATCAAGGCATGGCAATCAACAAGTACTTAGGACATACTAAGCATTTAAACATCATGCAATTTATTTGTAAACAGGCTCTAAGTAGGTAATTTATAAACATAGGATCAATCATGATCAACGGAGGGTTAGGACTTGCCTTCACCAAAGTCTTCTTCTTCTAAGTCCTCGTAATCCGGATCCTCAGCTTCTTCCTCGTAAGCTTGATTATCTAGCGATTAAAGTAAATAACGACGAATAAATCTACCGCTCAAACAATTAATTAAACAAGCATTTAAACCAAATAAGATCCAAATAACATCAAATGAAGAAGTTTCTGATAGCATTGGATAGATCGGGAATTTAGATGAATTTTGGCGAAAGAATCGCCAAAATCGGAGTTAGAATGAAAAAGATATAGATTTTAGGAGTTGGTGGGATTAAATTAATTGGAACTAAACTTGATTAATTAAGTATGGGCAAAACTTAATTAATCTGAGGTGATTGAGTATGGGAACATGATTAGGAAGTATTCTAGTATTTTTGGAGAATTTATGGGATTTTTCTGATATTAGAAAAGTGCTCGAATAAGGATTTGGGTACGTTTACAGTGTGACGCTAGCAATTTTCAGGTGTGTGTGAGGCTGACAGATGGGCCCGTGGGGCCGGTGTACTGTGCTGGTACTGTTGGGTGGACTCGGTCCACGAGTGCTGTGGACCGAGCGCGTTTGAGTGGGCGGTCCACGTGCACCGCGTGCACCACGTCGGACGGCGACCCGGTCGCGCGGGCCCACGCGTGCCGACGTGGCCGCCACGTCGGTCGGCGGCGTGACGCGCCGGAAACAGGGGAGCACGGCGGCGGCTCGCCGGATTCGTCGCCGGCGGCGGCTACAGGGGAAGGAGCGCGACGAGAAGCGGCTGGCGATGCTCTACGCGGCGCGGCGGAGCTAGCCGTGCTACACGTTCACGTCGGCGGCTAGCGGGGCGGCGGCGCGGGCTCGCCGGAGGTGGGCGGCGCGGCGGCGTGTAAGGGGAAACGGCATGCGCGTGTGCTTGTGCGAGTGTGTGTTGCTCTGCGGGTGCATGGGTGAGCGGGGAGTGTAGCGCGAGCCTCAGCTTGGCCGGGCACGGCCGGGAAGCACGCCGGCGACGAGGTCGAGCGGCGGCGGGTGGAGGAACTCGGTGCGGGTGCTCGCGCGAGGGGAGAGGAAGGAAGAGAAAGGGCGCGGGAGAGAGAGAAGAGGAAAGTGGTGCTCACTGTGGGGTCGACGCGGCTGGAGGGGAAACAGATGGTCGACGTCGACTATGATTGGCCGCCGGAACCCTAGCCCGCCGTGGACGCCATGCTCCACGCCTCGGCTGCGAGAACAAGAGGTACGGCGGGGTTAGGCTCGGCACGGCGATGCCAGAGAGAAGGAAGAGGGGCGAAGCTTCACTGTTAGCTCGCCGGAGTAGTCGCCGGAGAAAGAGAAGGTGGCGGTGGCCGGTGGGGAAAGGTGGAAATGGGCGCGATTTCAGTGACGATGGTGGTGTTTGAGCTCGCGGAAGAGGGAAGGGAGTGAGGGCGGAGCTCGACAGCCATTTATAGGCGGCGGGACGGAGGCATTTGGGCCGACTTAAGGTCGCCGATTTGGTTAATGGTGCCGGGCGCCGAAATTAGTGGCGGATACGTCGGCGCGCCAGGAGGGGACGGCGTCCACGTGCGCGTCGATGAGCGAGCTGCACGGCCACAGCGCGACGAACGGGACGGAGCGAAGAGGGCCCGCGTGGTGTTGACGCCGCGACGAGACGGCTTCGACACTGAAAACCATGGCGGCGCGATGAGGAGACGGGAAAGGACCGCGGCCACGCGCGGATGATGAACGCGCGGGACGGCCACAGTGGCGGCGACGAGATTTGTCGAGCCAGCGGTGCCGTGTGGGAGTGATGTCGTGGAGAGGAGCTCGTCGGTGTCGGCGAGATTGCCGGCCTAGGGCGGGGCGCGCTCTGCGGGAGCTGGCCGAAGAGACGCAGCGATGGGACGAGGCGGGAAGGACAGCGGCCACGCGCGTTCACGTGGTCTCCATGCGGCCAGACGCAACGAGACGCGGCGGGGAGCTCGCCGGCCAAGGCGAGCGGCGCGCGTCCGGGGAAGACGACGGCGTTGACTCGCGCGTCCGCGGGAGAGAGAGGAAAGAGAGGCGGGCCGGACGGTGCTGGGCCGGAGTGGGCCGCGGAGGAGAAAAGGAAAAGAAAGGGGAAGTCGGGCCGGCCAGGGAAAAAGAGAAAAGGGCGGCCCGGCGGGAAAGAAATGATTTAAACATTTCGCAGAATTAGATAGAACACAAATTTGAATGCTGTTCAAATTTGAAAGAGGATCAAAATCAATGAACACCTAAATAAAAACAATAAAACCCAAATATGCTTATGGTGGAGTTTGATGCATGAATAAAATTCGAAAATTCAAATTGGGTATGAGTTCAACCTCTACTTTGCTTGAATTTGTTGGAAATTGAAAAAGTTCAAATTTTTAGTGATTTTTATAATGTGGCAAAACACAGGGTGTTACATTCAATCAATTATTTTCATTCCTCTGTCAGCCACATTTTTTGTCACCATATATCTGCTGGCTTTGAGGAAACAAAATCACATAACTGAATGATTTTATTTTCAAAAACATCATACACACAGAAATTGTCACTAACACCATATAATCTTAAGTTTCATTGTCAACTAACTTGACATTTTTGCAGGTATCAATCATAAGTAGCGATGAGAAGCTTTGAACTTTGATTGCTGTACCGGTTTTTTATAATTTCAAGAGGCAAGGCAATTTGTTTGCTATATTTTCTGCGTCAATTTCATGGAATTCGGTGGTAGAAACACATGTAACTTGGATATTTATGTTCTAGTTTGTTACGTCTCCATCTGTTCTGTTCCTAGTTCACTTTGAGTATGTCTATGTATTCATCATTCTGAGGGGTACTTGGTTTACTGTTCTGCTTTACTGTTACAGTGGATGTATGTTTCATCTCGATTGTGTACTGTGATTTAACAGTTCTCCTTTTAATATGTGTGCAAGGAATGTATTGCTGATCATTATCGTAAATTTAGTCATTGATCATCCGAATGATAAAAAATCTAACATAGGTATGATATTGGGAGAGAAGAAGACACCGTACCTTGAGAATCTGTGGCTCTTATAAGTAAACAAGATAGGTCGTCCTAGATTATACCTATCTCATTTTGGGGTGCGTTAGAACAATGGATGGCCCTTCTTGTTGACATATATACTAAACAAACAATATCATATGGCTATGGATGAAGCACATGGTCCGATGGAGAGGACTGCTGCTACGTACATCATACTGCCTCCATGTCAATCATTTTGGTCGGCAATAATAAACATGGGATCATGCATACAACGGGAGAATGATGGTAGCACATGATACAGATTTAGACAGGTTCAGGACGCCGTATAAGCGTAATCGAGGAATTGTACTGTGCCCTGCACTCATGGTAGGAATGTACCCGTTGTGCGGACTGTTATGATCTAGGACCCCTACCCTCCTTATATATCTGAGGGTGTAGGATTACATGGCAGGTTTACTTGTCGGTTACAACAATCTCTTTGAGTATAATTCTATCTCCAAGCTTCCTTGTGTAGCCCTCCCATATCTCCAAGTCGTGGGCTGTCCTGTCTGCGATACGTTGCCCAAGCCATCCTCTATAGTCAATCCAGTCCTTGATGTGAGGGTACCTGGGGTTACATATACGACACTTAAGAAGCTCAGTCACGTTTGATGAGCATGTGTTGTCGTGGAGGGCTTCTGTGCCTTTTGTTTCTCTCCCAGTCACCCGGCATCGCGGCGCTGGAAATGATTGGAGATCGCTTATTATGTGATTGTGTAACGCAACTCTGTTGATTTATCAAGCTGTCAAGCTCTCTAGATTGCACATTCTGGCATATAGTACATGAAAAGATATTGTCTGACTACATAAAGTGTATGTCAGTATGTGCATATCATGCGTAGCGTTTTCTATCGCAATGTCCGCCAGACTCGTGTCTCTTTCCCATGTGTCGCGCGCTGTGTCACAACTCAACTATATATATAAGTGTTAAGGCTCTTTTGCTTGAAGGAATCCCCTTTGTTAGAAATAGCAATTGTGAAGCCACGCAGCTGCCTAAATCGTTGTCAAAGAGGTGATCGATTTTGGAATGTTGTGGGCTTCTAGACTCGTGGCTGGCTGCACACTCGGGCAGAGGAACAGTTCCTGCTGTGCTGCATTGCGGTGTGGGATGACACGCACGCTCGCCGCCGCCGCCGCATGAACGTATGTGCAACCTTAAGCGTGTAAGCTCACGCATGCATGGTGGGCACGCTGGATACGCGTGCATGCAGAGTCATCCTTTTCTTTGCTAATTACTTAGATTTATGAAAAAAAAAGCTTGTAGATTTACTTATATAGTATTTATTTATGCTAATTTCTTCCTTTGTTTAATCTCTGGCGACTGTTCCGGCTGCCGCCGCACAAGTACTGACCCGGTGCTCAGGGACGTGGGCGCATGCCTGTGGGCAGCCGTGCCATGGTTCCTGAGCACGCAACTCCCCGGGTACGTGGCTGCACGTCGGGATCTGATGAGCACTACTCATCCATGCTGCTCACAGCCGACCGTTCATCCGTGCACGAGAGTGAAATTTAGGCTGGTTGTACCTTGGGAAAAATTGATTGTACCTTGGAAAAATTGATCGAAGACTGGTTGTGTGAGTCGAGGCGTCAAATTAAGCAGTCAATTAACTAATGGAGCGTCCCTTCGACTTGCGCACCCGGCCACCTATAACTGAACAGCAAGGGCGGCCGCCTGTTGATCTTTCCCACAAGCAGCAGCACGCTTGGTCTTCTACATTTCCGCCGGGGGATGATCACACTCGGCAGCACCGCACGCCGCCGCCGGTGATCGAAGCAAGTACGGTGAAGGTGCGAAGAGGCGATAGTTGTCAGGGGTTTTAGCTTTTCCAATCTGTATGCCCATGTCCGTCCTCTAAGTTCGTATTTCCTCTCGTTTCAACAGGCCGAACAAGGAGCGCCTACCACCCGTTCGACAAAATGGCTCAGGAGAGCAGGACCAAGGAAGCGGCGAGGCCGAACCAGGAGGACCGGCTCAGCGCCCTGCCGGACGGCCCCCTCCAGCATATCCTTGGCTTCCTGATGTAGTGCGGACGAGCTTGCTCGCCCGGAGCTGGCGCCACATCTGGAAGTCCGTTCGTCGCTTGCACATCACCTGTCCCTTGGACTTCGATGTAAAGAACGAAGGTGCTCTGTCTGATTTTGTCAACCCCCTGCTCCTTCTTAGAGGTCATGAGACTCTAGATGAGGCCAAATTCGACTATGATGCCGACTTTCATGAGCAAACAAACATTTGGGTCCGACATGCTTTGCTGTGCCACGCTCAGGTAGTCAATGTAAAATTACTTGGTGACAGCTGGATCACACTGGGAGACCCTCCACTGGTCTCCAGGAACCTGAGAAAACTAGAGCTTAGTGGCGTTCGTGTGAAAGGCAAGTTCCTTGATTTTGCAAATTGTCCAGCACTGGAGGTTCTCGAGATGACAGGTTGCGAAATAGGCACTGAGATGATAATGTCCCACTCCCTAAAAGATTTTGCACATTGAATCTAGCTGTTTTGTCAGTAACGGTGATCGGACCCGTATTTCTGTTCCTGGTCTCATTTGGTTGCAGCTAAACAATTTCGAGGGTCCAGCACCTTTGCTTGAAAGTATGCCATCATTACAAACTGCATCTGTCAAGCCTGGTTGCTGGGTGGTGGATACATGTGCGAATGGTGATTCTGGGGAATGTTGTGGCACTTGTGCAGATTGTTGTGGTAATGATGATCATAAAGGCAGATGCGTGCTTCTTGGGGGTATATCAAGCGCTGTGAATCTAGAATTGACAGCTTATTCAGGAGTGGTACGCAGACTTGCATCCTGTTTCTTAATGTGCAACTTCGTTGTTCTTTTCTGGATCTGTACACTAGTTTAAACTGCTAGCATTATTACTTTGTTATATCCCTCATACCTTATGTTTTACACTATTGAGCCTCAGTTGACACAAGTTTGGGGCTCCCTATCACTTCTATTGCATTTCACATATCCTTGCCATGCTCACTAGAGAATTGCATGCGTAATACTTACCACTGTGCAATTTTCTCAGTTTCTTTTCAAAAGAGACCTGAACTGGTGTCCTACGTTTAGTAAGCTGAAGAAACTGTTGCTGAATGACTGGTGTGTGGCTGTTGATCTATATGCAATAGTTTGCATTCTCAAACACTCACCAGTTCTTGAGAATCTGACTCTGCAATTGCGTAAGGTATGTTCTTTTGCACTGAGAAATTATTAACTGTTATATGTTTTCCTGCACATTCACTAATATGGGTGAAATTTTTGTGTCAGATGCAGAGGCCTCAATTTACTGCAACAATCGAGAGAAAGGACATTTCCATGGAGAAATAAACTATTACTAGTACATCAGAGCGCCTCAAGATCGTTAAAATAAAATGTGAAGAGGTCGATGACAGAGTCTGCAAACTTTTCAAATTTCTGAGAACATTGGACATAGAAGTTACTATCCAATGGACAGAAGAAAATGTTGCAGGTGAGTAAGGTAACTTTACGTTTCATTCTGACCAAAGTGCATTATCAGTTTAAACAAAAGCTACTGAACTGTGTGTACATGGTGTCAGTGTATCTGAATATTGTCATATCTTCAACGAGTGGCAAAGCATATATTTACATTATGTTAGTAGTTCTTCTTTTCAGTATTTTAAATTTAACCATATCACATGATGTCAATGAGATCCCCATTTTTTTTTTATCAAGTTAAGAAACTCCCCAGTTTGAGCTCAATACAAGGACTAATGGCTCTGGGTTGTCGATAAAGCTGTTTGTTGACTGCACGTCTTTTTCATAATTTAGTTCATTAGTTGGTTCCCCATATAGGTATAGTTACATATTTTATAATTGGCATGGTAGGTTGTTCCTTAGACTTGGACTCTGCATGTATATGTGCCATACAGAGTCCAAGTCCTAAGGAACAACCGATGAGCAAAAAAGTACCATGCCAATTATATATGTGCATTATATAGGAGCGTCAGTTATGACTTTGGCACTTTTATCTATATTACACCTTATTATTTGTGTTTGCCTTTGCTCTGCAATGAGTAGGACATATGTGTATGTAATATTATAGTCAGTGGTTTATATAGGTAAGGCGTCCTTTGTGTTCACTCAATAGATCCAATTTCCTTTGCCATTTTTGCAACTTCTGTTTGCTCCTCTTTTTCCTCAATAAATCTATTTAATGACTAAAAGCATATGATTTGACTGCTTGTTTCGAGGTGTAAAAAACTACGTGATGCAAAAACATGGATGCTTGGTGCAGTTATGTTACAGTTTAACTGGACTTCGTTGCCAGAAAACTTCATTCGTACAATGAATGGAAGTGTTGGCTATATCATGGAATATATGTTATCTAAATTTTTCAATGTTTGATTAAGACACCTATCCTGCCTTAAGTAAAGTTGATACATATTTAAATATGTCCGTAACTATATATACCTTAGGTTTACTTGTCAAACTACTGAAAAAATATTTTTCCAGATGACACTGAGCTAACTTTTCGGATTTTTCCCATTTTGCAGGTTTCCGTCTCAAGTAGGGGGTGCTAAACTTTAGGCTGTCGGTGGACCTTTATCTTTTTAATGATTCAAGGTTAAAGTCTGGTTGCTTCCTATTGTTGGTGTTAATCGTATGCTGCCCAAAATGGTTGAAATAACGTAGAATTTGCAGCGTGGCATGGTTAGGCCATCTAATTGGACCTGGTTTGTCATCGTGTCATGCCTTGCACTGCTGTTTAATCGCAGAAATTGCCATTTCATAAACATGTACTGTATATGCCTTCTTTTTGGTTGATGTGCTGCATGTAAATTCACCTATTTTGCTGTGTATGTGCTTCAAGGCTGCTATCTGGGTTGTGTCCTTGATCTCTTTTATCACTAATGATTTGAAATTTTAAAACTAGCTGAACCTCTAATCACTGTTCAAGTGGACAAAAGATTGCCACATGTTGCTACATTTGAAATTCTAAACAAACACAAGATTGAGTACTGTGTAAATATTAGTGAGATTTCATTGCTGCAAACATGTGAAGGGTTGGGGCTTCAGTATTTTTAATTTGCACCTCTATAAATATTATGAGAAACTTCATCACTATAGTTAAAAGCAGCAAACGTTTGGTATAACCAGGTCCTATTTCCAGTTGAAACCGTCGAAACCAGCAGCACCTATATATCATGTACGATGTATGAACAAAAGGGAGCAGACGGTTCAACCCTGGTTTCATCCAAAGCATAAACTTGCCACATTACGTGTAACAGCATTTTCTTTTCGCCTTGAGCAAGCAGCACGGGAAAATGCTGAAGCTTCAGAATAAGTCAAATGACATAGTAATTCTGAAGCTTCTTTTACAAATGTAAAAATGTCTGACAATACGAGGCGACTTGGTGTCCTAGTGTGAATTGATGCTACCAGATCAATGCTTCCTGGTGTATTCCCAAATTACGAGATTTGCTTCCTGGTGTATGTTAACTTAAACCACAGCAACACACGAAATTTCCATTTATAGACATTGTGCTCATTGACAAGACGTGTTACAAAATCAGCAAGGCTTAAGAGATAAACTCAATCGAAATACAAAGAAGCCGAAACAATCTACATAATTCAAACGAAAACCAGACCAGCAAGAAACTGATTATCGGAAAAACCAGATCGACAAAAGCGAACAGACGGCACATCACTAAGACCAATTTTCGGACGGGGAACAATAGCGTACTTACAGCGAATCCCGCTAGGAAGAAGAGGTTGAAGCTGCGTAGTCGTCGATGAGGAAGTAGTCGTCGATGAGGGAAGGGCAGCGAGCAGTCGTGACAATGCACTTCCCAGAAAACTGATCGCCGGCACCCGTGCAGGCCTTCAGATCACCAGCGTTAGTTCGGAGACACCGCTCTCCCGATCCGCTGCACGGTGGATGAGGGACGGCAAGGCTCGACGGCAGCAGCGCAAAATGTGAGAGAAGAGCTATTGCTTTCTATGTGTCCCTTTTGCCTTTAGGACATCTCCTTTTATACACAAGAGGAGGGCGCGAAATTAAAACACATTGATCTGCCATGACTTCAGGATCCGCCCCCTGTAATCCCTCAACGTTAATAGAAGTCTTAATTCATGAGCAATTACTCACGTTAATAGTGCGCGCGTTAATCACACCGATTACTCCTAGTTAAAGTGACAGCCAAGGTGCTCATTAAAAATATCCCATTGATTGAGTAGGAAAGATAAACTGCTGTGGTAGAACTAAACACGTCTCAAATCACAAGTCACGCGAAAAACGTGATGCGCGCGTGCATGTGTGTTCTGCAGCAACCTGTGTTCTATCTTGATTGACTCATGTTGGAAAACATCCAACAATCCACATCTTAGGATACATTCACCTAGATGAGTAAGGTGGGATAAAAGAATTCACCCAGCCATCTCTCCAACACCACCGTGGTTTTCCAATTGAATTTGGGCCTCTCCAAGAGCTGCCGCATGGGCTGGCTATTGAGCCCTTAATTCCAACAAGACGTACAAGTGGATCTGAGGATGCTGACTAATGCTACACGCGTCGAAGATGAGTGATGGCTCGTGAACAGGATTTAGAGAGACGGCCAGAGCGGTAAAGTTTTTTTTCTGCATGATATTTGATCTGGCATCACTCCTAAAGAGCGGAGTTCACAAAATAACATCAATAAAAGTGGAGTCCTCCAAACATCACTGATAAGTTTGGTTGTCATTAGAAAATACAAAAACCCATGCTTTTCATGGTTTTTAATTTTTTAAAGGTAAAATAAACACTCAAAAGGACGGGTGCGCCCTGGCTGCGCCGGCCCACCTGCCGCGCCAAGCACCCTCCTGCCTGGTCATGCTGGTCCGCCTGCTGCGCCGTCGCCTGGCGAGTCGTGCGCCCGCCCCGCCTCCCGCGCCGGAGATCCGAGCTCGATTTGGGAGGAAGACGACATAACAAGGGCACAATGGTCTTTTCCTAGTCGTTTTGGCCATTAAAAAAAAAGAAATCCGCTTCAGTTGGGCTGTGTGCTAGGGCGTGTTGAAAGAAATGGTGTTTTGTGAACAAGACGAGGAGGGATGATGAAGATGATGTTTATCCAGCAGGGGAAGACGACGAGGAAGCAATCCAAGCCCTTGAGGTCAAAGAGGAACCAGTCGCCACCGTTGAGGTCGAAGCAGAAGCAGTCGGCACTGTCAAGGTCGAAGCGAAAGCAGGGTCTGACCACTCCTTCGTCCACCGCCAGCTAGGACTCCTCGCTTAAAGCAGCGAGGAAGGGGGGATGAGAGAGCAGCATGAGTGGCAAAAAGCGAGAGCGGCGTGAGTGTGAAGCGGATGGGGAAGGTGAGCAGAGGGGGCACATTTTATGGCCAGTAACCCTAGGACGTTTTCAGGTCGTTTTCTTTTGCGCACGAGCCCACGCGCTACAACCTAATGGCTCGGCGGGTGCACCGGAACGCACTGCGCCAGCCAGGCCTGCCGGAAACGAAAAAAAAATCGTTCCCACTCATGCAGCAAATGGTGCCGAAATGCATCCGCGGATCCGCCGGGCCTGGCCTGAAGGTCCATAATAATTAGTTTTAAATTACTCCCTAGCCGACCGCCTGACCCTCCGGGCACCCACAGTGGTGCAGACAGCTGTCGTCTGCAAGTGTTTTGATTGCAACACACAGACAGCAAAACAGACAGCTTGTACAATGGATTGTCTATTACTCTGTTTAATTCATGCATGAAGGTCCAAGACAAAGAGATCAAGTGTGGATTTAATCTTGTACACCTTGTTGTTGGTTGTACGAGAGAACCGAACGATGCGTGATTTATGACGTTTGAGATAAACAATCTATGTGAAGAATGAAATGTACATTTCTATATTTCTTTCTTCTTCATTAAAGGACTATTTTGCCAAAATAAATTTTGAAAGGATGTTTCTACAAATGGCGAGGGCTGAATAAAAAAAAAGCCTCGACATTATCTTCTTCATGGGAGCAATACTGGTGCTCTGCTCCAACTTTCTCCCCGTTCAGGACTTCAGGCTGCTCGAGCTTATCTTCTAACTGGGAGCAGCGAGAGTCTCTACTAGACTACTACTCGAGCTCAAGGCCTCAAGCCTGTGCGGCACGGCAGGCGGGCGGCGAGCTCGCAGCGCGCGGGCGGGTGACGAGCTCCATCGTGTCTGCACCGTGCATCGCGCGAGCAGCTAAAGCTCGCGTTGTGTTGTGCTGTAGCTGGGCGAGGTGGAACTCTAGCTCGAGCTCATATTGTGCGGCAGGCGCACTACAGGAGAATTGATCTATAGAGGCAACTTATTTATATAGTAGAGGCACTTTTTTGTTGCCTCTAGACATTTGTAGAGGCATTTCCTAAAATACCACATAAATGCTTTCTCATGTATTGTCTCTACAGTTGTAGAGGCATTTTTCTAATTGCCTCTTTAGAATTAGAGACATTTATATAGTGTCTCAATAAACATAGAGGCACTTTTTTGTTGCAATGTAAAATATAAGAAGAACCAAAAATTCTGTAGAACCAATCTCAAACACAAGACCACTTGTCACTTGCTCTCCTCTACTAACCAACTCAACCTCACATCACAACTTTCATATGTTTACAATATTATTATTATAAGTAGTTCGTAAAGTGCCTCACACCTCTGAAATAATGTCTCTAGGAACAAATAATGCCTCAAATAATGTCTCTACAACTTTTTGAGACATTTTTGAAATGTCATAAAGAAAATGTCTCTTGCTATTTATTATCGACATTTTGGAAAATGCCTCTAAAGTGCCTCTACTATCAATTCTATATAGTCTACATTGGAATATGTCTCTATGTTTGAGGCATTTTCTAAAGTGCCACAATAAGTTGCCTCTACACTACAATATGGCAATTTGTAGAGGCAAATTAAAAAATGTCTATAGTAAAATGCCTCTACAAGAGGTTTTTGTTGTAGTGGCGGCAAACGAGGAGCTCGGCCTTGAGCTCGTTGTGCTCGGATGGATTTTTGCCGCCATTGCCGATTTTCCTGGCCAAGATGAGGTTCGTGTCGGAGATTTTGCAGTGGATCTTGGCAGAGCCGTCATCTGAGGGAACCACTTCTACAACGGGGGAGTCGTCGTCGATTCGTCCTGGGAGCACGAGCCCAAGCCGTCCCTTGACGAGGCGACGACATCCTTCACTCGCCTCATTTAATCTAGGCCATGTCAGATAAAACGGCTTGCGTGGCACTATATAGACAGCGTCATAAATGGTGTTGTGGGTGCCCTAAATGATTTGTAATCCGTTGCGCCAACGTACACTTGAATCTAGAAAGCACGACATTTATATGTAGACTATGTTCTACTAATAAAAAATTTGGTAGCATGTGTGGCCCAGGTGCCATACACACACAACTCATTTTTTAAGGCCATGTTATTATTCATTTTATCATGTTTCATGATTTGTGGTGGTGGGCTTCCAACAATCTGTCGACTATTTTTATTTCATTGGTAGCGTTGGTCCACCTCGTGGCCTGCTGCTACCATGGCGGTGTGGTGCCCCGTAGACTATGTTCTGCTAATAAAAAAAAATTTGGTAGCATGCGTGGCCCAGGTGCCATACACACACGACTGATTTCTTAGGCCATGTCACTATGAGTTTTTGCACACCACTTCAAAATTTTGGCCATGTCCATGTTTTCAAGCTTAAATTTTGCTTCGCATGATCTAGGAATCAACCCAACAGGCTCTACATCATCTACGGCACGAAAACTAAACATGATTACAACTAAAGCAACAAGCACTACCACCATTGACATAGCTTGCGCATGAAGGAGCTCACGGGTTTCCACCAACATGAACATGAATAAACAATGAAGCAGATTTAGATTTAAGTGCCATGTCTCGAATGACATCCAATGCAGTAGATTAAGCAAATGCAGGTGACAGATACACCGTGACACAACTTTGACTGCAAGCAGAGGCCTCCCAGTGCTCCCGCGACCAACATCATCGATAAAAGATACAAAATCTACAAGAATCGAAACAAATTGACATAAACCAAGTGAGGAACGAGAAACAACCGCAACATGGACAACACCGAATCTACTACCAACAAGATCTTAACCTATTGATCTACATACGGAGGGGGTCCGTACCTTCGCCGACAGGAGGAAGCAACTACTTGGAAGGAGAGGTGGTTGGCGAACAAGACAAGGATGCAGATCTAGCGGTGGATGACGAAGACGATGCAAATCCGGCAGGGGAAAACGACGAGGAAGCAGTCCAAGCCTTTGAGGTCGAAGAGGAACCAGTCGCCGCTGTCGAGGTCGAAGCGGATGCAGCCGCGACCGAGGAACAGCCACCAACCACTCCTTCGTCTACCGCTGGTCGGGACTCCTTCCCGATCAAATGGAAGGGGAGAAGAGTGAGCAGCACGAGTAGAAGAAGAGAGAGCGGCGCAAGTGTGAAGCAAATGGGGAAGGTGAGCGGAGGGCGCGTGTTTTATCGACTGGAACACTAAGGCCTTTTCAGGCCATTTCCATTCGCGCGAGAGCCCGCGCGCTGCAGCCAAAATGGCTTGGCAGGTTCACCCAAAACACACTACGCCGGCCAGGCCCGCCGGAAAAAAAAAATATTTCATTCCCGCTCATGTAGCAAAATGGAGCCAAAATGCATCTGCAGGGCCTGGCCAAAAGGTCCATAATAAGGAAAAAAATTCAGTGCAGACCGTCCGCATACCTGAGCTTTACGGCCCCAATCTAGATTTACGACACGTGGGACTCCTCTAGCCATCCGACGTACCCCTGTTTTCCGGCTCCCGCGCGTCTCCTGCCTGGCTACTTGGCTTCCATCGGCTCAGCTCAACAAATGCTCAAGCGATCCTCCGAGCCATCGAGCAAATGAAGCCGAGAAAAAAAAAATGGGAATCGTCGCCGCCGCGGCCCTGGTCGCCCGCGCGGAGACGCGCTCACCTTCTGCCACTCCGACGAGTCCTCGCAGTCACCGTCAGACGGGACGTGGGGGTCGATGATGACGACGAGCTTCGAGTTGTTCTCTTCTCTTGATTTTTTACTTCGAGTAATGAAAAATTGAGGATTTTGTATAGCGGGATTGTGATATTATTTTACAATGTTTGATCATTGAATTTCGTGGCCGTATCAGTGCACAAAGTGTAGTACCTCGGTGTCTTCTCGCTGGCCAACGCATCAAGCTAGCATTCCAGGCTCAGGAATTTGTCTCATCAGTTTCTCCTTACTTGCAAGTATAACGGAGGAATGCATGTCATTGCAGATGCGGGGAAGGCCCCTCGCCAGTAGTCTCTGGCTCCGCAGGAGACACGCCGCCCTTGAAATTGTCCGTGATAAGGATCTCGCTGCCGGTGACCTCGGCGATGTGCTGACAGTGTTGTGGTGGTCCCTGCAAATGCGTAGGTTCTTCATGACCCGGAGCCAGCGCCGCATCCCTGGCGGCGTGCTCACCAGCACCTTGGCGCCCTCGTCGACGCCGGGCAGACATACATGCTCGCCTTTTGCGCCCCAGACAGCCTGGAAGGCAGCTGCGGCGACGACGTCTGACAATTCCTT
This sequence comes from Eragrostis nindensis, assembly GCA_012490785.1. NCBI lineage: Eukaryota > Viridiplantae > Streptophyta > Magnoliopsida > Poales > Poaceae > Eragrostis > Eragrostis nindensis. Next base: position 1,710,005 of record JAAXCT010000023.1, read on the forward strand.
TTTCTCTCGGCTTGATTTGCTCGATGGCTCGGAGGATCGCTTGAACATTTGCGGCTGAGCCGAGAGAAGCCATGTAGCCAGGCAGGAGACGTGCGGGAGCCGGAAAACAGGAGTACGTCGGATGGCTAGAGGACTCCACGTGTCGTAAATCTAGACTGGAGCGTAAAGCTCAGGTATGCGGACGGTCTGTACTGAATTTTTTCCCCATAATAAGTGGCTTCAAATTACACCCCGACCCTCCTAATCTGCAAACGATTTGTAATTTGTTGCACCAACGTAATTAGTACACTTGAATGTACAAAGCAATACATATCTATATAGACTATGTTCTGCTAATAAAAAATTTGGTAGCATGTGTGGCCTAGGTGCCACACACACGGACATGTCATTACTCATTTTATTATGTTTTATGATTTATTGTGGTGGGCTTCCACGGTTCCACCTATGAGTAGACTATTTTTTTATTTGATTGGTAGCGTTTGTCCACCTAGTGGCCTTCTGCTGCCGGAGAAAAAGTATATCTGAGAAAAAGTATATATGCACGAGTCCACTGCACTGCTCAAGTCAGAACCCAGAGACGAAACCAATGGTGATCCGATGGCATGCAAGTGCAACACGCAAGAAGATAGAAAAATCGCCTAGGGCTAGGACAGAGAGAGAGAGAGAGAGAGGAGCAAAACCTAGCCCTAATTTGGCTTTAATACTATGTTATGAATAACACTTATATTCATTATGAGAATACTAATCCCTAATATATACATGTATATAAGCACAAATGCTCCTTCTGCAGTAAAAGAATACAAAAGATATATCTAGCACATCGACATCGTACAAATTCTTTCACAAAAGGTATGTAACGATTGTGTGGTCTACAATAAACTAGCCAGTCAGTTTACACGGACCGCGATTAACATGTAGTTCTTTTATAAAGAAAAGAAGCAAACAAAAGTTTGACCCACCATTTTTATTCTTTACTTTTATTTGTCTGGCGGTGAAAAATGATGCACAAGGCTTTCCGTTTATTTTGCATGCCTCTAACTACAACGGTAACAATTCGATTTGAGCACTCTTATTAATTACTATTGCTAGCGACAGCTGTTTAGTCAGTAATTACCTTTCATTTTCTTTGCCAATGCAGGGTTGTCTTCTTCCGGCGCCGCCTACAAGATCCTTCTGCCTCCCAATCGCAGAGTTATCTTCTATAGCTTTCTCGCCTTCTCTTCTCTCTCCTAACCTGAGTCCTAATCCCACCATCCATTCTTGTAGTTCTGTAGCTTCCTCTCGACTCCCAGACCAGTGGAATGGCGCCCCAGACGAGCGAGGACCTGATCAGCGCCCTGCCGGACGGCGTCGCCGAGCACATCGTCGGCTTCCTCCCGGCGGAGCAGGCCGTGCAGACGAGCGTCCTCGCCCGGCAGTGGCGCCACGTCTGGAGCTCGTCCATGCGTCGCCTACGCTTCGTCTCATCGGATGGGAGGCTGGAGAGCTCCTACAACTTCAACAAGCTCGTCTACCGCGTGCTCCTCCGGCGCGATCCTAGGATGGCGTTAGACGAGGTAGAGTTCGCAGGCACGGCCACCAGGTTCTGGCACGAAAACAATATCGACCTCAACGCTTGGATTCGGCACGCATTGTTGTGCAGGATTTCCATGCTCTGTGTTCGTCTCCCTTTCAACTGGCGTCCCAGACTGGACGGCAGTGTTGCTCTTGCCTCCAGGTACTTGAAACGGCTGGAGATTGCTCACGTGTTTGTGGACGGCATTCTGGTGATTTCTCGAGCTGCCCAGCCCTGGAGGATGTCGAGATGGCGCACTGCCACATAAGAACTGATAGGATATTGTCAGTCTGTGAAGCGCTTTTGCATCACAGATAGCTTTTTCTATCTCCCAATGCATACTCGTGTCTCTGTTCCAAATGCCACTGTTCTACAGCTAGATTACAATAGTATTCAAGCTCCTTTACTTGATAGAATTCCTCTGTTAGAAAGAGCAGCCGTGGCGCCTAGAAGCCTGCTGCTTTTGTGTCATGAGAAGTTGATGGGGAGTGTTGTGGGATTTGTGCAAAATGCCAAGGCACTGATGACTGTACTGGTGGCTGTCTGCACCTCGGAGGTTTGGCCAATGCTGTGAATTTGGAGCTGATGTCTGATTCTAGAACGGTATTAATAATTCTACACATTCAATCTCCCGTTTTTTCAACTTTCGATTGTGCATTGTACATGTGCATATATATAATTATATCGTTAACTTGTTTTGGTTGTTCAGATTATTTTCAGAAGAGATATGAGATGGTGCCCCACATTTAGCAGGCTGAAGACATTGTTGATGAATGCATGGTGCGTGGCAGCTAATATTGATCCACTGGTTTGCATGCTAGAACATTCGCCTGTGCTTGAAAATCTGACTCTTCTATTAGGCAAGGTACATGATTTCTAGCTGTAAGGTTTATCACAATGACTTGTGGTCCCTATTGTTGTCATACTGAAGTATTTCTCTTTATTTTAGGGCCCCAAACGCTCCAAGGATGTAGAAGAAAAATATGGTCTGTTGGACAGATCACCTGTAATATCGGATACCCTCGAGAAAGTTGTTGTCAAATGTGACCAATGTGATGAGAGGGTTTTGAAAATTGCAAACTTCTTTATCACATTTGACATCGAAATAACCATCAAAGTGACTCCTGATGAATAGTCAGAGAAGGTATGGTGCTTTCGAAACCATTGTTTTGTCTTTATTTGTTCTGACTTTGGATTAAAGCATGAAAGCATGTAGTATATAAAAGAGAATTTTTGTACAACGATCTGAGTTGACCGTAAGTATAAGAATGCTTTGCACTTGAGGTATACAAGTACATAGTGTTTGATTGTTAAACCAAAGTACAAGTATTTTACCATCACCTCATCTGCCAGAACATGTATTTGAATCTACAATGGCTTATCAGCAAATAACTTGTTAAGAAAAATAGATGGTTCTTTCATCACTGCCATAAAACAGGGCTTTAGCGACGCGTACATTAGCGACGAAATATGAAAACCCGTCGCTAAACTTGAGAAAACCCGTCGCTAATTAAATTATGTGAAACCCCGTCGCTAAATATGAAACTTCTACCGACGGTTTTTGGTCAAAACCCGTCGCTAACATGTAACCCGTCGCTAGTGTTTCGCAATTTTAGACGCGTAACTTAAAACCGTCGCTATTTTTTTATTCCAGCGACGGAGGATAGAAACCCGTCGCTAACGAAACCCGTCGCTGCCTGGAAACCCGTCGCTGGGCATTCCACTCCGCTCCGCCCAGCATTCCCGCCGGCCCAGCCCATTCCATTCCGCTCAGCATTCCCGCCGGCCCAGCCCATTCCATTCCGCTCATTCCCGCCGGCCCAGCCCATTCCACTCCGCTCCACATATATATCGCGCGTCCTCCCACCCTAGCCGCACTCCCTCCCCTCGCCGCCATCTCTCGCTCTCTCTCCCTGTCTCACACAAAGCCCACTTCCCCTCCTCTCCATGGGCAGATCCGGCGGATCCCTACTCACCATGCGCAGATCCGGCTGCTCCCTCCTCGCCATGGGCAGATCCGGCGGCTCCTTCCTCCCTCTTGCATAAGGCGGCAGTCGCGCGATGGAGGCCATGCCGGCGGCTCCCTCCGCGATGGAGGCCATGCCGGCAGCTCCCTCCGCGACGACGGCGCCCTCCGCGCGACGTCCTCCACGGCGGCGGCGCCCTCCGCGACGGCGTCCTCTTCCGCGCGACGTCCTCCAACGACGGCGGCGCCCTCCGCGACGGCGTCCTCCACGACGGCGCTCTCCATGACGGCAGATCCGGCCTCTAGGGTGGCCAATCCGGCGAGTAACTGCATAGCTTGTAACATTTGATCCAAGGTTTGCCCCTGGTCTCTTGGTAGTTTGGTGAGTTGGGAACTTGGGATTCGTATGACCTTTTGGGCTGTGAAATAGTTCTGTTTGTGATGTACTGCTGGGATTCGTATGTCCGGGAATGTCCGGTTCTTTTGCTTGCAAGATGTATTAGTATTATCTCCTGCTGCTCAGTTTAGTTAACTGATCCAGTTAACTGTTGCTTGGACTCAAACTAAAAGTGGAGAGGGGGAAATTATGCATAATTCAGAAACATGGTAATTTTTTTTTTTTTGCTTTTCCATTCCCCCATAGCGACGGGTTTTAGCAAGACGTCGCAGATGCCATCTAGCGACGGGTTTTAGCAAGACGTCGCAAACAGCAGTACCGACGTGGAAAAACCCGTCGCTGGAGTTTTCTTAGCGACGGGTGAAAACACGTCGCTACAGGGCACCTCTTTAGCGACGTAATACGATAGACGGGCGATTTCCCGTTGCTGTAGGCCCAAAATACCCGTCGCTGAATCCCCTTTCTGTGGTAGTGCATTTTTGGTGTGTATATAGAAGGTGTGTAGTCGTTACTTATATTAGTTTGAAACTAATCCATATGATGCTAACTACATCTCTTTGGAGCAAATTACTGATCTTTTACTCATTCGACAAAACATCATAATCTTGACTAATGTTTTTGTGCATTCAGCTCCCCATATATACAGATTATACTCATATTATGTCCTCCAAGCTCTTCTTTTTCATCATTTAGTTGTTCATAGTTGGTCCACATGCAATTTTTATTGAATTATTTATTATGATTTTTTGTATCTTTCATTCTTTGTTCATTTGTTGTATCATTTCTTATGACACATTGGTATGCCAGACCTTGTACCAAATTATTTGATGAGCTAGCTACTGCATGTTCAATCAATTTTTTTCATTCCTCGATCTGTCACCTACCTTTTCCTCACCATATCTCTGCTGGCTTTGAGGAAATAAAATCACATAACTGAATGCTTTTATTTTCCAAAAAATTAAGATCACAGATATGCTTCCAGCAAAAGTACCTTTCATAAAATAAAAAAAAAAGACCTACGGGGGGTATGACGGCCCCCGGGCTTTCTATTGGGGAGGAGAAGATCCTCTCACACAGATCTAGAAAACCCCCAAACCCCTGCCCCACCCTTACACAGCGGCACCGTAGCCCATGTGAGACGACCCGGGCCGGACGTTAGACCTGTGCTTTGGCTGTGGGACAGAAGAGGGGATTTTTTTAATTTTTCCACAAATTGTGCAGTACCCAGGGATTGAACCCTGGGCGGGAGCTCCCCAGCCAAAGACCTATGCCAGTTGCACCGTGAGTCCCTTTGCAAAAAAGTACCTTTCATTATCTTAACTATTCATTGAAGTCGGTTTGTGATCATGTAAACATCATACGCACAGAAATTGTCCCACTCCATATATCTTAAGTTTCATCGTCAACTAACTTGACAATTTTTGCAGGTATCAATCATAACTAGAGATGAGAAGCTTTGAACTTTGACTGTGGCACAGGATTTTTATAATTTCAAGAAGGCAAGGCAATTTGTTTGCTATATTTTCTGCATTGATTTCATGAATTCAGCAGTAGAAACACATGTAATGTGGATATTATGTTCTAGTTTGTTATGTCACCATCTGTTCCTAGAGCACTTTGAGTTATGTCTTATCTATTCGCCATCCGCGGGGGGTTGGTTTACCGTTTTGCTTTACTGTTACAGTGGATGTATGTTTCATCTCGATTGTCTATTGTGATTTAACAGTTCTCCTTTTAATACCCAGCCGTACGTATAGCAGTGCTCATTTATGATAATGAGCAATACAACCAGTTCAACAGATCAGGTATTAGCCGGTGCAGGTGCATGCTTTTCACTACTCGGAACGTCCAGTTGGAAGGTGCAGTCGTGTGCAAAGCTATTCCGATCATAAATTCAGTCATATTGATCATCTGAATAATAATAAATCAAACATAAGTATGATATTGGGAGAGAAGATGAAAAGATACCGGACCTTGAGATCTATGGCTATTATAAGCAAGATAGGTCCTAGATTATACATATCTCACATGGGGTGCGTTAGAACAATGAATGATTGTTGACATATGTACACAGTATATTATATGGCTATAGATGAAACACATGGCCCGATGGAGAGGACTCCTGCTACATCATGTTGCCTTAATGTCGATCATTTTTGTCGGCAATAATAAACATGGGATTACACATAGAACCGAGAGGATGATGGTAGCACATGATTCAGATTTAGACAGGTTTAGGCTGCCTAAGTGTAATACCCTACATCCTGTATCGAGGAATTGTATTATGCCCTGCATTCGTGGTAGGAATGTACCCGTTGTGTGTACAGTTATATATAGGACTCCTACCCTCCTTATATATCTGAGGTTGTAGCATTACATGACAGGTTTACTATGTAGCTAGTTGGTTACAACAATATCTTTGAGTATAATTCAATCTCTAAGCTTCCTTGTGTAGCACTCCCATATCTTCAAGTCGTGGGCTGCCCTGTCTGCGATACGTTGCCCAAGCCATCCTCTTCTAGATAGTCAATGAGGTCCTTGATGTGAGAGTACCTGGGGTTACATATACGACAGCTCAGTCACATTTGATGAGCATGTGTTGTCGTGCAGGGCTTCTGTGCTTTTTGTTTCTTTCCCTGTCGCTCAGCATCGCGGCGCTGGAAACGATTGGAGATCGCTTATTATGTGATTGTGGAACGCAACTCTGTTGATTTATCAAGCTTTCCAGATCTCGATATTGCACATTCTGGCATATACATGAAAAGAGTCCATAAAGTGTGTCAGTATGTGCATATCATGCATAGCGTTTTATATCGCAATGTCCGCCAGACTCGTGTCTCTTTCCCATGTGTCGCTGTGTCACAACACAACTATATATTATAAAAAAACAACTCAACTATATATATCAGTGTTAAGGCTCTTTTTCTTGAAGGAACTCCTTTGTTAGAAATAGCAATTGTGAAGCCACGCAGCCGCCTAAATCATTGTCAAAGAGGTGATCGATTCTGGAAGGAAGAAGTCCATTTTACTACCCTCAAGTATCCATGCAGTTTACTTAACCCCTAAACTAATTTTTGGTCTATTTTACTGCCTCCAACTATTTAGATTGGTTCGATTCACTCCCTCATGAAATTTTTCTTTCTTGTATCTCTAGGTACACATCATGTTTGAGTGTAAACTTTTGTGAGATTATAGGTTAAAACATATCTTATGTTAGAAAATGTTTAAAGAATTTTTTAAATTTTTTTTTGTTTGTGGAACGTGTGCAATATAAATTCGACATATAAGATATAATAATGCAAAAAAAATTCTAAAAAAATCTGGAACAAATTTTCTAGCATAGAAGATGATTTCATATACCATCCTACAAAATTTGAGCTTCAAATATAATCCATACAAAGAGAAACAAACAAGTAAAAATTCACGAGGGGGTGAATTGAACCAGACTAAAAATTAGTTTAAGGGGTTAAGTGAACTACATGGATACTTGAGGGTAGTAAAATGGACTTCTTCCATTCTGGAATGTTGTGGACATCCAGACTCGTGGCTGGCTCCGGCACGCCCACTCTAACCGCTAATTACTTAGATTTATGAAAAAATAGCTTGTAGATTATTTATGCTAATTTCTTTCTTTGTTTAATCTCTGGCGACTGTTCCGGCTGCCGCCGCGCAAGCATTGACCCGTGCTTGCGGACCACCAGCACGCTGTGGCTGCGATACGGTGCTCACAGACAGGCGTGTGTGCATTGTGTGCATATGGTTCCATGAGCGTGGGCGCATCCTCTGTGGGCAGCCGTGACATGGTTCCTCTTCCTGAGCACGCAACTCCCCTGGTACGTGGCTGGCTGCACGTCGGGATCTGATGAGCACTACTCATCCATGCTGCTCACAGCCGCCCGTTCATCCGTGCACGAGAGCGAAATTTAGGCTTGTTGTTCCTTGGGAAAAACTGATCGAAGCCTGCTTGTGTAAGTCGAGGCGTCAAATTAAGCAGGACGGGCCGCCTGACGATCTTTCCCACAAGCGGCAGCACGCTTGGTCTTCTACATTTCCGCCGGCGGATGATCCCCTCGGCAGCACCGCACGCCACCGCCGGTGATCGAAGCAAGAACCGTGAAGGTTAGAAGAGGCGATAGTTATCAGAGGCTTTAGCTTCTGCAATCTTTATGCCCATGTCCGTCCTCTAAGTTCGTATTTCCTCTTGTTTCAACAGGTCGAACAACCAGCGTTCACCACCTGTTCGAGGGAATGGCTGAAGAGAGCAAAGCCCTGCCGGACGGACCAGGAGGACCGGCTCAGCGCCCTGCCGGACGGCCCCCTCCAGCACATCCTTGGCTTCCTGCCGGCTTACGAGGTGGTGCGGACGAGCGTGCTCGCTCCGCGCTGGCGCCACAACTGGAAGTCCGTTCGTCGCTTGCACATCACCAGTCCAGTGGACTGGGATGAAGATGAAGATGAAGAGAACGACCCTGCTCTGTGCGATTTCGTCAGTCCCCTGCTCCTGCTCAGAGGTCATTGGATTCTAGATGAGGTCAAGTTCGACTATGATCCAAACTTCTTTGAGCAAACCGACACTTGGGTCCGATATGCTTTACTGTGCCAAGCTAAGGTACTCAATGTCCATACGCTTGGTAGCAGATGGATCACACTGGGAGACCCTCCACTGTTCTCCAAGAATCTTAGAAAACTAGAGCTTACTGACGTTTATGTGAAAGGCAAGTTCCTTGATTTTGCAAATTGTCCAGCACTGGAGGTTCTTAAGATAATAGGCTGCCATATATACACAAAGAAGATACTGTCCCAGTCCATAAAGACTTTGCACATTGTGTCTAGCTATTTTGTCACTAATGGCCGGATTCGTATTTCTTTTCCTAGTCTCGTTTGGCTGCAGCTAAATAATTTCCAGAGTAAAGCGCCTTGCTTGAAAGTTTGTCATTACAAACTGCATCTGTCAAGCCTAATTGCTGGGTGATGGATTCATGTAACGAAGGTGATTCTGGGGAATGTTGCGGCACTTGTGCAGATTGTTGTGGTAATGATGATCATAAAGGTACCTGTGTGCTTCTTGGGGGTCTGTCCAGTGCTCTGAATCTAGAATTGACAGCTTATTCAGGAATGGTACACCGACTTACCTCCTATTTCTTAATGTGCAATTTTGTTATCTTTGTGTCACCTTTTCTTTTTCTGGATCTGTAAATTAATTTTAACTCTCATCGTTATTCTTCGTTATTACTTATTATTATATATTCTTAATACCTTACGGTTATACTATTGCACGTCAGTGACATAAATTTAGTGGATTCTATCATTTCTATTGCATTTCACATATCCTTGCCATGCTCACTAAAGAATTGTCTGTGTAATACTTACCATTGTGGAATTTTCTCAGCTTGTTTTCAGAAGTTATATGAACTGGTGTCCTACGTTTAGTAAGCTGAGAAAATTGTTGCTGTTGCTGAATGACTGGTGTGTGGCTGTTGATTTGTATGCACTAGTTTGCATCCTCAAACACTCACCGGTTCTTGAGAATCTGACTCTGAAATTGCGTAAGGTATATTCTTTTGCACTGAGAAATTACTAACTGTTATGTTTTCCTGCACATTCACTTATATAGGTGAAATAATTGTGTCAGATGCAGAGGCCTCAATTTACAGCAACAATCGAGGGAAAGGACATTTCCATGGAGAAATCAGCTGCTATATCAGAGCGCCTCAAGATAGTGAAAATTGAATGTGAAGAGGTCGATGACAGGGTCAGCAAAGTTTTGAAATTTCTGAGCACATTGGACATAGAGGTTACTATCAAAAGGACTTAACAGGTAGTTTCAGATGAGTAAGGTAACTTTATGCTTCATGCTTCAATTTAACAAAAGTGCGTTGTCAGTTGACAAAAACCACTGAACTGTATGTGCATGGTGTCAGTGTATCTGATACTGTCAGATCATCAGCGAGTGGCACAGTATATATATTTTGACTTGTTCAGAATTTATATTTAATGTTATGTGAGCAGTTCTCCTCGTCAGTATTTTAAATTCAACCATATCACATGATGTCAATGAGGTCCTGATTTTTATCAAATTAAGAAGCTCCCCATCTTGAGCTCAATGCAAGGACTACATGGCTCTGAGTTGTCGATACAGTTGTTTGTTGACTGCAGTTGTGTTTAATAATTTTGTTGTTGCCCCATATATCAACGTAGTTTAGTTACATATGTTGTAATTTGGCATGGTACTTTTGCTCTTCAGTTGTTCCTTAGGATTTGGACTATGCATATATGTGCATTATATAGGAGCGTCTGTTATGACTTTGGCCCTTTTTTAACATTACCCCTTATTATTTATGTTTGCCTTTGCTCTGCAAATGAGTATGACAAATTGGGACTTAACTTTAGTCAGTGGATTATATAGGAAATACTGCATGTGTGTTCAAAATAGATCCAGTTTCCTTTGCCATTTTTTCAACTTCTGTTTGCTCCTCTTTTCTCTCAATAAATCTATTAGATGACTAAAAGCGTATGGTAAACAGTTTACTGTAAACTGCTTGTTTCGAGGTTTAAAAAACTGGCATGATGCAAAAACATGGATGCTGGGTGCAGTTATGTCACAGTTTAGCTGGACTTCATTGCCAGAAAACTTAATTCCTACAATTAATGGAAGTGTTGCCTACATCATCGAATAAATGTTATCCAAATTTTCAATGATTAACTTACACTTTCCTGATATAAGTACACTTCATACATACTAAAATATGTCCGTACCTATCTATACCTTAAGTTTCCTTGTTGAGCGACTGAAAATATTAGTTTTCCAGATGACACTGAGCTTTCTATTTGGATTTCCCCCATTTTGCAGGTTGCTGTCTCAAGCAGGGGGTGTAAAACTTTAGGCTGTTGGTGAAACCTTTCATTTTTATTGATTCAAGTATAAAGTCTGGTTGCTTCCTATTGTCGTTGTTAATCTTATGCAGCTCACAATGGTAGAAACAGCGGAGACATTGTAGCGTGGCTTTGTTAGGCCATATAATTGAATCTAGTGTCTTCATGTGCCGTACACTGCTATTTACGTGCAGAAATTGCCATCCATAAACATGGTACTGGATGTGCCTTATTTTGGTTGATGTGCTGCATGTAAATCCACCTATTTTGTTGTGTGTATGTGATACAATGCTGCTGTCTGAGTTGTGTCCTTGATCTCTTTTAGCACTGATGTCTGAGTACCTTATTCTGCATCGATGAGGATGGTGCATTCGACTCGCCACTACCGCCGAGACACGTCCTCCTCCAGTGTTTAATGCCGACGAACTTGACGACACTGCACCGCCACCGCCACCCTCTTCAACCGAATCACTAGAGAAACCCTAACAACTGTCACGGTCGTCACCAAGAACGACCACCGTGGGAGGACCTACCTGTATAAACCTATGAAAGAACAAAGCAGACGTCGAGATGCCGGGCCTCCCTCCTCAGCCGACAGCGAGGCCGCCGGAGACGAGGGGGCCGGCGTTGCCTTTTTCTGAGTCGCCGCCGCTCGTGCGGGTTGGTGTCTCATGCGTGCACTATTTCTTTCTGGCCGAACTTTTAGATTGCGTCTATGAGATCTTCGCACACTCGTCTTGTGATGTAAATATATATGTGTTCCATTCCTCATGACTCGGATGATGTGGACCTTGGTGAGGGTAACTGGGACAACTCACGTTGAGCCATGGTACGGTGGTTAGGCGGGGCCATTGGAACAAGCCCAAACAATTCCTGAAAATATTCACCCTACTGGTATGAGAGAAAGAGCAAGGTAAACAGGAAGAAAGGGTTATATCATGCCAAAACGAGGTAGTTGCACCATCTGAAACAGTAGCTGTTGTCAAACAATTGTAGACTGCAAGGTCTTCATTGATGACCTTTGTTCCATCAGAAAGAACGTTTGAGGTGTGAAAGCTGCTAATGTTGTGGGACAGATCGTGCAGTAACGAATTCTTCTAATTAAGGAGAGGGGCTGGTTGATGGATTTTGAGAGGAACCATATAGTTGCAGACAAAGGGATCGAGTAGACGATGGCTCTCGATCGGACCTCCATCAACTACGACTTCATGCTGCAAGGGGAAACTAACGAAGGGGATGACGACTTGGCTCGTTCCGACTAGTTTGGCAGTAGTGCTGCTACTCTCATAGGACTTGGTGGCATTCAGACTCTACCTTGTAGGTTGTAGCACCTTGCTTCACTACACGTTTGATTGGAGCGCAGTTTGGCAAACGTCACTGCACGCCACCAAGTCCTGTGATGCATATTTTTAAACATTGATTGAATACTTGCTCCTCTCAACAACACAATTCGCAGCCCACAAACTATCTGAGTCTAGCACGCCAATTGGCATTTTGATTCCCACCCCCCCCCCCCCCCCCCCCCCCCCCCCCCCAACCCCCACCCCAACTGTCTAGTGTTATTCTTGAATTATTTGACTAGTGCTGACATAATTCTGAAGCTTCTTTACAAATGCACGACATTCTGAGGCAAGGAACTTGGTGTGTGAGGTGACACTACCAAACCACTGCTGAAGTATCCCCAAATTATGAAATTTGCATTTTTTTTTTCATTTCCTATCTCTTTTCCATAAGAGAGTATTAACAACCAACTTATCATCATCTAGAGTGTATGTTAACCTAAACCACACCTCTACACGCATTCCCTGTTTTTGGTAAACACCGTGCTCCAATTGACAAGACGTGCCAGTGGGTGCTGACACTGACCAAACCTACACGCGTCAAAGATGAGTGATGGGGATTTAGAGAGACGACCAGAGCGGTAAAAAGTTCCTTTTCTGCCGCGCTAGATCTTTCCGCGGCTCCAAGGTACCGTCCCTGAGGTCAAAAAAAAAAAAAAAGTACCGTCCCTTCCGCCACAGTTCCTGACGGATCATCTTTGGATTTCTTGTACTACCACACTGCCTTGCCCTGTTCTTAGTTCTCACGATTCCTCTGGTTTAAACGACATAGAAAAAGAGTAATGCTCAAACATAATATAATGCCTATTTTAGTCATAGACTGTGCACATCAGTAAAAAATAAATAAATCAAATTTAAACGACATCTTGCTTTGATTGTACCTCGGGAAAAATTGAAGGCGTGTTGTGTGAGTCAAGGCGTCAAAGCAGTCAGTGGAGCGTCCCTTCCACTTGCGCGCCCGGCCACCTATAACTGAACAGTAAGGGCGGCCCACTTGATGATCTTTCCCACAAGCGGCAGCACGCTTGGTCTTCTACTTCTCCGCCAGCGGATGATAACACTCGGCAGCCGCCGCCAGTGAAGGTGGGAAGAGGCGATAGTTGTCAGGGGTTTTAGCTTCTGCAATCTGTATGTCCATGTCCGTCCTCTAAGTTTGTATTTTTCTCTTGTTTCAGCAGGTCGAACCACCAGCGCCCACCACCCGTTCGACAGAATGGCTCAGGAGAGCAGGGCTAAGAAAGCGGCGAGGTCGGACCAGGAGGACCGGCTCAGCGCCCTGCCGGACGGCCCCCTCCAGCACATCCTTGGCTTCCTGCCGGCGCACGAGGTGGTGCGGACGAGCGTGCTGGCCCCACGCTGGCGCCACATTTGGAAGTCCGTTCGTCGCTTGCACATCACCAGTCCCGTGGACTTTGATGAAGATGGAGAGAACCAGGAAGCTCTGTGCGATTTCGTCAATCCCCTGCTCCTGCTCAGAGGTCATGCGATTCTAGATGAGGTCAAGTTCGACTATGATCCCAAGTTTAATGATAAAACCGACATTTGGGTCCGACATGCTTTGCTGTGCCAAGCTAAGGTACTCAATGTCCATTTCCCTGGTGGCCTCTGCTACAGCATACTGGACGACCATCCACTTGTATCCACGAATTTGAGAAAGCTAGAGCTTACTGGTGTTTCTGTGGAAGGCAAGTTCCTTGACTTTGCAAGTTGTCCAGCACTGGAGGTTCTCGAGATGACACACTGTGTCATAGGAACTGAGAGGATACTGTCCCAGTCCATAAAGATTTTGCACATCGAGTGTAGCTATTTCAAATATGGTGACCACCGGATTCGAATTGCTCTACCTAGTCTCACCTGGTTGGAGCTAGATAATTTCGAGGGTAAAGCACCTTTGCTTGAAAGTATGCCATCATTACAAACTGCAGCTGTCAACATTCATCTCTTGGTGAAGGATTCCTGTTGGAAAAGTGATTCTGGGGTATGTTGTGGCACTTGTGCAGATTGTTGTGGTAATGATGATCATAAAGGCAGATGTGTGCTTCTTGGGGGTATCTCAAGGTCTCTGAATCTCAAATTGACAGCTTATTCAGAAATGGTACACAGACTTACGCCCTGTTTCTTAATTTGCAATTTTGTTAGCTTTTTTTCTTTTCTAGATCTGAACACTAGTTTAAACTGTCAGCATTATTACTTTGTTATATCCTTCATGCCTTATGTTTACACTATTTTAGGGCTCCCTATCACTTCTATTGCAAGTCACATATCCTTGCCATGCTCACTAAAGAATTGCATGTGTAATACTTACCATTGTGCAATTTTCTCAGTTTCTTTTCAGAAGAGACCTGAACTGGTGTCCTACATTTAGTAAGCTGAAGAAACTGTTGCTGAATGACTGGTGTGTGGCTGTTGATCTACATGCACTAGTTTGCATTCTAAAACACTCACCAGTTCTTGAGAATCTCACTCTGCAATAGCGTAGGGTATATTCTTTTGCACTGAAAAATTACTAGTTGCTGTGTTTTTCTGCACATTTACTTATATGGGTGAAATGTCAGATGCAGAGGGCTCAGTTTACATCAGAAATTGGGAGTAAGGACAGTTCCATGGAGAAATCTGCTATTTCAGAGTGCCTCAAGATGGTTAAAATTAAATGTGAAGAGGTTGATGACAGGGTCTGCAAACTTTTGAAATTTCTGAGCACATTGGACATAGAGGTTACTATCAAAAGGGCTGAAGAAGTAGTTGCAGATGAGTAAGGTAACTTTACGCATCACGCTTCAAGTTAAAAAAAAGTGCATTGTCGGTTGAAACAAAAGCCACTGCACTGTGTATACATGGTGTCAGTGTATCTGACTATCGTCATAATATCAGTAAGTGGCACAGTATATATTGACTTGTTCAAAATTTATAGTTAACGTTATGTGAGTAGTTCTCCTTATTGGTATTTGAAGTTTAACCAATATCACTAGATGTCAGTGAGATCCCAATTTTTGTCAAATTAAGAAACTCCCCAGTTTGAGCTCAATGCAAGGACTAATGGCTTAGTGTTGTCCATAAAGCTGTTTGTTGATTGCACTTTTGTATAATTTATTTGTTGCCCCATATATCAAGGGAGTTTAGTTACATATGTTATAATGGCATGGTACCTTTGCTCTTCAGTTGGTCCTTAGGATTTCGAGTTTTGGACTCTGTATATATGGCATTATATAGGAGCGTCAGTTATGACTTTGGCCCTTTTATTTATACTACCCCGTATTACTTGTGTTTGCCTTTGCTCTGCAATTGAGTATGACATATGGGTACGTAACCTTATAGTGAGTGGTTTATATGGGCAATATTTTTCCACATTACACACTGACCTCACTGTTTGGGTTTTACCCATTTTTGCAGGTTTCTGTCTCAAGTAGGGGGTGCTAAACTTTAGGCTGTTGGTGGACCCTTTCCTTGTAAATGATTTAAGGTTAAAGTCTGGTTTCTTCCTATTGTCGGTGTTAGTCGTATGCTGTCCATAATGGTAGAAACAACATATAATTTGCAGCGTGGCAGAGTTAGGCCATCCAATTGGATCCTGTTTGTCATCGTGTCATGCCTTGCACTGCTGTTTAAATGCAGAAATTGCCATTCATAAACATGTACTGGATGTGCTGTTTTGGATGATGTGCTGCATGTCGATAAAGCTGTTTGTTGACTGCACTTGTGTTTCATAATTTTGTTGTTGCCCCATATATCAACGTAGTTTAGTTATATATGTTATAATTTGGCATGGTAATTTGGCTCTTCAATTGTTCCTTAGGATTTGGACTTTGTATATATGTGCATTATATTGGAGCGTATGTTATAGTTTTGGCCCTTTTATTTATATTAGCTCTTATTACATAGTCAGTGGATTATGTAGGTAATACTGCATGTGTGTTCGCTCAACAGATACAATTTTCTTTACCATTTTTCAACTTCTGTTTGTTCCTCTTGTCCCTCAATAAATCTATTAGATGAATAAAAGCATATGATTAACTGCTTTGTTTCGAGGTGACCCTGAGCTCACTATTAGTTTTCCACATGACACTGGGCTCACTATTTGGATTTTCCCCATTTTGCAGGTTTGAATTTCTGTCTCAAGCAGGAGGTGCTAAACTTTAGGCTGTTGGTGGGCTCTTTCATTTTTAATGATTCTTCCTATTGTCAGTGATAATCTTATGCTGCTCACAATGGTAGAAACAACATAGAATTTGGATCGTGGCTTGGTTAGGCCATCTAATTGGATCTAGTTTGTCATCATGTCCTCCCTTGCACTGCTGTTTATGTGCAGAAATTTCCATCCAGAAAATTTGGTACTTGATGTGCCTTTCTTTTTGCTAGATGTGCTGCATGTAAATTCACCTAATTTGCTGTGTATGTGATACAAAGTTGCTGTCTGGGTTGTGTCCTCGATTTCTTTTATCACTGATGATTTGAAATTTTAAAACTAGCTGAACCTCTTATCACTGTTGGAGTGGACAATAAATTGCAACATGTTGCTACATTCGCAATCGCTGAACCGACACAAGATTGAGTACCGTGTAAATATTCTTCAGATCTACATAGATCCATTGCTCCAAGCAAGTCAAGGGCTCAGACTTCAGTAGTTTTAGTCTGTACCTCTATAAAAGATTATGAGAAACTCATCACTATAGTTTAAAGCAGCAAACGTTTAGTATAACCAGGGTATTCGTTCCGGTTCCCGATTGAAACTAATGAAACCAGCAGTACCGATTATATGTACGAGGTATGAACAAAAGAGAATGGGCGGTTCAACACCGGTTTCATCCAACCCTGTGCTAATCCACTTTAGTAATCCAAAGCACAAACTGGCCACATTACGTGTAACAGCAATTTCCCGTGCTGCTTGCTCAACGTGAAAAAAAAAGGAGTATCTTCCCTCTGGCGATGGCTCTATCTTGGCCGGCATGATGCGTGGAGGCATGGCGGCAGAAGTGAGCCTTTTGTTTCTACGATTTAGCAGCCTTATCGTATCTCTTGCCCTGTTACCTTCTCCAAGAGCAGTGCCAAGGAAGCGGCCATGCCAAGTGGCTTGGACGACTGATAGCATTGCGCAGCGGCAGACAGAACACTGAAGCCATCGGCATCAGAAAATCAAGAGGGAGAGAGAGCAGGGGCAGACAAGGCACCGGTTTGTAAATTATCTCCCATTTGAAGGCATTAACAAAAAGTTTTGGATTGCGATTATTGTTCACGATGGTTGACATATGTTTGGATCATGATCCATATAAGGGTTTTTTTTTTCTGAAAATAGCAGGGGTTCATCTGCTAAATTCATTGACCATAGTCCATGAATGCTATGAATCTTGAATTGACAACTCATCTCGGAATGGTACACACCATTTTCTTAATGTGCAAATTTTAAGCTTCTGTCACTTTACCATTTTCAGGGTCCATATGTTATTTTTTACATTTTAGGAAAAACTCAGCATTCATGTTCACTCCACTTGTATTATAATTTTGTGATGTTCTTAGTTTGCAGGTTACTCCATTTATTTTTACTTGCTTAGCACGAGGAAACCATGTTGACCTTACCAGCAATTGAAAACTGGATGTGATAACACTTATAATACCGATAACCATCACTAGGATTTGAAATTGTTCAATTTTTTTGGGTGGAGATATTTGTGTAATGTCAGAAAATTATCAATATTATTGTCACATGATTATAGGGTCAAAATTTCACTTTCCAAATGCACTTAACTTTTCATCATGTACCTTTAAACTATATGACTAGAACTTCTTTCAAATAAGAACAGATATCTAGAATTCTTACCGTGTCTTGTGATTTTATCAGTTTATTTTTGGAAGGGATTTGAGATGGTGCCCTATGTTTAGTAATTTAAAGGCATTCTTCTCCCCTGTTTTGCCTTTTCTTTTTTGGTTGGTTTGCATCTCTTTTTGGTTTTATCTCTTGTTGGATCCTACAGGTTTCATCTCTAGCCTACCCCAACTTGCTTGGGATGCTTTGTTGTTGTTGTTGTTGGTGGTGGTGTTGTTGTTGAATGAGTGGTGTGTTGCGGCTGACCTTCATGCACTAATTTGCCTTCTTGAACATTCACCGGTCCTTGAGAAGCTGACTCTTCAATTATCTAAGGTATATACAACCTGAATCCCTGCAACTAATTATATTTTCTGTGTATTGTTGATTGAGGTTAGTTGAATTATTTTCTTGCATGACTGCCCCTATAGTTGATGAATATTCCAATCTTTTTCTACAGGGAATGAACAAGAGACGGTTGGAAGCACATACAAGTTACCTATTTCAAAACCGCGGCTAACCGGACCGGAAACCGGAAAAACCGGACAAACCGGTCCGGTCCGGTTAGCCCGGTCGGTCGGTTTCCGCATTTGAATTTGAAAGAATTTAGAAAATTTGAAAAATTTTGAAACAAAAAGTAAAAAAACTAGACGTAGTGTGCGACCCAACGGTGGAAGAACATGACGAAAATACGAATGTTTGGCCAGTCAAAAAATTCATGCAACGTTTTAGCGGAGAAAAAGGAAAAAAGAAAAAGAAAAAATCATGTTTATCTCCCCCCTGCCCCAATTATTGGTCCCCGAGGACCCCGACGCCCACATCGCCCTCCTCGCTCGGTCCCCCAGCGCGCCAGCACCCCACATCGCCGCGTGCCGCCTCCCTGTCGCCGGCCTCCCCCGGCGCCGCCCTACCTGCCGCCCCGTCCCCCCGCCGCTGCGAACCGCACGCCGCACCGATTAGCCGCCGAATCCGACCGGTTAACCGGTGCTGGGGCTCGGTTAACCGGTGATGGAGCTCGGTTAGCCGACGGATCCGGCGGTTAGCGGTCGTTTTCAAGCGATTTGGTGGCTGAGGGAGGCCCGGTGGGAGAGGGTGGGCGGCTAGGCGACAGCGCGAGCGCGACACTGGTGAGCACTTTGTTGCCTTTATTTTTTTGGTAGCCCGTAGCCCTCTAATTTTGTATGTAGATAGTTGACAACTTGACATTAGTTTAAACAATAATTTGCAGAAGAGATACATGCTGCACATGTGATGATAAGTAATAGTTGACATTGGTTTAAACTATAGTGTTGCCCATGTGATGATAGATAAGTAATGTAAGTCTTAAATTTTGATGTCATTGCTCGTTAGAAAATTTAGATTGGCATGGTAATTGCAAAGTGAATATGTCAATGTTTTTCAGGCAACATGACTGATCGTCAAAAAGATCCTGTTTGGGAGCACGGTGAGAACAAACACCCTGGTTTCTATTGCAAGTATTGCAAGACAATGAAGAAGGGGGCTGGTGCCACGAGGTTTAAGGAGCACTTGGCGGGACGTGAAAACGATGTGAAGCATTGCAACTTTGTTCCCAAAGATGTGTGCGAGTACTTTCGTCGTGAGCTGGACAGATCGAAAGAGAGGTCCAAGCATCGAATGGAGGAGAAATTGAGGATTGAGGAAGTTGCTAGAGAAGGAAATGTGAGCGAGGATGAGAATGATGAGAATGATGAGGACTTGCAGGCAGCGTTGCATGCTTCTCGACAGGATGAGGAATATGCAAGGCGGGTACGGTCTCAAGGTGGACACTATGAGCACGGCAGTGGCAGTGGCAATGGCAGCAAGCAAGGTGGATTGATGAATTTTCTAAGTCGATGTATCAACCAAGGATCGACACTGGTCGATGGACTGACACTGGTAAGAATGCGAGGAGGGCAATTGGTAAGGCTTGGGCTAAATTTTTTCACATAGAAGCCATCCCTGCAAGCAAGGCCGATAATCCTTTCTTCAGCGCCGCTATTAAGGAGACACAGAGATGGGGTAAGCAAACCCTTAGATATTGTTGACTTGTTGTCCATTCATGCGTTGTGAACAAATGTGGTTCCACTACTAATTTGATCATTCATGCAGGTGAGGGCATCCCTAGCCCTACAGGGCGAGAGATGAATGGCATCTATTTAGATGCAACTGAGGACGATATAAAGAAGGCTTTTGCTAAGTTCCAGATGGATTGGCCGACATATGGTGTTACTCTTATGTGTGATTCATGGACGGGGCCGACGAAGATGAGCGTTATCAACTTCATGGTATATTGCAATGGGGTAATGTTTTTCCACAAGTCGGTTGATGCAACAGGAAAAAGTCAAGAGGCAGATTACATTTATACGGTAATTCCTTCTGTGATCGTATTTGTCTACTCATCATAAAATGAACAAGTATTTGAATATCTCTTTTGTGTATGTTCCAGGAAATTGTGAAAGTGTTGAAGGAGCTTGGTCCTGAACATATCGTCCAGATCATCACTGACAATGGGCAAACTACAAGAAAGCGTGCAAGATGGTTAGCGACAAGTATCAAATTGTGTGGCAGCCATGTGTGGCTCACACAATCAATCTGATGCTGAAGACAATTGGAGATTTTCCGGAGCATAAAGCAATGATTGAGGGTGCACGTCGGATATCTCGTTGGCTCTACAACCACAACCAGTTGCATGCAATGATGAGGCAGGCAATAGGGGGTGAGTTGGTGAGATGGAATGCAACTCGCTTTGGCACCAACTATATGTTTCTTGATAGTATGCTCCGTCGAAAAGAAAAATTTATGGCTTGGGTTGGATCTCCTGGCTTCTTAAACAGTCGTTATGCAAATACAGTTGAGGGAAGATATGCCCATTCATGCCTTTCTAGTATGCAGTGGTGGGAGCAAATGACCTACATTTGCAAAGTTGTTGAGCCAGTGTATGCCTTTCTCAGATTTGCAGATCAGGACAGGACTCCAAACTTGAGTGAGGTTCTTCTAAGGTTCACCATCATGCGCCAACACTATGAAAGTTTGTTCCACAACAATAAACAAGAGTTTGATCGTTACATGGCAGTTATGAATCCTAGGATGTCGGACATTGCAGCAGACACTTTTGTCAATGGAGGTATTACATGTTGATTGAATTATTTTCCCATTCGTCTACAATCTTTGTCTAACTCTCATAATTCTTGCTGTTGCAGCTGCCGCGTTGAACCCTAGAACTCACTATGCTTTCGGGACGTCCCATACCGTCCTAAATGATCTTCGAATTACATTTGACTACATGACGGACACTGACACATGTGTGGCTGCACTTCAAGAAGCAGAATTTTACAGAAGAAAACTTGGTGACTTCAATACCGACGTAGCAAGGCAGATGGCATGTGACAGCAAGACTTCCCCATGTAAGACAAAATTCCTCCTAACTCAAGTCATTACAATGTAAGTTAGTTATGGCTAACCGATGGATTCAAAATTTGTTGATACAGCTCAATGGTGGGCTATGTTCGGTGGCCAAACCCCACGTCTCCAAAAGCTTGCTTTGCGGCTAGTGTCTCAGTGTTGTTCGTCCAGCGGATGTGAGCGTAATTGGAGTACATGGGCATTGGTTCACACTAAGGTGCGGAACAAATTGACTCATCAGAAGCTTCACAAGTTGGTGTATGTCAACTATAACCTTCGCATTCGCATGAGGGAAGCTGTCAACTATCAGCCACGGGAGGAGGATCCATTTGATCAACTCATGCAGCTCACATTGTATGATGACACAAATCCCATTCGAGATTGGTTCGAGAATGGTCGTTCCAATGCCCCACCATTACTTGATGAGGAAGATACTGAGAGTGACACCTCTATCCCTTCTCACTTAGTGGTGAACGTTGAACCTGAACAACTCGAAACAATAACTGGCGGTAAGTCTCTTGTGGAGTGGGCGGAGAAGACTGTGGGTGACTCACACATAGGCAAGAGAAAACACCAATCGGTGACAGGAAAAAGTAAAGCTAAGAAGAAGAAGGGTGTTGATGCACAGCCGGTCACTAGCGATGCGTCCACTGAAGCCACTGATAGTAGGTCCCCCTCCCCGTCTGAGGGCGGCGGTGGCGACGGCCACGGGATCATCGATTTGACAACAGCCCCGTCACACGAACCTATCCGCTTCACAGGTAACATGTACGAAAGTTTTTTCTAACATCATTAATTTCAATGTTCACTGACTCTTCACTACCGTTTGCAGGTGAGACTCAGTTCTCTCACGCTACTCAGGACCAAGACCATGGCGCTCCAAGCTCGCAGAGAACGACCACGCGTGGAGGAAAAGGGAAAAGTAGGCAACATCGTCATGGCTATGAGAGTGAGTCATCATACTCATGCTCTAATGACTACCACTCAAACTCTATTCCCGAATTTAGCGACACCTCTAGTTACTATGGCCACGGTGGTAGCGAGTCAACAAATGATTATTACTCTTACTCTGTTGCTGATTTGAGCAACCAACCACCTCAAAAATGGGTCTATGAGTGGGTGGATCCTGATTTCTACAATATGTTGGTTGAACAATGGAGAACAAGCACTGACTGGACCCATCAAACTTGGCAAGAGTTTAAAGCAGAGCTCTTGGCAAAAGAGGGAATAAACATCATGTCCACTGAAGAGTACACCTCGGCACTTCAAAATTTCAATGCTCCATGGTCCTACTCATAAATTGTATCTTTGTATTGTATGTTGATGTATTTAAAAACTATGTCTAGGATTATGTTGGACCTTTATGTTGGACTTGGACTTTTATGTTGGACATTTATGTTGTAACTTTATGTTCGAATTTGGAAGTTGGAACTTGGAGTGCATGATACATTTCATGTGTCACTTCTACCGTGGATTATGTTCTAATATTTCTTATCTTTTTTCATGTCTCCTATAGTGTCAAATTGTGACTAAGCATTTTGTAAATTTATAGCAAAAGTCATGTACAATTTTCTGATTTTTTCCTGATTTTTTCCCATTTTTCCTCACATTTTTCCGGTTTCCGCTTTCTCCAGTCCGGTTAACCGACCAAACCGCCCGCATAACCGGTAAAACCGTCCGGTTTAACTTTGCCGACCGAACTTTGAAATTCAAATTTCGGCAAACGGATTTTGAAGCGGTTTCCGCTCGGTTTTACCGGTTTCCGGTAAAACCGGACAATGCGGTGACCCCCGGTCTCCGCGGTCTCCCCGATTTCTCAAACCTTGACCTCTACACCTGCTAAACCTCAAAGGCTAAAACATGAAGACCTTCTATTCATCACATTTAGCGGTTAAATCCAAGCCTATTTAGCAGCTAAAGTGGGTTAAATGCAACTAATAGCGGCTGCGAACTCTTAGCGGCAAAAGGAGATTCTCTTAGGGGTGGCGCTTCCAGCATGGTTTAAAATCTTGCAATTTATTAAACCCCAATATGTTTGGTCTATTGGAGATTGGATTGCAAGGTCGTCTGATTGCGATGTTGAGTCGTTGACAGAGAGAAAACCATGCATGCATTCAGGCTCTACCTTGTAGCATCTTTCTGCATTACACGTTTGATTGGAGCAGTTTGGCAAATGTCACTGCATGGAACTCTTGCCATGTATATTTTTAGACATTGGTTGAATATGTGCACCTCTCAATTTTTCCTCTTTAGTTTGCTGCCCCACCCAGCGTAAACCCGATGACCACGTTTACTCAATAATTTTCTACCGTGTGATGCTAATCCCGGATGGGTAACAGATGCTGGTAGAACCGTGATGGGGTGAAAAAATCCTACATGTACAGCGTCGCAGCCGTGCCCATCTCTGATTGGTGCGCTTCGTTCGTTCGTGGGGATGCACACGAATTAATTCACGTCGGTGGCCGCTCCACCCACTCACCCATCAATGCAGGCTTCATCGTCTCTCCCTCCCCCGGTCTCTCCGCCTCCCAGCGCCGCGCGGTCCCCATCTCCCATCGCCACCATGTCTCCGGCGAGCCATGGAGCAGAGGCTCCTGCCAGGTCCTCTCTCTCTCTCTCTCTCTCTCTCTCTCTCTCTCTCTCTCTCTCTCTCTCTCTCTCTCTCTCTCTCTCGGCCTGCTCCATGCGTGCGGCTGCTCGCCGTGCTTTCGGACGAGCCTAGCGGCGGCGATCCATAGCCGGGCGGCGGGGTTGCCCGGTCGACGGCCGTCCCGGCCTGCCTTTACCTCGCCATCCCGGTGGCCGGAGGGGATGAGCGTGGCCTTTTGTTCCAGTCGCAGAGATTAGGGTTTTTGGGTTGTTGGCTGTACGGATTGCCTCCGATCTTTGGACGCCGGGCGTTTCTTTTTCGGTTTTGTTCCTCTTTTGGTTTGTGGATCCTGTTCTTGGTCACCACAGACCTGACGAGTGTTGAGGTGGGTGTGCTCATGCCTGACCTCACCATCGAGTCCCCGGTGTAGAGGTTTCTTGGGCGTTGATTCTTCAGTTTTGCCATTGTTTATTAGATTTCCTTGCTTGATTTATGGTTGTCTTGCTCCCATGCTTGGTTGTTCCTCACCCTTTTAGTGCTACACGGGCTGGGGCATCGGGCGTCATAGCAGGTGGGGAGTCGATTTTATTTGATTTAGATTGTTGTTTCCTACGATTCTTCGGCCTGTGACTGTCGGTGGATTTGGCTTGTGCGATTTGGTTGTGGATACTTTCGTTTCTCTTTGAAGGTGATCTTTGTGATGTGCTCTGTTTCCTTCTAGGTGATGGCAGCTGCTCATCCAATGGTATGGCGTGCTCCGGATTTATGCTAGCGAAGGGACATGCAGGGCATCGGCCTCATGGTCCTAAAATGATTCTCCTCCTCCAATCTGATAGAGTAGAGCAGATATCAATCTGGTTGTCCATGGTGCTGCTCCCCTCCGTACTGATGAAGTAATATGTTTGCAACACTTTGGCCATATGATTGCACGCCACAAAAGGTGCTTGTTGCTGGATTCTACCTTTCTTATATTTCATTCCACAGATTTTATTTCCATTTGCTTACCATCATTTTTAGGCAAGCTCTTGAATTTAAAAGGAAATAGATGGTTCTGTCCTAAGCAGCATTGTTATTATTTTAGGCAAGCTCTTAATTATTTTCTACTATAATCATGTATTTGCCATATCTGGCTGATGTTGTGCTGAGTATGATGGACACTCCGTTCAAAAAAAAAAAAAGTATGATGGACATTTTGAGGCTCCCATTTGCCTCCTTCGTGTTTGTCAAATCTAGAAATCACAAAACAGGCCTAACAGGTGATAAGCAAATGGAAGAACTCTATTCTTTTTATATTATTCTTTATGAACTGGTGGACTTCAGTGGTTCAGCCTATATTTATTTTTCTTGTTTGCTGCAACAAATGAACAAGTTTGCTGTTCAGTTACCTTTGCAGACCGCTAGCAGGATGCTATTGAGTATTGATTCACTTGCTGTAGCATTAGTCACCGGATGTTAACCTGCTGGTGAATTTATGCAGTTTTTCCTCGCACTACCAGACCTAGAGACGTGATTTCCTTCTGATATAGATTGTTATGCAGGTCTTTTCATGTGTGCTGTAGTGTCATGGAATATTTTCTTCTGCAACTGGTGTCTGTTTCATGTCGCGCTCCTTGACTTTTACAAAATGACACTTACAGATTGGAGTCCATTTGGGAGACATTTTTAGATTATGCCTTTTCTAGCCTTACGGGTCGACATCATGCCAATATGCCATGGAGTGCAGGTAATAAGCCTGCTACATATAGGGGTTATGAAAACCTTTTCTGTGGTCAAATACTTATGGTTTCATTTAGCTCCTTTTGAATTAAGAAAGTGTAAGATCTTCTGATCTGATGGCTTAGAGAGGTTATTACGAGTTGATGCTGTCTGTTTTCTTTACACTGAAAAAAGATATCATATATTCTGCTTTGTTCAGTTGCTAAATTTAAGATGAAAAAAAAAATCATCGATGTTGTTTTTTGTTTGTTTGTTGGCATGGCATAGCATCTCTGCTTCCTAGAGATGAAATCAACTAAGTTACATTATTCGTTGATTTTACCACGCATGCTATTATATACTACTCAAGTGTATCTCAGAGGCCACAACACTGTAGTAGCAGGTGAGCCAGGGCTTCATTTGCCTATAATATAACATATACACATTCCAATTTCTCATATTGGAGTTATTTACTTTATAATGAAGGAAATGGTGCCATTGTTGTTCTCAAATGGTCGATACCTTTGCACCGGATGGATTGTCCATATGAAAATCGATGTTTGGTTTTTGGTTCCCCAACAAAGGAAACATATTCCTATAGACCTGACACTCATGTTCATTCTTCTCTAATCTTTCGGACTAATCATAATGCATCATTGCTATCTCAATGAAATGTATGTACTGATGTTTGGGTATAGATGATTCTAATCCCCTGTCTTTGCTGTTAGCATCTTACAGCTTATCTCATTGATAGATATGTACCACACTGAAGGAAAAATGCGGCATTGTTGCTTGTTAGTGTATTGCCTTGAGTCATGTGTTTATTTTTTCAACTCAACAGTGTTCTATGACAAATTGAACTATTTAGAAATTCGGAGTTGATAGCCATATTGGACAATACAGACATATTGAACTCATGTGTTCTTATTTGTTTAGAATTCAGTCACCTACAGTTTCTTTACTTTTAGTTGCAGTGTTGGTTACTAATATCCGTCTTCACTGTTACTTTGTTTTAATTATACTAGGCTAATAATGGGTTTGTACCAGAAGAGCACATCTGTTTAGTAGTACTGAAATACCAAGCTGCTTAATATTTTATGTCCGGAAGAGTATATCATTTTCAACACATCCTATTATGAAAATTAAATGCTTCATTGGCAGAATTTGATGCATACTTTTATCCTGTACGAATGCTTTGTGATCTATTTTCAGTTGCATTATCTGGTTCCATTGAAATGAATTTCTGCAACGAAAAATATGTGTTCAGATCCAGTCAACCTATGTGCAAATCAATGTCCTTTTTATCTGAAAGCACAGCAGACAAATTATGGTTTTTTTCTTCAAAATTTGGTGGTATGATTAATTATGCCTGTTTTTTCCTTAAATATTATTGGTACGAATGTCATGCCAATTTTGAAGTAACAGTGTTCAAGAATTGTGTTTGAATTTCATTATATTTTGTTCCACCATTCCTTTCTCATTTTTAAGATAGTATACTCCCTATGTTCATGATTATATGACGTTTAGCTCTCCCAAGTTCAGACTCAATCTGGACAGAGGGAGTATTTCCCTAGAAATTCTCATCTGTCAGCCAATAGGGTCACTGAACATGAAATTCTCTTTCTTTCATCACTTTCGTTTTCAGCTTTTTTTCTCCAATTATAATAACATAGACCGCATACGTCTTAAAATAAAAACAGTACCCAATTCCAGATCGTTCACACAATTGTACCAGTTAAGCATGAAGGAAACTAAGATTTTACATGGAAAAGTCAGGTTTATCATTGTTTAGGAAATTGTAGAGTGCACTGTACTACCTTCTGCCATCTAACTGTTCTGATCATTGCTCTGTTCATTCATAGGTGCAGGAAGTGTTTCGCTGGTGTAAGGACGTGATATGGCTCTTGGCTAATATATGCTGATATAGAACTGATACTTATGAAGCGCAAAATTGTACTACTTTGCTTTTTTGATATTATTCTAAGATCTATCATGAGATTTACGTTATTTCTCTAATCTTTGTTTTGTTAACCGGATCGTGCAGGAGATATATTATTTGGTGAGGCCTGGTGGTAAAGAATTTCGACACAGTATGAGATACAAGAAAAGGTACATTATACCATTATGAGTGTTGTCAGGTTCTAGGCTCATCTGAGTCGAGCCTAATGTTTGGTGGGTTATTTTGTGAAGACTATAAAAATTTCCTCTCCCTTTTCCTTTTTGTTTTCTTTTTGCATCCATGGGGATATCATGTCGGTTCTTTCAAATAAGAGGTTGTGACAGCTTTTCTCAAGGTCAATAAAAAATAGTAAAAGTCATATATGTCTGATACAATATATCTATGTTTTTCTTTCTTAAATTGTTTATTTAGTTTATTTTCTTCAGAAGATTTGGAAGGTCTGTCTCCCATGCAGAGTGAAGTTTCAGTTTAGTATTCCATTCTACATGGCTGACTTATACCCCAAAATCTATGTCACTTTCCTGTTTTTTAAATATTGTATCGTTTATGCCTAGGTTTAGCTTCATTCATATAATCCCCCAACATGTTATTATTATTGACTTATCCTTAACTTACGGCTGATATAGACAAATATAGCTATTGATATCATTTTTCATGTAGCGAAACCGTAGCTTAATAATTCCCCCTTCACACACATTGTTTTTTTTTTTTTTTGATATCTTCACACACATTGGTTGGTTTTAGATAACACTGCCAATGCATCTCTATCTCCATCTCCATATATACCTTTTTTTTATACCAGATTCCCTTTCTTCTATGGCTGCAGGTATCCAACATGCATTGTGACAATAGCACACACAACTGAATGTCACAGTGAACTATGCAATGCTTGGGGGGAAGGAAGTGTTGCTTGAGGTTCTCTTCTTTCATGTGTCTTTTTCTTCAAATGCTGCATCATTGTATCTCGCAATCTGAACCAGAGGTACCTGATGTTAAACGCCCTTGACCGGCGGCGACGCCCCGGCCGGAGGCAGCACCCTGATGAGGTTTTTTTTTCCTTTTTTTTTTTTTTTTTTGCCAAACGCAGTGCGGGAAGGGAAGGGTGAGGGCAGTATAGTCATTTGCAATTGCTCCGAGTGGATATTTGACTGTTCAAGCTGACAGAGTTGGATGGGAGGCCAAATAAGGAACAAAAATAGCTTTTGGTCTATATAGGTAAGTTTAAAACTTTTAGGGCTAAGAAAGAAAGTTTCATTTGTTTTAGAGCCAAATAAGGAATTTTCTTATATATTTGATAGTTTTCCACTCACGTGATGTCTCCGACACAAAATTTAGTGAGCGGTGTGCAGCTGTACATCTCCAGCTTTTTTGTATCCTTTCACCAAAATTTGATTTGTTGGTGTGGTATAATATATTTTCTCTACACTTTTTTTCACTTATTTTTCTCTCAAACGGCTTTTTTTCTACCGTGCTGTGGTCCAGTGGTTCACTTCTTCAATGTAACAGTGTTATACCATACCAAGGAAAGTAGCATGCTAATCCTGTCATGACTCCAGGAGTAATTCATCTCTTTTTAGAGATATTAACTAATATGTACGGTATGGATCTCTATAAGTTTGGAAAGGAAATGATTGACTGATGGCTTTCCATTATGTAGACTTATCTCTGATTAATTGGCCAAGTAGACTTTCCTCATATTAGTTATCTTAACTTTCTTTGATGGATTTCTCAAAGAGTTCCAGCCCTGTTTCATTTATTGTTGCTTTGATGCTACATGAGTTTGCTTTCTGGTACATATATATTCTCCCCTAATAACAGCTGCTACTTGATTGCAGGTTTCCAAGAACACAAATGAGGTATGATGCAGTCATTCTATGACACTTAATAAGCTTTGTAGGCAGCCTTAAAGGATCAAACGTATGCCTGTTACTTCTCTGGAACTATGAGGTGCATGTTTGTCTATTCTGCTTGAGGAATTTATTCTACACCCTTGTTCAATGTAAAATCACTTTTGTGGCCTAAAGGATTGTGTTGATATCTGTTATTGGAAAAACTTAATAAATAGAGTGCCACTAAAAATAAAGCTTCTGAGAAATGTTGTTAGAAAATAGAAAACAGATTCAATATCATGCAGCCTTGGATCAATGGCTGTCGCCCTATACGTTCTTGGTTATCTACATGCCTTTCATTTCCAGTTCTATTTTGTGCTGATAGTGTACTTTTCAAGTCATATTTCGCCTTCAATTGTGGATGCTTCAGAAATTGTGCCATGAGAAATCAGAACTGAAATCAAGCTATGTTGTTTTGCATAATCAGCTGTACTGATTAGGGGAGGCCTAATTTAAACTTCTGCATATTGCTTCATGCTTGAACCTTTATATATGGTTCATTGTTTATGCTTGCTTAAGTGGTTAAAAAAGAATTTGACTTACCGGCATGGGAGAAAAGATGGATTCTTACCTTGATATTTTCTTAGTATTATAGCTGCAATTGTATATTTATTTGGTTCATGGTTTGGCGACATATTATTGTATTACTCTACTGTACATCAACTGCATTTTTTTCATGTACTTCTGGAACCAAACTTAGGTCACGTTTTCAGGGAAGTTAGGGCCCTTTTTCTAAAAAAAATAATTGTATACCATTTTGTGTCTCATAGAGGTAGGGAGGTTCAGTTGCAGGAGAATACGCTCATGTTTATTCCTACCGCTTCAGATTTCCACCATGTGCTCTATCTAGAGCACATACAACAAAGTCACAACAAACTGAAAAGGTCAGTTATGTTTGATTGCCTATGTGTTTCACACTTAGCACAACAGTTCAATTGACTAACTAAATCTCCTGTTTCATAACAGGTACAATGTCGTGCCTTGTTTGTTTGAGTGATGTTACCTATCATGGTCTTTTATCTATCCAAGAATCATTTGACAGTTCTTTTTATCTTAGTTACTGAGATATGTCATATTTTTTAACCTGCCAGTAATACATTACTTACATCTTGGTTGTCGTCAGTTGATTTGTATGTTCTCTATTTATTTTGGAAATGTTTCACACTGTTTATTCAGTATTCTGCTCACTACGGTTATTATCCTTTTTTTTTCTAATGATTATTATGATAATTGCTGCCTCTGGCACTTCACTCATGTTAGACCCCTTTTCCCTTCCAAATGCTTTTGTGTTAGTTATCTACAATTTACCACACATGAAGTTGTTTTTGTTTACTGAACGAGTTACAGGTGCCCAGTGGTAGAACTAAAAATGGGTAGCTTGTTTCAAACAACATTACAAGCCCCTATGTATTGTATTATTAGTTGAGCATTTAAAATGTAGAGACTTTCTTTTGTTTGTATCTTTCATTTCCTCTCAATCTCATAGTTCGGCTAAGGTCGCCTTTTCTAGGCGCATACTCATCTTTATACGCAAAAGCTCCCTTACTGCTCCACTTATTTTAGACAAGCTAGGAAAAAAAAGATTGTATAATGTTGATGGCAATCTTTCCACCGGTCGTTATTTATATGCTTTTTATGTTCAGTACACGCTTAACGAACCATCATCAGCTAAATATCCCTTGGCCTTTCTATTTCCTTTGTCCCTATGATCTTATTTCTTACTTTGTCTGACACTCTCTTACAATATGTACGACACCCAAGTTGTCGAGGGACATGATACTGATGAAATTATTGTGGGTTAGTAGCAGACCTCCTCGTTTACAGGGTATCGAAGGAAGAGCTGGTCAGTAAGAAATCTATTATTTACATGTCCTAAATTTAGACAAGATTTTGTTCGTATGGTGTGCCTAATTCTTTATTACTGTTTCGAATTTACCAGGACTTTAGCGGTGGATCTCCTTTTGCTGTAGATAGATATTGACATGATAAGGCCTGCTGAATGCTGATGCACATATTGCTTCTTGTTGAGAAGGGCATGTGTTAGCTGTTGTCTCCCATTAACCTGCTACTGTCATGTCAGCAAGAGCCTTTTCCTGTTGATAAAATGGCTGGGATGTTATGGACTTCATCAGGTCTTTGAATAATAGATTACATGGAAGGATTCCATGTATATGCCTTGAATTTTTTTGTTATGATAAAGAAACGGATATACTAAAGCAGATGTTACGTCATGTATAATATACTTCAAGATAATAGTGTTGTAAATACTTAAATATTTTCATGCTTCTTGCTCGACCAAAACATGTAATGTTGCCCTTTGCTGAACAGCTAGATGCAAAGTTGTTCTCTCTCTTTTTTTTTTTTGGGGGAATCGTAGTGAAACTTTTTGTCTACGAGTTATACTGTTATCATGCTAACTGCTAAGCTCATTTATCACACGGATACTCTACCAAATTATCTCACAATTGAAAAATATCACACAGATCCTCTTGCCAAACGGCGCGCAAGGGCGCGCCGCCTGCTACTAGTTTCCTCCTCTACTCGAGCCTCCTGCCCATCACGTACCCTTTGTCCACGTTTTACCATAAATTCTTACCGTGCGATCATAATCAGCGGTGTGTTCTTCACCCGGTTAAACTTCTACAGAGTGAAAATAAATTATTGTACGGGCGCTGCATTGCCATTGGCTCAATGCATCCTCCGGCGACCAGTGCATTCATGCAACTGCATAAATGCGGTGGGTGGACAGCAAAGATGTATCCCACTTCTCCCTCTTTCATGGCGTCCTCACCCGTCTCGTCTTCTCCGCGAGATCCAATCCACCACTGCCGCTCCAGCCCGCCTTCGGATTCGGCACCCCGTCGACGTCCCTCCGCTCCCGTCGACTGGCGCCCTCTTCACCTTCGCTGCAGCACGCCCCTTTCTCGCCGGCGCGGTCAGACGCTCAAAGGCTGCCTCGGCCTTGCAGGACGGCGGTGCCTCAATCCGACGGGACGGCGGCCATCGTGGAGATTGGGAGCGGCTGCAGCAGCAACTGGATGGTGATGGGACGGCGACCATCGTGGAGATTGGGAGCGGCAGCAGCTGGATGGTGAGGGCGACGACCATATCCTGTTCCTTCGTCTTCCTCATCCATCGCGTCTCCTCACCGTCTCGCGACACATCTCAGGTCTCCTTTCGGCTTCGCGATGACCCAGGTGAACCTACTTGTCTCCATTCAGGAAACCCTCCTGATGTTCATCTCCTTCAAGCCCTAATGGTGTGATAGAGGCCGGCAGCAATGGAGAACACATCAGCGTTTTCCCATTTTCTATTCCTCTCTAGCAGCGTCTCTCACAACCCCTCTTTATCTCTCTCGTGTGCCTCAAATTTATCCTGCCGCCATGGCCTATGGTTTGGGCCGTAATGAAGCAAGAACTGTAGGCCCTCTTATTTCTTGGATGTCTAGATAGGAACTCTGTACCAATGTTTTCACTTAAACTGAGTTGTACGGCAGATGTTCGAATGTGTGCTTTTTTAAGTCAATCATATTGCTGTTATCATGTGCTAGCGAGTTACTGCCTATTATGAATGTATGTGCCTCTGTGATTTAGCCTGGCGAAGCATTATGTGCAGGTTGGGCCTTCCAATTATGTAGAGATATCTGCTAATTTTCTGCATGAATACACGTATGAAATTTCCAGTTGATATTTACACATCGAGCTTTCAGTTAATTTGATACTTATTCTCGGTTTGATACTTGACAACCTTACTGTACTATCTAATTGGGTCTGTGTTTCCTGATTTCAGGACAATGTCGAGAAGTTGAACTTATAAAGAGAGTGCAAGAAACAACTATCTTACCAAATTCTCTTTGGTGATGGCTGAAAATTTATCTGTGAGGATATAAAAAATCTTCCATTAAGATCGGAACCACATGTTCAATCTTTTTTTTAGCGGTTTCCCCAGAAAAATCATTCCAGTGTGGGTGAAGTGAGACCAGCTGTTGGTTTTGGCCACAACAGTTTGGATGTCAAATGACACTGCAGTCCGGTATTTCTATATGAAAAAAAAAAAGGCTACGAGGTTAGTTAGTTATCAAAGGGTCGTTCTTCTCTATAATTGCAGATTTGATGAGAACCATAGCATAACATCTTGGCATAATGTATCTTTTGAGCTTAGGATATTGGATGACTGCATATTACTATCAATGAGTTTGTCATGGTGATTTTAAAATATATTCCGTGCGACAAGAGATTATCATAGATACCTGATTTGTTAGGCA
This sequence comes from Eragrostis nindensis, assembly GCA_012490785.1. Classification (NCBI taxonomy): domain Eukaryota; kingdom Viridiplantae; phylum Streptophyta; class Magnoliopsida; order Poales; family Poaceae; genus Eragrostis; species Eragrostis nindensis. The sequence goes on from JAAXCT010000023.1 coordinate 1,743,733, forward strand.
CGGAATTTCTTTTTTTGTTAAGTGAATTCCCTGTTACCTCTCTTGGTCAGGGTTCAACATGGAATGGATCTTACTAGCCACTTCCTTTCCCCAACTGGTAGTGCCTTCCCTGAAATTGAAATTATGCACTGTCAAATATTTTTATGTTAAAGTTATGTCCTATTTGATTTTCATCAGGAATAGTTTAGTATATAATTGAAAATGGATTGTTATGTCATAATAATCGTCGTGCTTCTAGCTAGCTCATCAACACGGTTAATTCTTTTTTTTTTTTTTTTTTTTCTCAGGCATTGCTCTTCAAATTAAGATGTTGGTTGGTTAATGGTGCACTGCTGCAGATAGTGAGTATAATATTTCCTGGTTCTCACTCTTAACCTTTTTGCAAATACCTAGAGATGATTTGTGATAGTTAGAATCTCTTCAGGTTCATGTAGAATTCTTTTTGGTCGGCTATCCTCTTTTTCGTTGTTAGTGCACCGCTTACTGATTTATATTTCTCAAGTAAATTTTCCCAGCAAATGATTGTGGGTAAATAAAGCTTGTGTTGTATTTGTGTTGCAGTAAATAAAGATTAATTGTGTGGCCATGTACTTTACTAATTGTGGCTTATTCTTTGGCTAATAGGACTAGGAGCATGTTGCCCAGCTCAGGAAAGAACATAAGTTATGGGCAAGACACATCTTCAGGCTCGGATTCTATGTAATGCTCATGTTGACTAATTTTGTGACCTTTGAGACACATTGATAATTCATATTTACCTATATATTTATATAGCCTGGACTCTTACTGCTTTGGTCCATGAGTAACTTGTTATTTTCCTTTTCTTAGAGTATCTTTCACTGGCTTTGTGTAAACGGTTGATTCAACCTGAAACATCTATCACCGGCTTTAGTTTTCTAAATCATATTAAAGATCATGTGGATATGGAGAGAGCTTAGAATTTTAATCTTGATCTTAGTTGTTGTATTCTATTCATTATTGCATCTATAAGACCATTATACAAGTAAGATCAGATGAGTCAAGTTTGTAACTTGGAGATCGATGTGTCGGTCTGGTCGCACAAAAGGTGTTGGAATTGTGCAACTGGTTTTCTTGTAATAGGTGACAACTTCTCTGGATCTTTGCATTTGATTTAGTTCTCGCATCAGTCTACCATCATATTGAATTCCCTGTCATTTTCTTCGCCACTTCTTCTGTATCCTATTTTAAGGACAAATCATGTTGTTGGCAATATGTCATGATCAAGGCCAATGTCTGTGAAGCAGCAATAAACTGATTGAAGAGTGAAGTATGATATACTCTTTGACCGTTTTTACTATTTTTGCTAAATATGGCCAATTGTCTTGTTCAGAAACAGCTTCAGACAGTGCTTTAACCTAGAGGTTTTCTCCTCTTTGTTTGAATTATTGATTTCCTCATTTCTGAAGCAGAGTTTGTAACTTGAAGATGGGTGGGTCATTGGCTTGCTCATAAACAGGTTCATGTAGCGTGAGTCCTTCAACATAGATATTTCCCCCTCTTTGTTCCTATAATTGATTTCCTAGCTTCTGATCACCCAGGGTGGCTTGATGTGATAAATGGTGGAACAGATTGATGATTGCTTTCTTTTGAAGCCTACTTGTTGCAGATCTTTTTGTTCATTTGTTGTACCATAAATATGTTGATGTTAAGCTGTTGTTAGGTATTTATACAGTTTTACCTTGCTTTGCCTATAGACATGACTTTATACTAATATCTACTATGATATAATTATATTTTAGTTTTCATCCTATGGTACTGCAGTGGTGTCATAAAATATTTTTGGTGTCCCATCTTGTAGTGCTCTATGGATTCAGTAGGTTCTAAATAGCATTATGGAAATTATAAAGCCAAGTTGAATCCTATTCTTATGATGATGTTTTCAGATTTTTAGTATTTTCGGCCTTTATTCTGAAGTATAGGCAATAAGTCTTTTATATGTAAGGACTATCAAATAACTTGGTCAAGTATATTATCACATTCTGATTTCATTCAGTATCTATTGTGAAGGATAGTTCTTAAACCTTGATTGATATGAGTTGTTGATTATTGCGTTCTTTCAGACACTCACAGAGTGAAAATGGTGATGCTCTAGTGGAGGGGTGCGGCAGCGAGCTGAGCCAGTTTTAGGATGATGACAGCGACAAAGCGAGTGCCGTTGTGGATGAGACAATTTCACTTTTTGGGAAGGGGGGTATGACTTTGAGAGCTTTTACTCTTCTGTTCACCATCATTACATTGTTCTGTTTCATCTTGTGATGCTTAACGAGGGTTTTTGATATACTAGGTAGGTTGCTGAAGAAAACAGAGGCCCAAAGGGATCCTACTTATGTGACTAATCATTTACAATGTGGCACTTTTGTCTCAGATTTTATTGTCATTGCAGAAATTGAAAGTGGTAAGATAAACAAGCTTCCCATAGAACCATTCAATTTCAAGCCTTTTTATTTTGCCTTGTATACATGACTCTTCTATTACTATATCTAATGACTAATCCAAAATTAAAAATATAACCAGGATGCCATGCCTTTCTATGTGATTTATATTTGGGGAAAGAAATATTTTCTGTGATAATGTAGCAAGCTAACCAATATATAAGTGCGGAAAACAGAAATTTCCTTGACCTACATGCATGTGTTGTCTAGTCCATAGAATAGACGGCCTCCCCTGATAAATATTCGCACTTCAATCAATCCATCAGTAATGATCTGAATATAATTATCAATAGGTGCACTTAACCTAACTTTATTTCTACATTAACTGACCATCTCTCACTGTACTGGGGAAAAGACTCACTGCACAACAAAACAGCTAGTCTGACCTACTTCGCTACAGATAATGAATCATCTATTGTTGTTTGTTTGTACTATGATGGCTTCATGTTATTATTTTATATGCGGAAGCAACTATAGGAAGCACTCAAGACAAGTGATGCAACCTTTCTCTACAGATCAATGTGCGGTGATGGCACGTGAATTTGTCCTTCAATATTCATGTATTTTAGCTGTATGGTGTTCTCTCTCGATCTGGGTTGTGCATACCATAGAGGCACATACCATAGAGGCTCCACTTCAGTTGTGCAGCAATGGGGGGCTTTGGATGAGGTGAGTTTCTTCTCCTGTGTTTTCTTGCGGCTCTCCTTCCCCCATTGTTTATTTTTCTTTCCGTTTGCACTTACAGATGTGTGTTCTTTGCAGGCCGGCGACGTGGAGCCGAGGAGGTTGTGGGATGCATGACAGCCAGTGAGCTTCCTCATTGCCTCTCTCACTGTCCCAGCATCGTCGTGATGCCTCTACGGTATGCGCCCCATACATGATGCCCCGTACCTGATGATGAACCTGGCCGCCTCTCATCCTCCTCTATTCCCCACTTCCTAACGCTAGAGGTTCTAGTAGCATAATTGATGACTATGTATTAATAGCAGTGGAGTAGACTTTTGCAGGTAGCGGTAGCATTTTTTTTGCTTAGGTGCAAATCAGCCATGCTAAGGTTTCAGCTTCACCAATATTATAGCCGTAAATCAGTGGAGCCGTGTTCGGATCAGTATGCCCCTGTTTCTTGGCTTCATACCATGCATGCCTTGTGTTTCTTGCTCGGTTGATTGCCTATATTTTGATTTCTGCGGGTGGGTGATGGTGATTCTTGGGGCTGGAGATATTGTCGACAGTGCAACATCTTTTGAGCTACTTTGACTTTCGAGGAGCTGAACTTGTCCATTACGTGATAATTCAGGTTGCTAATAGAGAGTGCTTTGTACAATGCTTCGGCCTCCTCTAATTCATCAATGGTGTCATTTTTGTGTTACAGGTACCATCTGCTCTGTAAAGTGATTTTCATATTGTTTGAGAAAACAAATGAAAATAATTCATGCTATAGGTAGTAAGCCTTGCCAGCTAGATAATCATATCTTTGTCACTGAACTTTTTTCCTTGCTGGTGGAAACTCCATAGGCTAAGTGATAATGATACATATAGAAAGTATAAATGATTGAAGATTATTTTTGATCTTCAAAGAGTCCGTTGATGATCCTTTAGTGTTCAAAGATAGTTGATATTTGCATTATTCATATATGAGGAATAATGGACATGTGAACTATGTATTTCTGGTTAGCAATGCTATTCAAAGCGTTTGTCTGTTATCAAGAAATTTCACCTTCAGTCATGAACATGCATCCTTCTGTGAATTTTTAAACAAGACCGACAGTAATATAATTTATATGCTGGTTTTAGGGTTACCTACTTACATGTCTAGCGGTCAGCCTTTGCAGTAGTATTTCCCAATAATTATTGTCATTTCACCTTGCCTCTCAACAAGCATATTATTCTTCAGTTATATTGATCAAACAATTTTTCTCTTTCATAAGCTTTTCCCATTCAAGGGTTGAGCTCATTGTATCCAAATGCCGTTCTCTCTTGGAGAGTGGAGACAAATAGCTGCTACCATGGGGAAGTTGTTTGGCTTATGATGAGAGACAAATAGCTGCTACCATGGGGAAGTTGTTTGGCTTATGATGTTTGACATTCAAATGAAACATATTTGTATCGTGCTGTTGCCGTTCTATGTTTTTATTTGTCTATTCTGGCGGATTCCATTATGTGTAAGTACATGAGTTTCACATAGCCTCCTGATCCAGTTGGAAGAAGCAAAGAAGCGTAATGATTAAGTCCTTCAGGAAGCAAAGGGGCATGATTGTGCTTTTCTTAGTGAAGCAGGTTGTCAGGACTAGGGGAGAGTTTGTGGGTCAGTGTTGTGCTTATGGAGACATTTTCTTACTACATTTTGTATGACCTTCTGTGAGATACAATTTTGCTTGGTGCAGGTGGGCTCAGATGATGTTCAACCTAAGATGAGTCTGTTGTGACTCGGATGATGTACACCCTAAGGTGACTCCGTTGTGTAGTGAAGAGTGCAAAGAACTAGGTTACATGACTGATATGTATACAGTTCATATCTATGCTGTTGTATCTAATCTATACATTCGAATAGATCGTGCCAATGATCAGCCAGGGTATATGAAATATAAATGTATTGTATATTATGTAATTTGTTGGATGTATAAATGATGATATAAGTAGTGAAGTGATAGTGCCCAAAACAAGAGTTGTGGATATATCACTCTTTTCCCGTTTGTCATTCGAGATTTTCTTTAATTCTAAGTAAAATGTGCCTGCATTACTTCTATACTTTGATTTGTGCCCTCAGGTAGTTACGCTTCCTGTTATTATTATCAACATCAATGTTGAATACGGATCAGCCCCACCTCAATGTTGAGTAAGTAAGATGCAAGGCTTCGGTATCATCATGTGATCCATCCACATAATTTGGCAGGCAGCAAGCAAGGCTGCTTATTTAGCAAACAACAATTGTACCGTCATGTGATCCACGCTGCAAATCATCAAGCGGCGCGCGAAGGCGCGCCGTATACCACTAGTAAGTACAACAAGCGTAGTGTGCTGAGACATTCGCAGCACACAAACTGCGCTCAGTCTAGCACCTTTCTGACTCCCCAACAACACCCCCCCCCCCCCCCCCCCCCCCCCCCCCACTATCTAGTGTTATTTTGGAACTATTTGACTAGTGCGGAAATAATTCTAAAGCTTTCTTTACAAATGCCCGACATTCTGACGCAACCTTTGCCCACGCCGGCAACTTTTGGTGTGAGGTGACGTACACTACCAAGCCACTGCTGAAGTATTCCCAAATTATGAAATTTGCACCTTTTTCATACTAACTCTACACGCATTCCCTGTTTTTGGTAAACACCGTGCTCCAATTGACAAGGCGTACCAGTGGATACTGACACTGACCAAACCCACACGCGTCAAAAGTTTCTTTTCTGCTGCGCTAGACCTTTCCCCTGCTCCAAAGTACTGTCGGTTACGCCACAGCTCCTGACGGATCTTCTCCGGCGATTGGACTTCCGCCGGCAAGGGAGAAGCCAAGGCCGTGAAGAGGTGAAGGTAAGTGTATCTTTGGATTTCTTGTACCAGACTGCCTTGCCCTGTTCTTAGTTCTCACGGTTCCTCTGGTTCTTCGCTACCGTGTCCCGCGGCGCCGCCTAGCTATTCGAACAAATGCCTCACTCGAGCAGAGCAAGGGAAGTGGCGATGCCGAGCGGCGTGGATCGGATCAGCGCGCTGCCCGACGGCGTGCTAGAGCACGTTCTTGGCTTCCTTCCGGCCGACAGAATGGTGCAGACGAGCGTCCTCGCCCGGCGCTGGCGCCACCTTTGGAGGTCCGTTCGACGCCTGCACATCAGCTGCAGCGGCAGGCGGAGAAGTGCCGATGGTTTCAAAAAGCTCATGAGCGGCCTGTTGCTCCTCCGGAACACCGGCATGGCTCTTGACGAGGTCGAGTTTAGAGACTCTCCGATCCAGGCTAACGATGCTGCATACATCAACATTTGGATCCGGCATGCTTTGTCCTGCCAAGCTAAGAAGCTCGCTATTCGTTTCTATACTTACGCGCCACTGGACGGACTTCCTCTGGTTTCCCAGCATTTGCAGAGATTGGAGTTTGGTTGTGTCCGACTGGACCGCAACTTTCTTGATTTTGCCAGCTGTCCAGTGTTACAGATTCTAGAGATAGCAGGTTGCCAAATTTTCTGTGAGAGGATATCATCCCAGTCTGTCAAGCATCTGACCATCAGGTGTAGCTCATTCTCTTCTGGAGGACGGACTCGTATCTCTATCCCTAGTCTAGTTTATTTGAAACTTGATCTCTTCCAAGCCAGAGCACCTTTGCTTGAAACCATGCCGCTATTAGAAATGGCATATGTCGAACCGTGTTTCTTTGGGCCAGAAGATTACTGTACGAAAGTTGGTTCTGGGAAAAGTTGTGGCAAATGCGCAGACTGTTGTGGTGACGATGATCACAACGGTCACTCTATTCTTCTTGGTGGTCTGTCAAGTGCTGGAAATATGGAATTGAAAGCTTACCCTGCAAAGGTACGTAGGCACACACTTTGATCCTAATTATTGAAGCAACAGTTGTTGTTTCATTCCCTCAAAAACAAAAAAACAGTTGTTGTTTCACACTGGATCTGTATCTACTTTTTTGCTTAAGTCAGGGGAACTGGGAACACATAAGTGATTGGCCTACTACCATAGATATTTTGATATTCTCAGATATCACATGTTTACGCCTACGCTCTGTTCGAGCTATTCCCAAGAACGGTTACTTTCTAATGCAATTCACCTTTTATTGGATCATGTATTGAGTATTGTAAAATTAGAGTATAACTTAGAATTTTATTCCTTTGCACTTTGATCAGATTATTTTCAGAAGGGATCTGAGATGGTGCCCAACATTTAGTAATTTGAAGACTTTGATACTGAATGAGTGGTGTGTAGCTAATGAGCCAAGTGCACTGATTTGTATTCTCCAACATTCTCCTGTTCTTGAGAAGATGACTCTTCAACTGGCTAAGGTAATTTTTTCCCTGTAAACCTACAATTGCTAAACAGGGATGTTTTTCTGCATTGTTGATTTGTATTGATGATTTTTTTTTGATACAGGGGCCTAAGGATACAATAGAATCGGATGATATTTACAATGTGATGGATAAATCAGCTGGTATATCGAAGCACCTTAAGAGAGTTGATGTACAATGTGAAGTGGTTGATGAGAGGGTTTGCAATATTCTAAAGCTCCTGAAGACACTGGGTGTAAAATTTACTCTCAAAAGGACTAAGAAGTACTAGCAAAAATGTAAGCTAATTCGACACTCCATATTTTCTAGGCAAAATTTGTTGTGGCACACTGGAAAGACATTGTTTCGGGCACAACACACCATAACTTTGGTATTTTTTTTGAGGCAATATAACTTTGGTATTTCGCTCAGATACACTCTAAAATTGTGGTTCTTAGCCACAACACACTAAAACTACAAAAAGTGATTTTTTTTTTCAACTTTTTCAGTCTCCTGGTACCAATGTTTTCCTAGACGGTAAACGGTAGACAGTCGGTTGACCATCGTTTAGTGTTTAATCTGTTTAAACGACCGTTTAAACGGGGCAAAACTGTGTTTAAACGGGCTAAACGGCATAGACGGTGGTCACCTGTCTAGCGTTTAGACGCCGTTTAAACGGAGTTTAATTCCGTTTAGGAAAACACTGCCTGGTACGAAATACATTATAAGTTGAAACTTTACACAAAGATAAATGTCGCATTCTCTACCCATGTGATGTAGAATGTTGTTCGGGCACAACACACCGTAACTTTTTGTAGATGTTTTTTCAACTTTTCACATAGTTTGGTTGAAAAAACAAACATTGTTTTCAATGAGAAGTTATATAAACACTTGAGAGAAAATATACAAAAAATCACATGGATAAAGAATGCAACAGTGTATAGTTGTGCAAAGTTTCAATGTGTATTGTGTTTCTTGTAATGATATTGAACAGTTGAAAATACCACATCTCTTTGATTTTGTGTGCCACAGCAAAGAGCCATAAATTTGCAGTTTGTTGTGGCTAATATCGTGAGTTGTGGTGTGATGTGCCCGAAACCACGTATTTCCAATGTGTCACAGCAACGCCTATTTTCTATATTTTGGCAATTGGACTTGATATTTTGCAACGGAAAGCTCTTCAAAGTATATACCAAAGAAACTCGCTAGAGTAACGGTGATGTTTGGAGATATTACTACCTCATTAAATAGCGAGAAGTAATTGAAATTGTTTAATTTATTAACAAAAAATACTTAATATTCCTGTGCTGACTTCTCATATGTCATTCTGCTTGGACATAGTGAGCAGTATGTCTACTATGTTTAGATTTCTTTTATTATTTGGCATAGTTGTAATTGTACCTATTAACATTAATCTTAAATCTTCAGTAAATGAGAACAACTGTATTACTGTTGGCCAAATTATTCAATTTCCTGCTCTGTTCTGTGCATGTTAAAATCATGTACTAGAATTATCAATAAGCTATGAGCTCATATTGACTCGAAGGGTCCCTAAAATACTTCATATTAAATAAAAAAAGACTTGGCTTAATTGCCTGTTAATAGATCATACATGAAATAATTTTATTTGTTTTTACTCATTAGAGTACAAATTTTTACAGCTGTTTGTGTGAATAGCGTCTCACTAGATATAGTTCATCTTTTGTGGGTTGTCTGAACTGTGTCCCAGGATGTCGAATATAGCTCTTGAGACTTGCCCCAAAGATAATAATAACAACAATATGAGTCATGATTTGGTTCCTTTGAGAACTACTTAATAGTTTAATCTTTTTAGTTGATTGCTGCCAGAACTCGTGCTTGTATTTTTGACAGTAATCAGTTTCAACAGGCAGCGAGACGCTTTGGATTGTTTGGAGGATTTCTCTTGACAATTCAAGACTGGAAGGTTAAGTTTGGGTTGATGTTTTATGTGTGATAAATGGGAATCTTTTACTGGTCCAATACTGGATACATCTACTATCGAAATGGTAATTTATTTAGGAAATATAATGATGTTGCTTGTGAACTCGAACTTAAGGCTATTCTCACTGCTGTCATGTGCACTTCCTTTCAGTATATTTCGGGGATCTTAGAACTATTTATGAGTCATGACATGTTCTCTTCTCTTATTATAAGTCATCTAGTGTATCATTTATAAAGCCCCATCTTAGATCTTACTATGTTTGGTCTATCAAAAAACATATTTCTATACCAGGATTGGATTACAGGGCCATCTGATAGCAATGTTGACAGTAAGAAAACCATGCACTTAGACTCCAGCTTGTTGTAGCACCTTTCTGCATTACATGTTCGATTGTAAGGGTTCGGCAAATGTCACCGCATGCCACCTACTGTACACATGATGCATATTTTCAAATATTAGTCGAACTTGTGCACATCTCACAAGTGCAGCAAGCATCACGTTCTCGCAGATACTAAAACTATTCGGGTACTGAGACTATTTTGCTGCACAATCGGTGATGATCACCTTTTTTAATGGTGATTGCTAAAGCTTGCTCGGGCATATCGAAGGCAGCAGCACCCAAACTTTTTCTGAAGCCTCGCCGCCTCCTTCTCCAACTCCGCAGGCCATGCACACCCCAACGAGGTTCGAGTTCGGGGTTGAGGTTGGGGCCCTCAACGGTGTCCATCGGACATAGAAGAAGAGAGGGGGGGGGGGGGGGGGGGGGGGGGGGATGGGCGGCGGGATGGTGGTTGGGCCAGGGTATGTCGAGGACGAGGACGGCGTGGGTGGGAGGTGGCCGAAGGACGATTGCCTCGGCGGGCTAGGTGTCGTGCTCCAGGAGCTCCGGTGAGGTCCTAGCCAGTTGAGGCAGGGCGGCGGCACACCGGCCGGCGGCGGGGTCACGGGAGCTCGGGATGGTGAAGAAAGGCTAGAGGTAGAAGACGAAGGAGGGACATCGGATTCAAATCGCATGCCAAAAATTCTGATGATGGGGACAAATACCTGGGTAATGCATAGAGGCCCTTTTGAATAGCCAATCCTCACAAACAAAAAAACCTTTTGAATAGCATTTACCGTGTAGGGCCCCTGATTTTTTCTTTACCTATGTATGTTGTTATTCTGGAATCTTATGACTACTGCTGACATAATTTTGAAGCCCCTCTAAAAATGTCTGACAATTCGGTTTCTGAATTGTAGTCATCGTCTATGGATCAATAGCATTAACAACTAAAACTATTTTTTTAGTATATTAACTAACCTGTAGAATGTTTATGTTACGATGCGATATATAAATTTGTCTCTACGAACCAAAAATATACCGTTGAAGAGGCCAAGATCTAAAACTCGATCCACAGTGACGGGAGAGCCCAATATTATCGCCGAGACATTTATGCACCGGACCATCCGCTGCCTCCGTACGGCCGCCTCCGACACATTTGATGTCGCGTTGGGAGCACGGTAACATCACAACCCGCGGGTAGCACTAAAAGTGCTCTCAGACCCATTTACCTAAGATTAGCTGGCAATTTTTGTGATTAGAATGGTGATGCCAGCCATAGTAATCGGCTGTGTCCGAAAGCTTGTGCGATGAGGGTAGCGACCTTGACAAACAATGATGAATAGTGATCTTCTATTGATTTGCTAGAAATCTACGTCCGACAAACTCATGTAGCGTTGCAAAAATTTTAGTTGTCAGCCAAACAAGTTTTGTGACTATATATAAAATGAGAAAGAGGAAATCTTGACGCTGCCTCTCTACATTTCTATGTAGTACTTTATATCATATATGAGTTGCCACTGTTGACGTATCCTATTTTGTGCATTATGATTTTTTGCATTTTGTTTTCTATCTTGTGCAAGGAAAGGTAGAACAATTGTTTTATCCTCTGAACCTCGTTAATGTAAGAGCAACCGCAATGATATCTAAAAGTAGTGAATAAACAAAAAAATATTTTATATATTTGACAACAATCATTATGAAAGTAGTCAATATACATAACAAAAGTTATCTATAAGCTTATGAACAAGTCACAACAAATAAAAAACTTTTTCCTCTCTTTGTATTGTGTACTTTAGGGCAACCACAATGGTTATGGACAGCTTTAGTGCATAGCGGTAGGATCCATGACAGGTGATACATAGTTGTGGATAGCTCCACAATAGTTATAGACAACTTTTGTTATAATTGGTGCATAAATATCACACAATACATAGAGAGAAAATAATTTTTTATTCCTTATAACTTGTTCATAAGTTTATGGACAACATTTGTTATGTACTTTTTATTGACTACTTCTACAACGGTTGTTATCAAACACAATAATATTTTATTGCTTATGCACCACTTTTAAATGTCATTGCGGTTGCTTTTATGCTTCAGTAATAACAAAAGTTGTCTATAACTATTTTGGAGCTATCCACAACTATACATCACCATGTACTAAAGTTGTATGGGGAAGAATTATTTTTTGATTATTTTAATTACACAGTACGGTTGACAAGACGTGTCAGTGCTTGGCTTCTGACCCAAGCCAACACGAGTCAAAGATAAAGAAAAAGGCTTATGCACAGTGTTTCAGCGCGTTGCTGCGGTAATAAAATTTCTACAGCGCTACTAGCTAGAACCTCCTGCTGTTCCACACCCTACTCCGCTACCTTCCCAGTTCCTGCCGCACTTGCTCCGTCGATCGCGCCTCCACCGGCCGGCATCATCACTCAGCTGGTACGGGAGGAGGCTACGCTGTGAAGGTGAGCGCGTCTTTGGATCGGCGACATCAGATTCATCAATTGATGCATTTGGCCTTGCCCTGTTCTTCGAATCTTACTATTCCTCTGGTTCTTTGCTCCGCAGCTCACCCGTTCTCCGTAACAGGACCAACAAATCGGCGATGGCGAGCGGCGTGGATTGGATCAGCGCCTTGCCGGACGGCGTGCTCGAGCACATCCTCGGCTGCCTCCCGGCGAAGGAGGCGGTGCAGACGAGCGTACTTGCCCGGCGCTGGCGCCACCTTTGGAGATCCATGCGACGCCTCCGCCTCGTTGATTTCGATTCGGATAAGTTTCTTGCTTTTCGCAATTTCATGGACGGCCTGTTGCTCCTCCGAAACACCACTGTGGCTCTTGATGAGGTTGAGCTCACAAAGCCCACTGACGGCGACGATGACGGTGCACGTGCCTGCATCAACATTTGGATCCGGCATCTTTTGTCCTGCCAAGCTAAGTCACTCAGTATCTCCAGCTATTCTTCCAGGTTGAGCGGCCGTCCTCTGCTCTCACAGCATTTGTGAAGATTGGTGCTCCAAGCTCTGTTCTTGGAGGACAACTCTCTTGATTTTGAAAGATGCCAGGCATTAGAGGACCTCAGGATAACAGACTGCGACTTCTGCACTAACAGGATTTTGTCGCAGTCAGTAAAGATTCTGAGCATCACGTCCTGCTCTTTCAGGGACATCACCCAAAGGGTTCATATCTGTGCTCCTAGCCTTGTCTCGCTGGTACTATGCAGTTGTGACGGTAAAGCTCCTCTGCTTGATAAGATGCCTTCACTAGAAACTGCAGTTTTCGGCATAAGTGCGATGGATTTCTGTGATGGTGCTTCAGAAGAATGTTCCGCTGCTTGTCTAAACTGCTGTAGTGATAATGACGAGAACACTGGTGACATCCTTGGAGGTTTGTCGAATACTACAAAACTGGAACTCAGTTTCCTCCGTGTGGATATGGTATGTCACAGACTTCCATCCTAATTAGTAAACGTTGTCTTTTCTTTCATTCCTTGGAGTAGGACATTCTTAGATATTGATGAACATACACATCGTGTAGATCGATGAGATAGCTATGTGTTAGATTTGTGATATTGTTCATGCAAGTGTCTTTGTATCAGAGTCTGTCTTTTTAGTTTCGAAATAGTCATGATTAAACATGTAATGCGATATTAAGAATGATAATTCACTTCATCTAGTTTTAATGTGAATTTGTCTAGGTTTTAGCTACAAATGTTCAATATGGATATTTGTTAGCGTGAGAAATTGTTTAGTAGCTTCGTTTTAGTAAATTAATTAGTTATTAGTATCCATGTATAAGTGGCACATCTTGGCATCCGTACATGGATAAACTAGAAGTCTCTTGCCTCACCTTGTTCCCTATCCCTCCATCACAACTGTGTGAGGCCAGGATGCCAGCATGGCAATGTCCTGGATTTAAGCCATGTTCACTGATTGTGTATTTGTGGTTCAATTCAAGTTTCTTCAGTCTATATGCAGCGGAGATCTTGTGGTTTAGATTAATAATTTGAGCCAATGCTTCTCCATTAGGTTTTTGTTGTCAGTTTGTAATCTGTACTTTTATGTGAGAAATGAGTCAATGAATAAACATTGTAAAGAGTGGCAAATGTTTGAAACTGTTATAGCTTTTATGAATCAATGAATAATCTTGAACGGCTCTTACTGATTTACACCATGCACAGCTTATTCTGGGAAGGAGATGCCCTACATTTAGTAGGTTGAAGGCATTGCTGTTGAAAGTGCCAGGGCAGGCTAATGACCTCTATTCTCTAGTTTGCATTCTAGGACGTTCGCCAGTTCGTGAAAAGTTGACTCCTTCAATTATTTGAGGTAAATTCTTTCCGAACAAATACTAATTCTGACATTAAATCTTGGTGAATACAGTATGGGAAACCCCTACTATAGTAGATATTATAATAGTATATAGAAAGAAAAAGGCTGTACAAGATGGGAGGGGGCCCAACCCAAAATCTCCTTAGAGGAGAAAACCTGAAATGAAGAAAACTATAGACACGCAACTAAATATCCAGTCAGAAAAAGCTTTCTGTTTCTCTTCTTTCATACTTTATATTTCTCACCATCTCTCAATTTGAGTGTGAGATGAGTCATTATTTATATTGGTTGTGTGTTAGCTAACCCATTGTATTTGATCCATAATTTAATTAGATTTACATTCATTTATTAATGTTTGTAATATTAAATAGATTTCTTCATTAATCCAAATTTAGAAAAGGGAGTAATCTAGAAATAGGAATTAGGTGTATTTTGGCTATTTTTATAATTCCAAATTTAGCTATTTTTGAATTCATAATGGTATGGTGGGTAAATTAGAAATAGGAATTAAGGCTATTTTGGCTATTATTTATTATTTCGAATTTAATTGTTTTTTGGACTCATAATGGCATGGTGGGTAATTTATAAATAGGTGAGAGGGGTATTTTTTGACTGTTTTTTATTATTCAAAATTTAGCTATTTTTTTAACTCATAATGACATGGTCTGTAATTTAAAAAAGATGTTAAGGGTATTTTTGGCTATTTCTAATTATTCCAAATATAGTTATTTTTTTACTCATAATGGCATGATGGGTAATTTAGAAAATGGTTTGAAGGTGTTTTAGTTTTAAATTTTCTTAATGGCAGTGATGGGTAATTTTCTCCTCTTATTTTCTCCAATTAACGTGGGAATTTGTAGCCCTTGAGAGCGAACGTGGTGGCTCCTTTTTGTCGTCAAATATATATATAATAGATTCAGGTAATCTAATCTCTCAATTAATCAAAAGATTTTGTTCTGATTAGTCACTTGCGCCATCATCAAACTATCAGATCAATTTTTAATTTATTTCTAGGAACCTAGGTCCTTTTTATACTGAATCTGATCACGTGAACATGAATTACAGGCTTTATGAATTAATGACTTGCTACTTATTGCTAACGCTCTATATCACTTATGTGTTGTATGTAATGTGTGAGTGCATCTCTGATGCTACGGTTAGTAATAAAGGAGAAGTGTGAGTTGTCCAGCTAGCTGTCCACTTAGAGATAAGTATCCAGTAGTTTACAATAGTGCAACAGTAGCAGTGTTCTAGAAGCTGGACACATGTAACACTCTGATGTACAAATAAATATATGAATGAGAGCTATGGAGAAGCTGTAACCCGCAGCTTACCACTTTCAGTTTTGCCTCCTCTGTTTCTCTCCCTTTTCTCTGTTCTTCCCAGAACAGTGGACTTCCTTGGTTGATCATCCTGGTGAAATTCCAACAATTGGTATCCAGAGCTAGTCATCTCCTCCCAACACTACAGCCATGTCATCTCCACCAAAAAAGCCCTCCGATGGTTCACCCAAGGACGGCAGCGACGACAAGCCCTCCGGTTCTACCTCACCACAGCACACCGAGAAGGTGGTTCAGCGTGTGGTGAGAGAAGCATCCAGCACGGTGTTCTACCCAATGCTGACGGCGACGAATTACACGGAGTGGGCGATGGTGATGAAGGTTAACTTGCAGGCGCAAGGTTTGTGGGAGGCGGTGGAACCTGGCACCGATGATCTCCGAGATGATCGTCTTGCTCTGTCAGCAATCCTCCGCGCTGTGCCGCCGAAGATGCTTTCAACGCTGGCAGCTAAAGATTCTGCAAGGGAGGCATGGGAAGCTGTGAAGACCATGCGAGTCGGCGTCGAGCGCGTGCGGCAGGCCAACGCACAGAAGCTTCGCCGGGAATTTGGAGAAATTACGTTCAAGGAAGGAGAGTCCGTTGATGATTTCACCATGAGAATCAACAATCTCGCCAACAACCTTCGCGTGCTCGGTGATCAGATCACGACGGCGGAGGTGGTGAAGAAGATGCTCCAGGTGGTGCCCGATAAGCTCACGCAAATCGCCATCGCCATGGAGACGATGTTGAACCTCGACGACATCTCTCTTGAAGAGGCAGCGGGCAGGCTGCGCGTCGTCGAGCAGCGGCTCAACGCCGCCCCGAATCCGAGGGTGGATGCTCGCGGGCGGCTGCTACTTACTGAGGAAGAGTGACGCTCGCGGGGCAGGCAGCAAGAAGAAGGAAGCTCCAGCGGCTCCCAATGGCGTGGCGGAGCTGCCGGTCGCGGCGGCTGGCGTGGCGGCGCTGCAAGAGGAAGAAGAAATCGTGGGCGTGGACGTGGTCGTGATGGGCCTGGACGAGCTGGGCCGTCGCGTCCCCCTGCAGCCCGCAGTGACAATAACTGTGATTATTGTGGGAAATCAGGCCATTGGGCCAAGGAGTGCCGGCTCAAGAAAAGAAACGAGCAGGCCAATGCCACTCGTGAAGACAATGAGCCCAGCCTGATGCTAGCAGTGGCGTCTCCAACCATCGATCCTACATCGCAGCCGCCACCTGCTTCCGCTCCGGCGCGTCCGTGCGATTCCGCCGGCGCCGTTCATCTCGTTGAAGACAAGGTGTTCGCCCAGCTCCAGCAAGATGAGCTCCGCACCCCGGACCAATGGATTCTCGATTCGGGGGCGACGAATCACATGAGTGGCGCAAGATCGGCGTTCGCCCACCTCGACAACTCGGTCACCGGTACTGTCCGCTTCGGCGATGGCTCCGTGGTCGAGATTGAGGGGCGTGGCGTGGTGCTGTTCGCACTGAAGACAGGCGAGCATCGGGAGCTTGAAGATGTCTACTTCATCCCAAAGCTGAAGGCTAACATTATCTCCCTCGGTCAACTTGCTGAAGCTGGCTGCCGGGTCGTCCTCGACGCAGACCTCCTCACCATCCACGACGAGCAGCGGCGCCTGTTGGCGAGGGTCAAGCAGACCCCCAGCAGGCTGTACTTTCTCAGACTTAACCTCACTGGACCAATTTGCCTCGCCGCCAAGAGCTCTGAACAAGCCTGGCGGTGGCACGAGCGATTTGGCCACATCAGCTTCGGCGCCTTGAAGAAGATGGCCACACATGAGATGGTTCGTGGACTCCCCAAGCTTGATCATGTGGAGCAGGTATGTGAGGCTTGTCTTGCAGGCAAGCAACGGCGTGCTCCATTTCCAGCTGCTGCCAAGTATCGCGCAGAGCACCTTCTGGACTTGGTTCATGGTGATCTTTGCGGCCCAGTGACACCACCAACAGCCGATGGTAGGCGGTATTTCCTCCTCCTCATCGACGATATGAGCCGTTTCATGTGGCTCAAACTGCTGAAGACAAAGGACGAGGCAGCAGATGCTATCCGGCGGTTTCAGGCTACCGCCGAGGTTGAAGCTGGTCGAAAATTGAAGATCTTGCGCACTGACTGTGGTGGTGAATTTACCTCAGTGGAGTTTGCTGACTATTGTGCAGACAAAGGTGTGCAGCGTCACCACTCTGCTCCCTACTCTCCACAGCAGAATGGAGTGGTGGAGCGGAGAAATCAGACCATTGTTGCAATGGCCAGAAGCATGATGAAAGCCAAGTCCATGCCAGGACACTTTTGGGGTGAGGCAGTTACTACAGCTGTCTATTTACTCAATCGAGCACCAACTCGTGCGCTGGATGGCAAGACGCCCTATGAAGCGTGGTATGGAGTGCGCCCAGCAGTGAGTCACTTGAGAACTTTTGGGTGTATTGCACATGTGAAGAATGTGAAGCCAAATCAAGCGAAGCTCGATGACAGAAGCACACCGATGGTGTTTCTTGGTTATGAACCTGGCAGTAAGGCATATAGAGTCTATGATCCCACTTCCGGAAGAGTGGTGGTGACCAGAGATGTTGTCTTTGATGAGGCGGCGAAATGGAAGTGGACTGAAGAGGAAGAACAAGCTACGGCGTGCTCCGGTGAACCTTTTGCTGTTGAGCATGTCGTTCGAGTACTCCGTCATGGAACTGAAGTAACAGATGAAGTGCCTTCATCGCCGGTGACTCCAGCAGCAGTGGTTTCTCCTTTACCCCCTGCCACACCTGTAGCTATGCAAGCACCAGCAGACTCTGAATTTGTGTCTCCACCACCAACTGAAGGTCAGAGGCTCGATGCACATTATGATGGGGAGCCGCTTCGTTTCAGGAAACTTGATGAAGTCATTGGCCCAAGTTCGCCACCAGGATTGGCGTCGCGGGACTTGGCCAGTGGTGATCTACATCTCATCAGCGCTGAAGAACCAGCAACACTTGAAGAAGCACTCAAGGATCAACACTGGTGCAGCGCTATGAAGGAAGAACTTGACTCCATACAAGGTAATAAAACATGGAGCTTTGTTGATCTTCCTGCAGGCCATCGTCCAATTGGTCTTAAGTGGGTATTCAAACTGAAGAGGGATGAGAAAGGTAATATCATTAAGTACAAGGCCCGGCTTGTTGCTAAAGGATATGTGCAGAGAGAAGGAATTGATTTTGAAGAGGTTTTTGCTCCGGTGGCGCGCATGGAGTCAGTCAGGCTCTTGCTTGCCGTTGCTGCACAGGAAGGGTGGCAAGTCCACCATATGGACGTTAAAAGTGCATTCCTCAATGGAGATCTTACTGAAGAAGTCTATGTTTCTCAACCGCCGGGCTTCATCGACACCAAGCGTCCACAGCAAGTTCTACGCCTTCATAAGGCGTTGTATGGCCTACGTCAAGCACCACGCGCCTGGAACTCCAAGCTCAGCGACACACTCACAGCACTTGGATTCCGGCGCTGTGATAATGAGCATGGTGTGTACACCAGAAACAGGGCTGGTCGACGCCTTGTTCTGGGTGTATATGTTGACGACTTGGTGATTACCGGCGATGATATTTGTGATATCAACAACTTCAAGACTGAAATGAAGAATAAATTCAAGATGAGTGATTTGGGACTGCTCAGCTATTATCTTGGCATTGAGGTATGTCAGACAGACAATTCAATCTCTCTTTGTCAATCTGCTTATGCAAGGAAAATTCTGGAGAAGGCCGGGCTTGCTAATTGTAAATCATCCAAGACTCCAATGGAGGCCAGGCTCAAGTTATCCAAGCATGGAGACTCTCCCAAGGTGGATGCTACTTATTATCGCAGTCTCATTGGTAGCCTGCGGTATTTGGTGAATACAAGACCTGACTTGGCATATTCTGTGAGTTATGTCAGTCGTTTTATGGAAGCACCGCGTATGGAACATCTTGTTGCAGTCAAAAGGATTCTACGCTATGTTGCAGGTACTATCAATCGAGCCATTATCTATTCCAAGAACTTAAAGCAAGGGTTGGTTGGCTATTCTGATAGTGATATGGCTGGAGATATTGATGATCTTAAGAGCACAAGTGGTTTTATCTTCTTTCTTGGTGGAAATCCTATTGCCTGGCAGTCAATTAAACAGAAGGTGGTAGCCCTCTCCACCTGTGAAGCCGAGTATATTGCAGCAGCAACTGCAGCCTGTCAAGCTGTGTGGCTTGCTCGGCTCTACTCAGAGATAACCGGCAAGCAAATGCAGGTTCCAAGCTTGCTGATGGACAACAAGTCAGCCATTTCATTGGCCAAGAACCCAGTGCATCATGACAGGAGTAAACACATCGATGTCAGGTATCATTTTATCAGAGAATGTGTGGAGAATAAGCAGCTCAATGTTGAGTTTGTTAGCACACAGGAACAATTAGGTGATATCCTGACTAAGTCACTTGGCAGAGTAAGGTTTGAGTTTCTCTGTTCTAAGTTGAATATCATTGACATGGATGTAGCACACACACATTAGGGGGCGAAATGTTGTATGTAATGTGTGAGTGCATCTCTGATGCTACGGTTAGTAATAAAGGAGAAGTGTGAGTTGTCCAGCTAGCTGTCCACTTAGAGATAAGTATCCAGTAGTTTACAATAGTGCAACAGTAGCAGTGTTCTAGAAGCTGGACACATGTAACACTCTGATGTACAAATAAATATATGAATGAGAGCTATGGAGAAGCTGTAACCCGCAGCTTACCACTTTCAGTTTTGCCTCCTCTGTTTCTCTCCCTTTTCTCTGTTCTTCCCAGAACAGTCGACTTCCTTGGTTGATCATCCTGGTGAAATTCCAACATTATGAACTTTGTTTAATTTACACGTGAATTTTGATTTCAGACATGAAGAGGAACAGCAGCATTGCATTGCTTTTCCAGAAACTTGAAGAGAAAGTAAAAAGGATTGCGGCAGAAAGGCAAGCTCAAGAACAAGACGTACTAGCAGCTTCTGAAGAAAATGCAGAGGGAACTAAAGAACAAGAGGTACCAGCAGCTTCTGAGGAACTTGTAGAGGAAACTCAAGAACCAGAACTGCAAGAGCAACCTGCAGTTTTGGCTATGGCTGATGGTCAAAGAGAAGAACAAGAATCACCTCCTATTTATGATGTTAACAGTCTGGAACATGATCCGGGTCTGCGGGTGCCTATTGCAAGCTATGATGTCAACGATCAAGATGCAGTTCGAAGAGGTTACATTCTCAAAGGTCCATATTAACCATATGCCCATGATTTCCCATTAAGAAAAATGTATGGTAGAGATCGCCGTTTCAGCATTGTTTGGCTCCATAATTATCCTTGGATTGAATATAGTATTGAGAAGGATGCAGCCTTTTGCATGGTATGCTATTTGTTTGGCAAGGGAAAAGGAAAATTTGTTATTGGTGGTTAGAGAAGTTGGAACAAGGGTAGTGATGCACTTGACAAACATGTTGGACTTGTAGACAGTGCTCACAATATTGCACAGGAGAAATACAATTTATTCTTGCAAGGCAAACCAATTGATGATGTTCTTGTGAAGGTGGCAGATAAGGATAAACGTCGATACAAGGCTAGATTGACATATTCACTCAGATGTTTAAGGTTTCTTTTGCGTCAAGGTTTGCCATGCCGTGGACATGATGAAAGTGAGGAATCAAGTAACAAAGGGAACTTCCTTGAACTGTTGGCATGGCTTGCTGGAAATAATGAAGAGGTTAATAAAGTTGTTCTAAAAAATGCTCCAAAAAACTGCATTTTGACTGCCCCTAAGATACAGAAGCAAATTATTCAATGTTGTACTTAGGAAACTACTAGGCAGATAATTGCAGAGCTTGGTGACGACCACTATGCAATCCTAGCTGATGAGTCTAGTGATGTGTCCATAAGGAACAACTAGCTCTTTGCTTGCGTTATGTTGACAAACTTGGAAGGGTGTGTGAGAGGTTTCTAGGAGTAGTTCATGTAGCAGATACATCTTCTTTGTCACTTAAGGCAGCGATTCAATCTCTACTTGTTAGTCATCTCTTGACAGTTACTCAGATCCGGGGGCAAGGATATGACGGAGCTAGCAACATGAAAGGGAAAATTAATGGGCTGAAAACGTTGATGATGAAGGAGTCTCCTTCTGCTTATTATATCCATTGTTTTGCACATCAGCTTCAGTTGGTCCTGGTTGCAGTTGCTAAGGGAGATGATGGTTGTGTGTGGTTTTTCTCTCAAGTTACCCACTTGCTGAGTATTGTTGGTGTCTCTTGTAAGTGTCACGACATGCTTGGGGATTTCAGAGCTCAAAAAATTAAGGATGAACTCGAGTTGGGTGAAATAGAAAGTGGGAATGGATTGAATCAAGAGATGAGTATAAGTAGGCCAGGTGAAACTCGGTGGGGTTCTCATTATAAAACTATCATACACATTATTGATTTGTATTCCACGATCCAACTATTCGAGAGGATTGGCCCAATATAAGAGGTATTTTGGACTCCCTTGAGTCATTTGAGTTTGTGTTTAACGCACACTTGATGCTTGTCATTCTTGGTTACACAAATGAATTATCTCAATCTTTGCAAAAGAGGGACAAAGATATTGTTAATGCAATGTCACTTGTAACATTAGCCAAGGAAAAGCTGCAACAATTGAGGTCAGATGGGTGGGAAGAGTTCCTTAAAGAAAAAGTTACACCATTTTGCATCAAACATAGTATTGAAGTGCCACCGCTGGATGGGAAATATTTGCCTCATGGAAGATCACGGAGGTTCTATCCTGATCAAACAATTGATGATCATTATAGAAGAGAAGTATATATTGGTGTCATTGATAGAATTCAACAGGAGCTTGACAATCGGTTTGATGAGGTAAATATGGAGTTGCTTCTTTGCATGTCAGCACTAAATCCTTCCAATTCTTTTGCTTCTTATGATGCACGAAAAGTACTTAGGCTCGCTGAGTTTTATCCCAAAGACTTTTCAAGTACTCAATTGATACGGCTCCAATTCCAGCTTGATATCTTCATTGATGACATGAGGAAGGATGACAGATTCAATGATCTAAACAATTTGGGTGAGCTCTCTATTAAGCTTGTTGAAACAAATAAGCATGTTCTTTATGACTTGGTGTACACGCTTCTAAAATTAGCATTGATCCTACCTGTTGCAACGGCAAGTGTCGAGAGAGTTTTTTCTGCATTGAATTTTGTGAAGGATAAGTTGAGAAATAGAATGGGTGATGAGCTGTTGAATGATTGTTTGATCACATTTATCGAGCGAGATATCTTCTCTAAAGTCAGCGAGGAAGACATAATTAAGTCTTTCATGGCCATGCGGAAGCGCAAGGTGAAGGAACAAGATTAGTAGTATTGCAATGATGCACTTTTATTAATGTAAGAACTTTTGTAATTTTTGAACAATTAATACCAAATGACTGGATTTATATACCTTTTGGTATTTTTTAAATTTTTTTCTACTTAATATGGGGTAAGAATTTTTTGAGTGCACACCCAGCGAGAAAATCCTGGGTCCGCCACTGATCGATAGCTCAGTTGCTTGATCTTTCTTTTCCCTTTTGAGATGAGGCTGCTTGGTCTGCCATTGTTCATTGATACAGAGCTAAGCTCGGGACCTCTTATAGGCAGGGCGTCCTATAGTTAACATACGATAGAACAGCCCAATAGCCCATCGAATCTGAGCAACCCAGTCCAAGTCTGAGCGCCAACATTTTGAAAGAGAAGAGTCAACATTTTTTTAGTTCTATTTCAACATTTTTAAATAAAATCAACATTTTTAAAAAAATGTTGACCATTAACAAAAAAAATGTTGACATGGTGCAACAAAAATGTTGACGCAGTACATTCAAAATGTTGACGAAATTTTTAAATATTAAAAATTTTAAAAAATATTCATATTGGATCTCATTTGGTAGAATTAATTGTAGCAAACATGTAGGTTCAAACGGATTCAAAAACGGACTTACGGTTTAGGAGAAAAATGCGTTTAAAGGTTGAAATCCGTTTTTTTCTTTCACTCCCCACCCGCCCCAATCAGAGCATGACACGTGGCGGAACCTGGTGCTCTCCTCTCCCCACCGCGCGAATCGTGATCGTTCATCTGTTTGGGCACGAATCTTAAACAGTGTTCTATCCTAAAGATCCCATCGCCCGCCCGATGTATAGGTTTCACGGCTAAGCTCGTACAGGTGGAAACAACTCAACGAAGAAGAAGAAGAAGCAGGTTCCGTGACTCCTCTCGAAGTCTCTCCGTTTGCTACAGTAATAGAGGCGATTTCGAGGGCGATTTCCTTCCGGCGGCGATTCCGCCGTCTCCTTCTCGCCTCCGGTGGCCGGTCCGGCGCTGGTGGTGGGCAGGGGTCGCGGTTTCGCCGTCCGGTGTACATATCCCCCCTAGATCCTGTAGGTAGGTTAGCTAGGGTTTCGGTTGGTCGTTCTCGCGTCGAGCTCGGTTTCGACGGCGAGATCTTTTGGTGCCGGCGAAGCTTTGGAGGTGGATGCCAAGTCGGTGGCTTCTATTGACAAGCTTCATGGCGGCGGCTCCTCGCCTGTTGCTGGCGGTCCATGTCGGTGGGATGGCAGTGCTCTGCGTCGCGGCGGTGGCGCGCCAGTCGGTGCTGCGGCTGCTTGTGGCGCGCGGCCTGGAGCGGCGAAGCTCGGCCCGGCGCTGCGTTCTTCCGCGGCGTGACTGACGGCGGCGGTGACCTTTTGCTCCTCTTCTCTCCTCCCCGGTGGCGGGTTGCTGGTGGCCCTGCGGACGGCGTTGGCGCGGGGTACGCGCGTGCGCTTCCGTGTCTGATGCTGCTCTGCTTCACCAGTGATTGCTGGCCGCGACGGCGGCTGCTGTTCCGGTCACGGTGGCGCCGCCCGGGGAAGAGGATGAGTGAGATCCGTTTCTGTCCTCTCTTCGGCAAAAGAGAGGAATCTTAGGTTTCCAGGAGACGGCATTCAGGCGGTGGCAATGTCGTCACCAAGGGAATAATTTCTTCCGAGCTCTGCCCCGTCTCGTTGGCGTCCTATCCTCCGACATCGGCGATGAGCTCGTGGAGTCGGAGTCCATTGTTTGGACTCATGTTTTGGTGGACGGTTCAGTTCTCTCGGGTACCTCTCACCGCGTGGCGACAGTCGTGCGTTAATCTCTCATTGGACGCGTTTCTTTTTCTTGATATAATTGTAGGGGGTTTGTGTGTGTTCGAGTGAGTCGTCTCCTTGAATGTACATGAACAGATACTACATTTATATTAAGATGTGAGAGGTTAAAAAAAAAAGAAGAAGAAGCGAACCGTTATGGGCCCTGGGCCGTTAGTTTATTTGCTGATCCATAGGTTCAGGCCAGGGTCGAGGTAGCTTGCGGCCCATTGCGCAGGTTAGCGTGTTCAGACTTCATAAACCAAAATTTGCGTTCCTCAAAAAAAAAAAAAAAAAAAAAAAAAAACCAAAATTTGCTGACGTCCAGTCGTGAGACTGAGATGCTAGGGATGGATGGATGCATAAGAGGCTGCAACAGGTGAGACCTATGAGTTTTTTTTTCCCCTTTTTTGTGAATCACTTATGAGTACTTGCGGTTGCATAAGTAGTCTTTATTTTTTTCTTTGTTGTGAAACTTTTTACACCCGTGACAACACAAACAGAACGATATCTAGAAGCACAAGTATAATTATTGTTTTGCATGTTTAGTTGTTTTCTTATGAAACGTTTTTCACCCGTAGTAAGCACGGGCAAGTTGCTAGTCAAAATAAAAGGCCCAACCGTGATACAAGAACTTGACATGAACTCTACAAGTAGGGCCATAGGTTTGTGTTACAAAATATATAATCTCGTCCAACCCTAGCGCGGCACCTCTCCCTTCTCACCCATGCCGCCGCGCCACCCCGCCCTTCCTCGCGCCATCGTGGACCTCCCCCGTTTGCCTCCCCTACCACCCTCCCTTGCGTCGTCACGGACCTCCATCGATCAGCGCCGCCGCAGCCGGTCTCTCCTCTCCAGTGGTACCGTTGTGCAGCCACCATTGCTCCTCCGCCGCCACTCCCTCGCGATGACTCTCCCGGGTCAAGCGGCTGCCCACGCCGCGGCTTGGATGGCCGCGCGCTGCCCTGATCTAGTCCTCTCGTCTTGCTATCATTGCGCGCCCCGATTCGCTGTCAAAACCGCCGCCCCTCGGCGTGCCTGCGGGTCGCCGCCATAGCTGCCGTCGTGCCATGCCGGCCCAAGCACGGTCGAGGAAGCCGTGTCGCCCGTCGTGCCAAGAACCCAGGCATGGCACGGCAGCACGAAATCCCTTTGGGCCGGGCCATGCCACAGGCCGTGCTAACCGTCTGGGCCTCGGCCCACACGAATTTGGCCCGGCCCAAGTCCGAGGACTACCTATAACTGAATGGTGGATCCTATATGTAGAGCGGGCTATGGTTAAGCTTTGATAGAACAGTGTTTGAGATTCGTGCAACGGCTCAGATTCGCGCAGGTGGAGAAGAGGATGGCTGAGAAGCTGCCACGTGTCGCTCTCAGATTGGGGCGGGTGGGAGGTGGGAGAAAAAGAAACGAATTTCAAACTTTAAACGCATTTTTCTTCTAAACTGTAAGTCCGTTTTCGAATTCGTTTGAACCTACGTGTTTGTTACAATTAATTCTACAAAATGAGATCCAATATGAATATTTTTTGAATTTTTAAAATTTAAAATTTTTGTTAACATTTTAAATATACTATGTCAATATTTTGTTTATACTATGTCAACATTTTTTTTGTTTGTGGTCAACATTTTTTATAAAAATGTTGATTTTATTTTAAAAATGTTGAAATAAAACTACAAAAATGTTGATTCTTCTGTTTCAAAATATCGACGCTCTGATTTGAGCTGGGCTGTTTAGATTTAATGAGCTATTGGGCTAATCTATCGTATGTTAACCATAGAACGCCCTGCATATAGGAGGTCCCATAACTGAACCCTCCTCTTCCGCCGGCGGATGATGACACTAGGCGGCACCGCACGCCACCGCCGGTGATCAGGGGTTAGGAGAGGCGATAGTTGTCAGGGGTTTTAGCTTCTGCAATCTGTATGCCCGTGTCCTTACTCTAAGTTCGTATTTCCTCTTGTTTCAGCAGGTCGAACCACCGGCGCCCACCACCCGTTCGACAGAATGGCTCAGGAGAGCAGGGCCAAGAAAGCGGCGAGGTCGGACCAGGAGGACCGGCTCAGCGCCCTGCCGGACGGCCCCCTCCAGCACATCCTTGGCTTCCTGCCGGCGTACGAGGTGGTGCGGACGAGCGTGCTCGCCCGGCGCTGGCGGCACATCTGGAAATCCGTTCGTCGCTTGCACGTCACCTGTCCCGTGGAGGACTTTGATGAAGAGAACGAGGGTGCTCTGTGCGATTTCGTCAATCCCCTGCTCCTTCTTAGAGGTCATGAGACCCTAGATGAGGTCAAGATCGACTATGATAACAACTTTCATGAGCAAACCAACATTTGGCTCCGACGTGCTTTGCTGTGCCACGCACAGGTGCTCACTGTGCATATCCTTTGGTTGCATTTGGACGACACTGGAAGACCCTCCGCTGGTGTCCAGGCACCTGAGAAAACTGTATCTTGTTGGCGTTGCCATAGACGGCAAGTTACTTGATTTTGCAAGTTGTCCAGCATTGGAGATTCTCGAGATAACAGACTGCGAAATATGCACTGTGACGATATTGTCCCAGTCCATAAAGATTTTGCACATTGAGTCTAGCTATTTCTTCAATAACTGCCGGACTCATATTTCTGTTCCTAGTCTTGTTTGGTTCGAGCTAAATAATCTCGGGGGTAAAGCTCCTTTGCTTGGAAGTATGCCATCATTAGAAACTGCGTCTGTCAAGCATGCAAGCTTACTTGAGGATTCATGTAACAATGGCGACTCTGGGGAATGCTGTGGCATTTGTGCAAAGTGTTGTGGTAATGATGAACATAAAGGTAGCTGTGTACTTCTTGGGGGTCTGTCAAGTGCGGTGAATCTAGAATTGACAGCTTATGCAGAAACGGTACACAGATTTACTCCCTGTTTCTTAATGTGTAATTTTGTTATCTTTGTGTCACCTTTTCTTTTTCTGGATCTGTACAATTTAACTCTCATCATTATCACTTAGTTCTCTGCTTGATACTGTATATTGTGTACCATTGCACTTCAGTGGACCTACATTTAGCACGCTCTTTCACTTTTCAAATTGCACTTCACATTTCCTTGTCATGTGCATTAAAGAATTGCCTGCATAATTCTTACACTCTTGTAATTTGCTGAGCTTATTTTCAGAAGAGATCTGAACTGGTGTCCTACGTTTAGTAAGCTGAAGAAATTGTTGCTGAATGACTGGTGTGTTGCTGTCGATCTGTATGCACTAGTATGCATTCTCAAACACTCACCAGTTCTTGAGAATCTCACTCTGCAATTGCGTAGGGTATATTCTTTTGCACTGAAAAATTACTAAACTTTTGTGTTCTTCGTGCACATTTATTTATTCGGGTGAAACATTTGTGTCAAATTCAGAGGCCTCAATTTACAGCCGAAATGGAGGGAAAGGACATTTCCATGGAGAAATCAGCTATTATATCAGAGCGCCTCAAGATAGTTAAAATTAGATGTGAAGAGGTCGATGAGAGGGTCTGCAAAGTTCTGAAATTTCTGAGCACATTGGACATAGAGATTAATATCAAAAGGACCGAAGAAATAGTTGCAGATTACTAAGGTAACTGGTTACACTTCTGAAAGGATCAAGGTCACCGAGAGGGGGGGGGGGGGGGGTGAATCGGTGTGTCAACAATTTCTCCCAAACGTACTTTAGGCGTGAAGCTAGCAAGACTAGATATGGTGATCACAAAAGCAAGCGATGCGCGCACACAATCTAGTCTATGCAACAAGCAACACCCTAGCAAGCAATTCTACCAAGTAGTAAAGAGACACCCTATCAAGCAATTCTACTAGCACATAGAAGTAAATGCGGAAACGTAAATGCTAGTAAGTAAAGGAGATAAGGATAGGAATGCTCATGATTTTTCCCGTGGTCTCGGAAGGATGGCGCCTTCCCCTACTCCACGTTGGGTCACTCCCGCCGGAGTCTGGACCCCGTCCCTCCGCTCGAAGGCGATCCCTCCTAGAGCACACTTCACCCTCCGAGTGAAGTCGCGGGCACGTCCCGCCAGGCTCGATCCTGGGTACTCTTCCGGAGGTAAGGCTCCGCACGTGATGCGTGCCAAAGGGCGCTCCACTAGTGATGCTTCTTTCGCACGGGAAGCTCTAAGACCGTGTACAAACTTGTGTTAGCTTCCACAATCTCCTTGGACAGCTCAACACCAACGCCTAACCGGTCTAGGCCTCGCCATAGACCAAGAGTAACAAACCGAAGTGACTCTCTCAAGCTCACACTAGCCTAGAGATCAAGTGGATGCAATTGCTACTCTCTCAAGCACTAGGATCACTCCAAATCCTTCACAAGTGCTTCTCTCCCTTGCTCTTGGCTTCCTCTGAGTTTCCTGCACTCCAACAATGGCCAAGAGACCCCTCAAGGGGCGGGCAACCAACTATTTATAGGCTACCAACCCAAAACTAGCCGTTGCCCAAAAGTGCCCTGCGAAACTAGAGACCGTACAAAGGACCGTACTGTCCGGTCTCTTCCAGACCGTATTGTCCGGTCTCTATTTCCAGGCGCATCTCCATCTTCTTCTTCATCTCCAATGAAGACCGTACTGTCCGGTCCCTAGTACCGTACCATCCGATCGATTGTCCGGTCTTCATTTCTTCCACTTCCAGAAACTTCAACTTCTCTGTCTGGAAATCTTCTGATGACCGTACTGTCCGGTCCTCTTGACCGTACCATATGGTCCATTGTCCGGTCTTCATTTTCTCAGCATCCCGAGACTTCACTTCTCTGTCTGGATCATCAATGAAGACCGTACCATACGGTCCCTAGGACCGTACTGTCCGGTCTCTGCCGGATAAGCTGAAAACTTGATCCACTCTTGATCCTTGCTTCCAACTTCTTCATCCTTGGTTCCTCTTCTTCTCTTCAGCCACCCTAGCCCTCAAGAGACTCACAATGCATCCATTTGATCTCTAACCTAGTGTGCTCTAGGAGAACCAATTCGATCCCTCTTGATAGTCCGGTTTTTCCTATGGACTCAAGCTAGCATCTACACCAAGCCAACACTTGCTTGGTCTATCATGTCCTTAGCCTTGATCCATCTTCAACCTTGACTCCATCAAGTTCTCGATCCAAATTGTCGAGGCAACCAATCACCAAGTCGCCAATAGATAGAGTATGTGAGACGACGCTTCATTGACATGACCATTTGAATATCCTACAAGGAAATATTAGTCACATCAATATGGTCACCCAATCACCAAAACATTCATACCTTTGGGGTTTCCGAACTCCAATGGTCATGAAGCTTACAATCTCCCCCTTTTTGGTGATTGGTGACAACACATATCAAAAGATATCAAAAGATATATAATGAAATGCGTAAGAGTGATCGAGAAGATTGGATATGAAATGAAGAATAAATAAAACGGAGAACAAGGTAGTCATAGCTCAAAAGGTATCACCTGCAAAATAGAGTTAGAGCACATGGGTGATATATATGGAATAAAAACATGAGCTATGACCACAACTCTGTGATGATAAGATTATAAGATATTCCTGCAAAAGCAAGTGAGTGCACATATCATCACAGAATGAGGAAACCTGGCAAGATAGATGTAAATAAGCGCATTCAGGTAAACATACACAAACTCAGAGCAATATATCAGAGCAATATATCAGAAACAGAGCAATATACAAGATATATAGATAAGAGCAAGTGTATGTAAAAGAAACCAAGTGTATTCTTGATGAGCTAAACACAAGCAAAAGCAAATCAAGCTCAACAAGAACCACGAAGTACCAAAAGAATATACAAATGAAGTACCAAAAGATCTCCCCCTGGACAAAAGCTGTCTCACACTCCCCCTGAACACAAGATCACTCCACTACTCCCCTAGACCTATACAAGATCTCTCTATCTCTCTCCCCCTTTGCACCAATGACCAAAAAGAGAAAGAAGGAAAGAGGAAACTGCTATCCTACGCGTCGGAGGCTGGAGGAGGTGTAGTGGTAGTAGTCACTGAAAGCTCTGGAGCTGAAGAGGTGCCCTGCTGTGGCTGCTGCTGCTCAGAAGAAGTGCCTGTGTACTCAAACTCTGAAGGTGGTGAAGGAGTCCTGGAGGGTGCTGTCTGCTGCTCTGAAGAAGTGCCTGTGGCAAGAGCCTCACGTACCTCCTGAGAAGTGTACCCAAAATCAGTAAGATCCACTGCTGCAGTCTCAGCTGTAGTAGACACGACCTCTGCCTGTGAAGCTGTAAGAACTGAGTCTGTCTGCACTGAGGTGGTCTGTGCTACTGTGTCGAAGTCAAGTGTACGAGCTGGCAGTGGTGACACGAAGAAGGGACTCGTCAGCTGAAGCGGTGAGAAGCTCGGAGCTGTAGTAGCTAGTAGGGCTGACGGAGTCATGGAGAGGCCTGGTGAAGAAAAGTACTGCTGAGAAGGTCCTGCCTCTCCAGTCAAACCAGCAAACGTGGACGTCGACGGCCCCACCGTAGGTGCACCAGCAGGTGAGATGGGAGCCGTGAGTAAGGTGCTGAAATACTGTCCCTGACTGGATGACTGTCCTCCCTGTGTCTGAGCAAACTGCTGCTGTCGCTGCTGCTGTAGCTGCTGAAACTGAACTGTATCTGGTGGCAGCACACCTGGGAAAGTGATAGGCGGGAAAGACGGGAGGCCTGGCAATGCCTGTCCAAAGAGACGAAGAGTCTGAGCAATCGCCTCAAAACCAGTGAAAAGCGACGACAAACCAGAGGCCATCTCCCTCTGAGTATGTACCACACTGTCTAGCATCTGTCGATCCCTCTCCCTATCCTCTCGCTGACTCTGGATCTCTCTGCGAAGGGCTGCTAGCTCTGCATGTAGTAAATCTGTCTGAGCTAGAGCTGTAGCAGACGCTGAAGGTCCTGCTCTAGAGTCCGGAGTCACGTCCTCAAGAATGGACTCCATATGGCTACCAGTCTGTATATGCAGCTCTGTCTCGGTAGCCGTGTCACCTAGCCCCTGTGAAGAACTTCCCTGCGAAGCTGACTCCCGGGCAGCAACCCGTCTGTCGGAGGCAGGTAGGGGTGTGTACGCTGTAGTCACCTTGGGCAGCTCGTCATAGTCCTCCTGAGACAACAACTGTAGCCTCCTCAGAATATAGCAGATCAGAGGTGCAAAGGCTAAGTGTCTGGCAGCTATACTCTCAGCAATAACATCCTCCATCTGGCACAGTATCAGATCAACCAAATCAAAGCCTCTGTGCCTCAGCATCAACATCACAACCCACTGAGCAAGGATGGAGAACTGATCTCTGTATCCACTCCTGGGAACTATCGTCCTGCTCAGTATACTCCTGAGAACTCTGCCCTCATGTGTAAGTCTGGTGTGAGCTCGGCTGAAGTTCTCCGGGTGAGGTGGAGGGAAAGCAATGCTCATATCCTTATCAGACGGTAGGTGTCCCCCAAGAGGTCTGCGGGGAGGGTCCATCCCTGGGTGAGCTAGCGGAAACACTCTGGTCTCGTGCTGGATGGTCTCAAGTGCCTCTACGAGGTTCTCCCTCGTCACTCTGTGGGGCTGGCATCTGAGCATAAACCATATAACTGAGCGGTCTGGCGCTATCCAGAGAGAAGCGTAGAAATCCATCACAATGTCAGCATCCCATCGCATCGGTGTAGTGATGATCTCCTCAAGGCCCGGGATATAAGACAGGTGCTGTGTGAAATCCGTCCTGGCACCTCTGCTGGCAGCCTCTATGCTGCAGTGCTGGTGAGTGACAAAAAGCTTATCAGGTCCATCTGTCCGCAGTCTACTCCTCAAACCAGCTGCTATCCTCTGCTGAAGAAGCGTCCAGAAACGACCTCCTGCCTGTGGGTCTCTCCTGGCAGGTACCCAAGTCTCCTCAGCAACTCTCCTGAACTTCTTGAGGACGGGGCCTGGCAGCCTGAGTGCGTCCTCAGCAAGCACGTCCCTGAGTGTGGCAGTCCTGTCAAGAGCACAGAACTTGACTGCCATCCTCTGCCTGTCAGCCTCTGTGACCTCGTCACCTGAGTGGGAACTCTCCTCTGCCTCTGACTCTGGCTGCTCCTGCGCGGTCCTTGACGTACCAACCTCACGGATGGACGGAGTCCGCTGCACTGTAGCTCTAGCCCTGGAAGACCTCCTCGGAGTCTCCCCCTGTCCTCCAGCAGGTGTATCCCTGATCCGGAACCCTGTGTCTCTGCCAGCTGGTAAGTCAACCTCTGCTGCCCTGAGAATCCGGTCCAACTCTGGGTCACCAGTCTTCTGCTTCTTCTTCTTGGGCTGCTCGACAAGCTTGGCCTTGCCCCTGTCACGGTCTCCTCTGCCCCTGCCTCTGCCTCTGCCAGAACCTCCTGCCATAACTGCTGACTAGGCTGCAGACAAGATAGGGCGAGTGAGCTTGGCTCACCAATCCGTCCACTGACGGCTGACTGCCAAAGATAGGACTAAGGGCTTGGCCCTCAATCCGTCCACTGTCTCTGCTCTGCTGTCAACTGCCCACTGTCCGCTGACCACTGCCACTGCTCGATAGGAATAGACAGGGTATATGAGTATAGAATAACCTACTATAATCTACAAGCAAGAATCGTAGGTAAGCACGTAAATCTATATGAAGTCCTAGCGCAGAGGTGAAGGACACAATGCCGGCAAATATGCAATGGGGAACTACGGCATTGTCGATTATCGGTGGAGAGCGACTAGAGTGCATAGATCATATGCAATAGACACAATGTACCACTAATCGAGGAAATGCTAGTGTCGAGCTAGGTGAATGGTATGGAATCGGAAATCGACACAAAGCGACCAACTACTACAAGTCATAGTTAAAGAAGGCAATACTTGAACACTATGACAGCAGTAGGCAAATGACCTCAATTGCATTGAAGTTAATCGGATTTTACGACAAATGCAATAAAGGTTCGATTTTTCTAGGGATTTTCATCGAAGAAGGAGACGATCGGCTCAAACCCTAGATAGGCATTGTAATCGAGCATGGCTACTGTGCAATTTCAATTTTCCAGAGGCTCACCGGAGCTCTACTGACAGACGGCGATCGTCGGTGATGAGAAACTCGGGTCCGGTGAGGTCGTGGAGGAGCAGTCCACACGCGCAACAAGGTAGAGCAATCAGCTCGAGGTTCGCGCGGATGGAGGAGCTCCACTGCAAGGTGCTCGTCGACGAGGTTGTCGTCGTCCTCGGCTCGGTCAATCGACGGCGGCGTGCGGGCAGGCGAAGCGGCGGCGGCTCGATGCGGTGGAGGCGCGGCGCGACGCTAGGGTTGAGCGGCCGTGGGTGTTGGCGCGGTGGAGCGAGGCGGCGGCGCGCGGCTGAGGTGGCGCTCGTCGGCGGCGAGCTCGACGGTGGCTGGTCGGTGGCGTACGGCGCGCGCGGGAGGCGAAGTGGTGGCGGGAGCTCTTACGGCGGCGGTGGATTGATGAGGGAGCACAGTAACACGCCGGAATCCGTTAGGAATTTCTTTAATTCGAATGGACGGTCAGGATTGAGCGACATCGGAAACAACGGATGAGATTGAATGCGATCTCGCGATGAAGTTAACCAGACCGTATGGTACGGTCATAGAGATCGTATTGTACGGTCTCTTTCTTCACCCTGACAGATAGCTATAGAGACCGTATTGTACGGTCTAGAGGACCGCATTGTCCGGTCTCCTTTCTGCCTCAGGTTTCGAAGGATCTCGTGCAAAAGCACACCGTATTGTACGGTCCCTTTGACCGTATTGTACGGTCAGGTCCAGAAATGCTGATTTTCAAGGAATTTCCTTCTAAGTCTAAGTTTCTCACTCAAAAACCAAATAAACACCAAACATGGACTAGAAGGGGAACTCTCAAACACTCCTTTGAAAATAAACCAATATAGGTTGCGCATAGGCTTATAGTAATTTTTCAATCGGCAAATAAGATGCAACCAAATAAGAACCAAAAGAGATAAAACCAAAGGAGGGGTATGTATGAGTGAAAGGATCAAGGGCACCGAGAGGGGGGGGGGGGTGAATCGGTGTGTCAACAATTTCTCCCAAACGTACTTTAGATATGAAACTAGCAAGACTAGATATGGTGATAACAAAAGCAAGCGATGCGCGCACACAATCTAGTCTATGCAACAAGCAACACCCTAACAAGCAATTCTACCAAGTAGTAAAGAGACAACCTATCATGCAATTCTACTAGCACATGAAGTAAATGCGGAAGCGTAAATGCTAGTAAGTAAAGGAGATAAGGATAGGAATGCTCATGATTTTTCCCGTGGTCTCGGAAGGATGGCGCCTTCCCCTACTCCACGTTGGGTCACTCCCGCCGGAGTCTCGACCCCGTCCCTGCGCTCGAAGGCGATCCCTCCTAGAGCACACTTCACCCTCCGAGTGAAGTCGCGGGCACGTCCCGCCGGGCTCGATCCCGGGTACTCTTCCGGAGGTAAGGCTCCGCACGTGATGCGTGCCAAAGGGCGCTTCACTAGTGATGCTTCTTTCGCACGGGAAGCTCCAAGACCGTGTACAAACTTGTGTTAGCTTCCACAATCTCCTTGGACAGCTCAACACCGACGCCTAACCGGTCTAGGCCTCGCCATAGACCAAGAGTAACAAACCGAAGTGACTCTCTCAAGCTCACACTAGCCTAGAGATCAAGTGGATGCAATTGCTACTCTCTCAAGCACTAGGATCATCCAAATCCTTCACAAGTGCTTCTCTCCCTTGCTCTTGGCTTCCTCTGAGTTTCCTGCACTCCAACAATGGCCAAGAGACCCCTCAAGGGGCGGGCAACCAACTATTTATAGGCTACCAACCCAAAACTAGCCGTTGCCCAAAAGTGCCCTGCGAAACTAGAGACAGTACAAAGGACCGTACTGTCCGGTCTCTTCCAGACCGTATTGTCCGGTCTCTATTTCCAGGCGCATCTCCATCTTCTTCTTCATCTCCAATGAAGACCGTACTGTCCGGTCCCTAGGACCGTACCGTACGGTCGATTGTCCGGTCTTCATTTCTTCCACTTCCAGAAACTTCAACTTCTCTGTCTGGAAATCTTCTGATGACCATACTGTCAGGTCCTCTTGACCGTACCATACGGTCCATTGTCCGGTCTTCATTTTCTCAGCATCCCGAGACTTCACTTCTCTGTCTGGATCTTCAATGAAGACCGTACCATACGGTCCCTAGGACCGTACTGTCCGGTCTCTACCGGATAAGCTGAAAACTTGATCCACTCTTGATCCTTGCTTCCAACTTCTTCATCCTTGGTTCCTCTTCTTCTCTTCAGCCACCCTAGCCCTCAAGAGACTCACAATGCATCCATTTGATCTCTAACCTAGTGTGCTCTAAGAGAACCAATTCGATCCCTCTTGATAGTCCGGTTTTTCCTACGGACTCAAGCTAGCATCTATACCAAGCCAACACTTGCTTGGTCTATCATGTCCTTAGCCTTGATCCATCTTCAACCTTGACTTCATCAAGTTCTCAATCCGAATTGTCGAGGCAACCAATCACCAAGTCGTCGATAGATAGAGTATGTGAGACGACGCTTCATTGACATAACCATTTGAATATCGTACAAGGAAATGTTAGTCACATCAATATGGTCACCCAATCACCAAAACATTCATACCTTTGGGGTTCCGAACTCCAATGGTCATGAAGCTTACAATCTCCCCCTTTTTGGTGATTGGTGACAACACATATCAAAAGATATCAAAAGATATATAATGAAATGCGTAAGAGTGATCTAGAAGATTGGATATGAAATGAAGAACAAGTAAAACGGAGAACAAGGTAGTCATAGCTCAAAAGGTATCACCTGCAAAATAGAGTTAGAGCACATGGGTGATATATATATGGAGTAAAAACATGAGCTATGACCACAACTCTGTGATGATAAGATTATAAGATATTCCTGCAAAAGCAAGTGAGTGCACATATCATCACAGAAAGAGGAAACCTGGCAAGATAGATATAAATAAGCGCATCCAGGTAAACATACACAAACTCAGAGCAATATATCAGAGCAATATATCAGAACCAGAGCAATATACAAGATATATAGATAAGAGCAAGTGAATGTAAATGAAACTAAGTGCATTCTTGATGAGCTAAACACAAGCAAAAGCAAATCAAGCTCAACAAGAACCACGAAGTACCAAAAGAAATATACAAATGAAGTACCAAAAGATCTCCCCCTGGACAAAAGCTGTCTCACACTCCCCCTGAACACAAGATCACTCCACTACTCCCCCTAGATCTATACAAGATCTCTCTATCTCTCTCCCCCTTTGGCACCAATGACCAAAAAGAGAAATAAGGAAAGAGGAAACTGCTGTCCTACGCGTCGGAGGCTGGAGGAGGTGCAGTGGTAGTAGACACTGAAAGCTCTGGAGCTGAAAAGGTGCCCTGCTGTGGCTGCTGCTGCTCAGAAGAAGTGCCTGTGTACTCAAACTCTGAAGGTGGTGAAGGAGTCCTGGAGGGTGCTGTCTGCTGCTCTGGAGAAGTGCCTGTGGCAAGAGCCTCACGTACCTCCTGAGGAGTGTACCCAAAGTCAGTAAGATCCACTGCTGCAGTCTCAGCTGTAGTAGACACGACCTCTGCCTGTGAAGCTGTAAGAACTGAGTCTGTCTGCACTGAGGTGGTCTGTGCTACTGTGTCAAAGTCAAGTGTACGAGCTGGCAGTGGTGACACGAAGAAGGGACTCGTCAGCTGAAGCGGTGAGAAGCTCGGAGCTGTAGTAGCTAGTAGGGCTGACGGAGTCATGGAGAGGCCTGGTGAAGAAAAGTACTGCTGTGAAGGTCCTGCCTCTCCAGTCAAACTAGCAAACGTGGACGTCGACGGCCCCAACGTAGGTGCACCAGCAGGTGAGATGGGAGCCGTGAGTAAGGTGCTGAAGTACTGTCCCTGACTGGATGACTGTCCTCCCTGTGTCTGAGCAAACTGCTGCTGTCGCTGCTGCTGTAGCTGCTGAAACTGTACTGTATCTGGTGGCAGCACACCTGGGAAAGTGATAGGCGGGAAAGACGGGAGGCCTGGCAATGCCTGTCCAAAAAGACGAAGAGTCTGAGCAATCGCCTCAAAACCAGTGAACAACGAAGACAAGCCAGAAGCCATCTCCCTCTGAGTGTGTACAACACTGTCTAGCATCTGTCGATCCCTCTCCCTATCCTCTCGCTGACTCTGGATCTCTCTGCGAAGGGCTGCTAGCTCTGCATGTAGTACTGAGTCTGTCTGAGCTGGAGCTGTAGCAGACGCTGAAGGTCCTGCTCTAGAGTCCGGAGTCACGTCCTCAGGAATGGACTCCATCTGGCTACCAGTCTGTATATGCAGCTCTGTCTCGGTAGCCGTGTCACCTAGCCCCTGTGAAGAACTCCCCTGTGAAGCTGACTCCCGGGCAGCAACCCGTCTGTCGGAGGCAGGTAGGGGTGTGTACGCTGTGGTCACCTTGGGCAGCTCGTCATAGTCCTCCTGAGACAACAACTGTAGCCTCCTCAGAATGTAGCAGATCAGAGGTGCAAAGGCTAAGTGTCTGGCAGCTATACTCTCAGCAATAACATCCTCCATCTGGCACAGTATCAGATCAACCAAATCAAAACCTCTGTGCCTCAGCATCAACATCACAACCCACTGAGCAAGGATGGAGAACTGATCTCTGTATCCACTCCTGGGAACTATCGTCCTGCTCAGTATACTCCTGAGAACTCTGCCCTCATGTGTAAGTCTGGTGTGAGCTCGGCTGAAGTTCTCCGGGTGATGTGGAGGGAAAGCAATGCTCATATCCTTATCAGACGGTAGGTGTCCCCCAAGAGGTCTGCGGGGAGGCTCCATCCCTGGGTGAGCAAGCGGGAACACTCTGGTCTCGTGCTGGATGGTCTCAAGGGCGCTAACGAGGTCCTCCCTCGTCACTCTGTGGGGCTGTCCTCTGAGCATAAACCATATAGCTGAGCGGTCCTGAGCAATCCACAAAGATGCATTGAAGTCCATCACTATATCAGCATCCTATCGCATCTGTGTGGTGATGATCTCCTCAAGGCCCGGGATATAAGACAGGTGCTGTGTGAAATCCGTCCCGGCACCTCTGCTGGCAGCCTGTATGCTGCAGTGCTGGTGAGTGACAAAAAGCTTATCAGGTCCATCTGTCCGCAGTCTACTCCGCAAACCAGCTGCTATCCTCTGCTGAAGAAGAGTCCAGAAACGACCTCCTGCCTTGGGTCTCTCCTGGCAGGTACCCAAGTCTCCTCAGCAACTCTCCTGAACTTCTTGAGGACGGGGCCTGGCAGCCTGAGTGCGTCCTCAGCAAGCACGTCCCTGAGTGTGGCAGTCCTGTCAAGAGCACAGAACTTGACTGCCATCCTCTGCCTGTCAGACTCTGTGACCTCGTCACCTGAGCGAGAGCTCTCCTCTGCCTCTGACTCTGGCTGCTCCTGCGCGGTCCTCGACGTATCAACCTCACGGATGGACGGAGTCCGCTGCACCGTAGCTCTAGCCCTGGAAGACCTCCTCGGAGTCTCCCCCTGTCCTCTAGCAGGTGTATCCCTGATCCGGAACCCTGTGTCTCTGCCAGCTGGTAAGTCAACCTCTGCTGCCCTGAGAATCCGGTCCAACTCTGGATCACCAGTCTTCTGCTTCTTCTTCTTGGGCTGCTCTACAAGCTTGGCCTTGCCCCTGTCACGGTCTCCTCTGCCCCTGCCTCTGCCTCTGCCAGAACCTCCTGCCATAACTGCCGACTGGCCTGCAGGCTAGATAGGGTGAGTGAGCTTGGCTCACCAACCCGTCCACTGACAAGCTGACTGCCAAAGATAGGACTAAGGGCTTGGCCCTCAATCCGTCCACTGTCTCTGCTCTGCTGTCAACTGCCCACTGTCAGCTGACCACTGCCACTGCACGATAGGAATAGACAGGGTATATGAGTATAGAATAACCTACTATATTCTACAAGTAAGAATCGTAGGTAAGCGCATGAGTCTATATGAAATCCTAGCGCAGAGGTAAAGGACACAATGCCGGCAAAATATGCAATGGGGAACTACGGCATTGTCGATTATCGGT
The DNA here is from genome assembly GCA_012490785.1 of Eragrostis nindensis. Lineage (NCBI taxonomy): Eukaryota > Viridiplantae > Streptophyta > Magnoliopsida > Poales > Poaceae > Eragrostis > Eragrostis nindensis. Next base: position 1,783,230 of record JAAXCT010000023.1, read on the forward strand.
GGAGATCAACTAGTGTCATACTAGATATGCAACATCGAAATACGACACTAATTGAGGAAATCAATGTTTTAAAAAGCGGTGGACGAAAGCGGGCGGTGAGGCACCGCCTAGCGCCTAGGCCGCCTAGGCGGCGCCTAGGCGTTTCTAGGCGTTCGCGAAAAAGCGGTGACGCCACACATATATTAGCATATATTATTCATGTATAGCACCTGAAAAAAGAAAGAAAAAGAAAAAAAAAGGAAAGGGAGAGGAAATAGGCCTGGCTAGCCCAGCCCACCAGGAAGCCCATAGCGCCAATAGCCCTTTATTATCTGCTACTGCTAGCGTCGCTCGTCTTATCGTCTTCGCTCGCTCGTTTTCTTCTCCGCCGCCGTCGCTTCTCGTCCTCTCTCCTCCCCTGCTTCTTCCTGCTTCTATAGTCAAATCAGCCACCATAGCTCACCAAAGGAGGTCGTGCTCAGGCCACAAGTGCTACATCCGGTGGGGATAGGCCAGCCCGGCGCGGTGCAAGAACGGCGGCGCGCTGCTCACGGCCGCCGGTGGGAAACAATGCTGTTTCGGGCACGGCGTCGGATGACGGCGGCGTCGCACATGGGCGAGTTGGAGGGGGAAAGCGGTAGGAGCGACGGGGAGTGCTATTTTGCCCGGGAAATCGGCGCTGGCCCACACAAGAAAGCGGAAAAAGCGCCGCTTTCCACCGCTCCCTCTGCGCCTAGGCGGTTCAGCGCCTTTCTCGGACGATTTCGTGAAAGCGACGCGCTCCATCACCGCGCAGCGCCTAGGCGGCGCTTAATCGCGCCTAGGCGCCGCTTTTTTAAACACTGGAGGAAATGCTAGTGTCGAGCTAGGTGTATGGTATGAAATCGGAAATCACACAAAGCGACCAACAACCAAAATGTCATAGATAAATGAAGTGCGACACTCGAACACTATGACACATGGCAGGCAAATAACCAAAATTGCGAAGCAATACATAGCAGTTCATACCAGTTCGCAATAAAGGAACAATTTTGAGTGGAATTTCTAGGGATTTCAAACGATGAAGGCAAGAACGGCTCAAACCCTAGATGAATCACGGAATCGGACCAGCTACTGTGCAATTTGTGGAACCAGGAGCTCACCAAAGCAATCAATCGTCGACGATCGTCGGAAAGGAAGGCTCGGGCTCGGTGAAGCTGCTAAGAACTCGTCACGCGCGGATGAGGAGCAACAGCTCGAGGTTCGCGCGGATGGAGGAGCTCCTTGGCCGAGAGCACGTCGACGGCGTCGTCGTCGTCCTCGGCTTCAACACGGCGGCAGCGCGCGGCAAGGCGGAGCGGCGGCTCGGTGGTGCGGCGGCGCGGCGCGGTGGCGCTAGGGTTGCGCGGCTGCGGGTGCTGGCGCGGTGGAGCGAGGCGGCGGCGCGCGGCTGAGGTGGCGCTCGTCGGCGGCAAGCTCGTCGGCGGTGGCGACGTACGGCGCGCGCGGGAGGCGAAATGGTGGCGGGAGTGAGCGGCGAAACGGCGGCGGCTCGGCGTAATGGGGGAAGATGCACAGTAATCGCCGGAGTCCCGTTAGGATTAGCTTTAATTCGAATCGACGGCCACGATTGATCAAGAACGGAATCAATGGATTGGATTGAATGCGATCTCGCGATGAAGTTAACCAGACCGTATGGTACGGTCCTAGGGATCGTATTGTACGGTCTCCTTTCCACCCTGACAGATAGATAGAGATCGTATTGTACGGTCTAGAGGACCGCATTGTCCGGTCTCCTTTCTGCCTCAGGTTTCAAAGGATCTCGTGCAAAAGCACACCATATTGTACGGTCCCTTTGACCGTATTGTACGGTCAGGTCCAGAAATGCTGATTTTCAAGGAATTTCCTTCTAAGTCCAAGTTTCTCACACAAAAACCAAATAAACGCCAAACATGGACTAGAAGGGGAACTCTCAAACACTCCTTTGAAAATAAACCAATATAGGTTGCGCATAGGCTTATAGTAATTTTTCAATCGGCAAATAAGATGCAACCAAAAAAGAACCAAAAGCGATAAAACCAAAGGAGGGGTATGTATGAGCCATTTGCCTATGATCCGTGCAAGTAGATTTAACCTTGAGGATCATTTAGCAAGACTCAATGGGCATGAAGCACAATTCTTTTCTTTAGTCACACTTCTATGAGATGTGAGATCATATTACGAATGAAGCACTTCCTCATAGTGTGACAACTCCTTTGTGATTTCCTATATGCAATGCATGAGACAAGCATATCATACAAATGCAAGGGAAAGTAAACATGCCATGTGATATGCAAGCAAAGTTAAGACAACGCATAAAGGAAACCTACTCAAGGTCAAGTTTGAGCCTCTCTCAAGCTTACTCACTATGAGCCAAACCTTGCCTTGAGTCCATCGGTCCACCAACTCAAGCATCCCCCATGCTCATAGCTATCTTGAGAAAGTTAGACCTTGAACTAATTTTTTGTTCTTTTCTTTTAGTTATTTACATATGCATGGATGCAAGCATACTAGTTCACAAAGGAGCACCTAGCTACCATGCAAGCAATGCAAGAAAAGAAACTACTATGATACAAGTTACCTCCTTAAAGAGTAGATTTGTCGATGAAGCACACATTGCTTGTGGTGGACGTTCATGAGTTGACGTTGCAGCGCACGGTCCACCACCATCACCCTTCTAGGTCTTGTTCTTGGGAGCCCACTCGCACTTGGTTGGCCTCTCAAGGTCAACTATGCATTTGGGCACCCAAATCTTCCTCATCATCCTCCTCTTGTCGAGCGATCCAAGAGCCTTTGCCTTCACCCTTCCTTTCTTGTCCCTAAAGAGCTTGTAGTGTGTATTCTCATGGAACAAGTTAGCGTTGGGCAAAACTTTGGAACTTCTCACCTTGGGACAATTCTTGCTAGTGTGCCCGTCACGGCAACACTTCTCACAATAGTAGTCGTCCGCCATGAGGGGAACTACCCAAGGTGGAACGTCCTCGTCCTTGCCGATGAGGTTGATGGCGGCGGGGTAGGAGCCGAGTCCCTTGTGCCCGGGGTTGTTCACAAGGTTCCGACCAAGTATCTCCTTATGGATGGTCCTTCCCCTTGTGAGCCTCTCGAAGCCGTCCATCACCGAAGCTCTCTCCTCCTTGAGTTGATGATATTCCTTCAAGATTTTCTCATCAAGAGAGATGCTCTCAAGAGAGGGAGTTAGTCCATCACAAGTAATATATGAAGAATCGAAAATAGATGAACTAGAAGAAGAAGTGTTACACTTTTCGAGGATAGATTGATGTTCTTCCTCAAGAACCTTGAACTTGTCGTTGAGCCTCTTGTGATCAACCTTGAGCTTGTCATAGCTTTCATCCAATGTTATGAGCGAAGTGGAAAGGTGCTTGATCTCATCCTCTAGTAACTTGGACTTCTCCTTGAGCTTCATGTGGTCTTCCTCAAGCTTGTCATAGTCCTCATCAAGAGCCTTGTGAGAGATGGATAAGTCCCTAAGTTCACCCTCAAGTTGACGGACTCGGAAAGCGGCCACTTCATGTTCCTTCTCCAACCGAGCAATGGTCTTGTCCCTCTTCTTGATCATCTTGCCGGTTAGGAGCATGCTATCCAAGAGTTCCTCATATGTGGGCTTATCCTCCTCACCAAACTCTTCATCGGACTCGCTCTTCTCATCTTCACTACTATCATCATCTTTGGCCATCAAGCAAGTAGGTGGCGGAGGTAGAGTCTCGGACATGTTTGTGAGAGCAATGCCGGCCATCTTCTTTCCTTTGGAGGATGAGTCATCACTTTCTTCTTCTTCACTATCATCATCCGTGACCCACTCTCCAACAAAGAGTCCCTTGCGAGATGATCTTCTCTTGTCCTTGCCTCTAGAGCTTTCCTTCTTGACAAACCTCTTCCTTGTCTTGTACTTGCTTCTAGGGTCTTCTTCTTCATCATCGCTTGACTCTTGAGTCTTCTTCTTGCTCTTCTTGATTGGCTTCGGGCATTCCTTGGCAAAGTGACCCTTCTCCCCACAATTGTAGCACTCGGCATCTTTCTTGTTGATGAATCTTCTCTTGAAGAAGTTGCTTCTCTTCATGAGGAGTGCTAGATCATTGGGATGAAGTTGCAATAAGTCTTCAACGTCTTCTTCAAGCTCTTCATCACTTGAATCTTGAGTCACCACCTTCTTCATCTTCTTGCTTGACCCCTCGGATGCAAAAGCAAGATTCTTGGAGGGCTTCTCATCAAGCTTCTTGTCAAGGTTGTAGCACTCGAAGGCGGTGATCTTCCCAAGAAGCTTGTGGGTTGTGAGGCGTTGAATGTCGGTGTTGAAGAGGCATGTGATGAGTGCTCCATATTTCTCCCTTGGAAGAATCCTCAAGATCTTCCGTACAAGGTCACCTTCATCAATCTTCTCCTTCACACCGAGCGAGTTGATATCCTCTACAAGCACATTCAAGCGAGAGTAAGCATCATTGATTAGCTCATCCGAAGACATGGTAAAGGCATCATATTTGTCCTTAAGGACATAGTATCTTTCCTCTTTCACATCCGAGGAACCCTCATGAACTTGTTGGATTTGAGTCCACACTTCATGAGCGGTACCCGCGGACTTGCCTCGAGCAAAGACCTCTTTAGTGATAGCTTCAAACAAGGCATTTTTAGCTTTAGCATTTGCCTTTGCGAGATTCACATCAAGAGTACCAATGGGAGTTCTTAGAGAGACACCGGAACTTACCACGTCCCATGCGAGAGGATCGAGAGCCTCGAGGTAAGCTTTCATGCGAGCTTTCCAATAGGCATAGTCGGTCCCATCGAATGGGGGCGGTCCCTTTTCACTTCCTCTCGGCATCCTTACTCAAGGCGGTTAAGCCCTATTTGAGCAACGAGGCTCTGATACCACTTGAAAGGATCAAGGGCACCGAGAGGGGGGGGTGAATCGGTGTGTCAACAATTTCTCCCAAACGTACTTTAGGCGTGAAGCTAGCAAGACTAGATATGGCGATAACAAAAGCGAGCGATGCGCGCACACAATCTAGTCTATGCAACAAGCAACACCCTAGCAAGCAATTCTACCAAGTAGTAAAGAGACACCCTATCAAGCAATTCTACTAGCACATAGAAGTAAATGCGGAAACGTAAATGCTAGTAAGTAAAGGAGATAAGGATAGGAATGCTCATGATTTTTCCTGTGGTCTCGGAAGGATGGCGCCTTCCCCTACTCTACGTTGGGTCACTCCCGCCGGAGTCTCGACCCCGTCCCTCCGCTCGAAGGCGATCCCTCCTAGAGCACACTTCACCCTCCGAGTGAAGTCGCGGGCACGTCCCGCCGGGCTCGATCCCGGGTACTCTTCCGGAGGTAAGACTCCGCACGTGATGCGTGCCAAAGGGCGCTCCACTAGTGATGCTTCTTTCGCACGGGAAGCTCCAAGACCGTGTACAAACTTGTGTTAGCTTCCACAATCTCCTTGGACAGCTCAACGCCAACGCCTAACCGGTCTAGGCCTCGCCATAGACCAAGAGTAACAAACCGAAGTGACTCTCTCAAGCTCACACTAGCCTAGAGATCAAGTGGATGCAATTGCTACTCTCTCAAGCACTAGGATCACTCCAAATCCTTCACAAGTGCTTCTCTCCCTTGCTCTTGGCTTCCTCTGAGTTTCCTGCACTCCAACAATGGCCAAGAGACCCCTCAAGGGGCGGGCAACCAACTATTTATAGGCTACCAACCCAAAACTAGCCGTTGCCCAAAAGTGCCCTGCGAAACTAGAGACCGTACAAAGGACCGTACTGTCCGGTCTCTTCCAGACCGTATTGTCCGGTCTCTATTTCCAGGCGCATCTCCATCTTCTTCTTCATCTCCAATGAAGACCGTACTGTCCGGTCCCTAGGACCGTACCATCCGATCGATTGTCCGGTCTTCATTTCTTCCACTTCCAGAAACTTCAACTTCTCTGTCTGGAAATCTTCTGATGACCGTACTGTCCGGTCCTCTTGACCGTACCATACGGTCCATTGTCCGGTCTTCATTTTCTCAGCATCCCGAGACTTCACTTCTCTGTCTGGATCATCAATGAAGACCGTACCATACGGTCCCTAGGACCGTACTGTCCGGTCTCTGCCGGATAAGCTGAAAACTTGATCCACTCTTGATCCTTGCTTCCAACTTCTTCATCCTTGGTTCCTCTTCTTCTCTTCAGCCACCCTAGCCCTCAAGAGACTCACAATGCACCCATTTGATCTCTAACCTAGTGTGCTCTAAGAGAACCAATTCGATCCCTCTTGATAGTCCGGTTTTTCCTATGGACTCAAGCTAGCATCTACACCAAGCCAACACTTCCTTGGTCTATCATGTCCTTAGCCTTGATCCATCTTCAACCTTGACTCCATCAAGTTCTCGATCCGAATTGTCAAGGCAACCAATCACCAAGTCGCCAATAGATAGAGTATGTGAGACGACGCTTCATTGACATGACCATTTGAATATCCTACAAGAAAATGTTAGTCACATCAATATGGTCACCCAATCACCAAAACATTCATACCTTTGGGGTTTCCGAACTCCAATGGTCATGAAGCTTACAACTTCATTCTTCAATTTAACAAATTTGCATTGTCAGTTCTGAAATTTCTGAGCACATTGGACAGAGTACATGGTGCCAGTGTGTCTGAATATTGTCATATCATCTGCGAGTGGCACAGTATATATATTGACTTGTTCTTGATTTATATTTAATGTTATGTGAGTAGTTCTCCGTTGTAGTCTAGCTGGTTAGGACACTCGGCTCTCACCCGAGAGACCCGGGTTCATGACAATTTCTGTTTTCCGTTAAAAAAAAAAGATGTTATGTGAGTAGTTCTCCTTATCAGAATTTTTTAACCATTTCACATGATGTCAATGAACTCCTGAATTCTGTCAAATTAAGAACTCCCAATTTTGAGATCAACGCAAGGACTACATGACTCTGAGTTGTTGATAAAGTTGTTGATAAAGTTGTTGATAAAGCTGTCAGTTCACTGCTCTTCTGTTTCATAATTTATTTGTTGCCCAATATATACATATGTTATTAATTTGGCATGGTACTTTTGCTCTTCAGTTGTTCCATAGGATTTGGACTCTATATATATGCGTCATATAGGAGCGTCTTATGACTTTGGCCCTTTTATTTGTGTTACCCCTTATTATTTTGGGTGTACTTTGCTCTACAAATGAGTGTGACACATATGGGTACGTAACCTTAGTCAGTGGATTAATTAGGTAATAATGCCTGTGTGTTCACTCAGAGATCCATCCTTTGCCAATTTTTCAACTTCTGTTTGCTCCTCTTTTGTCTCAATAAATCTATTATATGAATAAAACTATAAAAGCATATGATTGACTGCTTGTTTCGAGGTGGAAAAAACTGACTATGCAAAAACATGGATGGTGGGTGAAATTATGTTACAGTTTAGCTGGACTTGTTGCTAGAAACCTTCATTCGATCAATGAATGGAATTGTTAACTACATCATAGAATATCGGGCATCGAAATGTTTAAATGTTTAATTTTAGACACTCTCCTGATTTAAGTACAGTTCATACATACTGAAATCTGTCCGTAACTATCTATTCCCTAAATTTCCTTGTCAACGACTGAAAAGAATATTTTTCCAGATGACATTGAGCTCACGGTTTGGATTTTTCCCATGTTGCAGGTTTCTATCTCAAATAGGGGTGCTAAACATTAGTCTGTTGGTGGACCCTTTCCTTTCTAATGATTCAAGTATAATTTCTGGTTGCTTCCTATTGTCAGTGTTAATCCTATGCTGTCCAAAATGGTAGAAACAACGTAGAATTTTCAGCATGGCTTGGTTAGGCCATCTAATTGGATCCGGTTTGTCATCATGTCATGCCTTGCACTGCTGTTTAAGTGCAGAAATTGCCATTCATAAACATGTACTGGATGGGTCTTCTTTTTGGTTCATGTGATGCATGTAAATTCACCTATTTTGCTGTGTATGTGATTCAAAGCTGCTTTCTGGTGTGTACTTGATCTCTCTTATCACTGATGATTTAAAATTTAAAACTAGCTGAACCTTATATAACTATATTGGAGTGGACAATAAATTGCCACATGTTGCTACATGAGCAATTGCTAAACAAACAAAGATTGATTATTGCCTAAATATTCTAGATTAGATTGTACCTTTGGTAACAATTAAGAGAAACTTCATTACTATAATTCTAAAAAAGCGGCAAAATATTTAGCATAACTAGGGGTGTTCTTTCTGGGTTCAGATTGAAACCGTTGAAACCAGCAGTACTGCTTATGAACAGTAATCCTTTGTTACTCTTCACGCATAGAATAAAAGAGAGTGCTTTCTCTGTTCTAAATTTTAACCATTTTTTGATTTCCAGAAATAACGTCGTTTGATTCAAAAAGGTATAAAAGTATTATGCAATTTGTTACAGTTTTTTTATCACTAGATATACTCTAAGCATGCATGACTTATTTGTTTTTATATTTTACAAAAAATGTGAGTAAGATAAATGATTAAACGTGATGTCTAAAAGTCAGAAAATACTTAGATTTGAGAACATGGGGTAGCTAGTTGGACACCGGTTTCATCCAACCCGTGGCTGAACAGTCCTATATATTAATAACCATGGACGGGTTACACTCTAACCCAGGAATGTGCGATTGCACTTTGCAATCCAAAGCATGAACTGACCACATTACGTGCAGCGGCATTTTCTCGTGGTCTTTGCCGCCCTGATATCTCTGATTGCTCAAGGTGAAAAGAAAAGGTGTCTACTAAACTATTGCTTTCAAATCAGAGGTAAAATCGCAACCACATGGTTGAATCGTAAAGTTAAAAAAGAAAAAGTAAAACCGCAACAGCAATGTAAACTAAGGGTAGAAACACAAAATTCTCATTAAAAATAAAAAAATGTTAAACTGCTTGTTGGGAATTCTTCATCATAGCAATAAAGAATCCCGGCACTAACAATCAAGAGACACTCACGAGACAACGGAACAGCATTTCATTACAGGGGTGTAATCTCTCCTCTTCCGTCCCGTTCTACGGAGCCCGGGGGCGGGTATTTATAGGGGAGGCCAAGGGTCATTTTGACATGACCAAATTACCCTTGGCCACCTACTATATTCGCGGAATATTCTGTACAACATTGTCAAAAGGGTACAAACGACATTTCCGTATAGCGACGGAAACCCTAACTAGGTGACGTCATTCGCCAGCCCGATCCTTGGACGTTGTCGTGCCGAGCTTCATCTCCTTCAGGGACTGCCGCCATTTGAGGACGCCATTCCTAGTCGCCGCCAATTCATCGCCAGCGGTCGGGTCTTGTTGAACAATGTCGGCGACCCGTAACGGCGGCACCCAGGGTTGCCGCCAATTTGTCGGCGAAGACCTTAATGTCGGCAGCTAGGTTACCTGCAGCCAAAAAACCAAAGGCAGAAAGGGGGTGTCGTTATTATCGTAAACACCGATCCCCAACAGTAGCCCCTCGCGGTTGAGGTCCAGCTTCGGCGGGCAGAAACCGCGACACAGGATAGGAATTTTACGAACGTCACCCCCACGTCACCCCCCTTCCGAGGTTTCCCGAAAATCGAGGCGACACTTTTATTGTTTTTTACGAGATTCGAGGCGACGCCGTAAATGCGGCGGCGAGGCCTATAAATACAGGGGGAAGGGGCGCCGGAGAGCCCCGTGCTTTCGTTGATTGCATAGAATTGCTGCCGCGTTTTCTGCTGAAAACTTTGCGTCGCTATTGTTGCGTTCCGGGTTTTTTGTTGATCCGCAGCGAGTTTTTTGTTGTCGCTGATTCGGTTCGTCGGGCTTTCTCTGCTGAAAGGTGAGTTCGTCTATGTGCCTTCAGCTATGAATCTGTGTTTGTGATTGATTGTAACATCATAGTTTGCATTCTAGATGGCTCGCGTTAAGGAGACCGCTCATCTTGTTGAGTCTGACGAGGAATTCCTTGCTGACTCGCCTGCCGCTAATGTGGAGGGAGACGCCGACCTTGGCCGGGCGAGCAAACCGGTTGAGGTTGACTCTGACGCTGCCGCGACTCCCAAGGGCTCCCAGGAGGAGGCCAACCCCGCTGCAGATCTGGAGGTTTTGGCGGCGGCTGCCTCCAAAGCAGCTGGAACTTCGGGCGCCAGCGGAGGTACTAAATCTGCCGCCTTTTTAGGTAAGGGTTTGGGGTAGTCGTGTTATTTTCCTGCATATTGTGAGTATGCTCTTGCTGGGTCTGCAGCCAGAAGAGCGAGAGGCGCGATAGATACTGGCTCTAGCGAAAAGGAAACCTCTGCTGATACCGACGACGAAGGCGAGGATCTTTCTGGTGTGCCGGCCTCTCCTAGTGAGCTGGTAGGGGAAGACTCCTGGGAGAAAAACGGCATCGAGCCAACCTTTCGGTTTGGGCCGTCGAAAGTTACTCCCGCAGATATCGAGAGGTTTGTTGCTTTGGGGTATTTTGAGTCCGGAAAGGCTCGTGCTCCTGGCGGAGAGCAAATTCCACGGCCCGAGAACAATGAAGCTATAGTTTACCGTGACTTCTATGAAGCTGGCCTTAGGCTGCCGTCGTTTGGTTTTCTAGCCCGTGTACTGGAAAGATATGGACTGGATCTGCATCACTTGACTCCCAACGCCGTCGCGACGGTGTCGAAATTTATATGGGCTGTTCGCAGTTATGGTTCGGCTCTTCATTCTGACGCCTTCTGCCGCTATTATGATCTGAAGCACGATGTGAAACCCGTGAGTTTCGATGAGGTGAAGTATTACCCCCAGTATGGATGTTGCAGTTTTCAGCCTCGCACTTTTGTGAAGAAATCAAAGTATGAAAAAGTTGAGCTTGTTGGCGGTCGCCGAAATAAATGGCCAGAGGATTGGCGGAACCATTGGTTTTATGCCGAAGTTCCCGAGGAGAAAAAAGACGATGGTAGTTCGTACTTTCCTCTGTTTAGTCGCTCTTGCGCCCTACGGCCGGTGCTGTCGCCGGAATTTGTGGAGTCAGAGGGTTTTAAAAAGTGCTGCAACGCCTTTGAGACTGCGGTCAAGATGAGCAGCGCTCGAGATTTGGTGGAGGAGTTCGTGGCCTGTTGCACTTGGCCCATTCGGAAAGGGTGGAGCCCGCTGAGAATGAAGAACAAGCGGATTTCCAAACTGAACCTTAACTACCAGGTGCCGTCTTTTGGAGTGAAGAAACCCGAGGAGTTATCGGACAAGGACTTTGTTCGCTATGTCGAGCTGACTGCCGCAGTTATTTGCGGACCTTATACTGTGTTGGAGAAGCAAGAGTGCGAGACCATGCTAATTTTCCCTCAGCGTGTGAATCGCATTTTTGATGAGATGCAAGTGAAGTACGGTCGCCGTGCAGTGATGACCGTTAAGAAAGGGCGACGAAAGAAAGGCGAGCTTGTGATTGGAGCAACATTCGTTGAGAGACGCGGCTGGGAAGCAGCCTCCGCCCATCTCTATTTACCCGACGCGCCAGCCCCAACAGCTGGGGTCGGCTCTTCAGCCGCGGCTGCTGCCAAGGTATCTGCGGCAGCCCCAAAAACGGCGGCTGGTTCCTCATCTAAGGGTGCCGCTAAGAAATCTGCGGCGTCCGGCAAGGCTGCCGGGAAAGGTAAGGCATCTGCTGGGACTTCGAGGGCTGCTGAGAAAGCTAAACGCCAGACTCTGCGGAAGATGCCTGCCTCTCGAGCTGCTGTTGTGCAGCAGACCAGTGCCGCTATAAAACGGCGACGGGAAGACATAGAGCCGGTCATTGCTGCTGAGCAGATGGAGACTGGTTCCAGCGCGGCAGGTGCCGCTGATTTTGCTGAAGAGGTGTCAGTTCGGGAGGAGTGCAAACGACGCCGGAAATTACTAGCTTCAGCAGCTGGCGATTCTGACGATGAATTTCTAGACGACGAGCCTGAACATGATTCGGGGAATGCACGGGAGCAACCTTCGCCACTACATGAAACTGAAGTTGAAAGTACTGCTGCTCCCACTGGTGGATTTAACTTGCCACGGAGCCCCGTTGAGACTGCGGCGCCGATGAGGCGGAAACCGCTCTTGCCGGCTTTATCAGATGATGAAGAACTTGAGTTGCTGGACGACCCCGTGGACTCGCGTGCCGAACTTGGCCATGAGCTTGATGCTGCATTTGCTGGGATGAGTGGCTCCGATGAAGGTGCCGACTATTCCCTAAGGGGGACAAAATCTGCGGCAGCTTCCTCTCCCTTGACTAGAATCGATGATAATATTTCTTCTTCATCGGCTAACGGGAGTGCGTCTAGCAGTTCTTCTGAGACTAGCTCCTCTGACGCAGGTGAAAAATCTCCTGGTGCGGGAAAACAAGAGGGAGATGCCGACATTCCGCCGTTGGCCGCTTTTGTCGAGATGACGAAGGCGGTGGATCCTCAAGGTTTTTTGACCTCGCCGCTGTTTTTCGTTTATTTGACACTTGACAGTCGATCTGACTTTGTTTAATTTGCAGAGCTTTACGACTTCTTGACCAGGGCCGATAATGCTTCGGTCGCCGAGGTGCTGGATAAAAATGCGACGATGGTAATTTCTGCTTTTACGCCTGTCGCTTTTTACTGAGACTTTCTATGGGTGTGATGCTGACGCGTGAATTTGCTGCTCTTGAGCAGACTCTTGCGGCGGCGCGCGCTCTGAGTCGTCGCTTTTATGGGTCCGAAGCCGCTTCTTCATCAGGCGACGTACTTGAACTGCAACGTGCGCTGAGGGACGAACGCGCGTCTTTCGACGCTGTTAAGGCTGATCTCACTGATCAGATTAAAAAGAAAGACGAGGCGTTGGCAGTGCTCCAGGATGTTATTCAGAGCAACGATGATGAGATTGCCCGCTTGAAGCAAGAACTGAAAAATGCGGGTGGGAAGCTTACTGCGGCGGAGGCGACTGCCAAGAGTGCCAAGGAAACCGCTCGCAAATTTGCTCGCAGTTTTTCCAGCGGCGCTAGTAGTGCACACGCTTCTTTCGGAGCTGCCCTAGCTACAATTGGCGGTGAGCCTAATCCTCTTCCTGCCACGTCAGGTTCGTTGACACCGGAAGTGTATTTCAATTTCCTGAAAGGGGAGTTTGGCGACCTTCCTGAGGCCTTTGAGCGGTTTGGTCAATTTGCGGCTCGCACGGCGTGCTCTGCACTTCTGGACCTACTTGAGAAGCTGGAGTGCAAGCACTTCAGTGCTTTGGCGCGCACTACCTACCCAGATTCTAATTTTGATGAAGCCAACGCGGCAAGCGAAAGCAAAAGCGTTCGTTTGGTTGTGAAACGCTTCGCAAAAAGGTATTGGGGGGCTCACGGAATGGAAGCTTGCCGCCGATATGCGAATAGCAAGCTCGAGGAGGTAAAGCATACTTTTGTTTCATCGGGGACTTTGTCTTGTGAAAAATGATTTGCTGAACTTTTGTTTGCTTTAGATGAAGGCGGCGGCTGGCGCCGAAACTGCGGCGGAGAGCTCAAAGAAGCGAGCGGCTACTCCTGCCAATGAGACGCCGCCGGCGAAAGTTGCCCGCGTTGAAGTTATTGCGGGAGCTGAGAAGACTGCCGGTAAAGCTGGTTTGCCTGCCGCGATTGAAGCTCCTGCACCCACCGTGGCTACCGCGGCTGCTGCGCCTTCTGCGGCGGCCGAACCGGAGAATACGACGGGTGCCGCCACTCCTGGTGCTGCCACTGCCGCTGCTTCTGCTGCTGCGCCGACAATTGAAGAGGTTTAGACTCTTAGGTGTGAGAAAGTTGTTTAAAACTTGGTCTGTAATAATATACGTTCTGGTACGCTTTGTGCGCAGGATTGTTTTCGCGGCGCGTTGAACATTGCGCCTTTGAAGTATGAGCGTGACGGCTTACGCGTTTCTGGCGAAGCGCACTTGTGTTATGTTTCGCGATATCCGCGTGATGATTTCGGGCGTTTCTGGAGGGAAATGATGGCTCGGTACTTTCAAGGGCGGGAAAGCTTAATTCGATGTTTTCACCGCCGGCATTCTTCTTCCGTAGCGGCCGTGAAAACCGAAAGCGTTGAAGACATTAGTTTTGATCCTTATTTGGATCGTTTCAGGTGTGTGTACGATAGAGCAGGCCCTGAAAGCGGTCCCGGATTTGTAGTAGAAGTTGACTTTGATTTGTAGCAGGGGTGTCGGCTTTTTGACGAAATACGCCCGAATAATACGGCATGTTTTTTGATTCGCGGAAGATATTTCAGCGATAGCTCTTGTCAATTTTTACAAGTTGAATGCTCTTCCACTTTTTTGTTTGATGGAAAGCGTTTGCCGTTACTCGGTCGTCGGATTTAAACGAACGTCACCCCCCCCCTGGCGATCGAGGGACGGAGGGGCGCGTCAAAACTGCGACGCACGGTTTATACGAGGTGCACTTACGTGAATTGCGGAAGGCCACAGATCATGTCACGTTCTTTTATGACAAACTGCGGAGCGTGCAAAAAGTGCCGCTATTGTTTGCAGGCTCTTGTGCTTGTCAGATGTTTTGTGGTTGCCGTTAATTTGACTTAAGAGACGTCATTTGACGATACGCGTCCTTGGTTGTTTTTAAAAGCATCTTCGCTTTTTGTTTTACGGCGCTCGTCGTGACTCGATTGCTTGAGCGAAACGAACGTCACCCCCCCCCCCTAGCAATCGAGGGTTGAGGAGCGCGTTGAAATTGCGAATGGTGCGTGTTGCCGCAATTATTAGTTTCTCTCCGAAGTTTGTCGGATATTGAACATTTGTCGCTATTCTTGTAGAAAGAGCGGCACTTGAGAATACGTTGCCTTTTGTCCTCTAGCTCTTGGTTTTTGCAATATTATGCTACCTCCCTGGTTTTGAGTCCCGTCCTTGGATGGGTGTTTATATTGAGTCCCTTACGACTTCGATCTTAATGATCTATTTTTGATGTGTCGGATTTTGTCCGAAGCCCCTTGGGGGTTGAAGTCAATTTCCTTTAAGGAAATGGTTAACTGAGCCCTTGGGCCGTTAATGTTCCGCACTTTCTCAATTTTATGAGAAAGATTGAAGAGATGGCCCCTTGAGGCGCTTTTTTCTCTGATGCCGTCATTTCTCAATTTCGTGAAAAAGACCGACGGTATAGTTCTTTTTCTCAATTTAGGAGAAAAATTGAAGAGATGGCCTCTTGGGGCACTTTTTTCTCTGATGCCGTCATTTCTCAATTTCGTGAGAAAGATCGACGGTGTAGCCCCTTGGGGCATTTTTTTCTCAAAGTGCTTTATAGAGAAGGAAGCCTAGGAGAAAGGAGCCGAAATTTTTTGCTTCCTTTTGAGTGGCTTTGTCCCAGGAGTCAAATTCTCCTGCGTCGATGTGGCGATATTTTGCAAATATAGCATCGACTACTTAAGAAATGGTGAAAGTTTTTGGGGAAGAAAGCATTATATTGAACTGCAAGGGTTACAAAGGTCCCACCTCGTTAAAAACCTCACCCCCGATATGGGGTTCCCCTGTGAGGAAAAGAGTATGGGCCTTGAAGGCTAAGAAAGAAAAATTACAACTTAAGTGCCGACTTAAGGCTCCGCTTATAACTGCGCGTCGCCATTAGTCCTTACATTTTAGGTGAAGTACCTCTTGAGGTTGTCCACATTCCAGGCATGCGGGAGCTCGTTGCCTTCATTGTCTGCTAAGTGATATGATCCAGAGCGATTGCTCCTGACGACAATGAAAGGGCCCTGCCACTTGGCGTTGAGTTTTCCAGTGTTTTCTGTTTTTGGGCTCCGCAGGAGGACAAGGTCGCCGGCTTTAAATGCTCTTGGCGCTACTCTGGCGTCCCGCCATTTTCTTGTTTCTTCCTGATACCTCTCCAAGTTAAGGATGGCTTGGTCTTTGTCTAATTCCGACATGTCCTTTGAAACGGCGTCGAACTCGTGGCAATTTCGCCCGAGAGTTGCCCTCATGCTGCGGTGTTTTATCTCTTCGGGAGACATTGCTTCTTCGCCGTACAAGAGCCTGAAAGGCGTGTACTTGGTGGTTCTTGAAACTGTAGTGTTATGCGACCAGATCACTTTGTGCAGCTCATCCATCCATTTTCCTTTTTTCTGGCCTTCTAGGCATTTCTTGATGCCTTCGAAGATTTGCTTGTTGGCGTTCTCGACGGCGCCATTTGACTCTGGATGATAAACAGATGCAAAATTCACTTTTGTGCCTATGGAGTGACAGAACTCGCGGAACTCTTGGTTGTCAAACTGTTTTCCATTGTCCACCGTAATTTCGGCAGGTACACCGAATCTACATACTATGTTTTGCCAGAAAAATTTCTTGATTGCTGGGCCAGTGATATTGATCAATGGCTTAGCCTCTATCCATTTGGTGAAATAATCGAGAGCGACAACGGCATGCGTATAATTTCCGGCAGCCGTAGGCAGGGGGCCGACTATGTCAATTCCCCATCGCTGAAGTGGCCACACTGGCTGGATGAGCTGAGTGAGCTGAGCTGGGTTGTTGATTTTCCTTGAGAATTTCTGACATGCTTCGCATGTTTTTACAAGGTGCTGGGCGTCCTGAAGTGCGGAGGGCCAATAAAAACCTTGCCGAAAGGCTTTGCCGACTAAAGCTCTGCTGGATATGTGAGAGCCGCAGATTCCCTCGTGGATCTCGCTGAGGAGCTTTTTCCCTTCTTCTTGATCAATGCATCTCAAGAATGGAGTGGATGTGCCGAATTTGTAAAGGAACTCATCGACAAAGGCGTAGTTTCTTGCTCTTTGTTTCATGCGCTTGGCTTCTAATTCTGACTCTGGCTCATAAAAATCTCGGAGATACGCCATGATGGGGGCGCGCCAATCTTCGCTTGAGATGGCATGTATCATCTTGGGTTCTTTCTCTGCCGCTTTTATGGAGGGCGAGCTCAGTGTTTCAAAAAAGACGTCAGGTGGTAAAGGATCTTTTCTAGCTGCCGCTTTTGCTAGCTGATCTGCTTCGCTATTCTGGTTTCTGTCAATATATTGACAAGTGAAACCCTTGAAGTATTTTTCCACTCCCCGTACATGTTCCAGATATCTGGCCAATAGTTCATCTCTGGCTTTATAGGTTTTATCAACATGCCCGGCAATGACCTGAGAGTCTGTCTTGATGACGAAGTTTTTCACACCTAATGCTCTTAGCTTTCTTATGGCTAGCAAAAGGCCCTCATACTCTGCAACATTTTTGTGCACTTGTCAGTGTCATGATTGAACTGCAATCTAATTGCGTACCGCAATTTGATACCAGATGGTGAGGTTAAAATTGCGGCAGCTCCAGCACCGAGATGGCACCACGCGCCATCGCAATGGATCTCCCATGGGACTTCGAAGACTGGACCCTCGGTGTACGATGAAGGCTCAGTCCAATCTGCGATAAAATCCACCAACACCTGAGAATTTGCGGCACTTCTTGACTCGAAGTCAACAACGTGTTCTGATAATTCCGAAGCCCATTTGGTGATTCTTCCAGATGCTTCTCTATTTCTGAACATGTCATTCAGTGGTTGATTTGTCAGCACTCGAATGGTGTGAGCCTCAAAGTAATGTCGTAATTTTCTTGATGCCATTAAGACTGCATAGGCTATCTTTTCTAGCTCGGAATAGAATCTTTTTGATCCTGAGAGAGCTTCAGATACATAATATACCGGCACTTGAACTTTCATCACTTTGCCCTTCTTCTCAATTTGCTGTTCTTGCACAAGTGCGGCACAAACTGCTGAGTGCGATGCTGATACATACATTAGCAGAGTTTCATTTTGTTTGGGACTCGCAAATGCGGTCATTTCCTTGAGATACTCTTTCAATTCTGCGAATGCTTTCTTCTGCTCTTGGCCCCATTGAAAGTTGCTTGCGTTTCTGAGAACTTTGAAGAAAGGAAGGCTTCTTTCGGCTGATCTGGAAATAAACCTGTTAAGTGCCGCAATTCTACCGGTGAGCTTCTGCACATCTTTGAGGCATTGTGGCTCTCGCATATTGATAAGTGCACTTATCTTGTCAGGATTGGCTTCAATGCCTTTGATTGACACAAGGCATCCCAAAACCTTTCCCTTGCGAATTCCAAAGACACATTTTTCGGGGTTGAGCTTAAGGTTTGCCTTCCTGAGGTTTGCAAATGTTTCGGCCAAGTCAGAAGTATGGTCTTCTTTCTTGCCGCTTTTTACTACTATGTCGTCGACATAGGCTGACAGATTCTTGCCTAACTGATTCTCAAAGGCGATAGATGTCATTCTGCAGAAAGTCGGTCCCGCATTTTTTAGACCTTCCGGCATTCTGACAAAACAATAAGTTCCGAAAGGAGTGATAAAACTTGTTTTCTCTTCATCATCTTTGTACATGAAGATTTGGTGATACCCGGAAAAACAATCCAGCAGTGATAGAAGTTCTGAGCACGCCGCTGCGTCGACAATTTTGTCAATTCTGGGCAATGGAAAATCATCTTTGGGGCAGGCTTTGTTGAGATCAGTGAAATCAATGCACATCCGCCACTTTCCGTTCTTTTTCTTTACTGGTACAGTGTTAGCCAACCAGGTTGGATATTTCACCTCCCTGATAACATTTGCATCAAGCAACCTCTGTACCTCAGCCTTGACTGCTTCGACCCGGTCGTCAGACATTTTTCGGAGTTTCTGCTTCTTTGGTCTGATGTTTTTATCGATTCGCAACTTGTGCTCTATGATGTCTCGGCTGACGCCTTTTAGGTCACTTGCAGACCAGGCAAAAACATCCTTGTTTTTGCGAAGGAACTGGACGAAAGCTTTCTCCATGTCCTTCGGCATACCTGCCGCAATTATCACTTCCTGTCCTAAGACCTGCTTGTCCAATGGAACTCTCTTTGTTTCCTCGTTAGCCGCAATTGCTGGTTCTTCCTTGTCCATTTCTTTTTCTAACTGGAGGACTTCTTTCCCTGGCTTTTTTCCTGCCGGGTACAAGACGTGCACATTCGGGTGAGCATACAAAAAGTGAACATTCTTCTGGCCGGGGGCTGCCGCCCTTTCAATATTTCTGGCTTCTTGCTGATCACCAAAAACTGAGATGACCTCCTTGTGTGCCGGTATTTTCATACAGAGATAAGAACTGTGCAAAACTGCTTCAAATGCATTGAGGACTCCTCGTCCGAAGATTGCATTGTATGGATAGGGCATATCGACCACGTCAAAAGTGATGTGCTCAGTTCTTGCATTGTCAAGAGTACCAAAGGATACTGGTAGGCTTATTTTGCCGAGGGCACGGACTTCTCTGCCGCCAAAACCATACAAGGGATACTCAGAAGGCTGAAGTAGAGATGAATCAAGGTTTAGCTGGTCAAATGTTCTCTTGAAGAGGATGTCTGCCGAACTTCCATTGTCAACAAGTATTTTGGTGATTGACCAACCATAAGTGTTTGCCTGGATGACCATGGCATCTGTATGAGGGTAGCAGCGGAGGTTTAGATCGGCTTCAGTGAACATGATTGGGACATGCGACCACCGCGATTTCACCACGGGACCGTTACACACCGCATTGACGGCTCGGAAGTAATTTTTCTTTTGCTTCTTACTTTCAAACTCAGATGAAGATCCCCCAGTGATTGGTAGGATGACTCCATAAGTGGGAAGGCTCTGAGAGGAATTGTTTTGGTTTGACTGTTTTGGAAATGGCGGCGGAGGAGGTAAAGGCGGCTCCTCCGAGGCAGTGATTCTAGGAATTTGCGGCTGGGGCATGTGTGAACTTGTTTGGGAAGTCGCCAGATGCTGTATTTGCGGCGAGTGTGGTGGATGTAGTTGGTATGGGCTTTGGAAGTGGTGATGGGGGTTGTAAGAATTCTGGAAGTATTGGAATGGGTAAGAAGCACCGAAAGGTGAGTTGTTCCAAGAATTGGCGGCAGACGTGTGATTGACGCTTCTCTGTGTTTCGCTTCTTTGCTCTTTGGCTTTCATTCTTTCCATGGCATCCTTTGTTTCTGGGCACTCCTTGGAGGTGTGACCCTTGTCAAGTCCGTGAAACAGACAGTATGGCTTTTTTGGCTCTTGGTTTCGCGAGTTGTGCGAATTGCCGCGACCCCTTCCTCGAGAGCGATTGTTTCTTCCTCCTCTGTGCTGAAAATTGCCGGCAGAGCTGCTTGTGTCGGCTTTTTCTTCTTGGTTGTCAATATGATTGATTAGGTTGGAGTTCTGGCTTTGATTGTTGTTGCCACCTCTCCTAGACGAATTCCAATCCTGCTGCCTCTGGCTCGATTGGTTTTTCTTCGCCTGGCGCAGCGCGCTCTGCTGCTCTAATCTTCTTCTATGGTCATTGTCGGCTCTACAGAACTGGTCGACCGTTGAGAAGAACTCTTCGAGTGTTGAAGGGCGGTGCATGGAAAAATGAGTGGCACAAGGGCCGGCTCGCAACCCCCCAATTGCGGCATCAATGACAATTTGGTCTGGCATATCATCAGTTCGGGCTTTTAGCTTGACAAATCTCTGGAAATAGTCTTGCAGGGGCTCTTTTTCTTGCTGAACACATGCTCTGAGTTCATCTGCAGATATAGATGTTCTATGAAACCCTTGAAAATTTGTCGTCAATTTGTCCCTTAGGTTCTCCCATGAATATATTGATCCGGGCTTCAGCCTTGAGTACCACTCGAGAGCTTGATGCTCAATTGCGGTGACAAAGGTCTTGGCCAATACAGTATCATCTCCTCCAGCAGACGCTACAGCAGCTTCAAATGACATCAAAAATTGCCTTGGGTCGGTTGAGCCATTGTACTTTGATAAAGAGATAGGCTTGTATTTTGCTGGCCATGGGGTCAACTGGAGGCCTTCTGACAAGGGAGAGTTCTTGTCGAATTTACTGACAAAAGGTGCAAATTTGCGGTATTCATTCCGAGGCCTATGATGGTCTTCGCCATTGTTGTTTGCTTCAAAGTCGGGAGTCATCCGGTATTGCTCTCTCTTTGCTTCGCTATTTTGCCCCGTGGCGCTTGTCATTTCATCGAGCTCTTTTTGGAGTTCGGCGACTGCCGCCTTTGCTTGTTCAATTTGCAGCCGGAGCCTTTCCTTCTCTCTGGCCCTCTCTTCGGAGATTATCTTCTCCTTTGTTAGCTTAAGTCTTTTTCCAAGTTGTTGCAAGTTGGAGAGCTGACGCAATTGCTTGTCAACTTCATCTTCCTCTGGATCACTTTCTTCAGGGTTGACTGTCGACGGTGGTTCCGCCCATTGCTTGCCGGCTTTTACCTGCTTCGACTTCTCTGCTTCTTCACTGAGAGTGAAGTCGATGGTGCTTTTAGCGGCGATAACCTCATCAGATGGCCGAATTCCGGCGGCCAAGCTTGCTTGCGCCGCGCCGGAAATTCGGTTGGCCTCGTCGGCCATTTGCCTTGCTTGAATGAATGCCCAACGAATTTCTTCTTCCGAGAATGCCGGGTTGGGAGGGAGAATTTCTTCCTCTAAATCCGGCGGGTGGGAGCTGATGGTAGTTTTTGGACTAGGTGCTTTTTTCTTCCTTTGTGGCATCACGGGTGGTATTTTCGAGCAACACAAACGGTGGGCGCCAATGTTGGGAATTCTTCATCATAGCAATAAAGAATCCCGACACTAACAATCAAGAGACACTCACGAGACAACGGAACAGCATTTCATTACAGGGGTGTAATCTCTCCTCTTCCGTCCCGTTCTACGGAGCCCGGGGGCGGGTATTTATAGGGGAGGCCAAGGGTCATTTTGACATGACCAAATTACCCTTGGCCACCTACTATATTCGCGGAATATTCTGTACAACATTGTCAAAAGGGTACAAACGACATTTCCGTATAGCGACGGAAACCCTAACTAGGTGACGTCATTCGCCAGCCCGATCCTTGGACGTTGTCGTGCCGAGCTTCATCTCCTTCAGGGACTGCCGCCATTTGAGGACGCCATTCCTAGTCGCCGCCAATTCATCGCCAGCGGTCGGGTCTTGTTGAACAATGTCGGCGACCCGTAACGGCGGCACCCAGGGTTGCCGCCAATTTGTCGGCGAAGACCTTAATGTCGGCAGCTAGGTTACCTGCAGCCAAAAAACCAAAGGCAGAAAGGGGGTGTCGTTATTATCGTAAACACCGATCCCCAACACTGCTAACGAATATGAAAATAAAATAAAATAAAATAAATACTTACAGCTGCCTTTGACCCGCAACGCGAGAATGTATCCAATGTTACAAAGCCTTTAGGTGTTACGGTCTCACGAATCATAATAACGTCTTCAAACATCTCAAAAAAAAAACATTTTCAAAAGTGAACCAAAAATTGTAACAAAAATATGTCTACAGCATGTAACCATCTAATTAAAGTGGTACTGAAACTTATATGAGGCGAGAAACAAAAAAAAAAGAAAGAAATCAGACTCTATTACGGGTTGTAACTGTTCATCGCAGACCCACCAGGTGATTTCTCTTTTTTTCCTCCTCTCTGCGTAAGTATCAGTTGTATCTCAATTTTTGTATGATGGTAGATGTTTGCACGCTCTACCTATCCATTTTTTTATTATAATTTCTTATGCACATTTGAAGGTGCTATCGTTTTTGGTAACACGGTAACATCTAACCCGTTTTTAACACATTATATGTTCTCACCACAGCGCATCTTGTAATGCTTAAATGGGCCGCTCCTAAGCGGGCTCGTATAGGAGGTCCCACATCTTGTATAGGAGATCGATCCTACGGTGAGCTGCCGAGAGGGGCTTGCTCTTGCAAGCGACCTAAGACTCGTCACGGACTGGACGTGGTGAGGAGCTTGGAGGGCACCGGCATGGGAGCTTATCTGGGGGGTCAATGCGACAAGGCGAAGTTTTGATGTTGCAGAGATCGTCCACGAGAAGAGAGGCTCCAATGGCGATGCTCATATATAAACTTGCTAAGAGTTTGATTTATGAGTCGATAGGAAGACATGTTTGATTTTTAGCTCCACCTTCTTATTATCAGATAATTAATAAAGGTCGGTACTTCCCTTAAAAAGAAAAAAAACTAATAGGCGCGACACGAGGAAAAATATTTTGGAAATAAAAAATTTCGAAGGTCACCGATAAACATGAAATTTCAAAAATTTTGAAGAACAAAATTTGAATTTTTCAAAAAAATTTGACATGATTTCACAAGATATTGTCTCAAATCTATAAAACATCACGATTGGATGCATAAAACAAGACAATTTGCACTCACGAAGGTGGTCAAGAACAATATTTCGTTGGTGCTGTTCATTTTGATTTCATTTCGGACCGTACCGGAAAATACGAAATGTCGGTTATTTCGGTGAAATTTCGCTGAAATTTTTTTCCTAGCGCCGACGCTTGATCTATGCTACAGTGATGACCGGCCGGTGCACAGGATTTAGAGAGACGGCCAGAGCGGTAAAGTTTCTTTTCTGCTGCACTAGACCTTTCCCCTGCGCCAAGGTACCGTCGCTTCCGCCACAATTCCTGACGGATCATCCCCGGCGATTGGACGTCCGCCGTCCAAGGGAGAAGCCAAGGCCGTGAAGAGGAAAAGGTAAGTGCATCTTTTGATTTCCTTTACCTCACTGCCTTGCCCTATTCTTAGTTGTCACGGTTCCTCCTGTTCTTTGCTACCGTGTCCCGCGGCGCCGCCCACCTGTTCGATCGAATGCCTCACTCGAGCAGAGAAAGGGAAGCGGCGATGCCGCGCGGCGTGGATCGGATCAGCGCGCTGCCCGACGGCGTGCTCGAGCATGTTCTTGGCTTCCTGCCGGCGGACAGAGCGGTGCAGACTAGCGTCCTCGCCCGGCGCTGGCGCCACCTATGGAGGCCCATGCGAAGCCTGAGCCTCGAATATGACGACCAACGCAAATGGCAGATATCTGATGGTTTCACCAAGTTCATGAGTGGCCTGCTTCTCCTCCGGAACACTGCCGTGGCTCTTGATGAAGTCGAGTTCAGAGACCCTCCAATCCAGCCTAACGATGCTGCATGCATCAACATTTGGATCGGGCATGCTCTGTCCTGCCAAACTAAGAAGCTTGTTATCCGTTTCCATACTTATTATGTGCGATTGGACGGACTTCCTCTGGTTTCCCGGCATTTGCAGAGATTGGAGTTAGGTTGCGTCCAATTGGACCGCAACTTTCTTGATTTCGCGAGCTGTCCAGTGTTGCAGGTTCTAGAGATAGCAGATTGCCGAATTTTATGTGAGAGGATATCGTCCCAGTCTGTCAAGCATCTGATCATCAGGTGTAGCTCATTCTCTTGCCAAGCTCGGACTCGGATCTCTATCCCTAGTCTCGTTTCTTTGAAACTTGATTTCTTCAAAGCCAGAGCACCTTTGCTTGAAACTATGCCATTATTACAAATGGCATATGTCGAACCGTGCTTCTTTGGGATGGAGGATTACTGTACGAAAGGTGGTTCCCGGAAAAGTTGTGGCGAATGTGCGGATTGCTGTGGTGAGGATGATCAGAACGGTCACTCTGTTCTTCTTGGTGGTCTGTCAAGTGCTGGATATCTGGAATTGAAAGCTTACCCTGCAAAGGTACGTACACTACACACATAGTTTCATCCTAATTCTCAAAGTAACAGTTCTTGTTTGACACTGGATCTGTATCTACCTTTTGCTTAAGTCTTGGGTACACATAAGTAGTTGGCCTACTATCATAGATATTTTGATATTCTCACATATCACAAGTTTACACAGTTGTGCTCTGTTTCGAGCTATTTCCAAGAACGGTTACTTTCTAATGAACTCAATTTTTATTGCATCATGTAGTGTAAAATTAGAGTACACCCAAGAAGTTTATTCCTTTGCACTTTGGTCAGATTATTTTCAGAAGGGATCTGAGATGGTGCCCAACATTTAGTAACTTAAAGACTTTGGTACTGAATGAGTGGTGTGTAGCTAATGATCCAAGCGCACTAATTTGTATTCTCCAACATTCTCCTGTTCTTGAGAAGATGACTCTTCAACTGGCTAAGGTATTTTTTTCCCCTGTAAACCTACATTTGCTAGACAGGGATGTTTTTCTGCATTATGGTTTGTATTGATTTTTGTTTTCTGATACAGGGGCCTAAGGATACAATAGAATTGGATGATACTTACAGTTTGATGGTTAAATCAGCTGATATATCGAAGCACCTCGAGAGAGTTGATGTACAATGTGAAGTGGTTGATGAGAGGGTTTGCAATATTTTAAAGCTCCTGAAGACACTGGATGTAAAATTTACTCTCAAAAGGACTAAGAAGTACTAGCAAAGATGTAAGCTAATTAGACACTCCATGTTTCTATATTGTGCAACGGAAAGCTTAAAAGTATATACTGAAGAAACTCGCTAAAGTAACGTGATGCTTGGAGATATTACTACCTCATTAAATAGCAAGTAATTGAAATTGTTTACTTTCTTAACAAAAAAATACTTAATATCATGTGCTACAACTTCTCATGTGTCATTCTGCTTGGACATAGTGGGCAGTATGTTTAACATGTTTAGATTTCTTTTATTATTTGGCATAGTTTTAATTGTGCCCATTAACATTAAACTTAAATCTTCAGTAAATGAGAACAACTGTATTTCTGTTGGCTAAATTATCCAATTTCCTGCTCTGTTCTGTGCATGTTAAAATCATGTACTAGAATTGTCAATAAGCTATGAGCTCATATTGATTTGAGGTGTCCCTAAAATACTTCTTATTAAGTAACAAATAAGAATTGGCTTAATTGCCTGTTATTAGATCCTATGTGAAATAATTTTTTTTTCACTCATCAGAATATAAATTGTACAGCTGTTTGTGTGAATACTGAATAGCGTCTCACTCGATACAGTTCATTTTTTCTGGGTGGTCTGAACTGTGTCCCAGGATGTCGTCACTAACTATTGCACTCCTGTGTTCCGTGAATATAGCTCTTGAGACTTGCCCCAATGATAATAATAACAACAATAATATTAGTGCTGGTTTGGTTCCTTTGTGAACTACTTAACGTTTAATCTTTTTCGTTGATTTCTGCCTGAGCTCTTGCTTCTTGTTTTGGCAGTAACCAGTTTCAACAGGCAGTGAGACGCTTTGGATTGTTTGCAGGGTTTATTTTCTCTTGACAACTCAAGATTGCAAGGTTAAGTTGGGATTGATGTTTTATGTGTGATAAATGTGAATATTTTACTGGTTCCAATACTGGATACAGCTACTATCGACAATGTAATTTATTTAGACAATATAATTGGACCTAGTTATGTCATGATGTTGCTTCTGATCGACTCAAACTTATGGCTATTCTCACCGCTGTCAGCTGCATTTCTTTCAGTATATTTCGGCAAGCTTAGAACTAGTTATGAGTCATGACTTGTTCCCTTGTATCATATCAGCCATCTAATATTGTATCATTTATAAAGCCCCATCTTACTATGTTTGGTCAATCGAAAAACATATTTCTATACCAGGATTGGATTGCAGGACCATCTGATAGCAATGTCGACAGTAAGAAAACCATGCACTTACACTCCAGCTTGTTGGAGCACCTTTCTGTATCAAGGGTTCGGCAAATGCCACCGCATGCCACCTGTTGTTCTTATGATGCATATTTTGAGATATTGTTGAATTTGTGCACATCTCACAAGTGCAACAAGCATCACGTACGTTTTTTTGATGAAAAACTGTAGGAAAAAGCATCACGTACGTTCTTGCAGATACTAAAATATTTGGGACTGAGATTATTTTGCAGCACAATCTGTGGTGATCACTTTTTTGAATAGACAATCCTGGCAAAAAAGTAAACCTTTTGAATAGCATTTTTTTTTTTTTTGAAGGTCAACGGGGGGAGAGGATCCCACCTGAATTTCCATTAATTATAATGGTGGCCAAAACCGGCCCGAAAAGTGTTACAGCAGGGGGGCAAAAGAGACATCAGGGAATACAGAGTACAACAGAGACCAACAAAGAAAAAGTACAACTCTTCACCAACTAAGAAACTAGCCCTAGCCTTGAACCGAGTTGAAAAACCACCACCAATCGTCGACAAAGTGGCGCCACCGAACAACATACTTGTCAGCTTCACAACAATCTTTGTACCGCCACACCACTCCTCGTAGCTACGCCGATATGTTGCCGCCCTCCACCTTCCAACAAGGGGAGGAAGCCTTGAAGGACCGAGGGACCGCCCAACAGAAAGGGGACTAAGAGTGGGGGAAGTACTCCAACCACAGGTTGCCGAAAACGTCGATCTCCCTTGGAGCTGATGAAGACACACCTTTCCCAGAGCATCCGGTCTCCACGAGCCACCATCCTACGCCCTCTGCGGGGAGGAATCCACAAAGGAGGGAAGGCCAGCAAGCGTGGACGCACACGGCATAAGATTAATGACACCATCAACAAGGAGTCCGACGACGAAGCAGAGGCGCCAACAGCACCACCCACCAAACCATAATGACAGCCAACAACAAGACCAAGACCATAGATCAGCTCCTAGAAGATAAGAGGAGAAGGGTCACGAGGACAAATAGATCTCCAGAGTGCCGAAGCAGTTAACCACCAAAAGAAGCTTGATGCGCAGCCAAAGCTAAAGCCATGCAGGACTGTCCGAAGGTGAACCACCTCCCCGCACTTCATGTGCAGCACTTTCGTTGGACGTCATCCGTGCACGAGTGGCCATTAACATGCTTCATCACCACCACGCTCAACCCACCAGCAACCTGCAGCATGATAGCACGACCACCATGGACGCCAACCCACCAGCCACACATTGCAGGGCGCAGAGTCCCCTGACACGTCCATTGTGCCCGGAGTAAGCGATTTTGAAGCATACCTAGCTCGGCCAATAGGAGGGGGTGGGTGAGGGTGCCACGGCAACGCCTCCAACGAGGAACATGTCGTTACCGGCACCAGCAGGTGGCTGAACTAGGCTTTCGCCCGGTACCCATCACCACCAAACCAAGCAGCGCCCGGTCTCCACCATAGGCCAAAGCCGAGGTGTCCCCCGCCATGTCGCACAGCTTCACAGGGCCGGCCACGCCACCACAGCGCCGCCGAGCCCGGACCAGTGGCCCAGCACAATGAACGGAGCTCGTCGAGCGCTGAACTTGCAGCCACGACGCCAATCCGCTCGCCCGAGGTAGCGAAACGAATCGCCACCACCAGGATGCCGATGCACCAGCTATCACGCATGCGTGCAGCCAGCGCACCTGCTTGCTCAGCCCTCGGCTGCGCCGTATGTGGTTATTCTTGACCTCTTTTGAATAGCATTCACCGAGCAGGTTCCCTGATTTTTTCCTTTCCTTGCGTATGTGGTTATTCTGGAATCATATGACTACTGCTGAAATAATTTTGAAGCCTCTCTATAAATGTCTGACAAATGGATTTCTGAATAGTAGATATCATCTATGGATCAATAGTATTAACAACTGAAACAACATTGTTTAGTATTAACTAACCTCTAGAATGCTTATGTTACGATATGATATACCTGAATTTTTATGTTACGATATCTACTGGACCAAAATATACCAGTTGAATAGGTCAAGACCTAAAACTCTGATCCACAGTGGCCGGGAGAGCCTAATTATCGCCGGGACATTTCCACACCGCGGACCAACCGCTTTCGGATCGGGGTCCTCGGCAGTGAGGAACAAAATTCAGAGTACTGTAGCAGTAAAAACAGTAATCTGTGAGGAAAGCTACAGGTGCCTGCTGTAACTCTGTAGCTGCGACTGTCGCAACAGTGATTGTGTACTGCCCTGCAATACTTCCATTGTTTATGTGTACTGTAGCGTGAAATCTGATGCGTTCTTTCTCTGATCCAACGGTTCAAAGTGGGACTAATTCTGTTCACTGTTCACTGTCTGCATTTAGAGCTGCAATTCAGAGGACCCCGATCCCAACGATTCGGGCCACCTCCGACACATCCCACTATAACCTGCGGTAGCACTAGAAGTGCTTTCAAACCCATTTAAGCTAGATGCACGGGCCACCTCCTAGTTAAATAATTATAGGAAAGATAAATATGGATAGAATTTGGGTTTGCAATTTGAATTTTGCTGGTTTCATAAATGTTTGAATTAAACAGTTAATGCCAGCAATGCAAAGCCTCCTAGGTGTTACCGATGAAGCATTCAAATTCTCACGTATGTTCAAAATTGAGCATAAATGTGAACACCCTGCGTCTAAAATCCGCTTATTGTCCAAAATTAAGCATAAATTGGAAGTTGGTTTTAAAGTTTGTTTTATATACTCCAGTAGATGTTTAACGGGTCCTTAGTATTTATTATAAGACCCTTGCCGCTGAATACATATATGTATAGATGTGAGTGAATAAGCGCAAAGCACATTATATAATGAGGAAATAAAAAAAGAATATATACCATATAACTCTAGGTGGACAAACAACAATAAGTTTTTGGAGATATAAAATCAATGTTGAGATCTGAATGCAATCCAAGGAAAAGTATGGTGTATGGCTATTGTCCTCTTGGAGGTTGAAAGTTTGAAACCTGATGAAAAATCTTCTATGGGCTCACCATCGCCATCGCAGAGCCCTCTGGACGTACTCACAAAGGGGTCCTCATGCTTTGCGTTTTTAAGTTGATATCTGGCACGCCAGGAAGGGGGCTGAGAGCCTGAGGTGTTACTTCTCCTTTCTCGGCGCTTCCAATGAGCTTCGACAATGGTCAGCCACCACTTCGCGGCTCCTGCCCAGGCGCAAGTTGGCATGTATTGCTTGCACCGGCGGCAAGCCAACTTTGGTCGCACTGCTAAGCGTCTTCTCGCCATGTGTTCATGAGCGTGGGCGGCAATCCAAATGCGCAATCTTTGGCTTCCAAGCCGTCTGCTCGTCCCATCACACCAAAGCCGGATGAAGTCGATTGTGCTGCTAAGAGCATCTCCAACAGACTAGTTAAAAAAAACTTGCTATTTCTTGATTTTAGCTAGCATCTAAAATTAAAAGTCTCCTAAAAAAGTGATGCAATCCAACATGCTCTCTAAATCTTTCCAATCTCTATATTCGAAATAGCCATGTCATCAATTGGGCCTTATTTGAACGTCCAAAGCTGGTCTGTTTTGACATGGTTCGGCCCATTTGAACACTCAAAGCCCACCTGCTATCTTTTTTTTTGCGAGTGACCTGCTATCTTCTTCTTTCCCCTTTACTTCTATGCCAATCGCCATTGCCATCATCTCAAGAAAAAAAAAAAAATCGCCATCGCCATGCCACCCGCACGAGGGAGCTCGTGCCGAGCTATCGCTGCACAGCGTCCTAGACCAAACTCCCCTCTGAAAATCAATTCCCCAGCAGGCTAATCAGCTCCCCATGGCCACCCCTCCCTCTCTCCTACAGTGCAGGCCAAGATCGACGGCTTCTTCTTCAATTCCGGCCGCCACGACCCACCTTGACCTCACCTTTGATTTCTCCTCCTTCGGCAAGCTACAGACCAATTACTCGTGCCCATGAGTCCCTCACTTTCTTGTGCAACGGTTTGACGTGTTTTTGGCCCATAACAACAGCTGCCACCGCCGGAATCGAGTTTTTCCCGGCAGCAAGAATAGAGTTCTTCCCCGCCATGGTCGTGGGAAGGGAGAACGCGGGCGGGAAAGTGGGCCACGCGCGGGAGAATGGCGATGGCGAGGCACGCGAGCTCGCCAAAGATGGCTAATGAAGGCGACTGGATACCGAGCGAGATAGAATAGCGAGCAAGCAAGCGAGTCTGTTGGATCGTGTTTTTAGTGAAATTTTTCTATATTTACCGAATGAGTATGGTATACATAAGCTGTTGGAGATGCTCTAACATCGCCATTCCAGCCGGTGCCGGTAAAAATGAAATATCGCATGCAATTGTTATTTTGCGCGGAAAAGACTTTTTCATTTCTAGCTAAAAAAAATGGATTCGTTTCATGAGAACCAAAAGGTTGCAAAGATTCTACAGAAGACTTTTTTTTTTCTTAATTGAAACCTGATATTATATTCCAGATGGTGCTTTTGGTCCTGTTCTGAATATGCTTGAAGGGTCCCTCGTTCAAACACAAAGTTTTGGAACAACGAAGGAATATTGCTTTGAAATTGATAACTATATATATCATATATGTATAAAAGAGAGTCTTGTAATGTCCTATTTTAGTCAAAGACTGTGGAGTACATATATTGGTAAATAGAAAATAATTAAACCAAATTTAAACGGCATCTTGCTTTGATTGTACCTCGGGAAAAATTGAAGGCAGCTTGTGTGAGTCGAGGCGTCAAAGCGATCAATGGAGTGTCCCTTCAACTTGCGCGCCCGGCCACCTATAACTGAACAATAAGAGCGGCCGCCTGATGCCATCTGGATGAACCCCATCTTTCCCATTCCCACAACCGGCAGCACGCTTGGTCTTCTACTTCTCCGCCGGCGGATGATCACACTCGGCAGCACCGCACGCCACCGCCGGTGATCGAAGTAAGTACCGTGAAGGTTAGAAGAGGCGATATTTGTCAGGGGTTTTAGCTTGTGCAATCTGTATGTCCATGTCCGCCCTCTAATTAAGTTAGTATTTCCTCTTGTTTCAGCAGGTCGAACCACCAGCGCCCACCCCTTCGATAGAATGGCTCAGGGGAGCAGGGCTAAGAAAGCGGCGAGGTCGGACCAGGAGGACCGGCTCAGCGCCCTGCCCGACGGCC
Source organism: Eragrostis nindensis (assembly GCA_012490785.1). Lineage (NCBI taxonomy): Eukaryota > Viridiplantae > Streptophyta > Magnoliopsida > Poales > Poaceae > Eragrostis > Eragrostis nindensis. The sequence goes on from JAAXCT010000023.1 coordinate 1,814,760, forward strand.
CCCTCCAGCACATCCTTGGCTTCCTGCCGGCGTACGAGGTGGTACGGACGAGCGTGCTCGCCCGGCGCTGGCGCCGCATCTGGAAATCCGTTCGTCGCTTGCACATCACCTGTCCCGTGGAGGACTTTGATGAAGAGAACGAGGGTGCTCTGTGCGATTTCGTCAATCCCCTGCTCCTTCTTAGAGGTCATGAGACCCTAGATGAGGCCAAATTCGACTATGATGCCGACTTTCATGAGCAAACAAACATTTGGGTCCGACATGCTTTGCTGTGCCACGCTCAGGTAGTCACTGTAAAATTACTTGGTGACAGCTGGATCACACTGGGAGACCCTCCACTGGTCTCCAGGAATCTGAGAAAACTAGAGCTTACTGGCGTTCGTGTGAAAGGCAAGTTCCTTGATTTTGCAAATTGTCCAGCACTGGAGGTTCTCGAGATGACAATCTGCGAAATAGGCAATGAGATGATAATGTCCCAGTCCCTAAAGATTTTGCACATTGAGTCTAGCTGTTTCGACAGTAACGGTGACCGGACCCGTATTTCTGTTCCTGGTCTCATTTGGTTGCAGCTAAATAATTTCGAGGGTAAAGCGCCTTTGCTCGAAAGCATGCCATCATTACAAACTGCATCTGTCAAGCCTAATGGCTGGGTGATGGATTCATGTAACAAAGGTGATTCTGGGGAATGTTGTGGCACTTGTGCAGATTGTTGTGGTAATGATGATCATAAAGGTACCTGTGTGCTTCTTGGAGGTCTGTCAAGTGCTGTGAATCTAGAATTGACAGCTTATTCAGGAATGGTACACACAGACTTACTTACCTCATGTTTCTTAATGTGCAATTTTGTTATATATATTTGTGTCACCTTTTCTTGTTCTGAATCTGTAAATTAATTTAACTCGCGTCATTATTACTTATTTAATTCTTGATACCTTATGTTTATAATATTGCACATCCGTGACATAAATTTAGTGGATTCTATCACTACTATTGCACTTCATATATATATCCTTGTCATTTGCACTAAAGAATTTCCTTTTGCATTTTATTCAGTTTATTTTCAGAAGGGATCTGAACTGGTGTCCTACGTTTAGTAAGCTGAAGAAAGTTTTGCTGAATGACTGGTGTGTGGCTGTTGATTTGTATGCACTAGTTTGCATTCTCAAACATTCACCAGTTCTTGAGAATCTGACTCTGCAATTGCGCAAGGTATATTCTTTTGCACTGAGAAGTTACTAACTGTTGTGTTTTCCTTCCTACACACTCACTTATATGGGTGAATATTTGTGTCAGATGCAGATTCCTCAATTTACAGAAACAATCGAGAGAAAGGACATTTCCATGGAGAAATCAGCTGTTATGTCAGAGCGCCTCAAGATAGTTAAAATTAAATGTGAAGAGGTCGATGACAGGGTCTGCAAACTTTTGAAATTTCTGAGCACATTCGATATAGAGGTTACTATCAAAAGGACTGAAAAAAATTGTTGCAGATAAGTAAGGTAACTTTACGCTTCATGCTTCAATTTAACAAAAGTGCATTGTCAGTTGAAACAAAAGCCACTGAACTGTATGTAGCTGTGTACATGGTGTCAGTGTATCTGAATATTGTTAAGGAATAGACTGAATAGTACACAGTATATACTTATCATCATGTTAGTAGTTCTCCTTTTCAGTATTTTAAGTTCAACCATATCACATGATGTCAATGAGATCCATAGTTTTATCAAATTAACAAACTCCCCAGTTTGAGCTCAATGCAAGGACTAATGGCTCTGAGTTGTCAATCAAGCTGTTTGTTGACTGCAGTTCTATTTTCTAATTTAGTTGTTGCCCCTTATATCATGATAGTTTAGTCACATATCTTATCATTTGGTACTTTTACTCTTCAGTTGTTCCTTAGGATTTAGACTCTGTATATATATATGTGCATTATATTATTATATAGGAGGGTCAGTTATGAATTTGGCCTTTTATTTATATTACCCCTTTTTTTTTTTTGTGTTTGCCTTTGCTCTGCAATTGAGTATGACATATGGGTACGTAACCTTAGTCAGTGGTTTATATACGTAATACTGCCTGTGTGTTCACTCAATAGATCCAATTTCCTTTGCCATTTTTGCAACTTCTATTTGCTCCTCTTTTTCCTCAATAAATCTATTATATAAATAAAAGCATATGATTGAATGCTTGTTTTGAGGTGTAAAAAACAACGCGATGCAAAAACATGGTTGCGTTGCTGTGGGGAAAAAAACATGGTTGCTTGGCACAGTTATGTCACAGTTTAGCTGGACTTCGTTGCCAGAAAACTTCATTCGTACAATGAATGGAAGTCCATATAGGTTATTTAAATTTTTCATTGTTTAATTTAAGACACTTTCCTGCTTTTAAGCACAGTTCATATATACTGAAATATGACCGTCACTATCTATGTACCTTAGGTTTACTTGTCAAACAACAACAACAACAACAAAGCCTTTTTATCCCAAGCAAGTTGAGGTAGGCTAGAGATGAAACATGCAGGAGCCAACAAAAGAGACAAAACCAACAAGATATGCAAACCAACAAGAGAAGCAAACCAATGAAAAAGAAAGGACAAACAGGGTAGAAAAGAGAAAAAAAGAGGGAAAATGCTTTGTTAAAGAACAAGTTCCTTTGTTGTTTCATCTCCATAAGATTGGCTAAAAATTGGTTGTTGGCTAGCCAAGCCTAACACAACCCCCTCCACTTTTCTCGTCCGGGCTTTGGACCGGCAATGGCAGTGTTGTTTACTTGTCAAACTACTGAAAAAATCTATTTTTCCAGATGACACTGAGCTCGCTGTTTGGATTTTTTCCATTTTGCAGGCTTCTATCTCAAATAGGGGGTGCTAAACTTTAGGTGTTGGTGGACCCTTTCCTTTTTAATGATTCAAGGTTAAAGTCTGGTTGCTTCCCATTGTCGGTGTTAATCGTGCGCTGCCCAAAATGGTAGAGATGACGTATAATTTGCAGCGTGACTTGGTTACGGCATCTAATTGGATCCGGTTTGTCATCATCATGTCTTGCACTGCTGTTAAGTGCAGAAATTGCCATTCACAAACATGTACTGGCTGTGCCTTCTTTGTGGTTGATGTGCTGCATGTAAATTCACCTATTTTGCTGTGTATGTGATACAGAGCTGCAATCTGGGTTGTGTCCTTGATCTCTTTTATCACTGATGATTTGAAATTTTAAAACTAGATGAACCGCTTATCACTGTTGGAATAGACAATAAATTGCCACATGTTGCTACATGCGCATTCGCTGACCAAACACAAGATTGAGTACTGTATAATTCTTGAGATCTACTTTGATCCATTGCTCCAAATAAGTGAATGGTTCAGGCTTCAGTATTTTTAGTTTGTACCTCTATAAAAGATTATGAGAAACTTCAATCAATTTAGTTAAAAGAAGCAGCAAACGTTTAATATAACCTGGGTATTCCGTTCCGGTTTCCGATTGAAAGAGTTGAAACTAGAAGTACTGATTATGTACAATGTATGAACAGAAGGAAGTAGACGGCTCAACACCGGTTTCGTCCAACCCGTTTTTGAACAACATGGGAATGACATAATTCTGAAGCTTCTTTTACAAATGTAAAATTGTCTGACAATATGACGCCACACCAGCGACATGGTGCGAATTGATGCTACCAGACCAATGATTCCTGGTGTATTCCCAAATTACAAGATTTGCTTCCCGGAGGAGTATGTTAACTTAAACCACAGCACTACACGAAATTTCGTTTTTTGATAGACATTGTGCTCATTGACAAGACGTACCAGGGGATGCTGACCCTGACCAAAGCTACACGTGTCAAAGATGAGTGATGGCCGGTACATACATGCACCTCTCAGTTGTTCTTTATTGCACTGTAGATGTCTATATTTATACATGTTGAAGGGACTCAATGAAAAGGTGTCTCTCCGTAGGGGTGCCTCTTCACGGTGTCTGTTCGCCGAATAGACTCGTCCAATGGATTCCTCCAACTGGTCACACCGTTTCGCAACACTCCCCCTTGAACAGTTGGTCATCATCATACAGTGCGTCTCCTCCAAAAACCCCATGGGAAAAAATGCGAGGAGACCTTGGTCTTCGTATGCCGTGTAAAAGCTACTTGAAACCCAGTGGGAAAATTAGGAGAAACTGATACAACATATCTGATGTATCCTCAACAGACTCATGAGAAAACCTCTGCGAAGGCAAAACTCATAATTTGGAGAATATCTCATGTCATTGCTTATCACCTTAGAAAAACCCCTACGGGGAAAAATAGGCACTATGACATTCTGCTTATATGACATGCCTCGTTAAAACCTGTCATGAGAAAACTCATCTAGTAAAACTCATACAGGGAAAAGAGTACATGTGATGCCTCGATAAGGTTACTTCAGGAGGACTCTCCCCCTGAACCTTGCAAATCTCTAAGCCTTCGCATACCAATGCCTCGAACGCATTTCTCAAATGAGTGAGTTGGTAGAGACTTAGTAAACAAATCTGCGAGATTATCACAAGATTTGGTTTGCAAGATGTCTATCTCTCCGCTTTGTTGAAGCTCATGAGGATAAAACAATTAAGGAGTAAGGTGCTTAGTCAAATTACTCTTAATATAACCTTGTTGCATCTGCACAATACAAGCAGCATTATCCTCATAGATAATGGTCAGTTCGCCAATGAGACCAACTCCACATGACTCTTGTATGTGGTTTATCATTCTGCGAAGCCATACACACTCCCGTGATGCTTCATATAATGCAATTATCTCAGAATGATTGGTGGAGGTAGATACCAGAGTCTATTTCGAAGACTTCCATGATATTGTCGTCCCACCATGTAAAACACAAAGCCTGTTTGTGATCTGGCATTATGGGGATCTGAAAGATAGCCAGCGTCAGTATATCCAATCATATAATGCAATTATCTCAGAATGATTGGTGGAGGTAGATACCAGAGTCTATTTCGAAGACTTCCATGATATTGTCGTCCCACCATGTAAAACACAAAGCCTGTTTGTGATCTGGCATTACGCGGATCTGAATGTGATCTGGCTTATGCGGATCTGAAAGATAGCCAGCATCAGTATATCCAATCAAATTGGAGTCTTGGTTTTTCCTAAAGAACAAACCAAGATCTTTGGTGCCATTAAGATATCTAAGGATAGTCTAATTCCCGTCCAATGACGTTTAATAGGAGCTGCACTATGTCTGGCTAATAGGTTCACTGCAAACGCAATGTCAGGCCTTGTGCTATTTGCCAAGTACATCAGTGCTCCAATGGCACTAAGATACGGAACTTCAGGTCCCAGTATCTCTTCTCCCTCTTCCCTTGGTCGGAACGGATCTTTATCCAGTTCGAGAGTTCTAACAACCATAGGGGTCTTAATGGGATGAGCTTTGTCCATATTGAATTTCTCCAATACCTTCTGGACATAGGCAGATTGATGTTCGAGTTGCAGACCCAAACAGAATTTAGTTTTACCTAAATACTTCTTCTCGAATTCCGCCTTGAGATGTCGACATGCCTCCTCTATATCTTCAGTGTTGCCAATAATATTCAGATCATTGACGTACACTAAGATAATGCAGAATCCTGTGGAGGATTGCTTGATAAATACGCATGGACAATTATCATTGTTAGAATATCCTTTATCCAAAAGATACTCCTTCAGTCGGTTGTACCACATCCGCCCTGATTGCTTCAAGCCATACAATGGCTTCAGAAGCTTTACACAATATGTTGCGATTTGCATCCTTATTCAGAATTGGAACCCCATCAGGAACCTTCATATATATATCCGAATCTAGCGACCCATACAGATATGCGGTCACGACATCCATCAACTACATAGATAGATGCTTTTTCACTGCCAGTGATATTAAATATCAGAACGTAATTCCACTCATAACCAGAGAATATGTCTCATTGAAATCAATGCCGGGTCTCTGCGTGAACCCTTGTGCGACGAGCCTGGCTTTATATCTCACTACCTCATTATTTTCGTTCCGCTTCCAAACGAAAACCCACTTGAATCCCAAAGGAAAGATTCTAGGAGATGTTCGAATTGCTGATGTGAATACCTCTCCTTTCTTGAGGAAGGCTAACTCTGCCTCAATTGCAGCCTTCCACTGACTCCAGTCTGAGCGTTTCTGACACTCTACCATGGATTTAGGATCTGGATCGTTCAAGAGACTATCAGCAACCGCATCTGAGAAATATATGTCGACAATCGTAGTCCTACGATTATATGATTCTCCAGTATCTGCTTAGTGAATGGAAACTTCTTGAACTCCTCCTGACTCCTCATGATTTCCCAATAAGAGGGTGTCAGGGTGTTCCGATCTCCCAACTCCAGAAAAGTGCACATTCGAGTCGGGTTGTGGATCTCTCATCATGTCCACATGTATACGACTCTCTTGGTGTCTGTCAACAACTGGTTGACCTGCATTTACTACCTCAGAGGAAATCACCCGTCGGCGAGTGCTAGGCGCTACGTCCTGCACTTTACTCCTCTCTATCCTCGAATGCTTTCTCGTAGCATCTACCACCTGCTTAGGGATGTTCGTACTTCTCCCCTCTTTTCAGAGGTCTGGAGTTGAGTGGTTTTCTTTGGTACCTCCACTCTTTCCGGCGCATTCCTCGCAAGGTTCAAGGATTTTGTGACACCTTTATAGTCAGTAAATGCATCTGGCAGATTGTTTGCGATCTGTTGCAAATCAATAATCTTCTGAACCTGCAGTTCAGTTTCTTTAGTACGTGGATCTATATGAGCGATGCCTCTAACATCCCAATCAATTTCCTGGCATTCATTGTGGTACTTGAAATCTCCCTCTAATGCCGAAAAATGATGCTCATCAAAGATAGAATCAGCGTGTCGGGTAGTAAATAGATCCCCAGTCAGGGGCTCAAGATATTTAATAATCGACGGGGACTTATATCCCACGTAGATCCCCAATTTCCTGTGAGGGCCCATGGCTGTACGCTGAGGTGGTGAAATCGGTACATACGTAGCACAACCAAATTTCCGCAGATGGGAGATACTTGGCCCCACGTACTAACTGTAGGAGAGATGTACTATGGTATGCAGTTGGACGCAACTGGATCAAGTCAGCAGCATAAAGTACTGCATGGCCCCAACACGAGGTTGGAAGATTGCAATTCTGCAACATTGGTCTTGCTACCAGTTTGATTCTCTTTATCAGAGATTCTGCCAAACCATTTTGCGTATGGACATATGGAACCGAATGCTGAACTTCTATGCCTTGAGCCATACAATAGTCATTGAATGCTCGCGAAGAAAATTCTGCAGCATTGTCCAATCGGATTGACCTAATACGCTGTTCAGGGAAATTTGCTTTCAATCTAAAGATTTGAGCAATCATCTTGGCAAAAGCATGGTTTCGTGTCGACAAGAGACACACATGAGACCATCGTGTAGATGCATCTCTCAAAACCATGAAATACCTGAACGGTCCAGAATATGGTTGTCCTTGAATGCGTTCAAGAAAGTCAACATGCTCATGTTGGATTTTAAGGTTTGATGGCCTCAAAATCAACTTTCCCGTGGCACATGTAGTGCATATAAAATCTGAAGATTTGGGGAATTTGGCATCATTTAAATCATGACCAATAGAATTGTCGATAATTTTCCTCATCATCCTAACCCCAGGATGGCCTAGACGATCATGTCAAGTTTGGAATGTATCAACATTCTGGAAAATTACCTTATATGCAACATGTTCTATGAGTTTAATGTATGTGTAGTACAATCCAGACGGTAAGAAATGAATTCTTTCCAGAACATCTTTGTCATATCCGTTATCCTTAGTAATAAGGAGAAATTCTTCGTTATTCTCTTCATGGGTTTCAACATGTAACCCATTTTTTTCGAATATCTCTATAACTCAATAGGGTACGAGTTGAATCAAAACACAATAGTGCATCCTCAATTGTTACTTGTGTACCCATAGGGAGTGTAATAGTGGCTCGTCCAGAACCAACTATTGTCGCATCGCGTCCATCGATGGTCAAAACATTTCCTTCTCTCTTCGTCAGAGTTTGGAAATATTTTGTTTCCCTAAGTATAGAATTTGTGGAGGAGTCCACAAGGCACATCTCTTCCTCCATCGAATTGACTCCCTTGCATCAAGTCGATCCCGTCGAAATGCTTCTCCCCGTCGAGTTCAGAACTTGATGAGTTCTTCTCCTTCTTTCTCGGCGAGTTGAGTACTCGCCGAGTCTTTTTCGCTCGTGTGGTTGCAACGTGCGTGATAACGTGTTGAAATGTAAAGGGAATGGAAATGACAATGAACTGTGTGTTCTGTATTGCACTGTAGATGTCTATATTTATACATGTTGAAGGGACTCAATGAAAAGGTGTCTCTCCGTAGAGGTGCCTCTTCACGGTGTCTGTTCGCCAAACGGACTCGTCCAATGGACTCCTCCAACCGGTCACACCAACAAGCGTAGTCTGCTGAGGCTAATTCGCAGCACACAAACTGTGCTCAGTCTAGCACGCCGATCACCTTTCTGATTCCCCCCCCCCCCACCCCACTGTCTAGTGCTGACATAATTCTAAGCTTCTTACAAATGCACTACATTCTGACGCAAAGTTTGCCGACGCCAGCAACTGTGTGTGTGAGGGGACACTACCAAACAACTGCTGAAGTATTCCCAAATTATAATTTGCACCTTTTTCATTCCCTATCTCTTTTCCATATGAGAGTACTAACAACCAACTTATTATCATGTAGAGTGTATGTCCGAACCATAAACCACAACTCTACACGCATTCCCTGTTTTTGGTAAACACCGTGCTCCAGCCTCCAATTGATAAAGACGTACCAGTGGATGCTGGCACTGACCAAACCGACACGCGTCAAAGAGAGTGATGGCCGGTGCACAGGATTCAGAGAGACGGCCAGAACGGTAAAGTTTCTTTTTCTGCTGCGCTCGACCTTTCCCCTGCTCCAAGGTACCGTCGCTTCCGTATCAAAAAAAAAAAAAAGGTACCGTCGCTTCCGCCACAGTTCCTGACGGATCATCTCCGGCGATTGGACGTCGGCCGGCAAGGCAGAAGCCAAGGCCGTGAAGAGGTGAAGGTACATGCATCTTTGAATTTCTTGTACCACACTGCCTTGCCCTGTTCTTAGTTCTCACGATTCCTCTGGTTCTGTGCCACCGTGCCCCACGGCGCCGCCCACCTGTTCGAACGAATGCCTCACTCGAGCAGAGCAAGGGAAGCGGCGATGCCGAGCGGCGTGGATCGGATCAGCGCGCTGCCCGACCGCGTGCTGGAGCACGTTCTTGGCTTCCTGCCGGCGGACAGAGCGGTGCAGACGAGCGTCCTCGCCCGGCGCTGGCGCCACCTATGGAGGTCCATGCGACGCCTGCGCCTCGAATGTGACGACAAACACAAATGGCACATAGCTCATGGTTTTACCAAGTTCATGAGTGGCCTGCTTCTCCTCCGGAACACTGCCGTGGCTCTTGATGAGGTCGAGTTCAGAGACGCTCCAATCCAGGCTAAAGATGCTGCATGCATCAACATTTGGGTCCGACATGCTTTATCCTGCCAAGCTAAGAAGCTCGTTATCCGTTTCTATACTTATTATGCGCGATTATACTTACCATGGTCGCCAGCCGAGTCGCCGCCATCTGCGAGAAGATTAAGGAACACCCCGACGTCGGGAAACCCATGAGCGCCAGGCACGCTGCCGTGATCTCCGCCATGATCGACGACATCGCCTCTGCCGATGACGCCTAGGAGATGCCCAAGACCGGCGGCAGGAGGAAGGTGCGTAGAGGCGCTGCCAGGTGGAACGAGGAGCTCTCAAGGCTCGACGAGACCAGGCGGGCGTCGTCGTCAGGTCCTGCGGCAACGGCGACGTCGGGGACATCCTGCGTGAGGCCTGCTTCATGGCCGCCGGCCAAGGCCACCCCTCGCTCGTCGGCTACAGCGGCGTCACGCCCACGCCAGCTGGCACCGCCGACGCCGACGAGTACTCCCTCGTCGCCGACAGCGCCGCCGGGCCGAGGACCCTCGCCGACGTGCTCCGCAATCACGGCCGGCCATTCCCGGAGACCGACGTGCGCCGCGCCATGCGCCAGCTGCTGGGCGGCGTCGAAGCCATGGCCGAGAGCGGCGTCGTGCACCGCGACATCAAGCCCGCGAACATCCTCTACGTCTCCGGTGGCGGCGCCTTCGAGATCACAAACTTCGGCTCGGCGAAGCACGCGGCAGAGAAGGACCCGCAGATCCTGTTCGCAGGGACCAACGGCACCTTCAGGTCGTCGGGAACTGCAACCTGCTGCGCGGGCTGGTGCCGGAGAAGTGGCTCACGGCGGCCGCCGCCGCGCTGCAATGTCCCTGTTCACGGACAACGCCCTCAACGACGACGACGCGCTTCTTCTTTCGGCTGCTCTAGATACAACACACGTCCACTGTAGCGGCGGAGATCACCAGCGCGGCCACGGAATCGTGGTCAATGGTCTTGCAGATGGCTGTGTCATTTGCTGGGCATACGCTACACTTGCTTAGGCCCAAGGCATTTTAGAAGTGACTGTCGTGATTCAAGTATGTATTGCAGAACGTGTGTTTGTCGACAATGTAATACGTACGGAGTACTACCAATTAGCACATTGTGCCGGTTTTGTTATTACTAGCAATTGATTTCATTTTTTTACCTATATAATTATGGTGTTGGTTTGGAAGTATTGTTCGCTTGTTCTCATGGACTTCTCTAGGTCATCTCAAATGGCAGCACCATTAAATACTATCTCGAAAGTTCAATTTGTCTCCCTACACAACAACCTAAAATAGCACCATGGCTTGTAAGATGGTTTCGCCACGCCTAGGATGGTTTGATAATTCTTTGTCAATTGTGCGATGGATGCCCAATCTTATCTTATATTTACTATAATTTGTGGCTCCTTTTGAGGCCTCCACATTAATCCTAGAAAAATCCTAGAAATTACCAGAAAAAAGCAAAACATCTGTCCATTGATTTGAATGCTGATCAAACCATAACCATTGATCAAGGACTACATGCCTACGAATTCCTACCCACCTTAACCTAGCTGCATAACGTCAAGCCGCTTTATCCTTTCAGGCGCTCCCCTTGCAACATCCTGTCCGTCTCCCTCTTGACCTCCTTCCCTGATTCGTTTTTCCTCAAGAATTGGCCAGCAGATCGCCATTCTAGGAGCAACGCCTTGCATAGGCGGACGGATGCGGTGAGGCTGCATGGAGGGAGAAGAACTGCCATAGTTCGCCAAGCCTTCAAGAACCCGAGCAATCGTGGCCGCCGCCGATCCGATCTGCCAGCATGCAAAAAGCTGCGATGGCTCCTTGGTCTCCAATTTCCTTTCCACTGCTTCTGAACACCTTCGTATACATGATGTGAAACCATGTTTTCATTGCGTTCTGCAACAGCCATCGTGTCATCTGTTCTTGCGCGGAGTCAAACGCAAGGAAAGAAGAAATTGCCTTCAGTGGATTCTAGATACGTATTGCACAAAGGTACTGAAGGTACCTGTACAGGTTCCAACCCTCACGCTGCTCCACATAGGATCATGGACATGCGAGCTGCAGGATCGTCAGCAAGATTTTGAACCTCCAATCTGTTTCTTTGTTTGCCATCATGTAACTATGGGCCGCTAGGTGCAACCACTGATGGAGTAATCTCTCCTGCAGCAAGAATTTGGACATCCAATCTGTTTCTTTGTTTGCCATTATGTAACTATGGGCCGCTAGGTCCAACCACTGATGGAGTAATCTCTGCAACAAGGTATTCGGCCTACATTTTTTATTTGCAATATTTTGATTATCCAACTTTAACTTCATCTTCTGATCTAGCCTGGATGTGCAAGAAAAAGATTCGAAGGACTCATGGGTACTACTGGGTATTTGATTCAAATAGAGCAGGCCACTCAGGTAACAGGTTCAATGCTAGCACATCGAACTATTGGAGCCATCAATATAATATCTAATATCTCTATAATTAACAAAAGCAGAAACAGTATTTTTCATTTTTTTTTCTCAGATTTATTACTTTCAGGTCATTCTAACAAGTGATCCAGTGGACATATATTTCCTTAAAAAAATGTGTGCATACTGTTTTGTAAGAGTAGATTAGATCTGAGAGCTATGTTCATTACTTATGAGGATACAGTCGATCGATGAATTTGATGGAGAATTGGAGGCATAGTTGAATTCTTTTATTAATTAACATTTTTGGTTATTGATGAGTTATTTGAGTGAACTTACATGTTATGGATTCATCATGTTCTATGGGAAGCTTGGTCTTGCCTCTATCACACTTCTTCAATTTTTTACGTCACATGCCATGTATTTCTTCCTATTAAATTAGGTGAACCTACCTTAATCTATATTCCATGGGAAACATGGCAGTTCAGAGATACAGGCAGAAATTTTATTAGTAGTCGCGATAATTGAAATCATTTTGTCCCTTCAAAAATCTACAGTTGAGTTCCATTGTTTGATTTCTATAGAAGTTTTTTTCTTTTCTTTTCAATTATATTATCAGTGGCTTAACCAAAAGTTTTCATATTTTCTCTACAGGTTTTGCCCAACTCAGTGAACTGTATGTGTTTTCCTTTTTCTTTCTGATTACTGTGTTGGAAGGAGGCATTCGACTATATGTTCAATAACATGGCTTTCCTATTGTTTAAAGCTTTCTGTTTCTTTGGATTTCTTTTCTTTGCCTTATATGGTGAGTTGATCATCTGTCCCTGCCTTCTTGGTAAATAATGTTCGATAAAGATTTCCTATTACTTTAATTCTGAACTAATGGATACACGTGATTAAGTGGATCATTGCCTTATATTACCCTGCTACCTTTTTTAACGGAGGTAAGTGAATCAAAGGAAGTTTCGATGCTGTGGGTGAAAGGAAGTAATTTCGATTCTGTTTTTTCTCCTTGCTAACTATTTCATTTATTCCAAATGCAGGGTTCGCATCACCTGCCCTTGATAACTCTTATTTCATATGAGTATTCCTGCTTCAAATTATCGCTTCCTAATAATATTTTTTTCCAATATTATTACATTCTGCTTTCATCCCATAGTATATTCAGAAAAAGTATACCAAGAAAATGCTATATGTTAAACATTTTGGTTTTATCACATAAGTACGAGCCTGTATCATGTGGGTTGCATTAAGAATAAAAATGATTTGAATGATGTACACCACACCTGACAATGAGTCTCAATAAAATAAGCATATAAGGAAATCATACTTATGTGACTCAATTAATACATAAGTGGTAAATATTGGATGCAACAATTAAACTTAGTATGCGAAGCTAGGACTATATGTGATGTGAAGCTTCGAATTTACTCTTTTCTCTAGGACACAAGAATAGTTTAGGTATATAACAAAACCTCATTAATTTGTTAACTGAGATTATTGGTTCATTGAACTGTGGGGAATTATAATTTCTCAACATTGGATAGCCATGATTTGTGAAAAATTTGAAATATATAGAATAATCAAAGAGTATGTTATAGTTCAATTTAATTCAATTTAAGTATTACGATATATGAGTTTCACTATTGTCATGATTTTATTAGATGTATACGCAGACAGTGATTTCATCTGAACAAGCCCATCAGCCAAATGCAGTATTTGCGCGTGAGCGATGTCTACTTTACATAAAGAAGCTTAACTAATATGTTTAAATTGCTAGCCCGTGCAAGTATTGCACGGGTTGATGGGCTAGTTAAATCAAAGCAAGATTAGATCCTAAATACTACTCAGACTCTTCGGAGAGCGAATCAGTTGATCTGATTGGTGCTTGCTGTTCTCAATTCCTAGGAATAAATTCAAACAGGGTTGCATCCTAGTACGGTTAGAGCCTCAGTAGCACTTCAGGTCCTGTGTTTGACTCCCGTGGGAGTAAATTTTCTATGATTTAACAGTGTCGTGCTTTCAGCGGTAGGCGACGTGACCGTCGACGGTGTGGCGCCAGTGGTGACTTTGTCAGTCTCGAGAATTTGCCGGCTTTGTCTTTGAAGATGCTCATAGGTGTAGGGTTTGCGTATGTGCGTTTATAGGGGTGAGTTGTGAGTGTCTGAGTTTGTACTGTGTACGTAATTGCAAAAAAAAAAGAGAATAAATTAATCCCCTTTTTCAACTGAACTCCATTTCAATAGAAAAATTATTCTCTTTGGGACAATTATGTCGTGGTGCAGTTTGGTTAAGTGGATACGTGTGTTTTCCTTTCCAATCAATACTTTATCTGTGACATGTCAATTTTCTTTGGATACTTTTATGCTTTCTACAGGTTTCAGTTTAGACGAAGTGGAGATTTTGGAGGATTAGAAGTTAGCGTTTGTGAAGCTTTGTTTCATCCATTCATATGGCAGTTCGCAAAGGAACAACTTATATTTTGTACCAGTATTATTAAATCATCATACTGAGCTCTTGGAAGTTATATATGTATCGTCTGCTATATTAATTTTGGTCTTGTATGTTCTATTGCAACTTATTTACCTTAATTATTACCTGGGACACTGCTCAAAACTTGTAGGGCCTTTGATCACCTGCGTGTAGTTTCATTCAATTTCACATATGGGAACGCGCTGGAGCCACAGCTACAATCCTATTCATGGCACCTCTCTTGCCATAATGGTGCAAACAAAACAAGTACTATGTTATGTTGAACGGGAGCTCTTAAATTTCCTAATTCATAGTAGTATTTGGGAGAAGTTCGTTTTTTTTTAAAAAAAATGTATTTGGGGAGTTCGAACCTGCTAGTGACGAGGGAACCACTGACCAATTGCATCTGCTTCAGATAGCTTCCTGAACTTTTCTAAACCCAAAGCCCATGAAAGCCTCTGCAAGGAGATACCATAGCGGCGGACCCAGGAATTGGTGACTGGGCATTAAAATTTGGTGAACGTTGATTCTCAATATGAACCTCCATATCGAAATTTGATGCGTCTTGCTAGCCCTTTCCCACAGAAAATGGAAGTCAAATGTCTTGGTTTTCTTCTTTTCTATCTATAATATATTCAGACTATTGTTCAACAAAAAGAAAAAAGAGAACCTGGCATTTCGTTTTAGCACTAGCACTTGACTGAATCGAGGACTTGTAAACTAGAGGAGCTTATGTGATGTGATTTGCTCAGTCCTAGCAATGCAAACTGATGCATATATGTGGTATTGGTCAGTGTACATGATATTAAGGGATGAAAATAGACCAACAAAAGGTTGTTTCAAGACAGGGAGAGAAGAGCTTAGCTTATATATTTTGTGCAAACAGCTAGTACATATCTATATACTCGAATTTAACTCAAAATTTTGGTCATTCAGTTGAATGCCCTTGAAAATGCAGTGAGGTCCCCCAATGAGTTACCACGGCATCAACGGCCATGTGGGAAAGCATGTTGGTCAAGGTAGACGGGTAGTAGCTCACGCCGTTATCAATTTTATTGTTTTGACATACTGAAAGACGTTGTGTAAAACATATCCATATATTTATTTGGGGATAATCATAAACCTTGTATAATATTTCTTGTCTCATTATAATGGTCTCTGTCCCTCACGTGTAGGTTCTTCAGCCCATGATACACTAGTACAATAAGAGCCTGCAGTGACGCAAGGCAAAAAACTTTAGTGGCGGACGCACTTCCATCCGTCACTGCAGGCTCGCGCGGGGTACTCACCGTTTAGAACTAAGATCTTTTATGCTCAAACTCACGGTTAAAAGTGTGAAGAGGAAGTCAAACATCTGGCCTTGGTATAGAAAATTTTGTTTCAGAAAAGAAAAAAGTTTAACAAACTTTTACTGTGTATAAACGATGGCACCTTAGGCTCTCCCAACTGGTATTCCTCTATATATTTCCTCTAAAAGGAATATTCTGTCCTGGTCATCAAGATTCTTTTCTCTATATCAATTTCTCCCGCACCCATCGTTCCTCTATATTATTCCTCTATCCCAACTACCACATATTTTATTCAACCATCTCCAACTACCATCTCATTTTAACAAACACATTTCTTATTAACACAAGCATTAGGAATGATGATTCTTAAATTATGGAATCCGAAATAATTAGTAATACAAGATTTTAATTAATTAATAATTCTTAGTACTAATATATAATTAAAGGAAAAAAAGAAAAAGTTGCCGCAGTGAGTGGATGTGTGCTGTGTGCATGTCGTGTCTTGCTTTTGCAAAGATTCTTCACATGCACCATCATTTGCAAAAGGCCCTCCCGTGAGTCTTTGGCACGGCTTGGTAGCTTGCACAAAGCTGCCAGTGCCCTCTCACCCTTGCTCACTGCTCAGGAGATGAAGTAGCCAACCATACTCTCAAGAGAGACCGACGCCATGGCTACCCGAGCTCGTTGCGAAGGTACTGGATGGTGGAGGAGGAAGACGACGACGACACTCATTTCTTGGTTGATGATGATGATGCGGAGGCCGCGACATACAACCACCTGGTGCAAGCAGAGAGCTCTCGCCTGCGTCGTCGATCTGATGC
Organism: Eragrostis nindensis; assembly: GCA_012490785.1. Taxonomy (NCBI): domain Eukaryota; kingdom Viridiplantae; phylum Streptophyta; class Magnoliopsida; order Poales; family Poaceae; genus Eragrostis; species Eragrostis nindensis. Next base: position 1,831,285 of record JAAXCT010000023.1, read on the forward strand.
TCCACTAAAGGTTATCCGGCCCAGGGACCTTCCTTCTGGCCACAATATGATCTCATCGAGCACAACTGGATTAGGCGGGGATCTCTTCGCCATCAGTAGATGAATCAGTGGTCATGTAATATTTATTAAGACTTCTCCTATTATGTGGTCTTGTAATATTTATTAAGACGACTCCTATTATGTGGTCTTGTAATATTTATTAAGACTCCTACTATTATGTGGTCTTGTCAGTGGGTGGCTTTCATCAGTTTATAGAGCTGTGTAGTTTCGCATGTGCTTCTGTCTTCCATCTCCTGTTTCCATTCAATTGGGGCCTCTCTGATATTGCAATTGCAAGTTAATCACCATTAAGCACTTTTCCAATTATCACAGAACATGACGCCATGCTCACACTCAACAAATAATAATTCCAACAACATAATCGTATATTACAAATAATGTCCAAATGCACACTCACCAAATAATAGTTCCAGTACTACATTATCACATCAGCAAATACACAAATAATGTCGGAAGTACAAATAATGTCCGAAATACACACTCGATGTCCGAAATGCACACTCAACAAATAATGTCCGAAATACACACTCGACAAATAATAGTCCCAACTACACAAAGTTACAATACAATACACTACATTGGTTGCAAGCATAGGTTTTAGTCGCCTTGCCTCTTCTTGCGCCTAGCTGCAATCTTTTCAAGCACTTCTTCCTGTAGAGCTGCATAATACACTCGTTGTGCTGGTGTGACAGCATCAAGATCAATCGCAAGGATCCTTTCATCCTCTTGCTTCTCCGCCTCTGCCAGCTCGCTGTCATGCTTCTCACGCATGATCCGAACCTTCTCTTGCTCAAGCAAAAACAATGCTTGATTGTGGCTTCGCATTTCATCATACCGCTTCTCATCTATACATGCTAGCTGCTGGAAACGATCATTTTTCTTCACAGACTCTTCTTGCAGGATAGACATCTTTTGCAAGGATATTTCTTGCATCCTCTCAGCATACTCCGAAGATGATGCTGAACCCGCATCAGAATTTGCTTTCTTGTTCATTGCTTTAGCTCTATCCCTGCCCATAGGCCTCTTCTCCCCTGATTCAGTTCGGACACAGTTGTCATCTCCAAGGTTGCTCCTGTCCTCTCCAAAACCATCACCTCTTGCTGAATTTGCAAATGCTCTAGACTTTGGATCCTGCCATTTGGGCTCGTCCTTCATGATCTCCCAACAATGCATGTAAGGAAAGGAGTGTTTGTGAATACCAGCAAAGATACTTGCTGCATGAGTGGTCTGCAGCAGCAAATTAGTGTTGTTAAATTGACAATAAAATGCATGGAATTAAAAAGGGTCGACAACCACAAACCTTTTCGGCATCCGACATCCCGCTAGGATTCTCTCGAATGATATCAGCATAGACAGATGCAAACTTCCCCACTTCAGCCTTGATAATGTCCCAACGGCTCTGTAGAGATCTCAAAGACCTTACTGGGTATGATCCCCTCCTCAGGTTGTATCGTTGCAAAATCTTTAACCAGTAGCCATCTTTTTTTTGTGCATTACTTGTAATTGGGTCCAGGCTTATTTCAAGCTATGACTTGACAAGGTTGACATCTTCATCTGAGGTGAAATTGCCTAACTTGGTTTTCTTTCCTTTTCCTTTAGGCGCCGAAGAGCCGGGAATTTCCTCCACTTCTTCCTCATAATTTTGCATACGAAGGTTTACATCAGTCGGTTCAATCACTTGTGGACCAGTTTGACTTGGATGTATCATCGACATATTGGGTGGAAACTGCGAAAATCCTTGGGGGAACCAGGATGGAGGACCTTGGTACCCATACATGTATGGGTTCCAGCCAGCCTGGTAGGGAGGAAAGTTGCCACCAGGAATACCTCCCTGTGATCCATCATTGGACTCGTTACGATCCATCCTGAAATCAGAGACCATAAAGTATTGTGAGGTACAGGCTATTTCTGTTTTCAAACAGAGCAGTACACACTGAATAATGTAAAAAGATGGGTACCAAGGTCCTCCATCCTTGGTCCCAAAGAAACGAACCACAACTGCAACCCTGCTGGTTCTCACCAGCCATTGCACATTGGTAGTTCAATCAGAGCTTGCGAAGCTGGTATATTGAGATGTGTTTTTCCCATTCAACTAGAGAGTAGAATACTGCATGGAGCACTGGAGGGACCTGCCGACCAATAATTTGATGTTTTCTCAAGGCAGAGCCCATGCCAGTATTACCCAAACAAATGTTAGTTTATCAGTTTGCCAACTTGACAGGATGTTTCATGTTTGCTGTTGCTAAACAATTAAAATTTTACTCTTCTCTGATGAATTTTACAACAACAAATCATCTTCGATCTATGGTTACCACAGGGTTGTTCAAAAACTTGCTTAGCTCAATTAAGTTCAGCTTCAACAACAAATTGCAAACTACCTCACCTGCGCAATAGAGGTCGAGATCAAACTGGAGTCCTTTTTTGACAGTATATGGACTTATATATACAATTGTTTGGTCAGTTCAGGTTTTGCATGGAAATTTGATAGGATGCTAGCAGTCGTGAGCACTCTTCAGAAGTTAATTGATTTATACGATTATGCAATCATAGTATTCTAGCTAATGCATACTCCCTCCATTCTTTTATCGATGACTCACATTAGCTCAAGTTCATTTGTTAAACAGAGGGAGTAGTTTATAAATTAGGCTGACCCAATCTCATTTGTTAAATATGACATTTGAAGCAACCTTGAGACCACAATCGATCTCAACATAATGGATCGATGGACGACATGGTGGCAATCCAACATGCACAAAACCAAGAGGAGCACGGCAATGCCGTGCAGTGTTTCTAGTGCTAAAACAATCGCCTGCATCCCGCGTACGAGGTGTATTTCGTCAGACATACATACAACTCCAGACAGCAGAGTTCAGGGCGACAGAGATCGATCAACAACACAAGTTGCAGGGCAGGAGGCAAAGGAAACAACGTGAAGCATGGTGGACATACCCGAGTTGGGCCGGATGCCGGCCGGAGCGCGCGGTCGACCGTGTGGTGGAGCTCTCCTCGGATGTGGCCGGTTGATCCGCTGAAGGTCGCCGCCGCCGCTTCCGCCCACGGCTGCTGCCGGGCGCCTTCTCCAGGATGCCGACGCGGCGACGGCTTCGGGTGACGGCGCGGGATCACCACCAGGGCGACGGGCCCTCGGCGCGTGACGACCTGCCTGGTGGGCGCTGCGGATCTACGATGGCGAGCGTCGGCCCCGGCCCGTCGCGGCGGCGGAGGAGAGCGAGGATGCCGACGCGGCTTGAATCAGGCGGAGGCAGGCGCTCCCGACGCGGATCCGCTCCTCCCTCGAGCGGATTGAGCGAGGATGCCGGTTGTCGAAGATGGGGCGAGCGCGCGCGGCGGGCGGGGAACACGGGCGACCGCGCCGCGGCGGGTTGGGCGGAGGCGGGCGGATGGGCGGAGCGCGGTGCGGCGCCCCGGGCGACCGCGGCGCGGCGGGCGGGGCGGAGGCGGGGGACGGCCGGAGCGCGGAGCGGCGGCCCGGGCGACCGCGGCGCGGGGGGACGGCCGGAGCGCGGGGCGGCGGCCCGGGCGACCGCGGCGCGGGGGGGACGGCCGGAGCGCGGGGCGGCGGCCCGGGCGACCGCGGCGCGGGGGGACGGCCGGAGGCGGGGGGACGGGCGGAGCGCGGTGCGGTGGCCCAGGAGCGGGGAGACAGGGGAGAGGCCAAGCCGTTGGCATGGGCCCCACGTGCCGATAGCGGTAATCCGCGATTTCGCTAGGAATGGCGGAAGCAACAGAAGCCCGGTGCAGCAGATATTTCCTCTATACGTTACTGAAGGAACGTTTACAGTCTCCCAGTGCGGAGAGCCTTAGTTTGCAAACATGGAAAGGCGAAGCAAGTAATCACAAGCGAACCGTGAACTTAGGCTATGGGTCCCAAATGTCGGAAGCCGATCAAAATTCCCCACCCGATATTCTACTGGCGCAGGCACCGATTGAGCTCCGCCGCTCCATGCTGCCACCTCGCCCCCTTCATCTCCTTCCTCTGCCTGCTGCTCGCCTGCTCCGCAATCTCATCCCTGTTTCCCCGACTCCTCGGCCCGGATCCTCGCCTCCGCCGTCCACGTCCTTATGGGGCTGCAGGCGGTCAGTTGAGTTCTCCATCTTTCCCTCATTTCTTTGCCCGCTTTCCCCTCCACCTGCTCGTCGACGGACTGGTACTGAGCCTACCGTCGTCGGCATTCCTGTTTTCTGTTGAGGCAACCTGCGAAGCCACCGACGGGCTGGTGTGGTGCCCCCCCGCCCCGAGCACGACCGCCTTCTTTTCCAATCGCCGGCGCGCCTTTGAATCGGCACCCGCAACCTGTTCGACGGAATGCCTCCGAGGAGAAAGGGCAACGAAGCGGTGGCTCTGCCGGGCGCCGGCGCCGTCCACATAGACGCCCTCCCGGAAGGCGTCCTCCACCACATCCTTGGCTTTGTGGACGCGCCGGAGGCTGTGAGAACGTGCATTCTCGCACGGCGCTGGCGCCACCTTTGGAAGTCTGCCACGGCCCTGCGTTTGTTCAGGACCAACCTGTCGGGCGTTCTAAATTTCATGGAACATCTTCTGCTTCTCCGTGGATGCTCCCCGTTTGACACATTCCACCTCTGTTTCCTCGATTTTGAGGACGAGGATGTCCCACACGTGAACCTCTGGGTCCGGCATGCGCTTCTGTGCAAAGTTCAGGAACTCATTCTCTCATCCACGTATCTAGAATTTCCACTAGATGACCTACCTCTGGTCTCACAGAACTTAAGGAGCATAGATCTCGACTGTGTAGTATTGAAAAACAGTTTATGTGACTTCTCCGGTTGTCCGTCACTAGAACTGATAAGTATTGGGGACTGTGCTGTGCCCTGTGCCAAGAAAATCTCGTCCAAGTCTGTACAACGCCTGACCATAAGGAGTTGCAGTTTCAACAAAAACCAAGGGTTCCGCACTCACATATATGCCCCGAACCTTGTTTCACTGGTGCTAGATGAAAAGGGATGCCCGGATCAGCTGTGCAGAACTCCTGTTCTTGACAGCATGCCCAAACTACAGGAGGCATTTGTGAGACTTTCTCAGAATAATGCAGACTGTTGCAGTTATGCTGATGAGTCTGGGAATTGTGGTGACGTGGATTGTGAATCGTGTTGTGGTATTGGACATGACAATAGCTGCCTATTGGAAGGATTATCTGAAGCCAAGAATTTGAAATTGATAGCAGAATCAAAAACGGTATGCTTACACTTCTGCCTGTAACATCTTTGTATTGTCCCATTATTTCTGTTGTACTGTATAGTTCATTGCTGAAAAATCATAAAGGTAACGTTTTTGCATGCTAGCGGAACCAACTAGTTTTCATTTCTTAATCATATTCAAAATCAGTATCTGTTGATCTTTTTTTCCCTGTCTGTATCTTTTCTAGTTTGTTTTCAAGAAGGATTTGAAGCAGTGCCCTACATTTAGCAAGTTAAAGACTTTGTTTCTCAATGATTACTGGTGTGTGGCGCCTGACTTTCTTGCATTAACTTGCATTTTCAAACACTCACCAATTCTAGAAAAGCTTGGACTGCAGCTTTTTTCCAAGGTATATATTTTCTAAACTACAACTGCTGCCTTCTTTATTCAGTTCTAGATTATTGATCAATCGTAATGAATACTTTAATTGACTACAGGGATCAAAACCTAAATTCAGAATCAAAGGAAGCCACAATCCAATGGAGTTGTCAGCTGCAACAAAGCATCTGAAGGCTTTGCAGACAGTCGAAATAAAGTGTGATGCGATTGATGAGAGAATCATCAAAGTCGTGAAGTTCCTGAGCACATTTGACATATGTAAGCTAACTAGCAGCATTCTTCATAGCTTACATGTAATAGCAGGTTGCCTTTGCTTGTGGAAAAAAAAGGAAGTAATGAAGAAGAAAATTCCATGATTGTGAGTGTTAGAGATAAACTAATTTTTGCAACAAGTAAAGATAGTTTTCTTGTTTTGATTTGCTAACAATCAAGTTGTTCTCCATCTTAGTTGTTGTACATCCTTTACGACTGAAAACCTGCACTTGTATTGCTGTAGCAGTATAAGTTCTCACATCCGGCGTTCAAAGCCACATTTGTCGTTGCTTGCCCAACTACCTTTCTTTTTGCTTTGTTTAGATGCAAAATTGGTTTTGTATGAGTAGTTATGTTACACATGTAGAGGAATTTCTAAGCTCATTGGTTATTTATCTACGTAAGAAACAGGAAGTAGTTTATTTGAAAAGCAGTGTGTTATGTATCACAGTTTATGAGTAATTGAAAGAACAGTGACTCACTAGCTTTGTGCAGTTAGATGCCTATATATTCATATATGTTCTGTAGTTAACTGGAGTAGTTACTATTCTTGCACAATTGGCTCTTGAATTCTCTACATGTCCATTCAGAACATGTGTGTAAGTAGTGCACTCTATCTACCGTGAGTTCAGTCATATTCTTTCTTCTTATTGAAGTTTCCATTCTTTTCACTAACTTAGCTGTAGTACACCATGTTAAATTAGATCTACCATTTATTTTATTCCCTTCAGGCATATATTGTGAGATGCAAATAGCTAAACCTGTCAGCTTCCATTTCTGTGTTGTGTGCTTGGATTCTGTATTAGTTCATTTGATTCTTCTAATGAGCCGGATTGTCTTTTAGTTGCTACTAGTGTTTGTAACTTTGTATTGGAAAAGGTCAGGTGGCAGTAATGCTAGAAACTGAACATCTCATTTGAGTTTATTAAGTCTATTCTAATATCCAGTTCAAAAAAGTGTATTCTAATATATCATTTGCCCAAAGTTTGTATAACTGTATTGTGCTGCTATCTGGTATGTTATGCCCTGAATTCTAGTTTTGTCTATCCCAGAAGACTGTTCTCAAGCGATGTTGATTCTTTGTTTTTTTTTTTGCACCCATTTATCAATTGACACAAGGACCCGGTTTTGCTTTTCTTGTACAGGTTTTCATCTGGATGAAGTGGAGATTTTAGATGAGTAGAATTTGGAGCCCCTCAAGGATGATGTATTCTACAGTTTCCATCTAGACGAACTGGAGATTTTAGAGTAGAACTTGGAGCCTCAAGGATGTTGTATTTACCCGTTTGTCTAATGCAGGTCACAAAGAGAGAACTTAATTTATGTACTCTGCCGTCGCAGTTTAGTATGGTCAGACTCTTCCTCTATTCCTGTTTAGAGTGTCGTTGATACGTAAAACTGATTCGTATGCTGGAGCATATATGCGTACCCGGTCATGACAGATTTGAGTACCATTTTGGAGGCTTAATGTTCAGTACTTAAGTAGCCCCTTGCTAGTAAAGACTGAAAGCGAATTCTTGAAGTGTGGACTCCTGAATCCTGATCATATCTTGCCAAACTTCGCTATTCCGAAAGCATCTTCAAAATCAGCCTTTTATGGAGTGAAGTGGTTAAATTATCCTGGAAATTTTTTCCCCGTAGTATGGAAATCTTATAACTGGTATCTATGTTTCTTTCAACCCGTTAGAAAAGCTTGTCTAGAGCCTGATATGGACGACCTGCCTCCTGGCACCGGACCAGGCTGGAGATCGCCGGTGTAGCGTTGAAGAACTGTTTCTGTGACTTCTGGAGCTGTACATCACTGCAACATGAGCTTTCCCGCTGCAATTTCCAAGTAGGATATCTCATCGGAGTCGGTGGAAATCCTAACTATCACATGTTGCACTTTCACGAAAGATTTCGCACGGCTATTCATGTCCCGAATCTTGTTTCGGTAAGGCTGGATGAGTGGATGCCCATTTGTCGAAGGCTCCTGTTCTTGGGAGCATGCCGTCATTACAGCAGGCATTTGTGAGTCATCCACAAAGGCATACAACACTCACGATGACGACTGTGACTGTCACTTTCAAGGATTGTTATCCTTGTTATGGAATCGATCGTTGATGACAAGTGTGTTCTTTGGAAGATTTGTCAGATGCTAAGAATTGGCACTGATAGCTGAATCCACATCTGTATGTTTATCTAGATTATTCTGTAACATCTACTTCAGGACAATCGCAAGGTTGCACATTCTGATGTTTAACCACCAGTGTTGACACCTTTAGCAAGTTAAAAATTTTGTACCACACCCATACAAAATGTCTGAGAAGTATGGCACTAGTACTAGGGTGCTGCGACTTGCTGCGCGAGCTGGTGCCGGAGAAGGTGCTCTCCAAGGAGGGCTTCAAAGTGTTGAATGGGCTTCTGAACTGTGTGACCCCAAGATACGGCTCACGGCGGCCGCCGCGCTCTGGTGCCCGTGGTTCACGGACAATGCCGTCGGCGTTGATCTTGTTGTTTCCGCTGCTATGTCCAAGATCGACGATGCGGCCATGAAATCGTGGTCACTGGTTTGGCAGATGGCCGTGTCATTAGGCTGGGCGTACGCTAGGAATGCTTAGGCCAAAGGCATTGTTGAAGTGATTAATTGCCATGTGATTCACGTATGTATATTGCAAAACGTGTGTTGATCGAACAATGTAATACTGACTAGCACGGAGTGCCGCCAGTTTCGTCATTTTTTTCTATATAATTCTGGTGATCGATGGTTTGGAAGTATTGTTCGCTTTTTCTCATGGACATCTCTGCTCGTAAGTCGTCTAAAATTGTAGCACCATGAAATAGTACTATTCCGAAAGTTCAATTGGTCTCCTACACAACAATCCAAAATAGCACCATAAGAGCATCTTCAGAATTTTTTTTGTGTTCTCCTCCAGCAGCATACCTAAAACTGGATACCGGTAATCATTTTGCTTCATTCTCTCAAACCATTCACATATTAACTTCAAAGATCACAACTCCATGAAACATAATTCAAATAGAAATGACCATAGTTCAAATAAACATGAACATAGTTGAAATTTAAATTTTAAAAATCCCGCAAACATGACCATAGTTCAAATTCAATTTTAAATTCGACAAACTAAAACCACTACTCTAGATCATTCATTCACTACCACCCCCACCATTGTCAGTTGAGCTTGCATTGACACCATTGCCACCATTGGCACCAAAACCACCACCACCACCACCCATGAAGCCACCCATGTAGAACCCTCCCATGGATTGTGCCGCCAGAACTTGATTCTTCATGATATCAAGGTAGGCTTTTCCCTTCTCATCTAGATTTGCTCCATCCATAAACATGATCTTTTGCTCTTGTTCTAGCCTCTTGGATGCTTCCTCAGCCGCCAATCTCCTCTCCTCAGCCGCCACTCTCCTCGCCTCAATAGCAGCCCTTTGCTCCTCAGCCGTAGCTCTCCTCTCCTCAGCCGCCGCTAGCTTTTCTGTCCTCCATTTCTTTCATCTCCATCCAGCAAGCATGTTTGTACTCTTTCCTATCAACAACAAGCTCCTTCCTTGTTGTCACCATGTTGTCCAAGGACTCCTTGTATGCACCTTCTCCTCTTTTCTTCAACTTTTCCTTCTTTGCCTTCCTATCGGGTAGCCTCTTGCTTGAAGGCGCCGACCTTCTCGCTCCATCCGAATCACCGTCATCCTTAGTGTACACATCATCACCATTATCATCAATCGGAGAGCATGTTGATTTCTTACTCTTTGTTGGCACATCGTTATTTCTAGTCCTCCATTTCTCATCATGCTCAAGTAAGACCCAGCAATGCTTCAAGCCAAATGCCTTTCCTGGCTTTCCACCTTTCTTCTTGGGCTTGCCCTTGTACAAACGTTGAGCAATATTCATCTGTCATCAAAGTGAAAGAATCCATTAGAAATAAAAAAAGTTCAGTCACATATGAACATTGCTGATTAACCACATCATCACCTTATCTGCATCATTTGCTCCACTTGGATTAAGACGCTCAACTTGAATTCAATTTCAAAGCTCTCATTTGGTTGTATGATAATTTCACCATGTCTAGGATGATTGTCTGATAATTATTTGTCAATTGTGTGATGGATGTCCAATTAAAATAAAAGCAATTGATGGTTAAAAGAAAAAAAATCAAAAGCAACTGAAAGCGGCATAATAAGAATTCAAAACGTTGCCGCTAAAATAAAGCCGCTCCCGTTGACCCGAACTTCAAAACGCTAGTGCGCTTCGTCTTCCGAACCTCCCTCGTCGAGTGGTCCCATACTCCAATCCCACTCCACCTATGCACTGTGGCCGGCCGCCGAGTGAAGCCAAGCCTTCCAGTGTGAACCCTAAATGCCTGCAAATCAAATGAAAAACTGAAATCAAAATCAGTTCCAACAAAAAATCACAGCTGCAATCAATTGTTTAACAAATGTAAAAGTGAATTCTTGTGAAGAAACTTCAAAATAGTAACAAACACCTATCTGAAAAAAAATCATCTAATACAGCATCAAAGAAAGAATTTCGGGGAATTTTTAATGATTTTAGCAATTCTGGATGTGCCTCTAAAAATTCAAGATGCTGATTGAATTCTCTTCTGCAACTAGATAGCCATAGTATATATATAAGAACTACCTCTCGCGTTTTTAATTTGTTGTCATCATTCATTTTTTTGAGTTACGTATGATCATTCTTTCATTTAAAAAATTTAAACATTATCATACATTTTTTATGATTAATTTTATCACTAGAAAATTTGAAACATATATAGCTTATAATTCCATATAGTTGAATAAATACTTTAAAATGGTCAAATATAATTTAAAAACAAATCAACGGCGACAATAATTTAAAAACCGAGGGAGTAGTACCTATCTTTCTCCTCTCACATGGGCCGCCGGACCGGGGTGGATGACCTGTGGGACCACTACAAGAAATCTAGAGATCAATGACGTTTTGATTTTGTCATAAATCACCCAAAAACCGTCACAAAGCCAAGTTCATGACGAACAATGGTTTCATCATGTATCTCGCGTCACAGATTAAATCGAGTGACATTTTCATATAATCGTCACGGAACTCTCGGCCATCCATGACGATTCGTTGGCGTCACGATTCTTGGTCCCAGCCTAGTTTCATTCTGTACCCCACGGTCACCCATCCATGACGAATCCAGGTTTACAGAATTAGGCATCCCAATTCACAATCGAATTGGCAATCAAAATCATCACACAAGCAGCTGCTCAAAATCAGTACACACAACTTTACAAAGGCTCCGCTCATGCCAATCGAAATCAGTACAACAATAATGCTACAAAGCTACGACTGATAATCACAGATGAAAATCGAAACAAAGGCTTCACGTCGCCGTCGCGCCTGGGAGACCCTCGCCGCCTGGGAGCCCCGCGCCGCCGAGCCTGGGAGCCCTCACGACGCGTCTGGGCGCCGCCCGCCGCCGCGCCTGTGCGCCGCCCGCCGCCGAGCCAGGGAGCCGACCGCCGCCGCGCCTGGTAACCCCTCGCTGCCGCCGTGGACGCCGCTTGCTGTAGATCCGAGCGTCGCTCGCCGTAGATCCGAGCCCCTCGCCTTTCGCCGTAGATCAGAGCCCCTCGCCGCTCGCCGTGGACGCCGCTCGATTGATTTGAGGGAGAGCAAGGCCGGGGCGCACGCGACGCGAAGGGATTGATCCGCACCAGGGAGAAGGGAAGAGGATGAGGAGAGAAGAGAGAAAGGCGGCGGCGACTGAGGTGAATGGGAGAGATATGACGGTAGTTTAGGGTTACCCTGATTTTATAACATGACACGGATTTGGGCCTAAAACAGCCGGCCCATTCGACGACAACACACTAGCGTGCGCAATGTACAAATACAAGTCCTATTTAATCTCAAAAAAATTAGTACGACGTTCAATCAAATAACGCTCTCTCTCTCAAAAAAATAGTCAACTAACGCACTGATACGTTTAAAAAAAATACCGCAGTGGTAAGGAACTATAGATACTTGGAGACGTGTTCGATCATCTCCTGTGTACACATTTTTTTGGAACCCGCAGTCAAACTGGCATGGGTGCCCAATTAAAACTCCAACGTGTGTGAAAATTCCAAACATTGATTAGTTTTGGGAGCCTACACGATGATGATCCATGACAAATTTTCGTGATGCTCACTGATAGATCGTCATAGAATGGTAGTGTTTGTGATGCTCACTGATAGATTGTCATAGAATAACAATGTTCGTGACCTTCACTTGCAGATCATCACAGAATAACATTGTTTGTGACGCTTTCTTTAAACGTCATCCAAATTTTGTCATGGACCAACAAATTTGTTGTAGTGGACCAGAAGCACTCGCTGACCACGACCAGCTTTGGCCCATCTGTCGGTCTCCCTTCCGTTCCATTGAAAAAAGTTCCCCGTCCTCGTCACTTCGTCAGCGACTGGTTGGTCGGTCTCTGCTTCACTCCGAGTGAAATGAGCTCCTCCGGCCACCTCCTTCCCTCTCCCCCACCTCCGGCCTCAACCTGAATGCCGCTGCTCCCTGCAAGCTGAATCTTCTTCCGCTTCTTCGACGCCGCATCCAGCCCTGGATCTCCAGCTCCGTACATCCGGTTCTCCTCTCCACAAGATTTATTTGCTCGTGCTGCAGAGGCTCGTGCAGTGGGCAACCTTTTGCTTGCGGGCTGCAGCCACCTGCGAATCCGTCTGCAAGTTGAGGTAATCGCCCAAGGATCCTCTTCCCATTGTCGATTTAATTAAGCGTAGAAGGCCAGAATCTCCACTCTTCGCGTGTTCTAATCGTTTCTTGGTCCCGCAGCGTCGTCGTTCCACGGAATGCCTCTAAGGAAAAGGAGCAAGAAGGGAGCCGGAGCGGCGCCTCTTGAAGAGGACCGCGACCACATCAGCGCCCTCCCTGTTTACCTCCTGTGGCGCGTGCTCAACTTACTTCCGGCACAAGACGTCGTGAGGACGTGCGTGCTCGCCCGGCGCTGGCGTCACCTCTGGAAGTCCGCCACAAGCCTGCGCATCCGAGGCCGCGTCGCCGCGATGACAAATCAGTGCACGTGAAGGAGCTCCGGGAGTTCGTGTACCATGTGCTGCTGCTCCGCGGAGGAGCGCCTCTCGACAGATGTGAATTCTTGTTCTCAGGGTTCGAGAAGGAAGATGTGCCTCGTGTGAATCTCTGGTTCCGTCATGCTATCCTGTGCAATGTTCATTCGCTCAGACTCAGGATTAGTTGCCATCCATTGCTCGAGCTAGATGATCTGCCTCTTGTCTCGCAGCACCTAATTTCACTACGACTTTTGCGTGTGCATCTTCGCAGCAGTTTCTGTTAGACAGATAGATAGGGTGCTTAGTGGGCCTTGGGCCTTGTGCCCATGCATGTACGTGATTAGGGTTCGCCGCATGCCTCACATGAGCCGGCTCCCCTATATATGTAATTGACTCCCTGTTTACATCAATCAATCACGTATTATTCTGCCTAACATGGTATCAGTAGGCTTTCCTAGGACCTCGCTTCCGCATCCCTTACCCTAGCCGCCGCCGCCGCCGGCGCCGCCGCCGCCTAACCCTAGCCGCCGCCGCGGCGTGCCTCTTCTCCTCCATCGCCGTCGCAGGTCTCCTCTAGCCCGACGTGCCTTCCCACCTTTCTCCTCTCATGGCTCCATCTCCGGACGAACAGGCACGCGCCGATGAAGAAGCGCGTCGCGCCGCCGAGGCCAAGCGCCTCGCCGACCAACTTGCCGAAGCCAAGCGTGTAGCCGACGCAGCCACCGAGGAGCTGCGCAAGGCCGAGGAGGCGCAGCTCGCCCCGCACCGCGCCACCCTTCATGCGCAGGTTGTCGCGGTGCCGAACATCAAGGCGATGGTCCCGCTCACGCTGGATCTCGCCACTCCGCAATACTCTCGCTGGCGGAGCCTCTTCCTGAACACCGTCGAGAAGTACGACCTCGGCGACCTCATCCTCTCCGACGAAGACTTCTCCGGTGATCCGCACTGGCGGCGGATGGACTTCACCGTCAAGTCGTGGCTCTTCGGCACCATCTCGCCGGAGCTCCACGAGATCGTACACACGACATCGCCGACATCCCGCGCTGTCTGGCTTGCCCTCGAGAACCAGTTCATCGGCAACAAGGAAACCCGTGCGCTCCTCCTCGATGCCAAGTTCCGAACCGTCGTCCAAGGTGACATGTCAATTCCTGATTACTGTCGTAAAATGAAAAGTATGGCAGATGCTCTCGGCGACCTCGGCGAACCGGTCCCCGACCGCACGCTTTTCTTGAACGTCCTTCGGGGCCTCAATGAAAAGTTTGCGACCGTGGCCTCCCTCGCGAAGTGGCAGCGACCCTTCCCCACGTACGCCGACCTGCGCGTTGACCTTGAGCTGGAGGAGCTCACCCTGCCCGGCAAGCTCTCTTCCACGGCGCCCTCGTCGGCCTTCGTCGCGTCCACCCCGCCTCGCCCATCCACGGCGCATGGCGGTCACGGCTATGGTGCTCCGCCCCCCTCTGGTACTCCCAGTACTGGCTCAGGTCCTGCCGGTGCTCAGGGCGGTGGCTCTGGTAGCCGCTACGGCGGTGGCAACCGAAACCGCCGTCGCCCTCGCTACTCTTCGGCTGGCGCTACCGGTTCCGGGCCGGCTCCCTGGCGGCCTGCTTATGACCCGTGGACTGGCACCTTCACGGTGTGGCCCGTCCCACCGGACCAGCGGCGCGCGGGCAGCCTGCACGGCCCACGGCCTCCTCAGCAACCGGCCCACCAGTCCCGCCCGCAGGCCTACACCGCCACCACATCCTCTGCGGGCGGTGCTGCTGTTCCTGGGCCGCTCGGCCCACCCGGCCACGTCGCGCCTGCTGGCCAGTTTGCGCCAGCCGGCCCATACGGTGGCTACCCGATGCCTCTCTACGGTGGGCTACCATACAGCCTCTACGGACTGCCACCGCCTCTGACTGCTGGACAGCAGGTGATGACGCCCCCTGCCCAGCAAGTGTGGGACCCCAACGCGCTTGCACGCACCTTCCAGACGATGACCTTAACTCCTCCTCCCGGCATGGAGTGGGTTATAGACTCCGGCGCATCCTCGCACATGGCTTCGCATCCCGGTATCCTCGTCTCTTCCCAACCCCCCTCTATTTCCTCTCCTACCCACATAGTAGTTGGCAATGGTTCTCTTTTACCTGTCTCCTCCGTTGGCTCCGCCACTCTTCCCTCTGCCCGGGGCCCTTTATACTTGCACAATGTTCTCGTTTCTCCGGATATCATTAAGAATCTTATTTCAGTTCGTCAATTTACTATTGATAATCATTGTTCTGTTGAATTTGACCCTTATGGCCTTTCTGTGAAGGATCTCATAACGAAGAACGTGATCGTCAGGTGCAATAGCTCCGGGCAGCTCTACTCTATTCATCCCGCGGTGCTCCAGCCTCGTGCCTTGTTGGCCTCCACCTCCACTCTTTGGCATCGGCGTCTTGGTCATCTTGGTCATGAGTCCCTTTCTCGCTTAGCGACGTCTTTAGATTTTTCATGTAATAAAAGTGAGTCAGAAACTTTGTGTCATGCTTGTCAGCTTGGGCGTCATGTGCGCTTGCCTTTCACTAGGTCCTCCACTCGTGCTAGCAAACCTTTTGATTTAATACATTGTGATCTTTGGACATCTCCAGTTGTCAGCGTGTCTGGTTACAAGTATTATCTTGTGATTCTTGATGATTGCACACATTATCTTTGGACCTTTCCTTTGCGTCTCAAGTCTGACACTTTTTCCACTATATCTCACTTTTTTACTTTTGTCGCTACGCAGTTTAGCACTACCATTAAGAGCATCCAGTGTGACAATGGTCGCGAGTTTGATAATTCATCCTCCCGCCACTTTTTGCTTACTCATGGCGCCACCATTCGTATGTCCTGTCCACACACCTCGCCTCAAAATGGTAAAGCTGAACGTATCATACGCACCACCAATGATGTCATACGCACGCTTATGTTTCAGGCTAGTTTCCCTGCTACTTATTGGGTAGAAGCACTTCACACCGCCACTTATTTGCTTAATCGCCTACCTACCAAGACACTGAATTTTTCTACGCCCTACTCTGCTCTTTATGGCACCCCACCGTCGTATGATCATTTACGTGTCTTTGGCTGTAAGTGCTACCCCAATCTCACAGCAACCGCTTCTCATAAGCTCGCTCCTCGCTCTTCCCTTTGTGTTTTCATGGGTTACCCGTCTGAACATAAAGGATACCGCTGTTTGGACCTTGCCACAAATAGGATTATCATCTCTCGTCATGTTACATTCGATGAATCCTCTTTCCCGTTTGCCGAGCTTCCCGCACCGCTCCACTCCTCCAATCTTGATTTTCTAACTTTGACTATCTGCCAAGCGCAGTTGGTTCTCCTCCTTTTGCAGGTACGGGCCCCGCTGCCCCTGTTGGCTCCATGCCTCGGGTTGTTGCCGGCGGGTCCCCATCCTCCACTGAGACCGCTACCCATGGCGCGTCTCCGGGTCCTTCACACCCTGCTGCCCCTGGTGGCCTTGCGCCTCAGGCCGTTGCCAGCAGGGCCCCGCCCGGACCCCCTCCAGGCTTTGGTCCCGTCGCCCCTGCCGGCCACATGCCGCAGGTTGCTGCAGACGCGGCCCCGCTTGGTCCACCACGGGGCTTTGCGCCGCGGAGTCCCGTGGTGCCCTCCTCATCAGCACGTGTGGGCCCCGTGGGTCCCGCGATGTCTCCTGGCAGCCCGGCCAGCCCTGCGCTGTCGCCTGGAGTACTGCCACGCCTCTTCAGCACTCCGCCGCCTGCGCCTCCTGTCGGGTGCCGCGTTCTTGCGCCTGCACGTGGCCCCGACAGCCGAGGACCGGATGCTCCTCACCGCCTGCCCGCTACTGCGGTGCAGATCGCGCCAGTCGGTAACGACCACACAATGCGTACCAGGGGCAAAACTGGATTTCGTCTACCTGTTCAGCGTCTCAACCTTCAAGCTGCTACTCTTTCACCGTTGCCAAAGACATACCGTGGCGCACTTGCGGATCCGAACTGGTGCGACGCTATGATTGAGGAATTCACTGCTCTTCAGGCCAACTCCACTTGGGACCTTGTGCCTCGACCCTCAGGTGCGAATGTTGTTACAGGAAAATGGGTTTTTCGCCACAAATTTTGTTCTGATGGCTCTTTGGATCGCTATAAGGCACGTTGGGTACTTCGTGGTTTTACACAGCAGCCTGGTGTTGATTTTGGTGAGACGTTCAGTCCAGTGGTCAAACCCGCTACTATTCACACTATTCTGTCCATAGCGCTCTCTCGTGATTGGCCCATTCATCAGCTTGATGTGAAGAATGCCTTTCTGCATGGTACTTTGACGGAGACTGTCTATTGTGAGCAGCCGTCTGGATTTGTTGATTCTGCCTGTCCGGATCATGTCTGTCGTCTCAACAAGGCTCTTTATGGTTTGAAGCAAGCTCCTCGTGCCTGGTACAGTCGCTTTGCTACTCATATTCTTTCTCTGGGTTTTGTTGGTGCTCGGTCAGATACCTCGCTATTTGTCTACCGTCATGGTTCCGACACTGCATATCTTTTGCTCTATGTTGATGATATTGTTCTCACGGCCTCCTCAGCACAGTTTCTTCGTCAGATTATTGGTGCTCTTACTGCAGAATTCTCCATGAAGGATCTTGGTACTCTTCATCATTTTCTTGGAGTTTCTGTCACTCGTCGCCATGGTGGATTGTTCCTTTCTCAGCGGCAGTATATGATTGACATTCTCGAGCGTGCTGGTATGACGGACTGCAGGCCGTGCTCTACTCCAGTTGACACTTGCGCCAAGCTCTCTTCTGATGGTGCGCCTGTCTCTGATGCTACCCACTATCGTGGTCTTGCCGGTGCGTTGCAGTATCTCACTTTCACCAGGCACGACATTGCTTATGCTGTGCAGCAGGTTTGTCTATATATGCATGATCCCCGGGAGCCTCATCTTGCATTGGTCAAGCGTATTCTTCGTTACATCTGCGGCACCCTTGATTATGGTCTTCAGCTTCACCGCTCTTCTGTGCATGACTTG
The DNA here is from genome assembly GCA_012490785.1 of Eragrostis nindensis. Classification (NCBI taxonomy): domain Eukaryota; kingdom Viridiplantae; phylum Streptophyta; class Magnoliopsida; order Poales; family Poaceae; genus Eragrostis; species Eragrostis nindensis. The sequence goes on from JAAXCT010000023.1 coordinate 1,849,211, forward strand.
GTTGCTTACTCTGATGCTGATTGGGCGGGCTGTCCCGAGACTCGTCGCTCCACCTCTGGTTACGGTGTTTTTCTCGGGGACAATCTTATCTCCTGGTCTTCGAAACGGCAGTATACCGTTTCCCGCTCTAGTGCTGAGGCGGAATATCGCGCTGTTGCCAATGCAGTTGCTGAGACGGTTTGGCTTCGACAGTTACTTGAGGAGCTCCATTCTCCTATCCGGCGTGCTACCCTGGTCTACTGTGACAATGTAAGTGCGGTGTATCTCTCGACGAATCCGGTGCAGCATCAGCGCACCAAGCACATCGAGATTGATCTCCACTTCGTCCGTGACAAGGTCGCAGCCGGTGCTGTTCGCGTTCTTCATGTGCCTACCACTTCTCAGTACGCGGACATCTTCACCAAGGGCCTCCCTACATCTGTCTTCACCGAATTTCGTTCCAGTCTGAACGTCCTCTCCAGTGGCTAGCTTCGGACGCTCTGACTGCGGGGGGGTGTTAGACAGATAGATAGGGTGCTTAGTGGGCCTTGGGCCTTGTGCCCATGCATGTACGTGATTAGGGTTCGCCGCATGCCTCACATGAGCCGGCTCCCCTATATATGTAATTGACTCCCTGTTTACATCAATCAATCACGTATTATTCTGCCTAACAGTTTCTTGGACTTCTCAAGCTGTCGGACTTTGAATTATCTAGAGTTGAAGGTCTGTAGGGTTTCCGGGGTCAAGATCTCATCTGAATCCTTAGAAGAATTGTGCATCGTGCAATGCAGTTTTCCTGGTAATTCCCGTGTTCGCATTTGTGCCCAAAATCTAGCTTCACTGAAAATGTATGATTTTGCGCGGGGGGGGGGGGGGGGGGGGGGGGGGGGGTCCAGTGCTGGAGACCATGCCAGAACTAGAGTTTGCATTTGTCAAAATAACCAAGGTTTGTAAGGACTCCTGTACCGGTGTAAACTATGAGGACTGTGATTATGAGAATTGCGACAAGTCTGATGACGCTGGTTGCAATTTTGTCCTGCTAGAAGGCCTATGCAAAGCTGAGATTTTGGCATTGAGCTCTGAATCAAAAAAGGTATACTCATCTTTATCCTTTTTTGCTGATGGAACTCAGATAGGACTTCGCCTTTTGCATGCATTGCCATCAACTATGGTTCTTAAACTCCAATTGTATGTTCACTACGAGGGTTATTTTAACCATTGTGCAGTTTGTTTTCAATAGGGATTTGAGATGGTGTCCTACGTTCTGCAATTTGAAGACACTGTTCCTCGATGATTACTGGTGTGTGCCTGATGACTTCCATTTACTAGCTTGTTTTCTTCACCACTCGCCGATTCTAAAGATGCTCACTCTATTCTTATCTGAGGTATAGTTTTTCTCAATGAGCTGGTGCAACATTGTAGGATTATTACATTCTTGCTTGATCGTGGTCATTTGTTTTTTCTTTTTTTTGTTTGGCACCACAGGGGCCTGAATTTAAAGTGGAAATAAAAGGAAGGGCCAGTCTGGTGGATAGTTCTGCTGCAATTTCAAAACACCTTGAGATAGTTGAAGTGAAATGTGATGTTGTTGATGAGCGTGTTCTCAAACTTCTAAAGTTCCTATGCACATTCAACATAAGCTAGCTTGTTACACTCTTAATGCCTGTATATTTCTGAGATTTACCATAATATTAATATGCATGATAAAATACGAGTAAGGTGAAACTCTAGTATGTTAAAGAAAATTATGAATGATAGTACCAAAAGCACGATAGGACAACAATTTGACTTGTTCAAGTCTGATTTTGAATGATTTGTTGCATGTGCTAATTTAATTCACCATCATCTGGGTCTTCTTTGCCCTAGCTGATTGCGTGCGGTTTATTGGCCAATGAATTATTATCTTTCCATTCATATGTTTATTATGCACGCATTCACTCACCCTTTGGGTTAGAGTAAATTTCACAAACCTACATCTATTTGTGCTCTTGCTTGGGACAAAAGGGCTATGTTGTTGTTGTTGTACATCTATTTGTGCTCTTGTATCACAAAACTACAACATTTGAACTCTATTTCACAAAACTACGACTATTTTGATCCTTAGAAACACAAACCTACAATTTTTGAAGTATGCTCCCACCTGTCATTCACACAAGTGCCACATAGCCTGGTCCCATTTGTCATTCACACATGTGCCACAAAAGCAGGCTAAAAATAGTTGTAGTTTTGTGAAATAGACTCCGAAAATTGTAGTTTTATTATGATACAAGGGTACAAATAGTTGTAGGTTTCTGAAATTTACTCTTTCGGTTATGATTATACATTTATGCAGTAAGGATAGTACCTTTCTGCTTAAATCCTCAACCCTTTCTAATGTAGCTGGGTATTTCATCAACTCCGAATGTAACATCCAATGTAAAACTCACAGTGGATTTTCTTTATACTATGGTTTAGGTTTCAGGTTTTAGTGGAGGTGCGCGAGAACATGAGCTGACGAGGGATGTTCTTTCTGTCACTATGATGAAATATAAGACTAAAACTCGCTGTTATAGGGTTACCACCTGCCACTTTCTGTCGATGGTTATCTTCTCAGTTCGAGGTTCCTGTTTTTAGGACTTCATTATCTAGTTGGACAGGTTACATCATGTCTTGTTATTTTCAGTGCTTGCTCTTGCATTGTGAAATCTGGACCGGACATGCTGCAATCTAGCTTGAACGACTTTTGGGCCTCCTGTATATTTCGATTCAGCGTTGAGGTAGTGTGACTCGGTGCCTTGTAATTCAACGCGTTTAGTTATAAGAAACGTTTACCCGTGTGAAACTTGCAAAACCTCATAACCTCGCTCTATTTGCAAAGTCCACCTGTCCTTATTCTGACTGGTTAATTTCCTATAAAACGTGTAAAGTTAATTACACGTACCACTGAGCAGTCCATATGTTATTGATGCAATTTTAATGTGAAATGCCCTCTATATTTTCCCTGTATTCATCACTCTTAATCGTAATTTTGGGAAAATAATGAAAATGAGAACATGCACAAGGTATCATTGCATGTAATTCGTTTCTTTTGAAACCAAAGCCTTTTACGTGTGCCTAATTATATTTGCAAGTCATTCCAAACTGTAAAAGTAAGTGCCCAAGGGCTCTAGGTACATTCAATGGAATGAAAAAAAATCCAACATGCTCCAATGAATTATTATATCATTCTGCTTCTCAATTTCATTGTTTGGACAAAGAACTTTGTAATAATAGGTAGATCACTTTACTATATCCCATTATATATGCTGCTATAAATATATAATGCATTGTCTATGTTTTAATGATTAAACCTATAACATTGAATGTACCGAGCTACTGTACATATATTGCAAGCACCGATTTTCTTTTTCTAACATCAATACATTCATACTAAAGATAATGCATTTTAGTAGTGATGGGCGGCAAATGTTATGCCACTCTTATGGTTTATGCCTTTTTGAGGCCCTGTTGTTGTATTGAAAACACATTAAGAATGACAAATATTGTTTCAATTTATTAGATTCCACAGTGCAAGTAACAATCACAAACAGAGCCGAAACCTTCGCATTCACCAGTTTGGCACAACATCACCTAGACAGAACAATTGTTGGCTTTCCATGTATTTCAAACAAGCAAATGTGTTCCGTTTAATTCATACAAAAAAAATCGTTGGCTTTCCATCTCAATGAGAACAAACAGATGCTGGCTTGACTACATTTTTAGTTCATATCATTCACACAACAAACGGCCCTTTCAATATTCTTTACGATTGTTTAAGGGAGATATACGGATTACACGTATATCACACCCACACAACACAGCGAAGTACGGCACTAAGTACTCGTCCGAATAGACTGCTGCTTTTCCGGATCGGAACATTATTTTGATACGTAAAACATATTCGGATATGGGTAAGCATGCACCGATGCTTGACTAGAGTACGAATCCGAATACGCAGACCTTTCCGAATCGGAACGCTGCTCGGTCGATGCCGGGCATCCCTGGGTATAAAAGGAAGCCACGGCCCCGGCGGTTCAGGAGCACGGAGTTGCAAACGATGGAAGCCACCGCCGAGCGTGCTCACGCGACTGCGGTCGCCAGCCGAGTCGCCGCCATCTGCGACAAGATCAAGGAACACCGCGGCGCCGGGAAGAAGCCGATGAGCTCCAGGCACGCTGCAGTCATCTCCACCATGATCGACGACATCGCCATCTCCGAGGAGATGCCCAAGACCGGCGGCAGGATGAAGAAGGCGCGTAAGGGAGGTGCCAGGTGGAACGAGGAGCTCTCAAGGCTCGACGAGACCAAGCCCGGCGTCGTTGTCAAGTCCTGCGGCAACGGCGACGTCGGCGACATCCTGCGCGAGGCCTGCTTCATGGCGGTCTGCCGTGGCCACCCCTCGGTCCTCGGCTACCGCGGCGTCACGCGCACGCCAGCTGGCACCGACGCCGACGATGAGTACTCCCTCGTCCCCGACAGCACCGTCGGGCCGAGGACCCTCGCCGACGTGCTCCGCGACCACGGCCGGCCGTTCCCGGAGGCTGACGTGCGCCGCATCATGCGCCAGCTGCTGGGCGGCGCCGAGGCCATGGCCGAGCGCGGCGTCGTGCACCGCGACATCAAGCCGGCGAACGTCCTCTACGGCGGCGGCGGCGCCTTCAAGATCACCGGCTTCGGCGCGGCAAAACACTGGACGAACGGGTACACGGCGCCGGAGGTGTTGCTGGAGAACGCGGGCCACGGCGCCGCGGTGGACGCGTGGTCGCTCGGCTGCGTCATGATCGAGCTCCTCACCGGCGGGCTGCCGTTCGCCGGGGACGGGGACGACAAGTCCGACCAGTTGCACAAGATCTTCGACGTGCTCGGCGTGCCGGGGAGGAAGACGTGGCAGGGCTTGCAGCCTCGGGTCCCCGCCGGCGAGGTGTCGCATCGGCAAACACGGCACAATCAGGTGGTCGGGCAAAGCAACCTGCTGCGCGAGCTTGTGCCGGAGAAGGTGCTCTCCGAGGAGGGGTTCGAGGTGTTGAATGGCCTTCTCAATTGCGACCCCAAGAAGCGGCTGACCGCGGCCGACGCGCTCCGGCGCCCATGGTTCACGGACAACGCCCTCAACGACGAAACGCGCTTCTTCTTTCGGCTGCTTTGGCCAAGATCACCAGCGCGGCCACACAATCGTGGTCTCTGGTTTGCCAGATGGCCGTGTCATTCGCTGGGCGTATGCTACAATTGCTTAGGCCCCAAAGCATTGCGTATGTACTGTAGAACGTTTAACATGGAGTAGTAGTAATTAGCACATTGTGCTGGTTTTGTTATTACTAACTAGCAATGTGATTCACGTATGTACTGCAAGCGATTACTAACTAGCAAATTGTGCCACTTTTGTTATTAGTAGCAATTGATTTCATTGCCTGTATAATTCTGGTAATGGTTGCTTCCGCATTGATGTCACTCATCTCCGCGCGTAAGTGCAAGCAGGCTTCTTATTATTGAGATCAGGTATATAATGAAAATTATGTGACAAAACCTGAAAATTTGTCACTCATATTTTGTAATGAAACAGACGCCGAATCGAAGTCGTTGGAAGAAGCTTCAATCGAAGTCACCCTTGTCTCTCGTAGTTGCCATGTACAATGCTTAGGGTGCCTTTGGTTTGGCTTTCCATAGTGCTTTTGCTTTCAAAAAAGTTCAAAACCAACCAAAGGCCCGGCTGTGAGCACGTTGCTGTGAGAAAAAGCAGCTTTTCATCAGTTCAATTCTCACAGCCTCCTTCCCCCTGCTTTCAGCGGCTGTGGGGGTAACTTTCTTCAAAATTACCCGCCTGCCACCCATTAGTTGCGTACCGCTTTGATTCCTTTTTTTTTTGAACCTCTCACATCTTAATATAAATGTAGTATCTGTTCATGTACATTCAAGGAGACGACTCACTCGAACACACACAAACCCCCTACATCTATATCAAGAAAAAGAAACGCGTCCAAAGAGAGAATAACGCACGACTGTCGCCACGCGGTGAGAGGTACCCGAGAGAACTGAAACGTCCTCCAAAACAGAAGTCCAAACAATGGACTCCAACTCCACGAGCTCATCGCCGATGTCGGAGGATAGGACACCAACGAGACGGGGCAGAGTTCGGAAGAAAAATTCCCTTGGTGACGACATTGCCGCCGCCTGAATGCCGTCTCCTGGAAACCTGAGATTCCTCTCTTTTACCGAAGAGAGGACATAAACGGATCTCACTCATCCTCAACTCCAGGTGGCTCCATCGTGACCGGAACAGCCACCATCGCCGGAACTGGTGAAGCAGAGCAGCATCAAGGCCGACGCAGGGCCACCAGCAACCCGCCACCGTGGAGGAGAGAAGAGGAACAAAAGTCACCGCCGCCGTCAGTCACGCCGGGGAAGAACGCAGCGCCGGGCCGAGCTTCGCCGCTCCAGGCCACGCGCCACAAGCAGCTGCAGCACCAACAGGCGCGCCGCCACCGCGACGCAGAGCACCGCCAATCCACCGACAAGGACCGCAAGCAACAGCAGCAGCCGCCGCCACGAAGCTTGTCAATAGAAGCCACCAACTTGGCCCCCACCTCCAAAGCTTCGCCGGCACCAAAAGATCTCCAGCAGGGGGGCCCCCGAAGGACCTCAACTCCACAAGCACACGGCGGCGACGCCGAAGAAGAAGTCGCCGACGAGACGGGGAAGCTTGGGATACCTTATTTCACGGACGCGCCGCCGCCACCGCTTCGCCGACACGCCCCAGACACACAGCCTCCGCCGACGCCAACACCGCCGGGGAGAAAACACAGCCGCCTCGAAGCACACCAACAGCAGCCTCCGCCAGCACCGTCGCTAGAACAGAGCCACCACCGGCCGGAGCTTCGCCGGCACAAAACGATCTCGCGGTCGACGACGACATCGACGCAAGACCACACAACCCTAACCCTAGAACTACCTCACTAAGGGAACTAGGGGGGATATGTACAACGGCCAACGAATCCGCGACTCCCGCCCACCTCCGGCGCCGGCCCGGCCATCGGAGGCGAGAAGGAGCCGGCGGAATCGCCGCCGGAAAAGGGTGTCGCCCTTGAACTCGCCTCTCTCTACTGTAGCAGGCCGAGAGGGTTCGGGAAGAGGAAAGAGTTCTCGCACTGGTCGGGCCTTCGATTCCTTTTCTTCTTCCTCGCGAACGAACAGACAGACGCACGAGCCGCCGCACCGAACAGACAGACGCACGAGCCCCCGCCTGTGGGTGCGGCGGCGGCGCCTCCTCCTCACCATCTCGTCTCCGGCGCCTTCCCGTCCCGGTCCCTCCGTCTTCTCGGCAGGCGCGGCCCCTACCGATCCCGCCCGCTCCAGCACCAGGAGTGGTAGATCCCGGCCGCCTCCTCGCCGGGTCCGGCGGCCTCGTCCGGACCCGCCGTCGTCCTCCGCACCGGCAGGCCGCAGGCGGAAGTGCCCCCGCCCCAACCCTCTTCTCCCGTTGTGCTCTGCGAGGAGGCTCCATCCTGCGCTTCGACCGGCATCCCCTGCCTCTGTCCGCGCCTGCTGATCCGCTCTTCCTCCTCCACCGGACCGACAAATCCCCTGCAGCTGCTCTATCCTGCACGCCGAGGTGCCTCCAAGTCCCCTGCTGTACGTAGGCTTGGGATTAGGATCTCTGCTCCGAATGGAACGATATGATGTTGCTCGCCTGACTGTAGATGGCCTTCTGAATTGCTTGTTCTTGCTGGAACTTCTTGATCCCTTTCTTGTCTGCTGATTTTTCAAAGGAACCTGAATCCTTCTTCACGCTTAGAGAAGATTCAATGATATCGGGTGGAACCTTATAATCCGAAGCCGTGGCTTCAGGCTTTGCAATTGCAACTGTTGGTTTCAGTGACCTCCTTACTGATACATTGACTGAAATGATATGTATACAGCATTGTCACAAGAGACTTGCAAGTTTTACAATAGTAAAAGAATTGGGTAAATTTGGTAATGTTGGTTCAGTGAGTAATACAAAGTCTCGTAAATTATGGTTCGATTCGCACGTGGACCAAATGTTAATTGTTGATGCAACACTAAAAAACATTAAGGTTCTCTTTCTCAAATGATAATTTACATATTAATCTCTGAACAAAACAATGTTCTAGGATCAATTTCTATATAAATTGTTTCTCAAACCTTCAAGGGCATTACAGACATTTTCACAGCTTTTTCACAGCCACAGCTATTTCAACCAAACAGCTTTCATCTTTTTCCACAGTTCACAATCCACAGCAGCTTTTTTCACAGCTCACAACCACAGCAGCTTTTTCCACAGCCACAGCACAACCAAACACACCCTTAAAAAGCTGTAACCACCATGTACAATGCTCACTTAAGCAATTTTTTCTCTCAAATAAGCACCTAGTGATAAAAATAAACCGGTTTTTTGTCTTAAGCACTCCTATAAGCACCTCCATTGTACATGCTCTAAGATCATTCTCCATTGTCTCTACGAAACCAACGCTTCTGCTGTCCAACATATGGATATGCACACAAAATTAGTTTTGCTCTCCTCTGACTTGAACCTTTCAGAAGTAACTGAACAGAGTAACGAGTTGTCATCCTCTAACGGATTCCTGTCCCTCCGTCCCCGTCTGACAATCGAACCTGAATTCGATTAATTTCGTCGTGATGGACTCTGCATTTCAACGGCACTTCGCAAGCTAAGTCATCCAGAGAAGAAGAGAACACCTCGACGGCCAAGATGTATGTGTACCGGTTCCATCTTGAAGATCCGACGGTCCACAGTGCTTAATTACTGTTCGCTTTTGCCAGAATTACCTGTAGTAAGTCTGTAAACGACAACTTTTGCTGCGTATTCCTTATAAGCAGCCACGTCCACTCGTTTGATTTATGAAAAGAAACCCTAGTTCCATCGCCTTTCTGTTCTTCCTTTCCTTTACCTTTCGCCGCAAGTTTTTATTTACCTAGCCCCGCCAATTTCCTGCCAAAATTTTCTATTGTTTATCTGTTCTTCTTTGTCAGTTAGAGCGGGTCCTGACAAAATGGTATCAAGAGCAACACCTTCCTAGGCTGAATTCCACCCTTCCCTCCCTCAAAATCGCTAGAATTCATGCGCAATCAGCATGTCCAGCCAGATTTGAAAAGGTTGCTTTGGTCAGGGTTGGAGGAACAAGTATCCCCTGTAAACTTCCGCAGCCAAATCAATCGATTTCATGTCTGACCTGAAGAGTTGGCTTTGTGGTTGGTTCAGATCCATGAACTTTACTGTAAAATCCCACGTTGTTCGGTTGGATCAGAATTGGGGGTATGAAATGGAGGTCTTATGGTTTTCAAACAAAGTGAACACCTACCAAATTGACTTAAGCCATTAGATATCTGGTTGTACAATGTGGTCGTAGAAATAGGTCGGACGTGTAGCAATATTCTTCTTTAAATCTAAAAGAAATTATAGTGTTTCTACCCCTGGTTTGCCTCTAAATTATGATTTTACCTCTTCTTTTTCAACTTTGTGATTTTATCCATGATTTTTCAAACTGAAGCAAGAGTTTACCCCTGTGGTTGCAATTTTACTCCTGATTTGCTTCAAAACCAAGGGTAAAATCGCAACCACAGGGGTAAGTTTTTGCTTCAGTTTGAATAACCAAGGGCGGGGGTTAATAACCAAACATTAGCCCATGTTCAAACTTTCGAAGTTGTAAAATAATATTTTTCTTTAAAAAGGGTTGGCGTAGTGTGACACCCCAGGTGTCTCGTTCATTTTCTACAATGCTAGGACATCATGTTGAGTTGATCATGTAAAAATTTCAAAGACGTTATAGCAAAGAAAGTATTAAAAATGTAACTAGAACACAAATTTAAGTAATTTAAAAAGAAGTTCAACATATTGGAACACAAGTTGGTGTAATTGAAAAACATTCATGTGAAATATATAAGTGAAATAAAATTAGAGCCAAAACTTCAGAAGCATTTGCAATTGGAAAGTACCTTTATTAAATGAAGCAAGTTTAACATCTAAATACCTTGTTTAAATTTCAATTTTGAATTACTGCAAGTTTTGGAGAATTGGCCAGCACATTGGTCTTGTACACATGTCAAACAGCACCCCTGCAAAAATTCAGAATTTTTGGAGCATGGGAACTATTTTAGTTTGAATATACAAGTGAGTGGTAATTCTGTAAATTAGTGGAAATTCTCGCGGGACCCATTCACCAGTCACTCTCTTCCTTTCTTTCTCTCTCGATTGTTCTTCCGGCCACGCACAGCGCCACCTCCTGGCTGCCTGCCTGCCTCTGTGGCGGTCGCCCAAACGGTCGGATGAGGATGAAAACCGAAGCCTCGCGTGCTCCTCTCTAGTCTCTCTCGGTCCTCGCTCTCTCCGGCTCACTCTCTCATTCTCTGCCGCCATTGCCGGCGAGCCCAAGCTCGAGCTCGTCGCCCCGTCACTCCGACGAGCCTCCACTCAAATCCAACCCACTAAACACTGCCCCAAGAAACCCTACAGCTAAGCATGGCCTCCATCTCACCCATTCCTCCTTGAGTTGCAGGAATCGAACCGTTTCTTCTCCGATGCCATCCATCGAGCAATCATCGCCTCGCTCTGAAATTCCTGAAGCATGATGAGCTACAGTTCAATTAAAGTCACAGGTGGTTACCTTACTCCCTTGCGCATTCACCAGATCACTTATTGGTATATTTTATCACTGAAGGCCGTCGCAGTTCAAGTTTTCCCCATCTCCACCATTGAACGCAGTCTGCAGCTCTACGTCGAGCTCCACCTTCCAGCCATCTTCGTCGACGACGTGTCCTACGCCGGTCTTCTCCGCATCGCTGTGAATCCCTAGGACCAAGAAGAACATCTTCTCGTCCATTCCGTCGACCTGGCGACCTCGCCGAACCTTCGCCACCTGCCGCTGCCCGTCGCCGACGACTTTCCGGCCAACTCCCCTCGACGTCGACTACCTTGGTGAGTTCACCGTCTTGTGTTGGTCATCCTAGTGATCTCTCCTGGCCAAACGGGTGTCGAAATCCCAACTCCGGCGACCCCGCCGCCCATTTCCTGCCACTGTTTATCGTGACTGGGTTAAGACGACGATAGCAATTCCGTAAACTAGCTGATACCCCGCGCGTTGCCGCGGAAGGGTTTCTGAGCCACCATAGAATAGAGCAGCATGACACCAAGAATGCATAAAGATATGCCACTTGGCTCGAATTCGGCAACTTAGATAAGGAAAAGCATAAAAAATTAAAATCAAAAGTTTTGACCAAGGAAACTGTAAGCAAAAAGAAAAGCAATTACAAAAGGCAATTAGTGACTTGCTGGTAGTACAACTATCCTTCTTATGCAGCCACCAGTCTTTTTTTTTTTCTCTTATTTTACCTGAATCACTCAGTATTTGTGTTCAAGACAGGTGATATATGCAGTTTGCATGTGCAAAACAAATTGAGTGCCGTAGGGCAGGTATCCACATATACTTAGTGCTTTGATCTAAGTAAACCTGAAGGAGAGATGGGAAAAAATGTTGGTTGGAAACAACCTCAGTGTACAAATAGACTACAACCTTTTCGTATTGATACACTGCAAGATATTGTCCTCACAACAGAAAAGGTTACAATTTAATAAGCATCAACATATCAATTCAGTTCTTGGCAAATTTTGATATCTGTGATGAAGTAAAATGTCACTGCCCAATCATGGCACATAGTGAAAAGGCATAAATTTTATTTTCAGCAGCCGTCAACAAAACAATTCTGAACCTAACAACACACAAAAAAAATTATTTTTGCCTGCTTGGACACATACCTTAATAGATAAGAAGAAAGTATCTTGCTGTGTGACTGCAAAGGCTTAGGATGTAACTTGAATCATTAGACCTCAAAAGCGCTGGCAATATTACTGCATATGCCTAAAAAAAATGGCAAGGAACGGAGTCAAGCTTGAATTTACCGCAGAATGATGTATAATTGAAGATTGAGCACATAAATAATAGAAGCCTGCTTTTAGTTTTGCAGGTTAATAATCAATGTGAAATACAATAATTATATAACTAAAGGGAACAACATTTGTGAAGAGAACAATGCAGCTGAGCACAAAATAATAATGCAATGAACTAATAGCATCATGCAGGTGCATTATTTTGTTCAAAAATTCAGAAAAAATAGAGCTGTTGTGTCAATACCAAAACAGTAGCCAAGAGGATAAATTGAAGTAAAATAAGCATCCCTGGATGGTCATCAGATTGCGTCAACAAAGTACCGCCTGTCCAGAATTGAAGCTGATGCATCCCATGACTTTGTTAGCAATTGAGCAGGCAGGACCATTGTAGAAGAGAAAGCAACCTAACTGATACTGGTTACTGGATCCAATTCAAAATTTACAGCGCAATCGAATTTACGGGGGTCTCGTCCGGAACAATTCAGCAACAACAGTTAGGATAATGCATCGCACAAATCGTCAACTCTGACAAAGGGAAGGACAGAACAGTACCTCAGGTCATGGGCGGGATGCAATCTCGAGTGCATAAATCGAACATCGAGCCAGTGCAGCTCCTTTAGACACGGCCTACGGCCTTGAATCGATAAAGAGCACTCACATACCCGCGGCAACACTGCCACACATCGAATCCACCTTCAGGAGACCAAATCGGCCATATTCCCATCCAAATCGACTTCTAAAACTCAGAAAGGGGAGGGGAAGAAACTGCTCAACTGGAAGCAGAACAGAACAACGGGAAAGAAAGGAGGAAATACTGCTCACCTCCTCCAGTAGGTGTGCCTCACTGCTGCCTCGCCACTGGCGGTCGCCGGCTCGCCGTGTTTGGACGCGCCTACTGCCTTCCCCTTGCCGTGCGGTTCTGTTGGTGGTGGGGCGCGGGAGGAAATATCAGCGCTAGCAGGATCGAGAGAGGCAGCGGGCGAAAGAAGGACGGACGCTCGATGATTCCAGAGCCGGGAAGGCCAGAGCGGGGCCGCAATCACTGGAGCGGGTGGCTGGACGATTCGGGAGCTGGTGATGGAAGAAGCGGGCGGCGCCGGCGCGGCGCGGCGCCGGCGGGGGTGGAGGTGGAGGGCGGAGCGGGGCTGGTGTGGGAGCGCGGGTGGCGACGACGGCGGCAGCGATGGGGACGTCTGGTGGCGGCGCGGGAAATCGGGGCTCGGTCGGGGACGGCAGACGCGCGGCGCGGTGGAGAGGATAAGGCCTTGCGCGGACGGCTGCGACGGCTCCACGCGACGGCAACGGACGGGCAGGATGGAGCGACTGTTGTAAGAACAGTAAAACAGTAACCATCTACGAAAACATAGATAAGGATAGATACTAGTAAACTTTGAATAAACTTTGAAATTCAATATCTGGAGATTCTGAAGTCCAAAAATTGCAAATCAAATTTTATTGTGCTCCTCTTGAATAGATCTACCCAGAGAGCATCAAGTTGATCAATGATCATGTATATCTTTTCCTGTAAAATTGCTAGAAGTTAGGTCTTGTTCAACCTTGTTTAATTCATAATAACTGATTTTCTTATCCAAAAATTACAAACTAGGGCTTGTTGGAATCCTTGTGACATGCCCTTCACAGTGGTCAGTGGTCTATGATGTTCATCTTGTTTCTGTAAAGAGAACTAATTATGAATTTCTCTTTGATAAACTTGTCATCTTCTTAATAAATAATTAAGTCATCAAATAATCTTGAGCTTGTGCATGCGTATAGCTTAGGTGATCACCTACCACCATGATTTTGGGTTTGACCAGAAACAATTTTAGAATTTATTAACATAATTTATGAGCTCAATTGTGATAACTTGAACTAATTACTTAATATGATAATAATGCTTTATGGGAGTTAATGAAGGAAATACTTCAGACGAAAGTAAAACAATTCTAACATAATTTCATAACTGAACTTAACATTTCAAATGTGAAACCAAGTCATTCTCATTGCATCACATATTGGTTTATATTCTCTTTGCAATTTTCATCCAATTGACATATATCATATTCTAGGAAACGACCAAGAGGAGGATATTCAGAAGGAGTCTCTTACTGAAGCAGCTGAAATTGAAGTTACTAACATCAGTCCAATAGAACAAGGCAAGCCCCGGTTCATTCCAAACCTCTTTTTATAACTCTTGATTTATAGAGAATAATTGCTAGTCTGTCTAAGTTTGATTGTGCACTTAAGTGGTTAGGAGTTGATGTGAAACCCACCTGCATGATATCCAAATGTCCTATGTTGCTATGTGTCTATCCTGGTTAGCTCGTTAGCTTCTGCTACGCTTAAGTCAAATGTTTATTATCGACAAGATTTACTAGCTTGTTGATGATTAAATTTGACTCACTAAAGCTGAAGATAACAATGAGTTTATGTTATTTGTTGAGACCGGGCAGGGGCATTGCATGTGTAGGATGGATTGGGAAGTCTGGGACTTCACGGTGGTAGCCCTGCCTAGTCGATTAAGGACCGATTCGATGTTGGCCCCTTGATCAAGCATTGAACAGTATCGAGTGCATACTAGTGCTATGGGAGCTAGCAAACCTATGTAGCATGTATGGTGGCAAGGTGGTACGGTACCCGGTACAGGTGTATTGGGCAGGTTCAGGTCATGGGAGGTACGAGGTACCGTTGGTGGGACGGCTGCCTAATCCCTGAAACTGGACCCGTGCTGATTGTTTACTGTCTTGTGAAAGGTTGTCGTATATGACCATCTTGAGTGGTGTGTATACGTCGTGTATCTCGGGTTTTCGCCAGCTGGTGTAAATCGATTGCAATCGCTGTCCCTCGCAGTAATGAGTACCCGCTTGTGATCCGCGCCTTCACGTAGCACACATGATACTTGCTTATGATGATGTATGTTGAGGATATATGCAGTTACCATATGGATTGTTGTTCCTGATTACTTATGATTATCTTACAGATTGTTACTTGTCTTTACTTGATTTATTTTCAGCTATGCTCACATATGCTCATGTTTAAAGAACTGAAAATTGGCTAAAATATGGTTAGCGATGATTAGTTGTTTAGTGCGAGTCTTTTAAATTCAGCCATCCTATTGTGAGCCTTTGCATGTCTAGGAGTCAATTTGATGGGTAAAACTTGCTGAGTAATTAGTACTCAGGCTTTGTGCCTTCGTTGTTTTCAGGTATTAATTGGAGTCTGATCAGCCGCTGCAGTGATGGTTGTTGCTAGTGTGATTATCTGATCGGGCATCAGATTGTCACTCATGCTATATCGATGAGAGTAGTGTAATTCTCGTGTATCTTACGTGTTTGCAAACTTATCGTTTACCGCTTCCGCTACACTTTGAACTTATGTTGTAATAATAATAACCTTGTTAATTAAGTCGAAAGTGTTGTATTATCTCGTGTCTGCTTAAACAGCACCGTGGGACAAAGATCCTGTGGATCGGACTGTTAGACGTAGTAAATTAAACCCCATTGACATAAATAGTGGTAGCATCAGTGAGGCAAAATAACTTGTTGGGATAAGCGTACGCAGCTGACGTGGCTGCATTGCTTCATTCCTCCTCTCACTCCGTGTGGTTATACTGAACCAGTCACCACCTAATCTTACCGCCAAATGCTACACTCATGGATAGCCAGTACTACCCCTACCTCGGTTTGGCTCTCGTGTCCCTGCTTGTCGTGCTCGCGAAGAAGCGCCGCGCCGCGGCGCACGGGCATGGAGTACTATACGGCTTCCACCAGAGTACTATATTAATGAGCCTTGTTTAAGGTGTGAGGCCATGTGGATAAATGACATGGCCTGTACATGTCTCCCATCATCTCCCTCCAAAGAGCATCTGTTTGGTGCAATATCATTGGAACATCTGTCCGCACAAATAAGAAATCTCAAAGAGCATCCGTTTGGTGCGATATCATTGGAACATCTGTCCGCACAAATAAGAAATCTTTAGTGAAAGGAGCCTTGGCCTAGTGGTTAAGGCATCCGAGTAACACCTTTAAGGTCCTGGGTTCGACTCCATGTGGGAGCGAATTTTCTAGAATTTAACGGTATTTGTGCTTTCAGCGGTAGGCGATGTGGCCGTCGACAGCGAGGCGTCAGCGGTGACTTCGTCAATCTGGAAGATTTGTCGGCTCAGTCTTCGAAGATGTCGCCTCTGATTAATGTCATCCCCATATCATTCAAATACAACTGCTACCGACTAAGACTTTTAACAGAATTGCTATAGAGTTTCAAGTCACCTACTAACACGTGTACACTAACTTTGTTTTTCCTTTTCAACAACCGGATTTCTGATTCAGAGCTTCTGTTATGTTGAAATGGACATTTGTTTACAACTATTGTCCGTACATCTCCGTCCCTTTCAAGATGGAAGTTTATTACGTTATATGCTCTTCAACGACACCAATAATTTGGCTTCAACGGACGTGTCCCTCTTGTTATATTAACTGGAACAGTTGACATCTTCAAACATCGCCCGCTTGCTGGCTAAACCATAAGAGAGACCTGCTCTAACACAGATTTGTTGTTGAATTCTGTGAATGTCCCCAGATACACGCGGGTGAATACATACAGTCACAAATGGATAGCCACTTTTATCTTTACCTCGGTTTGGCTCTTGTGTTCCTGCTTGTCGTGCTCGCGAAGAAGCGCCGCCACGCGGGGCATGGAGAACTACGGCTTCCACCGGGGCCATGGCAGCTGCCCGTCATCGGCAGCGTGCACCACATGCTCGGCCAGCTCCCGCACCGCGCGATGCGGGACCTCGCAAGGCGCCACGGCCCGGTGATGCTGCTGCGCATCGGCGAGGTGCCCACGGTGGTGGTATCGTCGCGGGAGGCGGCGCGCGAGGTGATGAAGACGCACGACACGGCGTTCGCGTCGCGGCCGCTGAGCCCCACCCTGGACGCGTACAGCAACGGCGGCCGCGACATCATCTGCGCGCCCTACGGCGACCACTGGCGCCAGCTCCGCAAGATCGCCGTCACCGAGCTCCTCAGCGCGCGCCGGGTGCTCTCCTTCCGCTCCATCCGGCGAGGAGGAGGTCGCCGCTATGCTGCGCGACGTCGCCGTGCTCGCCGGCGCCGGCGCCCCCGTACAGATGCGTGCGCGGCTGAGCGCGCTCGTCTCGGACGTGACGGTGCGCGCCGTGTTTGGCAACCGGTGCAGGGAGCGCGACCTGTTCCTGCGGCAGGTCGACAGCATCAACGAGCTCGTCGCCGGCTTCAACCCGGCCGACCTGTGGCCATCGTCCGGGCTCGCCCGATGGCTCAGCAGCGCCGTGCGCCGCGCCGTGGAGTGCCGCAAAACGGCGTTCAGGATCCTGGACGGCATCATCAAGGAGCATCTCGAGAGGCTGGACAACGGCGCCGGCGGAGGAGCGGACGAGGCCGAGGACCTTCTCGACGTGCTTCTCAAGATACAGAGGGAAGGTGTGTTAGAGATAAACAACTAGAGGATCTGGCCGAGGGTGGGATGGCCAGATCATTTGTGGATCGGATCGACCGAGGGGAGTGAGAGAGAGGGGTTACCGTTCGTTGTAGAGGAAGAAGAGGCCATCGCGGTCGTCGTCGATCTCGTCGGCGACGAGGTCGTGGTGCAGAGGCGGCGGCGTCAGTGGCGCTTCCCGTCGCTTCTGCGCAAACCCTAATCGGTGGGTTGTAGGTGGGGAGAGTGGGGCACGGCGAACCTTGGCGTGCGTGCCCCCCGGCCCCCACCTCTATATTTATATGCGCAGCGCGACGGGGGCCCACCAACCTATGGAAAGATTGGGCGCCCCCGATCAGGGCGCGAATCAAGGGATCCGATCGGATCGTTGGACCCGATCGGCTGGAGATCAGCCTAACATTCTCCCCCCTGATCTCATCTATCCTTTGTTCTTGCGCTTATCTTAAGCTGTACTTTAAACAACCATTTCATCACGGATAGGTGCATAAAGCATGCCTCGTCATGATAGAATATACTATCAGATTAACAGCCACAATACACTTTCTCTATTCAGAAATAGTTCTAACTCTGGGCCCTTGCTATCCAGTGATCATAGGCTTTCCCTTAAACCCATGCCGGCTAAGTGTTCTCTGAACACATTGGGTGGCAAGCCTTTTGTGAGCGGATCCGCTAACATCTCCTCTGAAGGTATATGCTCAAGACTAATGTGATCATTCTGGATGTCTTCTTTCACAACATAATACTTAACGTCAATGTGCTTGGAAGCTTCACTTGACCTATTGTTGTGAACATATAACACTGCGGGTTCATTATCGCAGTACATCTTTAGTGGTTTTTCTATGCTGTCTACCACTCTCAATCCGGGTATAAATTTTCGCAACCATTTTGCCTGCCCCGTGGCCTCAAAACATGCTATAAACTCTGCATACATCGTAGATCGACGACGACCGCGATGGCCTCTTCTTCCTCTACAACGAACGGTAACCCCTCTCTCTCACTCCCCTCGGTCGATCCGATCCACAAATGATCTGGCCATCCCACCCTCGGCCAGATCCTCTAGTTGTTTATCTCTAACAAGGTGGGCTTCCCATCCCGCTCGACATGGACGTCATCAAATGTGTTGCATTTGTAAGTATTTTCTTCACGCTTGCTCGTTTTTTATTCTCCTGTTACTTGGCTAGATCTCGTTAGTCTAGTCTCTGATCATGTTTACTAGGTAGCATGCCTTCCCATCTTCATTTCATGGTTCAGAAAGTGTTCTGTGAGTCTGACAACAACAGGTTAGTTAAATAATGGCCACCAGTGCTGCTGTCAGCTGCGATTACTAAAATCTCATTGTTCATAGTCAGGACGAGGATGGTATCCTTTTCCACAACCTTTTATCCTAAGAAGAAAGAAATGTGCGCGTCTGATCTCTTATCAAGAGTGTTAAAAAAAATACTATATATGTTTCCAGATGATATAGGTTACATTTGGACAAGCTCCGGATTAACAATGATTCAGTGGTTATCAAGCTTACAAACAAGGTTTGATTGGTGCATCCTTGCAACACATTCCCATTAATTACTCGTACCCCCCTCGTTAATTTATAATTTTGGAGTTATCACAACGACTGGACAAGCCTTTGACTCATCACATGGGCTACCATTGCACGGCTCATCACATACTTTAGTATTTCGTTAGGACAAGCCTTTGACCAGCAATCGCGCTGATAACATGTTACTTGTTTTTACAGAAATTATATTCATAGTAGTGACATCAATTGTCTTATCATAAAAACAATTTGGAATATAAAAGTAGTAATATGTCAAGTGTTTGTTCTAAGACGCCGGCGGTGGGCCCAGAGGCGTTCCAGGAGACTGGCATGTCCGCTTTTTTTTTTTTTTTTTTTTTGTGTTTGATTAGTAGCGTTGGTGTACCGTCTTTGGCCCGCCATTACAAACTTTTAGTTTTAGCTTCGGAAGCACCTTGATGCTACAGTTATTTTCTGTGTGCCGCTACGGTGGCTTATAGTTGTAGTGTAATGAAATGAATACATTTACTACTTCGGAGACACTAGTAGGGTGGGCTTATGTGGATGTGCATGAGTGTATATATAAAGACGTTTGCGTCGATATTGTGTTGATTCAGTCATTAGACATTCATTAGTATTTAGTGGCTTAAACTTTCACCAACCTTAAACAGGATGGACTTCTGTATCATAATTATCCAGCACCGACATGCATGTCGTCAAGGAATCTGCTGCTAACCATCTTCTTTGCGAAAAAAAAAACGCATTGCGCGCAGGACATGTTCGCCGCCGGCAGCGAGACGTCATCGACGGTGTTGGAGTGGACGATGGCGGAGCTTATTAGGAACCCGAAGGCCATGCAGCGGGCAACAGCCGAGGTTCGCGGTGCCTTCAGCGCACGCGGCAAGGTGACCGAGCAAGCGTTAGGCGAGCTCCGGTGCCTGCACCTCGTCCTCAAGGAGACGCTCCGGCTGCACGCTCCCGTGCCACTGGTGCTCCCGCGGGAGGCCAGGGAGCACTGCCGTGTCCTCGGCTATGACGTGCTGCCGGGCACCACGGTGGTAGTGAACGCCTGGGCGCTGCCACGCTGGGCCGTGACGAGCGGTACTGGCCTGGGGAGCCCGAAGAGTTCCGTCCGGAGCGGTTTGAGGTTGAGGTTGCCGGCGACGTGGACTTCAAGGGCTCCGACTTTGAGTTCCTGCCATTCGGCGCCGGCAGGAGGATGTGCCCGGGAGTAGCGTTCGGGCTCGCCAACGTTGAGCTCCCGCTGGCAAACCTTCTGTTTCACTTCGATTGGGAGGCACCTGGCATGGCCGACCCCGCCGAGCTGGACATGACCGAGGCATTTGGCATGACCGCTCGCCGCAAGTCTGGCCTCCTGGTCCGCCCTATCCTCCGTGTACCGGTGCCTGGTGTCTAGCATCAGTGCTGCGCGGAAATATTGATGGCTTAAATATATCTACGCTTGTGGGATTTATTGTTGGGATAATTTAGTGCCACGTCTTATGTTGCTCAATCACTCTATATGTACTGTATTGTAAAAAGGTTTTAAGACAGGTAATAGAACTAGTAAGGTGTGACACCGCGCATTTGCGTGGCTAGTATCAAATAATGTAATACTCGATGTCTAATTAATTTACTTTTGCCCTATTGTCATCACCAATATTATTATTATTTTCCATTGAATACTTTTGTAACAACAATAATGCATCAAAATTTATAAACTTATATATATAGCTATCTTGGGTTATTTGTTTAATTGTAATAATGCGTAATTTTGGAATATGAAAGTAATAATATGTCAGGTGTTTGTTCTAATAATAACGCCACAACAAATACGCCGGCAGTGGACTCCAGAGGCGTTCCAAGAGACAGATGGCCGGCATTGGCATGTCTGCTTTTTTTTGTGTGTTTCATTAGTAGCAGTGGTCCACCGCCTTTGACCCGCCATTACAAACTTTTAGTTTTCGCTTTCGAAGCGCCCTGATGCTACAATCGTTTTCTGTCTGCCGCTACGGTGGCTTATAGTTGTAGTGTAATGAAATGAAATGAATGCGTTTACTACTTTGGAGCCGTTTATGATGGTAGGGTGTGCGTATGTGCATTCATAGGGTACATGTGCATGTGTGTATAAAGACATTTGCGTCGATATTGTGTTTTGAAGACAGGAAAAAAAAGGGGGGGGGGGGGGGGGGGGGGTAAGATTCAGTCATTAGACATTCACTAGCCCTTCAACCCGTGCACTTGCACGGGCTAGGATGTGTTGTTTAGAACAATATGAATGCTATTGGATGAATATCTTCATAATGGTAACTAAAAGTAGATAATTTATACTTTGATATGAGCGTCTGGGTCAATATGAATGCTATTAGATGATACTAGAAAGATGGCACGGCGTTGCCGTGCCAGTAGCCCGCGTAGTAAGATTATAAAGGTCATAATAAATAGAAGAAAAGATTCAATATGATGTAGCCATAGTGTAGATAATATATCAAGTTACATGTCTATATGATGTTGAACAAATACATACGGCACAATTTGTAGTGTTAGATGTAGAGTGATAACTTTGATTATTTTAATGTGAGATTATGCAAATAAAGTCATAAAAATGCCCGTTGCTTGAAGCCTTGTTCAAAACAGTATTGCATAACGCTGATAGTCTGATTTTCCTGTCAGCACAATCCTGCTAGTACATGTTATCCGATTCAAGTGCTCACTACATTTTGAAAGAAAATCGTAAAATATGCTCATATGCCACACTGAGCAACCAAACTTATATTTGAGCATGCCTAGCAAGTAGTAGTAAAATGTCCATGAATCCTACCAAATTTAATGGGGTTTCTCTTTTACATTCTCTTTTTTCATATAAACTGGCAGGAGCTCTTACTTCAACTATTCCTGGGTTGTCTCTTCCTTTGTCAAAGTTTATTCACTATGCGATTGACTCTAGTTTACCTTTCACAAGGCAAAGCTTTTCCATGAAAGTTTTCGGTTCTCTGTCCCCATTTATCACCTTTGCACTTTGATTTCTCCTACTATGCACATGTATTTTCTTATAGTGATACCAGAGCACTTCTCTCTTCTTTTAGAATGATTCCAAGCGTGACTGGTAAACTAAATGTCAATGTAAGCAAACATGCCAAAATGCTGTAGAGTGTAGTCCTATAAAGGTTTCGAGCCATACCCTCCAAGTATTCCACATTTATAGACATATAAGTGTTGACACCATAAAATAAATCTGACTTCTAATCAAGTGATTAAAATATGGGTAGTTCTGATGCTCACCAGATGATAGAAGACGCGTCCCACCGAGCGTGCCATTAAGTGTGTTGACGCAAAAATTCACCGTATGCCGTCGGAGCCGATTTCTTCATGCGCCGCACACACGTGGCCTGGGAGATCTGCTTAGCTCCTGCGCAGGATCATGCCCTTGGGGGTTCGAGGCGTGCCAGTCAGTTTGATCCCGCAACTGACAAGATACATCATGACATCGTATCGGCCACAGTTAATAGAATCACAATGCTGGGCCGATACAACACGGTATGCTGTGATAATCTATCAGCTAAACACTCTGATAGAACCTTTAAATTAAATCTCGCTAATTAAACCAGCCGTGTCCAACTGCCCATCAGAGGACAAGTCAAACTCTAATGAAATAGATACGGGACTAGGTCAAACCGCACTAAACAATTAAACACGATTAAATTCAACTGGCAAGATTAACTCAAAGATGACTCGAATAGCCAGATCTAAACAGGTTACTGCCCTGATATCGACCGAGCGCCAAAATAGGACAAGTCAAACCATCTTGACAAAGGATTGGACGAGGTCTTAAACAATCCTACTCAGCTGATACTCGGAACAACAACCTAGAACAGATCTACACTACCGGATAACTAGCGGGTACGCTAGCTCTATCAGGACAAGTCAAAACTGCTAGAGCGTAGTGCACTCACCGGACGAATCCACATGTTCTCCTCGCCTAGAACCGGAGCCCCGAGCCGTTGGCGAAGAAAAGACGTAAATCCGTCATGAAAAGGAGGCGATGCACCGAGAGTATTATTGATCGAGAGATATATTACAAGTGCCGTGACCTTTTGTATTTATAGGGCTGCTGGACTTCGCGTACAAGAAAAGACTCTAACATAAAACCGACTTAGATATAGCTAAATAATATAATATTGGCCACCGTGCTAATCATGCTATAGATAATATAAGACTTTCTTTATTAGACGCCTTGTACGGACTTCATCATCAGCACGTCTTCACGTATATGATCTTTCCTTGTATGTGCAGCTGGTCGGTCTCTTCATGCTTCACGTACAAGATTTTGGAATAAAATAATCCAGCCACAATGCTAATTTCCATCTTTGTGACATAATCAAAGTCGAATCCTCCTTTTCTCAGTAACTTTCCTTAAATATTGCATCACGTAGCATAAATCCGTCATTTTTCCTTATTCGGATATTTACTGGAAATACATCCAAATTGCGGTGTCAACAGTAAGTCACACCTTGAATTTACAATAGCTTCCATAACCAGTAAGTGTCAGAATTGAATAGTTTCTCTATCATTACCGTGCAATATACGTTTTCAGTACTTGTTGATGCATTATCATGTCTCATCAGGTTCAATGACAACTAATTTACAAAGATATTTTACGTGCTTAAGATACTCATTATGTTGTACTATATGCCTACATTTTCATTATCCAGCTTAATAATATTATTTCCATGGTCGGCATAATTCATATGATTGGTATTTAGAAATGCTTGAGGGGCACGTAATAGCATCGATCGACCTCGACACTGTCACAAGAACTGCTGATGTGTTCACCATATGTTGGTGCTTCGATTGTTTGACCTGTTATTCTACTGGTGTTACCCGTGTAAGTAGGAAATGATTCTTCTTTTCTTCTGTTTCTACCCATTTCCTCTAAGACTACAAAACATGTTTTTTGTAACACATATATGTAACACAAATGCTTGATTTGTAAAAATGTGTTTCAAATAATTATTCTAGTAACACAAAAATAGTGTTTGAAGTAGTGATACAAAGAAAGCAATGTGTCTAAACATAGCAAGCCTGGAACTCATAGTAACATAAATAATTGTTACTGCTATTTAATACATGTCATAGTAACACTTTTCTTGAGCTATAGTAACATATATTCAAATACTTATAAGTTAAAACCAATTAAAGATAATTTCTTATCAAATATGGCTGTGCAGCCAATAATTATTTAGAATTTTTTATCTGTGTTACTATATTATTATTATAACATATTTTATTAGACATAGTAACACAATCACATGTGTTGTTACAGTATTATTGTAACATATTTTTTCACAAGTAGTAACACATATATGTGTTACACTAGAACTTGTTCTAGTAACACCAGCATCCTCTAGATTGTTTGATAAGTTGAGGAATCAACATAGCATTGAACAAACACTTAGGAAGAATAGAACCTGAATTCAATTTCGAACATATTTGTAGCCTGTCCTGTGCATAGTTGTTTAGGTACATAGATTTACTTTATTTCTGTGTAAGAGTCCTTCTCCGTTACTGAATCAGGTCAGGTAGTAGCTGGCTCGTACTGACTGATATTTTGTGTGACAGGCACTTAAATTTTAGGGATGTGCTGTATGTATTATGTAGGCAGGAGATGTCGGCATCAGCAATTTTGGAACTCAGTCTACGCTACATTGCCCTTGTTGAAAGCCCGACTGAAGCTCAGGAATGATACAACAAGTAGTGGCTTCATTGGATCACTTGGATAGTATTCCAGCATTACGTAATATGGCTCATAGCATTATTCAGTTGTAAATGGCATCACTTAGATAAAAATGTTCCACCATTATTCAAATTAAAATTTCTACCATCACGTGGATACATTCATTTGTATATATTGTTTCAGCAATACACAATGTCTTCTAGCATTATTTTGTTATAAGTGTCATGCATCACTCAGATAATGTACCATCATCATTTGGATTAAAACTTCTACCATCACTCGTATACAAACATTCGGATATATATGTACCAGCATTACACAATATGGCTTCTACCGTTATTCAGTTAAAATGGTATCACTCAGATAATGTTTACCATCATTTGGATTAAGCTTCTACCATCACTCGGAGACAAACACCGCCTTTGGTAGGTGCCTTTGCATCATGTTGATCCGCATTAATTCAGATACTGCTGACTCAAGCTACACCACAGTTCGGACACCCCCTACTCAAGCTATACCTCAATTCAGATGCCCGAGCTGTATATCAGAATCCAATAATATATGGAACTATCAGTGACACACGAGCTCTGTTTACCACAATTTGGATATTGCTCACTCAAGCTATGTCGTATGCCACAATTCGAATACCTGAGCCATATATCAGGATCCAATAATATATAGAATCGATAGCAGCCCCTTAGACCAAAGTGCTTCAATTGTAGCTAGCGGATATGGAAAGAGTTAGCACCTGAGCTATGTTTACCACAATTTGGATACCCGAGCTATATACCAGGATCCAATAATATATGGAACTATCAACTAACAATTCCCAAGCCAAGCCCCACTTATATATATTCGGATAAGCCAAACTACCTGTCACTATGCCCCTAGTCTGGTGGGATCCAATTAAGCATTTGATATAAAATCAACAAAAAAATATTGCGCTATATATCAGGATCCATTGATACATGGAACTATCAATAGCACCTGAGCTATATATGTCCACCACAATTCGGATAAGCCAAACTGCTTGCCACTATGCCCCAAGGGTTGTGGGATCCGATACCACATCGTGCCGAGCGATGGTGGATAATGTTCCACCATCATTCATGATTTTCCCTTCACTAGCAGTTCCCAAGCTCCACTTATAGCTGGAAAATCCCGTCTGTGGGATTCAATTTGAATACTATACCAGATATCACGATCCAAACTATTAGTTTACCACAATTTGGATGCACAATATATTATACTTATTGGTAAAAATGGATCGAATACGGGTGGATAGTGCTTATCCCGTATCCTATCCTATATTTTTAGCTATAATAATCAATAATATACATAACTAAGATCATTTTGACTCTTATTTAAGTTAATCTCGTGATTTTACATCATATTGTTTGGTCACCAGTATGCGGACACCCCGCTTTTCATGCCAAGCGGAAGGGCATGGTTAGATTCGGACGTGGCGTTGTGGCAACTTGGTTTGGTTAGTGGGGATGTTGCCTTGCCCTACCACACTCACGTTAAGAAATGTGAGGCTAAACTGCACTGTGACAAGACAAAGTTGTCAGATTGTCTCTGGGTAGTTAGTTTGTAAAGTTGGCAGAAGAAGTAGTAGGATATCTAGCTGGACCTTCCACATATATAGCCATCATATTTCCTTTGCATTATTTGTTCAACAAACTAGAACTATATTAACATGCTTTTATATATTTTGGATCATCCTGGAGATGGTGGTGTGACCTGTTCCTTCATAATGTAACTGGCCTAATCATCTAGTTGTGGCTTCAAGGAAGTCAGGTACCAAAGATCGATGGAAAATATAAATGAGACAACACGTTTGAACGTTTGCCAAAGGATTATACATCGAAGCCTCAGTTTGCCGTGATGTTTTACACATCGCACTATTTTTTCCCCATGCATTTATTCGATTAAAGACAAACATAGGAGACATATCACACTCATCCTTCAAATGCACGTGACATTTCTCTTGTAAGATAATTCTCAGTCTTCTCTTGTAGCCTAAATTAAGTTACCATCTGCCTCAACTTAAACCGTGGCTCTCTTTCCAATTTCTTGGCACAATCAATCAAATTCAGTAGATCGTTTATGATCACGTTTGATATGCCAAAACTACATAATGTGTCTTTTGTTCTTGCAGATTCAGTAGTGTCTAATATAATGATCGCTTTATGAGATCACTCTGATTCAAGCTTATTACAACCTGTACAGATAAGTTCACCGTCTAAGCTCCCTACCCTAATGTACGCTCGTGGACGTCCAGTGTACGAAGACTCGGTCGACTGACAATGAATTTCACTAAGAAGAATAGAACTGAGGCGACAGTGGACGAAGGTCAATGACTCGTGAATCCTCTGAAAGGTCTGCGAGCCACTTGTCAGTGTCTAGCACGTCCCATCCAATTTAGTCTCCCATTTCTGTACGCCGTACCGACCCGCTGAGAAAACCCCAAGCTTCTTCTACTTTCCCCACTCACTCCAGCTGCCTCTCCAGTTCTCGCACAAGAAAATTTCTGCTGGCTCTTGCACGCCATCCCCCGGATCTCTTCAAAATTCACGTGCCACTTGAGACACCGCCGCCGGAAGGTGAGGTGACAGGACTCCTTTTGTGTTCCATCCCTTTATTTCTACATTGCTCTACTCTAAGAATGGGTAGGTGACAGTTAGACAGGACTCCTTTTGTGTATGCATTGAAATTAACCATGGCCATTGTGATGGCTATTTCAACTTATCAGCTTGAACATTTTACAGATTGTTTTCAAAGGTGATTCGAGATGGTGCCCTATGTTTAGAAATTTAAAGACCTTGTTCCTCGATGAGTATTGGTGTTTGCCTGATGAGTTCAATGCACTAGGTTGTATCCTTGAACACTCGAGCCAGTTCTTGAGAAGCTGACTCTTCAACTCTTTTCTGAGGTACACACATCATAAAGGGGAAATTGATACATCATATGGCTCTTGAGATTAATCTTTGAGAATCTTTTTGTTCACTTCAGGGTCCTCAGCATAACGTGGAAATGAAAGGGGGCTTCTGTCTGATTGGTCCATCAGCTACAACTTCGGAACATCTTGACATCGTGGAGATCAAGTGTGAAGTCGTTGATGAAAGGGTTCTCAAAGTCTTGGAATTCCTGTCGACATTAAACATTTGTAAGCTACCTTGCAATATTCCTCATTATATTCCCCAACATTTCTGACATGTACCGATGTACCATAGCCTGCTTGTGTGAAAAAATATTGCAGCGCAAGTTTGTACAAAAACCCTGAATGCTATGCCGAGGATATAAATCTATAAAGAAGTAAAACCCTCCACATATTGGCATTTTATTGACTGTCACTGAGGTGTTATTTATGCTTAGTCGAATTGTGAACATGCATAGATCCTGAGTATGTTGATTTCTATATAACTTCTGAATGTTTGGCTTATTGACTAGTTAGAAATGGAATCAAATGGCTGAATCAAGTAATGTGAAGCTGAGATGACATGTGGGCTTTGCTTTCTTCTCAATGCAAATGCTAGATTTTCATAGAAATTGTTCTAGCATGTTATGGCAGAAAATTTTCACTACAAGAAAAACAGCACTATAGATATGCTTTATTTGTATGTTAGATTCGTTTATTTCATCTCTATTGGAAAATAGTTGCATTTTCAGAAAGCATGTTGGGGGCGTCTCCGCACGTGCCGTGTCATATGCCCGTAGAGATGCATTTTAAAAGCGTGTCTAACGGATATAACACGATTCATAACTACGCTAGTTACGTATCTATAGACTTATACACGCTTTTGTAGTTACATTGATGTCACGTTCTATTAAGTTAGCAACATTTTAAAGCTTTACTATTTAGAATATTGCACAAAAAACATATTTTGTTCCTCATGCTGATAGGAAGTATTATTCACGCAATTCGCAGGACTTGAACCCATGACCTCTTCATCATTTCTTACAAACTCACTTAACCAACTCATCCATGTGCAACTGTGACTAGAGTAAGATATGTATTTCTTTTAACTCATGCTATCTAAGCGTTTTGACGTCTCTATCATCCTAAATAGCGTTTCAAGAAGTTTCTTTAGATGAGATTACATACGTTTAAAGCGTGGCTAATTTCATATCATTTTGATGTGTTTTCAATATCGTGTCATAAGCGGGTTTACGTGAGATACCAACAGAATGAAAGCGCGTCAAGTATCGTGTAATTTTTCAATGCGTGTCAAAAAGCATCTTTAGAGGGCTACTGACGTCAAAATCATATCAAAAACATGTTTATTTTGCTATTGATGATCAAAGCGTATCTAATAACGTGTTAAATTGATGCGATCTCAATACCGTGGCAAAAAACGTCTTTAGGTGTATTGACGTTTATAAAAACGCATCAATAGAAGCGTGCTTAGAAGGCCTTTTTCTTGTAGTGTTTGTGTCGAACAATTGAGGAATGTTTTGTCCATTGCTAGATTTATCAAACATTGAATCAGACTACACAAGGGAACCACCTGTTCCTTCATTTCTGAATTTCTGTCCAGTAACTCACTAGTACAGAAAGGGCCTAATGTGACACTTCAAATTTTACAGCAGTGGCGGACACACATCGATACGTCACTGCAAGCCCGGCGTCAATTGCTATAGCAGCTAGTTGTGGCGAACATGCTGACATCAGCAGGCACCAAGCATTGTAGCGAGTCAGTAGTGGCGGATGTGGTGATGTCAGCGCAGCCCGTCACTGGAAAAAAGCCTACAGTGACGGACGTGCTGACATCATCTCTAGCGCCACTTGTGTTTGTGCTTGCAGTGGCGGGCTGCTTGCGTCAGCAGTCCGCCACTGCTGTCATCCGGCTCAAACTGAGCCCATTTTAGCCCAAAACGATGCTTCGTATATATACAGCACTTAGGTTTTTTCACTTCATTTCTACACTTCCTCTCTAGCTGCTACCTCTTCCTCTCCCGTACATGCCGCCGCCCTTCTCTTCCCTCCTCCCTTCTCCACTTACTCTCCTGCCAGAACCCCACGGCGGGGCCGCGGGCCAGGGTGGTGACTCGCCCTCCATCTCCTCGACTCGCCGCCCCCCGTCTTCCCTCTCTTCCGAAGGCCGCCGCCGCTCCCTTCCCCATGCGAGCTGCAGATACAGGTGGGCGGGCACGGCGCGGAGGATCCCGGCCGACGGCGCTGCATGGCGGATCTGCCTCCCTCCCTCTCCGCCGCGCCGACGAGGGGGTACGTGGAAGCGGCGCGGCCAGATTTGCGGGCACGCGCCACCACGAGGTGGGGGCTGCGCGGATCTGGCTTGGCGGCGTCCCTGAGCGGCGCCGGCGCTCGGGGTGGCGTGCGTCGAGCCGGCTAGGGTTCCGGCGGTCTCCCTCCCCTTCCCCTCGACGACGGCTCCGCGGCGACTACTCCGGGCGGCGTGGCCTCCTCCACGGTGGATCCCCACAGGCGTCGTGGCGACCACGGCGGGCGTCACGGCGGCTCCTACATGACTGCGTCGGCAAGCTCGATGCTTCCTGCTTCGGTACTCTCCAATCTTTTGCCCTTCCATTTTTCCTTCGATTTTTTTCCCATATTGGTTTGTTGTTGAACTACTCATGCGATGTGGGATTGCGGATTTCTGGTTTTGTTGGATGCATTCAGGTGGATTCAGAGAAGGAGAAAAGCAATCGTGATCTGTAGTGATTTGACATGAAGGCTTGTAGTGATATAATACTTGTGATCTGGTTCTAGTCCAAAGCTTTGTTCATGTTTGCTGCAGCGAATCATTGTAGTTAGGATGTGTTTTACTGTCCTAACCTGGAAGAGATATCCAATATATGTGTTTCTGATTCTGACTTTTGTTATCCTGCAGAAGGAATCCACTTCTGAATGCTGAACGAAACACTCAAGCAACAAGGAAGTAAAAGGTAAAATTCTGAAACTTTGACTAATTAGCGTTTCTGTATGATAACAGTATTTTTTCTTGCAAACAAATTATTATGATTGTTTGGATAACCTGACAGTATGTTTTACCTGCTTGTACAATTCCTTTCTGACCCACTTTTCATTGTTTGAGCTCTAGACTGATTTACCTTTTTTGAATTCTAGAACTTTGAGCTAAAGGACAGCATATATATAGTGCGAAATCAATTTCTATCCTATTTGCAATGACACCAGTTTGAGCTGAATTCGTAATGGAAGGCAAAACTTGAGCACTTATGGTTCGCTTTTCAGCATTACTTAGCGTTGTTACTTGCAGAAGTATGGTCGAGGTTGACTGCTTTTTGCATAGCATAGCATGTTGTTCTGTCGTTTTGGATAAAACCAGCTAATGCATTGGATGTTGACTGCCGAGCCTTTTCCAATTATAATCAGAGATAGAAGCTGTTGCTTGCTTACCAGGTGTTCTTAAGCATGTAGAGTCTTCTGATTGTATCATGCATCACTATGCTGAAAACAGACTGTATTATTCAGTTTGCAGATAACCATTTATCTTTGGATTCTGACATCTTAAGCATGTAGAGTCTTCTGATTGTATCATGCATCACTATGCTGAAAACAGACTGTATTATTCAGTTTGCAGATAACCATTTATCGAAGGAAAAATGGAAGCGCAAAAGACTGGAGAGTACCGAAGCAGGAAGCATCGAGCTTGCCGATGCAGTCATGTAGGAGCCGCCGTGATGCCCGCCGTGGTCGCCGCGACGCCTGTGGGGATCCACCGTGGAGGAGGCCGTGATGCCCGGAGTAGTCGCCGAGGAGCCGTCGTCGAGGGGAAGGGGAGGGAGACCGCCGGAACCCTAGCCGGCTCGACGCACGCCACCCCGAGCGCCGGCGCCGCTTAGGGACGCCGCCAAGCCAGATCCGCGCAGCCCCCACCTCGTGGTGGCGCGTGCCCGCAGATCTGGCCGCGCCGCTCCCACCCCCTCGTCGGCGCGGCGGAGAGGGAGGGAGGCAGATCCGCCGCGCCGCGCCGCGCCGCGCCGCCGGCCGGGATCCTCCGCGCCGTGCCCGCCCGCCTGTATCTGCAGCTCGCATGGGGAAGGAAGCGGCGGCGGCCTTCGGAAGAGAGGGAA
This sequence comes from Eragrostis nindensis, assembly GCA_012490785.1. Classification (NCBI taxonomy): domain Eukaryota; kingdom Viridiplantae; phylum Streptophyta; class Magnoliopsida; order Poales; family Poaceae; genus Eragrostis; species Eragrostis nindensis. The sequence goes on from JAAXCT010000023.1 coordinate 1,880,903, forward strand.
GACGGGGGGCGGCGAGTCGAGGAGATGGAGGGCGAGGCACCACCCTGGCCCGCGGCCGCGGCGTGGGGTTCCTGGCCGGAGAGGAAGTGGAGAAGGGAGGAGGGAAGAGAAGGGCGGCGGCGTGTACGGGAGAGGAAGAGGTAGCAGCTAGAGAGGAAGTGCAGAAATGAAGTGAAAAAACCCAAGTCCTGTTTATATACGAAGCATTGTTTTGGGCTAAAATGGGCTCAGTTTGAGCCGGATGACAGCAGTGGCGGACTGCTGACGCAAGCAGCCCACCACTGCAACCACAAACACAAGTGGCGCTAGAGATGATGTCAGCACGTCCGTCACTGTAGGCTTTTTTCCAGTGACAGGCTGCGCTGACATCACCACATCCGCCACTACTGACTCGCTACAGTGCTTGGTGCCCGCTGACATCAGCATGTTCGCCACAACTAGCTGCTACAGTAATTGACGCCGGGCTTGCAGTGACGTATCGATGTGTGTCTGCCACTACTGTAAAATTTGAAGTGTCATCTTAGGCCCTTTTTATACTAGTGTGGTATGCGTGCCAATTCTACACTTCCAGCTACACGAGTGTGTAAAATTGACCTGCCATGTGTGTTCATTAATCTATCATTGCTAAAAGGACATCAGGTAGCAAAGATGAAAATGAGAAAGAGAACGCATTTCAACAGAAGCGTTTCTAATGTCTCAAAAAGGACTATCCATCAAATCCTAGTTGAATTTGTTGTGCAAGTCAATTTGTTTCTCAAATGTATCCACAAGTTAGGGACCAAAGTTAGTTTTAAGAGCTTTTTTGGCCATGGCGAATTATGAGCAAAGGAATCCTGGAGGAGTACAAACACAAATTTTAAAATTCTAAAACCAAACTTTATATTGGGCATGCCTGTACTTTCAGGTTCAGTTTAGCTGCATATGCACTTTCTATAGCATATATATGTTTATTGCGCTCCTTAATACATAAATGGCATTATTTCACTTCCAGATTGTAGCAGAAAGCTTATACGCCATACTTACACGTTTGTATTTTAGATTAATTTTGATACAAAAATAACCTAGCAAAACACCATTATCATGCATTACCCTGAAGCTACTCAAGTGATCCTATGAAACTAGAATATGAAGATAATGCTGCAAACACGAGTAAGTAATAAGGCATTATTAGGCCCTAGTAAACAATATCAATGGTTGGTAGGTTGGTGGGCATGGAAATGTCGCACCTACCTACCAGCTCTACAACTACAAGTCAAAAAGTCCAAGTGAGATGGTCATGTGTTTGGTTTGACAATGGGATTGATACATCCCTTTTTTAAGATAGGACGGTCCCAGAGGCTAGATATATGTTTAGTTGAAGGTATTTTTAAAACAAGCAATGCACGTATTTATTAAAAAAGATAGCAGAGTTTAAAAGAACATCACAACACAACACAAACACCATGTTGTGATGCCTAGTTAAAAATTTTAGGTGCTAAGAATTCCCGAAAACAATTTAATTAGATTGAAAAGTGAAGCGAGACATAACATTGGAAGTTTTACAAATTGTGACGCGGAATCCAATCAATCATTTTCGGCCTCACGTGCTACCGGTCCGTCCAGTTTCCGCACGCCACTGATCATCACTTCAGAAGAGAGAACCCCTCCACGTACGCTTCACCTGCTTTCCCCACTACTCCTCTGCTTTTTCACTCCACCCAGATCCCTTGCGGTCTTCTCACGCCCTTCTTCTCCAGCTCCAATCCCTTGCTGTCTTGCTCCGAATTGGGGAGCGTCCTTGCACAGGCGAGCGAGATTAGGACGGGATCGCCGGCGAGGGATGCCGATGGCCCGGGGAAGAAACGGGCCGCCGGTGCCACCGCCGGCAGGCGGACGGATAGACGCCCTGCCCGACGGCGTCCTCGAGCACATCCTCGGCTTCCTACGGGCGGACGAGGCCGTGCGGACGTGCGTGCTCGCCCGGCGCTGGCGCCACCTCTGGAAGTCCGCCATCAGCCTGCGCATCCGGCCCGTCAAGAATCTCCGGGAGTTCGTGTACCACCTGCTGCTGCTCCGCCGCGGCTCGCCTCTCGAGGTGTGCGACTTGTACCTCCCCGGCTTCGACGACGAGGACGACGTGCCCCGCGTGAACCTCTGGTTCCGCTACGCCGTCGCGTGCAACGCCTGGCTGCTCACGCTGCACGCGCTGCCATCAGGCCGCCGCCTTCTCAAGCTCCACGACTTGCCTCTCGACTCCCACCACTTGAGGATTCTTGATCTCCAATTTGTGCGGGTGCGCAGCAGCTTCCTCAACTTCTCCGGATGTCCGGCCTTGGAATATCTGTATTTTGAGTTCTCAGAGCTCTCACTGTCGTCGGAGATGACGATCTCGTCGGAGTCCCTGGAACACCTCAGCATGGTTGATTCCAAGTTATCCGCTGACGGATCCGAGGAGCGCTCCCGGATTCGAATCTGTACCCCGAACCTGTCATCACTGCGTCTGCGGCGCCTCCAGGGGAAGACTCCCATGCTTGTTGGCGACATGCCGTCCTTGGTAGAGGTATCCGTGGACATAGACGGGAGCTGTGATGACAGCTGCAGGAAGCTGTTGGATCCAAACTTGGATTGCAATTGCGAGTCCTGTGGCTGGTCTAGCAACTCAGGCCATGGCGAGCTTGGCTGTGTGCTTTTGATGGGTTTATCTGCAGCAGAGTGTTTGGAGCTGACTTCTGAGCGTTCAATGGTATAACTGTATAAGTCACCCCCGTATTTTAGCCAGATTATTTATACATTTGTTGCTGGATGTATATAGATGCATGTTAGTTTGGCTGATTTTTTCCGTTATGCGTGCAATGCTAACAACTTAAAATATATAAGTTCAGAATGTCTCATGTTTTTTTCGGCTTGCATCTTGTCCAGTTTATCTTCAAAAGGGATTTGAGATGGTACACTATGTTTAGCGAGTTAAGGACTCTGGTTCTCAATGAATATTGGTGCGTCTCTAACGACATTGGTGCGCTAGCTTGTATTCTTGAGCGTTCACCAGTTCTAGAGAAGCTCACTCTCCAACTCTTTTCTGAGGTACATAAATACTGTAAATTGGCAATCCATCAGGATTTCAGCATCAATTATGATTCATCTTAGAAAAATGCCTCCTTTTGCACTTGTTCACTACTTACTGGGATACAGGCCTAAAATTGAAATGAAAGGAAGCTTCAGTTCGATGGAGCGATCATTTGCAATTTCAGAACACCTTGAGGAAGTCAAAATCAAGTGTGATGTGGTCGATGAGAGGATTCTCGAAGTTCTGAAGTTCTTGTGCAAGTTTAACATACGTAAGCAAATTTGCTACTCTACTTGTGTTTCTCTGTTTCTGACATGTGCTAGCTGTAATAATCTTCATTTGGGAGAAATAAAGGTTCACTAGAATATCTGTTAATGCCGTATTGTATCTGGGTTACAACCAAATCATGAAGAATTTAAAACCTAGTTCATCGACACTTTTTAGCATATCACATCCATAACTGGAGTTACTTAATTTTGATTGCTTTGCATCAATAGTAAAGACTATGATTGCCTTCTAGTTAGAATGGATTCAAATGACTGAATTGATTTGCTCTGGCTGTATATGTGACTTCTGATTAGTTCTAAGAAGTATCTAAAATATGTCTACATTTAACTATTCAACATAATAACACATTATGGTATACATGCCCTGTTACCTGACTTAGCCTTCATACAGTTCACTACATAAGCTTTTTGCTGCGTTCGAGTGTGTATATAACCATTTCAGCTATCATCATTTAGATATGTATTACAAACATCATCTTTGTAAGTTTGCACCGCAGCTTCATTTGATACTGAACAAATCATCTCTTTGGTTTGTTTCGGTCCAATTAACCATGGAAGCATGCACTGGAATTTTAAATTTCTGTCATATAACTATTCGTCTATGGAACAACAGACTTTTATTCCATTATAACATTTATTTTATACTTCCATATAACTGGAATTAATACTTGTATGGAACAACACTCTTTATCTGGTATGCCATTCATTTTCAGGTTTTAGTTTTTGAAGGAGAGAAATGTTTGCTCTCTGGCTATCATTGCTGAAAAAAGCAAAGCAAGTTGCAACAAGGTTGGCGTCTTTCATTACTTTTGCCAGGGCTGAACTTCCAGCCACCGAAATTTATGGAACTGGCAGCTGCAAAAGGCTTCAGAACTTCAGATGCAGAGCGTCATGTTAGTTCCTTTACACTACTAATTCGTGTGGAGCTGTTCCATAATTTTTAACGTGCGTTTACCATACTTGGAGCTATTCTTGAGATGGTAACATGATATATTCTCTCATAACGTATAATTCTTTCAGTGGATCAGTTAGTGGTCAGAATTACCGTGTACCAAGATTCGAGTGCAAAATTCAGACAGTTTGCATTGGATGTTTGGAAAATTTCACCATTGAACTCATGGTGATTTTACAGTTTGCATTGGACGTTTTGAAAATTTTACCTGCTGGAACTCATGGTGCAGAAATCACTGCTGGACGTTTGGTAGTAAATGGCAATCCAGAGCCTGTTCGTTTCCTCCCCTCTAAATTTTAGACCCGTCACATCAAAAAGAATCTTCACATTTAAAAAAATTTGATTAGTTTAATGACAAAACCTATGTCACGACCCTCCCTCTAAATCACGAGACGGATCTAATGAGCCTAATTAATCTATATTTTGCTACAGTGATGCTACAGTAACTATCTTCTAATCGCCACATAATTACCCTCGTTAGATTCGTCTCGTGAATTAGATGGGGGGTTCTGAAGTTAGTTTTATAATTTGACTTTGTTTAGTACATATAAATGGTAAGATTCTTTTTGATGTGACCCCTCTAAAATTTAGACCCCTGGAAACGAACAGGCCCCCAGTCAGTTTTTGCTTGGGTTCGTTCCAGCAGGCATGGTGAATATTGCGCCTAGGAATGTTCGTCCTGTTGAAAGTTGAAACTGTCCCGACGAACCCACTTGTCGGTGTCCTGCAGTTAAAAGTAGAAATCCCATATTTTTTCACATTATCCGGGTAAGAACGAACCTCCTGTTCGTCGTCTTTCCCCAGCGCCGAGCCATGAATGCCCGAACCCGAATGGCCGAATCCAGCTGATACCCGATCGACATCCTCACGAGCTCTAGCTTTTCCTGGCTCTTTCGTGCCGCATCCAACTGCTGCTTTTCCATCTCCAGTTATTCCCTCGGCCAGAACTGATTCCTACTGTCTAGATCTGCGCCGCCATCCTTGCCACCAGACCACAAGCTTGCGCCACCGACGCCGAAGTGGTCGCCCGGCCAGAACACGAGCCTTTTCCCACCACCGATTCAATCTGCACCCTCGTGCCTTCTGAATTCTTATCGTTTCTTGTTTGCATCGTCGACGCCCTAAGCCTGTTTGACAGAATGCTCCCTTGGGAAAATGGCAAGAAAGCACCCGTGGCAACAGGCTGCGACGGTATTGACGCGTTGCCCGACGGCGTCCTTGAGCACATCCTTGGTTTTCTACCAGCGCAGGAGGCCGTGCGGACATGCGTGCTTGCTCGGCGCTGGAGCCACCTATGGAAGTCGGCCACAGCTCTGCACATCATGTGTGTCGGCCGTTGTGGGGAGGAACCGGCGTTCTTGATGGAGCACCAGAAATTCGTTGACAGTCTGTTGCGTGTCCGTGGACTCATACCTCTCGAAAGGTGTGAGTTCAGGATTGGAAGCTTATACCAGGACGACGACATAATCCGCCTGGTTCACTGGATCCAGCATGTTGTACGGTGCCAAGTTCAGATACTCAGGGTAGATTATATTGACCATGATAGCTTGGAGCTGAATGAACTATCTCTCGTGTCCAGTCACTTGACGAGGCTAGAGGTCATTGGTATATCGTTGAACAACGATTTCTGTGACTTATCATGTTGCCCATCACTGGAATATCTAGAGTTTGGCTATTGTGATTTTTGGTGTACCACGAACATCTCATCAGTGTCCCTGAAGTACCTGAGCATCACAAATTGTGGTTATAGCAAAGGATTCCACACTCTTATTTATACACCTCGCCTAGTTTCACTTAGGATAGATGACCATTGGTGCAGAACTCCGTGTTTCGAGATTATACCATCATTGCATGATGCATTTGTCAGAGTCACTGGTGAGTGTGTCGACTGTTGCATGGATGATGATTCTGGGTACTGTCCTGTTGAAAATTGTTTCTTCTGCGATTCGATTGAACATGACAGCAGCAACTGCCTTAATCTGGATGGTTTGTCAGAATCTGAGAATTTGGCATGGATAGTTGAGTCCAAAATGGTAGGCATACACTTCTTCGACTTATTTAGGTTATGCTATTGTTCCTGTTTCGGCATCTAAGTTCAATTCTGGACACTCATATCAAGTCGCTCATCAGTTCTGTATTTTAATTATCATTTCAAAATGATTGTTTCGCTGATTCTTTTCATCTATTCTATTTGTCCAGTTTATTTTGAAAAGGGATTTGAAGAAGTGGCCTACATTTAGCAAGCTAAAAACACTGTTACTCAACGAGCAATGGTGTGTGGCTCCTGACTTTCATGCACTAACTTCCATTCTCAAGCACTCACCAGTTCTACAGAAGCTTATACTTCAACTTTTTTGCAAGGTATATAGTTTCTAAATAGACAGTTGCTGCCTTGTTGGAGTAAATTTAAATTACAGTTAAAAAGATTATAACTCTACATTAAAGCTAGAAGTAATTAAATGTATATTGTTGTTCACTTGTTGTGAAATGATTTTGTTGCAGGGACACAAACATAAATTTGGAATGAAAGGAGTCCGAAATTCAATGGACATATCTGCTGCAATATCAGAACACCTGATGATAGTTGAAGTCAAGAGTGGTGTGATTGATGAGTCCATCCTCAAGGTCTTGAAATTCCTAAGCACTCTGAACTTTCGTAAGTGAATTATCAGCAATACTCTCCATGCTTTCCATGTTTCTGCAGTTTGCCTTTATATGCAATGAAGAAAAATGTAATGAAATAGTCATAGATTCATTAAGAAAAAGGGTCTTTAGTGTTGGAGTAGTTACATATATGCAGAAAATCCTAAATGCAATCATATGTAGGATAACGTGTTCCACTGTTCCATGTCTATATACTATAAATAAGTGTATGTATGTCTGCCAAAAATGCATCTTGTTGCTTCCCTTCCTTATGTCAGGCTGTTTTCTTCTTCATTGGTGATAAAGTGTTGAAAGTATTTGTACCTGACCATGTGGTAGCAATTTTCTACAGCCATATGGCTGTAGTATTGAATGTTCCACCAAATATTGTTTTTTGGTCTTTCTAACTGTCAAGCACTTATTTTGAGGGTGCAAACACTGAAGCACGTTATACTGTCATTTCTATTTTCATTTTCTTTTGGTTTCATATATTCATAGTATTGGGCATTGTATCCATGTTAGGTGTAAGATTTCTATGCTAGGGTACATTTGATTATCTTAGTGAGACACTTAGCCTCATACTTTTGGCTAGTTGTGTCATCCATAGTGGAAATGATCATCAGGTGACAGTGTTGTGGACTGGCTACACTTACCAGTCAAGTGACTTGGCAATTAGAATGGCTCAACGTCAACAGCTTCAGTGGCATCAGGAAAGATTTAGGGAATGTTAGTTTCTGGAATTAACATAATTATTGATTGCTATTGATTTACTTGGTTTCATCGTTGTTAGTTAGTACTAGGAGCCGGCACTATATGATGAACCATGCCAGTTGGAATGAAATTCAAGCAATATTAGATCCTAAATACTACTCAGAGACTCTTCAGAGAGCGAATCAGTAGATCTTATTGCTGCTCGCTGTCCTCAATTCCTAGGCACACTGTTAGAAAATAATCGAATAATTAATCACCTTATTCAACTCAACACCATTTCAATAGAAAAATTATTCGACTTTGGGGCAATTAAGTCGTGGTGCAATTTGGTTAGGTGAAGCTTTCCGATTAATAGTTTATCTGTATCATGTCAACTTTCTTTAGATCTTATTATGGTTTCTGCAGGTTTCAGTTAGATGAAGTGGAGAGGAGGATTAGAAGTTGGGGATGGTGATGCTTTGTTTCATCCATTCATATGGTAGTTCGCAATGGAAGGATAGTATTATTAAGGGCTTGTTTGGCCCCTAATAATAGCTTATACAGAAACATCTCTGGATTATCTGGTATACAATGGCTTATCTGGCTTGTCCACTCAAACCGTTTGGCACCTCTCTTGCACATTCATGGCACCTCTCTTGTTTTATTGGTGCAAACTGTGTTAACTTAATTGTATAGTTATTATCGAAAATACAGTGCTTGCTGGCAAACAAAACATGTATGTTTTTCAAGTATGTTATGTTGGACACGGGCTCATTAACTTTCTAACTCATAGTAGTATTTGGGAAGTTCGTTTTAAAAAAATGTATTTGGGAAGTTCGAACCTGCTAGTCACAAGGGAACTGCTGAATTACGTCTGCTCCAGATATCTTCCTGAACTTTTCTGTTTTGGAAACATTAAACAGAACCTTTTGAGTCGAGTTTGACTCTATAAAATATAAAATACAATTTCTGTAACTGAAATATCATCATTAGATCGTATATATGGATGTCCCAAAATCATCGGATTTAACTATTTCTTTATTAGCAAAAATCTTAAATGTGATTCTTTTCAAATTAAAAGCCATGAAAGGAATAAATAGTCAAATTAAAAGCGCCAGTACTTTTGTTGTTCTAATTTTTTCCTTTTTTGTAGGGCTGATTTTTTCCTGGTTGTTTTAATAAAGAAGAAAATGTTTATATATAGACACATCCACATGCAACACAGATTAACTCGATGCAAGATAGTGTAGTAAAATTGTCTTGCCAAACACTCATGTAATTTCTCACATCCTCACTTAGAACATGTTGAATGGTCACAGTAGTTGAGTGCACGCCGGCAGTCACAGTTGTTAAATCCGCGAAGCCGGGCACCCTGGCTCCACACACAGCGGCACTTGCGTCTAGTGCTTGTCGAAGCAGTGGTAATGGATGTTGCACTAGTTGTCTGGCACATATAGGCTTTGATGAACTTTGGGTTTAGAAAATGTTGTCTTTTTTTTTTTTTGCGAAGATAGAAAATGTTGTCATGGACAGAAAACAACCAGGGCATCACGGCCATGGGCCACCGTAAGCTACCAGTGAGCCAACGTCGGGTAGAAATGGCAGGGTCTTTTCAAAAAAAAAAAAAGAAATGGCATGTGGCTGACCTGGCTGTGGGAAAAGCTTGTCTGTCAGGGAGAGATTAGATTGCACAGAGTTTGGAATCTACAAGGCGAGGTTGGAATGTTGAGAGCTTTGAAAAAAAATCAATTTTATTATTCTGATATACTGAAAGGCATTGTGTAAAACATATTTGAATATGTATTTGAGGATAATCATAAACCTTTGTGTAATACTCCCTCCGTTCTTAAATTGTTGTCGTCGTTGACTTTTTTAAGTTACGTATGACCATTTGTACTAAATTTTCTTTAAAATTTATCAAATATTTTTTATGATTTATTTTTTACTAAAAATTCGAAACAAAAATTACAAGTTTGAGAAAGGGAAAAAGCTTAACAAACTTTTACAGTGTGAACAGAACAGGCGAGCGTCAACTTATACTGTGGGTCCTAAAAGTCGGTGGCCGATCAAAATTCCCCACCCCACCCGATGTTCACCTGGGCCGGGCGCAGTCACCGATTGAGGTCCACCACTCCACCATGCCCCCTGGTCGCCTTCATCTCCTTCCTCTGCCCGCTGCTCCACGATCCCACCCCTGTTTCCCCGACTCCTCGACCCAGATCCTCGCCTCCGTCGTTCACGTACTTATGGGGCTGCCGGCGGTCTGGTGAGATCTCCATCTTCCCCCCTTCCTTTTGCCCGCTCGCCCTCGACCATTTCTTTTCCTGTCCACCTGCTAGCCGAACTGGTACCGAGCCTACCGTCGTCGGCATCCAGTTTTTTGTTGAGGCAACCTGCGAAGCCACCGACGGGCTGGTGGTGGTGCCCGCCCGCCGCGAGCACGACCGCCTTCTTTTCCAGTCGCCGGCGCGCCTTTGACTCGGCGCCCGTCACCTGTTCGACGGAATGCCTCCGAGGAGAAAGGGCAACGAAGCGGTGGCTCTGCCAGGCGCCGGCGCCGGCCACATAGACGCCCTCCCGGACGGCGTCCTGCACCACATCCTTGGCTTCGTGGACGCGCGGGAGGCTGTGAGAACGTGCATTCTCGCACGGCGCTGGCGCGACCTTTGGAAGTCTGCCACGGCCCTGCGTCTGCGTGTGATGAGTACCAACCTGTCGGGCCTTCCAAATTTCATGGAACATCTTCTGCTTCTCCGTGGATGCTCCCCGTTTGACACATTCTACCTCAGCTTCCTCAATTTTGAGGACGATGATGTCCCGCACGTGAACCTCTGGGTCCGGCATGCGCTTCTGTGCAAAGTTCGGGACCTCTCGTTCCTTGCCTTCTGTCGAAGCTTTCGACTAGATGACCTACCTCTCGTCTCACAGCACTTAAGGAGCCTAACACTCTTTCTCCATAATATTGAAGAACAGTTTATGTGACTTCTCCAGTTGTCCGTCACTGGAACATGTAAATATTTGGGATGCAACATGCCTTGTGCCAAGAAGATCTCATTCAAATCTGTGAAATGCCTGACCATAAGGGGTTGCACTTTTGGCCATTACCAAGGGTTCCGCACTCATATATATGCCCCGAATCTTGTTTCACTGACGCTAGATGATGTGGGATTCCTGGATGATCAAGAGCTGTGCAGGACTCCTGTTCTTGACAGCATGCCAAAACTACAGGAGGCATCTGTGAGACTCACTCAGAAGAATGCAGACTGTTGCAGTCATGCTGATGAGTCTGGGAACTGTGGTCACGTGAATTGTGACTCGTGTTATGGTATTGAACATGACAATAACTGCCTACTTTTGGAAGGATTATCTGAAGCCGAGAATTTGAGATTTATAGCAGAATCGAAAACGTTATGCTTACAGTAACACCTTTGTCATGTCCTGTTTTTTCTGTTGTAGTGTATAGTACATTTCTGAAAAATCATAAAGGCACTTACGTAGACTTTTTTGCATGCGAGCGGGACCAACTAGTTTTCATTTCTTAATCATATTCAATCAAAATCAGTATTAACCGATCTTTTTTCCTGTTTGTATCTTGTCTAGTTTGTTTTCAAAAGGGATTTGAAGCAGTGCCCTACGTTTAGCAAGTTAAAGACTTTGTTTCTCAATGATTACTGGTGTGTGGCGCCTGGCTTTCTTGCATTAAGTTGCATTCTAAAACACACGCCGATTCTGGAAAACCTTGGACTGCAGCTTTTTGCTGAGGTATATATTTCTAATTCACAGCTGCTGCCTTGCTAAGTAAATTCCAGATTATTGATCAATGTTAATGAATACTGTTGTTGACTACAGGGACCAAAACATAAATTGAGAATCAAAGGAAGTCGCAATCCAATGGAGTTGTCAGATGCAACAAAGCATCTAAAGACTTTGAAGACGGTTGAAATAAAGTGTGATGTGATTGATGAGAGAATCATCAAAGTCGTGAAGTTCCTGAGCATGTTTGACATACGTAAGATAACTAGCAGCACTCTTCATGGCTTATACGTTTCAGCAGGTTGCCCTCATGCAGAAAAGAAAGGAAGTAATGAAGAAAATTTTATGATAGTTGATATTAGAGATAAACTAATGTTTGCGACAGCGAATGATAGTTTGCTTCCTTTTTTTAATATGCTAACAATTTGATTGTTCTATATGTTAGTTGTTGTACTTCTATTACCACTGCACTTGTATTCCTGTAGCTGTCTAAGTTCTCACTTCCGGCCTTCAAAGCCGCAATTATCATTGCTTGCCCGACTACCTTTCCTTTTCCTTTGTTTAGATACAACATTGGTTTTGTATGAGTAGTTAAGTTACACATGTATAGGAAATTGTAAGCTCATTGGTTCTTTATCTATGTAAGAAACAGGAAGTAGTTTATTTGGAAAGCAGTGTGTTATGTATCACAGTTTATGAGTAATTGGAAGAACAGAGACTCACTAGCTTTGCACAGTTAGAGGCCCATATATTCGTATACGTTCTGTAGTTACTATTCTTACATAATTGGCTCTTGAATTGTCTAAACGTTCATTTATAACATGTGTGTAACTGGTGCACTCTGTCTGCATGAATTCAGTCATATTCCTTCATATTGTAGTTTCCATTATCGTCACTTACTTAGCTGTGGTACACCATGTTAAATTAGACCTTTGATTTATTTTATTCTTGTCAGGTATATATTGCGAGATGCAAATAGCTAAATCTCTCAGCTTCCATTTTTGTGTTGTCTGCTTGTATTATGTATTAGGGTTCATTTGGTTCTTCTAATGAGCTGGATTGTCTGTTAGTTGATACTAGTGTAACTTTGTATTGGATAAGGTCAGGTGGCAGTAATGCCAGAAACTAGTCATCTTATTTAAGTTAAACTTAGTCTATTCTAGTTTAACTACGTCTATTCCGATGTAACATTTGCCCAAAGTTTGTATAACTGTATCATGCTACTATCTGGTAGTGAATATTATGCCCTGAATTCCATTTTGTCTCCCCAAAAGATTGTTCCCAAGCGATGTTGGTGCCTTTTTCTTGTACATGTTTATCAATTGACACAAGGACCTGAATTTGCTTTTCTTGTACAGGTTTCCATCTAGATGAAGTGGAGATTTTAGAGGAGTAGAATTTGGAGCCTCAAGGATGCTGTATTTTCACTCGTTTGTCGCAAAGGAAGAACTTAGTATCTGTACTCTGTAGTTGCTGTGTTGATCAGTCTTTGCAGCTTTCTTGGCTTAGTATGGTGAGACTCTTCCATTCCTGTTTAGTGTGTCGCTGGAGCATACATAACTGAGTACTACCGTTTTGGAGGCTTAATGTTCAGTACGCAAGTAGTCCCCTACTAGTAAAGACTAAAAATGAATTCTTGAACTGTGTGGACTCCTGATCATATCTTGCTGAATTTTGCTATTCCGAAAGCATCTTCAAAATTGGTCTTTTAATGGGTGAAGTGAAGTTGATAAAATTTTCCTCGAACAATCATTTTTAATCGGTCTTTTAAGCTTGTCAAGAGCCTGATACCGACGACCTGCTTTGCTGGCACTTCACCAGGCTGGAAGATCGCCGGCTGTAGCGTTGAAGAGCTGTACGTCACTGCAACATCTTGAGCTTTCTCGTGTGGCTCTTTCAAGAAACTCCAAAATATCACATGTTGCGCTTTCACGAAAGGTTTAGCACACTGCTATCCATGTCAGATGTCCCGAGTCTTGTTTTTTTGCTAAGGCTGGATGAGTGGATGCCCATTTGTCCAAGGCTCCTGCTCTTGATTACAGCAGGCATTCGTTAGTCATCCACAAGGCATACAACACTCAGGACGACTGTGACTGTAGCTTCAAAGGATTGCTACGAATCGTAGATGACAACAAGGTCCAAATCAATTTTGTCAAAACAGGGGAAATTTGCTCATGCCAAAACAGGAGCAATTTTGCAAAAGGTTTTTATTGCCAGCGGATTTAACAGAGACAGATCACTGTTTCAAATCCAAAAGATATGTTCAATTTTGCAATTGCAAAGTCTGAAAAAGAGATTCATTTTCAGAATTAGATAAAATAAGTATGGTTTTGTAAATGCCCACTATTTGATTGGTAGCCTGATCGAGGTGTCCGAAATTCCGAATAGGATACCGGAAGCATGCACCGATGTGTTGACAGAGTGATTAGTACGAGCCCGAACCAGCTGCCGCTTTCAGAATCGGAACGCTACTCGATCGGTGCCGGGCTTCCCTGTGTATAAAAAGGAAGCCAGGCCCCCCCGTTGTGGAGCACGCTGTTGCAAGCATGGAAGCCACCGCCGCCGAGCGTGCCCTCGCCACCGCGGTCGCCAGCCGAGTCGCCGCCATCTACGACAAGATCAAGGAACACCGCGACGCCGGGAAACCCATGAGCGCCAGGCACGCTGCCGTCATCTCCGCCATGATCGACGACATCGCCGCAGCCCATGACGCCGAGGAGACTCCCAAGACCAGCGGCAGGAGGAAGGCGCGCAAGGGCGCTGCCCGCTGGAACGAGGAGCTGTCCAGGCTCGACGAGGCCAAGCCCGGCGTCGTCGTCAAGTCCGTCCATGGCCGCGACGCCGGCGACATCCTGCGCGAGGCCTGCTTCATGGCGGCCTGCCAAGGCCACACCTCGATCATCGGCTACCGCGGCGTCACGCGCACGCCAGGAATAGAAGATGACGGCGACGACGAGTACTACCTCGTCGCCGCCGACAGCGCCGGCGGGCTGAGGAGCCTCGCCGACGTGCTCCGCGACCACGGCCGACCGTTTCCGGAGGCCGACGTGCGCCGCATCATGCGCCAGCTGCTGGGCGGCGCCGAGGCCATGGCCGAGCGCGGCGTCGTGCACCGCGACATCAACCCCGGGAACGTCGTCTATGGCGGCGGCCGCACCTTCAAGATCACCGGCTTCGGCGCGGCGAAGCACGCGGCGGAGAAGGACCCGCCCAATCCGTTCGCGGGGACGAACGGGTACACGGCGCCGGAGGTGTTGCTGGAGAACGCGGGCCACGGCGCGCCGGTGGACGCGTGGTCGCTCGGCTGCGTTATGCTCGAGCTCCTCACCGGCAAGCTTCCGTTCGCGGGGGAGGACGACGACAAGGCCGACCAGCTCAGCAAGATCTTCGACGTGCTCGGCCTTCCGGGGAGGAAGGCGTGGCAGGGCTTGAGGCCCCGGGTCCCCGCCAGCGAGGTTCAACTGAGGCAAACACGGAAGCATCAGATCGTCGGGCAATGCAACACGCTGCGCGAGGTGGTGCCGGAGAAGGTGCTCTCCGAGGAGGGGTTCGAGGTCTTGATCGGGCTTCTGAACTGTGACCCCAAGAAGCGGCTCACGGCGGCAGCAGCGCTTCAACGTCCGTGGTTCACGGACAACGCCCTCAACGACGACGACGCGCTTCTTCTTTCGGCTGCTTTGGCCAAGATCACCAGCGCGGCCACAGAATCGTGGTCTCTGCTTTGGCAGATGGCCGTGTCATTCGCTGGGCGTACGCTACAGTTGCTTAGGCCCCAAGGCATTGCACAAGTGATGACTGCCATGTGAGATTCACGTATGTATTGCTTGCACAACGTGTGTCAGTCGACAATGTAATATGGAGTAGTACTAATTAGCATATTGTGCCAGTTTTGTTATTAAAATATCAATTCATTTCATTTTTTCTATATGACTCTGGTGATGGTTTGGAACTTTCGTTCGCTTATTAAATGAAACACGTAAGTCCCTTTCCTGTTACTTGTTTCATTGATTTTTTTTTTTTCTTGTTCTTCGCTTCACCCTCATTTGTGCATTGCTCATACTTACATGAACATTTTCATAGAGACCACGTAGAAATAGAACTCCTGGAAATGCTTAATTAAATAGCAGGACAGTTTTACGGAAGGTCATGCATGCATGTTTAGATGTACTTTCACTACACCACAGTTGACAATTGGCAACTGACAGTGAGTCGCTAAAACGGCTTTCACCAACTTACCATAAGTCGGTAAAGACATTTACCGACCTTTGTGGTGAGTCGTTATAAGTGGCGTCGGTAAAACTTTTAGCGACACACCACTTTTTACCGACCTACCGTCAGTTGGTATCGTAAAGAATTACCGACGCATAGTTCGACGCTACAAGAATTATTACCGACGCACAGGAAGATGCTATTGATACAATTACCGACCTATAGTCTGTTGCAGTACTGAAACTGATTATTTACAATAAATCCCCCAAAATTTCTCGATTAATCATTGTACCCCGTACTCCATAATCAAACAACATGCACAGAAATGACTATTTGTAGATCAAATGGATCGATCCATGAACTTTCATTGATTTACTTCATATCACAGGTACATATTCTGTCTAAGTTCATCACAAGCAATCAAAATCAAACATGTTTGACATGATGCTCAAAGTTAACAATGCTAGATCCTAATAGAAACAACAAGCTACGATGTAGCACGCTACTTAGCATATGCACCCTCTTCTTGTTTGCATATACACCATCTTGTGAAACAGCTCAAATATTTGAAGTTTGCATCCTCTTTGTTTATCTTTTCAATATTCAGTTGGCTTCCTTTTGTTTTTTCTCTCTCAGTCTACCATCATTCCTCCTGACAAATGATGACAAAAGAATTCAGCAAATGATTATTCATGGAGCTACATGCGCGTCTATGTAAAGGAGAAAATAAAATAAGATAGCAATCACTAGCATGAACCAAAATTAGAAAATTATTCAGAAAAAAAAATCAACAACTTGGAAAGTTTCAGACTTGCTTCCTCTTTTTCCTAGTAACAATGATCCCATCTGTATCTGTCCTTACACGGAAGCCATTAAGACATTCACTACGGAACAGAGGACACTTGGGCAGCAAAATAAGCTTCATCTCCATCAAGTTGTCACATGCCTCTTCTCATGCAAAAGGGACAGTGCAAAAAAAAAAATCTGAATAAAACTACAATTTTCTAACTGACTACCAAAGCAAGCATCAAACACATGCATAGTGCTGATTTTGAGACTTAGGCATAGCAGGGCTGTGCTTATGCACTTGATCAAGGACTTGGAATGGTGGCAATACAAAGTGAAAATACCTCTAGTCTTCAGTCAGTTTTGTTCCAAGAATGCAAGGTAAACTAAGAAAAGTATATATGTCTTCTGTCAGTTTCTTTGCAAGAATATGAAACTACCAATGAAACTCAAGCAGTGTATAATTAATAAGAAACATGGATTCTAATTTGCTCCAGAAACAATGCAATTTAGAAGACTGGAAATGGAGCAAGTCATTGAATTAAATAGGTCATGGAGCATCTACACATACAAGACTCTGCTGTGACACAAATGTAAAGGTGCTCTCAGCACAAGCAAACTTACTAGTCACTAGCAGCTTATCAGCTTAAGATCTGCAAACATTGGTGTTCACTGAAAAAAATAAACATCATTGAGGATTTGTTTATACAACAGAAACAAAGGTTTCAGATTATACGACAATGCAACTAGCTAGTGTAAAACTGAAACACTTGCTTATAGAACAGAAATATAGGTTTCAGATTCAGATTCACACAGGTACAAACAAGAATAATATAAATATGTAAATAAACTATGAGAACCTTCTCCCATAGTAACTGAAATCTTGGAGCACGAGCTACAGAATAATCATATCTGATGAATCGCACGGCACTTCAATTCCAATCGAGATGACCGGGATCTACCTAAAAACCAAGCAGTGGAGCTGCAGCATCACGACCCAAACCCTAGGTTAAGAGCAAACTGATGTATGTAGAGAGAGAGAGAGAGAGAGAGAGAGAGAGAGAGAGAGCGCATAACCATCGCTGACCTGAGCACCATCGATGGCCCGCAGGTGGACGAAGGGCGGCGGATCTTGGGAGTGCAACGGATCTTGGGAAAAGGAGGGCGGGGCGTCGGATCTTGGGAGCGCAGCAGGATGAATGGGTGGTGGGCAGGAACAGCTGTAGATCTTTGGAACTCGTGCCAAGGTGAGTGGGGAGGAACAGCGGGGCGCATGGGGTGGCGGAGCAGGGTTCGCGCACGACCGGCGGCGGCGTGGCGGCGCAGCAAAGTGCGTGCGCGGCGGCGGGGTAGCGCTGTTGCGTGCGCGCAGCGCAGGTGCGCAACGGCGGCGGGGCAGAGCTTGTCCGCGGCGGCGGCGGCAAGGAAGGGCGAGTGCGCGGCGGCGGCGGGAGGTTGGGCGCGGGTCCGCGGCCACGGCATGTGATTTTGGAATGGGGATTGGGGAAGAACAACAGTTGGGGGTAAAATTTTTGGGCTTGGGCTGGGCGGTATTATTTTGCAGCCCACTCCTATTTTTTCCGACTCACCGTTAGACGTGATCGGATACATTTACCGACACATGTTCCGTTGCTATTCATTGAGATTTTTACCGACTCATAGTCACTTGGTAAATAGAGAATCACCGACTTATGGTCCGTCGTAAACTTTTACCGACCTATAGTAGGTTGCTATAAATTTATCTTTACCGACTCACTGGCGTCGCTAATTGTGTGCTGTGGTGTAGTGTTTGTACGCCTACAGATTGTTCATCTGATTAGCGCGCTTTCCTCTTGTGATGGGACAGTTGTTTTTAGGTGCATTAGATTTGGTGATTAGACTATCTTCAGAACTGTCGTCTGTCCGTAGTAACAGTTTTTGTTCAGTTTCAAGTTTATATACTAGAAAACTCGCGCGGGTATTGGTATTATGATGGGACCTCCAGTTATTACCCATATTTTCATATATCATATATATGAAATTGAAACGCTTATCTGGTTCGATGTGGAGGTTCATAGATAAACCTATCACCAAAGGAGTAAACATAATTGGCATACAACTACTATGGATGGAAATGGGGTGCGTACCAAGAGATATAGGCAAGTCCACATATTTCATATTGGAAACTTTGCAGACTATTGTTGCATTTTAGGTGGATGGGCCATTTTCTTAGCATTTTGACTCTACTGCGGCACACCTCTGCATGCAGAAGTTAAAGGGAAACGGATTAACCTCAAAGGTGAAACTATTGCTGAAAGACATAGTACAACTACGAATTAGTAGCCTACAATACCTATTTCCTACTGTTGTTAATTTTCTTTCTTTTTTTTTTTGGGGGGGGGGGGGGGGGGGGGGGGATTCCCAATTAAGTAGTAGTATCACCATAGGCTCAAATGCATTAGTCTTAACTGAAATATATCTTTTCTAAGTTCAAAGGGAAAACCATTTCCAGAAACATTCAGAACCATAGACCTTCAATTCACTTGATCATTAAAAATATGGAAAGATCAAATTGGCATGCACAAAAACTAAGTTCACTAAAACTAAGAAATACTGAAAACTTGTATTGGCAGTAATGGATTTCACTATGTATATTAGTTATACTACCCCATTGAGTTGGGCAGCAGCTTGAGCTCCCAGGATAAATAATTTGCAAGACACAAGCAGCACGGGGTACATTACCACGTTGGTGTGTAGTAATGTTAATTCAATAGAGTCCTTATAGCGCAATTTGGCGTATCAGATTATCTAAAAGACAAAGAACACTGGGAGATATAAATAGTAGTAAGTTAGGTGAAAATACTACACCCACTATTTATGTATCATTAATTATGATGCTGTTACAAATTTTTGAGACAATTGAAACATACAAAGTGAATAGTCAGTACAGGCTGCAATGGTAGATCGAAAAAGTGAACAATGCTGTGCCATCACAAATAAATCTAATCTAATTAACATAGAGCAAAGTGTCATACCCTTCTTATGTTAGCATGAAAGAAGCAGTTAGAATATAGACA
The DNA here is from genome assembly GCA_012490785.1 of Eragrostis nindensis. Taxonomy (NCBI): domain Eukaryota; kingdom Viridiplantae; phylum Streptophyta; class Magnoliopsida; order Poales; family Poaceae; genus Eragrostis; species Eragrostis nindensis. The sequence continues at coordinate 1,900,322 of JAAXCT010000023.1, forward strand.
CTTTAAGCATGTCCTCGGCATCAATATGAATTTATTTTCTATTTGCAAGGGAAAATGATTTTAGAGGTAAAGAATGGCAACCTCTTTCAATAATGACACTGTACAAAATAATTCAGAAAAACTTCATTTCCAATTGTCAAATTATCATTAGCTAGTATCACACACTGATTGGGCAAACGGTAAAGGGCAAACAATGCTAACATATGAATGTTGACCAAGCACCAAAACTTGATAGACACCTGCTACTTTTGTTAATTGGAATTGGTCTACTGCTGATTTTTTTTGAACAACATCAGTTTAGCAACATTACCAGTTACCACTATTATATTGACATTACAGTCTCTTTGCCTTGGCTCGACGCGGGCGCCGAGCATTATATGTAAATGGCAACGATGTACAAGGCACTCACCGCATGCAAGATGATTTGCCCACAGGGCACCTTCTGCTTTGCCTCCATCCATTCTGAGGGGTAATCACCTCTTCCCTACTGGAACAATAAAAGCTCATGGCAGCGGACCTCAATCTAGTTTGAGATCACTGAAGTCAATGGGGGCAGTTGAACAGTATTACCACACACTGCAGCAAATGAACTGGGGTCCAATGACGGAACATGTTCTAAATAGTCTTCGTTGCAAGATACAGATGCCTTTCAGGCTAATCAAGTGCTCAAGCTGCTGCATGACCACACCATAGCTTTTGGTTCCTTTTACTGGTTAAAGCGGCAACCTGGGTTCAAGCATGATGGTCATACCTACACAACCATGATAGGCATCCTAGGACAAGCCAGGCAATTTGGCACACTGAGGAAACTACTTGATGAGATGAGCAGAGCTCACTGCAAACCAACTGCGGTAACGTACAACAGAATAATACATGCATATGGACGTGCAAATTATCTGAGAGAGGCTGTTAAGGTATTTGAGGAAATGCAGGAAGCTGGTTAGGAAGAGGACTTATCCAGTCCAGTGGAGAGGGAGGAGTTGCCGACAAGCTGGGTTGGCATCGGGCCTGGAAGAGTAGAGGATGAAAAGATCTAGGAACGGGAAATGAGGCGTGAGTTTAGTAGGACAACGTTTTGACGGCGATGAGCTTACCGCTGTGCCTTGGCTCTGTCCGCCTCTTTGCTACCAAGGACAACCATGCCACAACCATCATTTGTCTCGTCATCAAGCGCTCGCAGCTGCTGCTGATATTCTGCTGAACCCGCAGTATCATCCCTTTGCCCCCCATGCCATGAGCTTTCCTCCAAAATCTGTGGCTTATCAAGCTGTAATATGAGACGGCGTTGTGCTGGAGACCGTATCTGGTGATGCACTACCAGTGCATTTGTCACCATGGCAGAGTGACAGAAAGCCATGTCTGTTCAAGGGTCAAGGCATGAGATCCTGCAGTCAGGCATTCCGTCGAACATCTTGTGTGCAATGGCCATGTACAACAGTTTGTTTAGCCGGAGACTCGACGGGAAGGGGAGGCTGGGCCAGCCGGGAAGCGCCACACAGGGATGGGCTGCTGAGACGCGTTCAATAGGGCAGTGCTGCTCAGGCGCCCTAGACTGGTCGGAACACGGCGCCAGGGTGGGGCAGCTGAGGCACGCTCAACCGGTCCGAGCTCGGCGCCGGGGCGGGGCCCGACCTCACCATGGCTGACCATGCCGCAGACATGAGGGCGGTGTGTGCTGCAGCGACGCCGGCCACGGAGAGGCGCGGGCCGCGAAGGGCAAGCTGGCGACAGGAGCAGATTGGGAGGGAGAGGAACAACGCGACGGTTATGGAAGCTTCTAGAGGAAACACACTGGAGAAATCTGAAGCGTTGATCGCTGTGTCAACGGTTCAAATGATCCAACCAATCAGAGCTCAGAGAACGGCACGGGATTTAGAGATGTAGAGAAGATTGTGTTACCATATCAAAATAATAAGATAACAAGTGAATGCTGGATTGATTTTTTTTTTTTTCGAAAACTGGAACTTCCTCATGACTGAAACCTGTTCCTCAAAGTGAACTTTCTCATGACAAGTAACCTACATTTTTGTTTCCACATGTGATGCTTCTATGAGCTTAATTCAGTTTCTCATATTTTGATGGTTTCAGTCGTGAGGAGCAGTGGGAAACGTTGGTCAGTTAGACTTGTTGATGGACCTACTATTTCTGTTGAAGGTGTGACAAGTACCTGAATATTCTACGCCTGAAATATGCAGTGCAACCAGGTCATCTTCCAATTATGCTTACATATATAGTGGCTTGTTTCCTGGACCCATCATCTTGCATTTGGCTATATATTTCATTAACTTAATGTGAAGGTATAACGGGTGATACAAGTCTATTTAACTAAGTGGTATTTGTTTCATAGTTTGCACGGAGGAGTTGGTTTCCACCGGATATGTTCCCATCAACAATCTAGCTAACTATTGTATTGCATAATATAATACTGATGTCTAATTAATTTACTTTCGCCCTATTGTCACTACAACAAATGTGACTTTCTATGACATTTTTCTGATGACAACATGCCGTTATGTCATAAAGCTTGTTAGGTTTATCACATTTTTGAGGAAATAAGGTGTTTTATGACAAAAACCAAGATCTGTCACTAAATCTGACCACAAAATTGCCATAAATCAAGACACCATTATATTATGACAAACAAAAATGTCATAATTGACAAAAATAAATGGCACAACAGTTATGACAAACATTGAATTGTCATTAGCAAATTTTCTTTATTTTACACCAAAATTTATGACAGATATGAATTGTCATTAAGTGGCACACTTGTCAAATACCTGTAACGCGGGACCCACATATATTTTTTATTCAAAAAATAAAAGCAAAATGTAGTTGATAAAATGGGAGTTTTTGGTAAATAATTTTTTTAGATCATGCACACGTATCCCACATGTGGTTTGGTCCCACAACATGTCAAGTGGGACCCACATGTTATGTTTCCAAAAAATAAAAATATTGCAAGTAATGCTAGAGATTAAGCCCAAAGACCTTGAGAAAAAAAATTACGAAATGAGACTATGAGAAATATAACAGCAAAGTGTGGGGGTTTTAAGATAATATTTTTATTCTAGAATCAGAAAAGTGTAAGACCTTAATTTTTTATTTAACTAGGCCGCTCACTTTATCTTTGGCAAAATAATTAATTTGTAAAGCCAAAAAATGTTTAAGTATTGCATTGATCTTATAAGGACCTAACCCACCTTTTTTTTTTAGATACAGGACCTAACCCACCTAAACTATTGTAATCTGCTTGGGCCGCAAAGGCTATGGGCTAGCCCACCTAGACTATTGTAACCTGCTTGGGCCGCAAAGGCTACGGGCCTTAAGCGAGTAATTGGGCTGGGACCCACGTGTCAGTTTGACAAAAATGACAACAAAAAGTGGACACTGCGCAGCAATCGTGAGTCTAACCTGCGACCTTGAAGAACAAAGCTATGCGTCTTACCACACAGACCAACTAGTGTGTTGCTATAATCTACATTATTTTTTTTTGTCTGTTTCTGAACTCGAATCTGCCAGCAACTCGCGGCCCATAAGTCAGTGACTTGAATATATGGGACCACCAGTTGGTGGCCTGGGCCACAGTGAAAATGTATTAGGTACAGACGTGAGGGTCCCACTAAAATTTGAACTTTGTCAAATTAAAACAAATTCAATTAAAGTAGAAGTCAAACCCAAGCTAAATTTGATTTTGTTTTTGAAATTTGAACATGCATCAAAACCACCAGTTGCATATTTGAATTTTCCTGTTTTAATTTATGTGTTTATTTGGTTTTTATCTTTTTGCAAATTTGAATTTTCATTCAAATTTGTATCCAAACACGAAACCAGAAAAAGAAATTAATGGGTTGAAAGTTAAAAGACCCGCGAAAGTAATGGGTCAAAACCAGCTAGGTCCGGCCCAATAGGTAATGACAAAAACGCAATTGTCATGCAACTCTATGACATATTTATGATTGTCATAAACAGATTGTGACAATTCTTGAAGTGTCATAAACAGTACGACATTTCTGCAAACAGTCATAAATTATGACAAAAATAGCGAAAATGTCACAGAAGGTATTTAGCTACACACCTTCTATGACTAAGTGATTTTTGTCACCGTTGAGTCATGGAAGGTCAGTTGTGACAAATTTCAGACCTTCTATAACTAAATTGCAATGTCATAGAAAGTCAAAATTGTTGTAGTGTGTTGTCACCAATATTATTATTGTTTTCCATTGAACGCTGTTATAACAACAATAATGCATCAAAATTTATAAACTTATATAGCTATTTTGTGTTATTTTTCTAATGGTAATGATGGGTAATTCAAATTGAACATAGCTCGGATGGTTAGGTTTCTTGTAGTGGAACCAACTCATCATCACCCGGGTTCAAGAGTTCGACTTAACACCGCTGTTGCATTTATGACCAATTATTCTCTTAGTGTGAGGCGATGTACCGGTCAAGAATGAAGCGTTTATGGTGACTTCATAAATCTCATTCAGTCCTGATTCTCAATATCAGTTGTCCTAGTTTTTTGTACATTTTTATAAGGGTGATTGCTCTTATATGGAAAAAAATTGTTTGTAGCTTTAATGTAAACTACTTCTATTGTGGGACAAAAGTCAGGTGTTGAGACGTCTTATTATTATTATTATTATTATTATTATTATTATTATTATTATTATTATTATTATTATTATTATTATATTTTATTTTATTTTCGTGATTACACAGTACAACTCAGACACTCACAGCGCACGTATACTCAACTCTATGAACACACGCACGCAAACCCTGCCCTTATGAACATGTTTGAAGAAGACCGAGCCGGCAAATCTTCGAGGTTGACGAAGTCACCATTAGCGCCTCGCTGTTGACGGGAGCGTCGCCTACCACTGAAAGCGTAATGCCGTTAAATCCTGGAAAATTTGCTTCCACGGGAAGTCGAACCCAGAACCTAATGTGCTACTGAGGCTCTTGTAGCCATTAGGCTACATGTCCTTTTTACCTTATAGTCACAATGCCTAAATTAATTTGTGTGTTTGGCTTGTTCATATCCGCTTGTCTCATTGTTTTTGGTTGCTTTCCCACTGATGTGGTTGATCTCTTACACAAGTGCAAGCAGGCTTGTAATTATTTGAGATCAGGTATGCTATATATGCTGATTGTCATGACGAAGTTTGATCATCACTCATCACAGACATCGTCCTTTTCTTTATTTTAGTGCGGGTTTATGCATATTCATAATGTCCGTCCTTACAACATACGATCCTTTGCTATTAGTTAGTTCATTTGCCAAAGTGCACCTTAGACTTAGAGCAACTCCAAGAGTCTAGCTAAATTTCACTCTCCATATTCACATTTGGCTATCTATTTAGTTAAGATTCCCTCATAATATTTCGATAAACTCCAACAAACTCTTCAAATCTTCTCTCTATATTCACCCAAGATGTTCCCTTGCCTTTCATTACCGTCGGTGCCATCTTCCTGCCAGAGGCAAAAAACAAACCTTCGTTTAAGAGGGCGAAGACTGGTGGCAATGTCAAGGCGCTGATCATTGCCATTGGGGCAGTCGACTGCTTCTTCCTAGTCAGCGGCATCTAGGTGCTTGTCTCTGTAGCGCTCATCACTCATCAGCACCACCATGGCCTCAAAAGCTCGGCCACGAAGGCGATTTTCAGCAAGATGATTGAAGCAATGAACCTGAGCAGGTAGAACAAGCCCCAACGGCAGAACCGGAGCTCCACGTAGCAGCTTCCCTCTGTATGGCGTTTCTCGTCCCCCACGCAGAACCGGCACTCTTGGAGTTGCTCTCCCGCCTCTGCTCGGGGTTCTCGGAGTCGCTCACCTCGGGATCCCGCTGTCTTGGGGCGGAGCGGAGCCACGGGCGAAGCATGGGCTGCGCTGGGCAGGACGCGGCGGGAGCGAAGGCAGGACGGGACGCGGCGGCGGTGCGGGGCGGATGTGTGGGGCGGGCGCGGCGGAAGATGGCGGGAGCGAAGGTAGGGCGGGACGTGGTAGCGGCGCGGGAAAGACGTGTGGGGCGGGAGAGAAGGCGCAACGGCAATTCGTGAGTGAGACTGCACGCATTGGGGGAATTGGCTCGGGCGAGCGGCGCGTGGGGGAGCAGATTTTGGTGGCGCGCGCGGGAGGAGGGACTTGGCGAGGGAGATTGGCTCGGCAAATATGGCTAGGCAGCATTGCTCGATGCCGAGCCGGACGCAGAGGCGAAGAAGATGGCGACTCTGTTGGAACTGGTTTTCAGCGGCGATTTCATTTTTTACCGATCCGGAACCAGTTAGCTTGGCTCTTGGAGATGCTCTTACTCCAGCAAATAATCGAGTTCTTTAAAGCAAATTGCCGGGATTTAATTATGGAAGCACATTTTAAACATTTCTCAAGTTCAAGGCTTTACAGGATATGCATGATGGAATTACACTAGATAGCCCTACAAAGTATATATGTTATGGGCATTCGGATATGTTATACTTCCCTTCGTTTCGAAATACTTGTCACTCGGAAAATCACTGTAGCAACTTTGACTACATGTCTTTTTTCTTAAAATATTTCTAGTTACTTCAGACTTTAATATTGTTTGGTAGGTTTTGAGGCACATTACATTAGTATTATATACTTTCAAATATATCTAAATTTTTTGTAAAAAAAAACGTAGAGTCAAAGTTGCTACAGTGATTTTCTGGGTTACAAATATTTCCAAACAGAGGTAAGTAGTTAGTAGAGTATATGACACGGACAATAGAGAGCGATATGTGGCACGTGTGGTATTTGCTCGTCATTTGGACGTCAGAGGTCCCAATCTGATATTAACTTCTCTTCAGTAGTTTTTGCTCTTTTCCAAACAAGAGAAAGACTGCAGTCGGACACGGGTGGATGACTGGTGGGACCAAGAGCACTCGCTGACCACGCCCAGCTTGGCCCATCTGTCGGTATCCCGTCGGCTCCAGCGAAAAAGGTTACCCGTCCACATCAGCGGCTGGTCGGTCTCTGCTTCACTCCTCCGAGTGAAGTGAGCTCCTCCGGTCACCTCCTTCCTTTCCGGCCTCGACCTGAATGCCGCTGCTCCCTGCAAGCTGAAGCTTCTTTCGCTTCTTCAACGCCAGATCCAGCCCTGGATCTCCAGCTCCGTCCACCTGGTTCTCTCCGCAGGATTTATTTGCTCGTGCTGCAGAGGCTCGAGCAGTTGGCATCCTCGCTCGCGGGCTGCAGCCACCTACGAATCCGTCTGCAAGTTGAGGTAACCCCCGAGGAGGCGTTCATAGTCCTCTTCCCATTGTCGATTTAAGCCAAGAAGGCCAGAATCTCCATCTTTTTGCGCGCTCTAATCGTTTCTTGGTCCCGCAGGGTCGTCGTTCGACGGAATGCCTCCGAGGAAAAGGGGCAAGAAGGGAGCCGGAGCGGCGACTCTTGAAGAGGACCGCGACCACATCAGCGCCCTCCCTGATGACCTCCTGCGGCGCGTGCTCAACTTACTTCCGGCACAAGACGCCGTGCGGACGTGCGTGCTCGCCCGGCGCTGGCGTCACCTCTGGAAGTCCGCCACAAGCCTGCGCATCCGAGGCCGTGATGTCAGATCAGTGCACGTGAAGGAGCTCAGGGAGTTCTTGTACCATCTGCTGCTTCTCCGCGGAGGGGCGCCTCTCAACAGATGTGAATTCTTCTTCTCAGGGTTCGAGAAGGAAGATGTGCCTAGGGTGAATCTCTGGTTCCGTCATGCTATCCTGTGCAAAGTTGGTTCTCTCAGACTCAGGATTAGTTGCCGTCCATTGCTCGAGCTAGATGATCTGCCTCTCGTCTCGCAGCACCTAACTTCACTACGACTTTTGCGTGTGCATCTTCACAGCAGTTTCTTGGACTTCTCAAGCTGTCAGACTTTGAATTATCTAGAGTTGAAGGTCTGTAGGGTTTCCGGGGTCAAGAAGATCTCATCTGATTCCTTGGAAGGGTTGTGCATGAGTCAATGCAGTTTTCCTGGGAATTCCCGTGTTCGCATTTGTGCCCCAAATCTAGCGTCACTGCAAATAGATGATTTTGCGGGGAGGAGTCCAGTGCTGGAGACCATGCCAAAACTAGCATATGCGTTTGTTGAAATAACCAGGTTATGTAAGGACTCCTGTACCGGTGTAAACTATGAGGATTGTGATTGTGAGAATTGTGACAAGTCTGATGACGCTGGTTGCAAATGTGTCCTGCTAGAAGGCCTATGCAAAGCTGAGATTTTGGCATTGAGCTCTGAATCAAAAAAGGTATACTCATCTTTATCCTTTTTTGCTGATGGAACTCAGATAGGACTTCGCCTTATGCATGCATTGCCATCAACTATGGTTCTTAAACTCCAATTGTATGTTCACTACGAGGGTTATTTTAACCATTGTGCAGTTTGTTTTCAAGAGGGATTTGAGATGGTGTCCTACGTTCTGCAATTTGAAGACACTGTTCCTCGATGATTACTGGTGTGTGCCTGATGACTTCCATTTACTAGCTTGTTTTCTTCACCACTCGCCGATTCTAAAGATGCTCACTCTATTCTTATCTGAGGTATAGTTTTTCTCAATGAGCTGGTGCAACATTGTAGAATTGTTACATTCTTGCTTGATCGTGGTCATTTGTTTTTTCTTTTTTTGTTTGGCACCACAGGGGCCTGAATTTAAAGTGGAAATAAAAGGAAGGGCCAGTCTGGTGGATAGTTCTGCTGCAATTTCAAAACACCTTGAGATAGTTGAAGTGAAATGTGATGTTGTTGATGAGCGTGTTCTCAAACTTCTAAAGTTCCTATGCACATTCAACATAAGTAAGCTAGCTTGTTACACTCTTAATGCCTGTATATTTCTGAGATTTACCATAATATTAATATGCATGATAAAATACGAGTAAGGTGAAACTCTAGTATGTTAAAGAAAATTATGAATGATAGTACGAAAAGCACGATAGGACAATAATTTGACTTGTTTAAGTCTGATTTTGAATGATTTGTTGCATGTGCTAATTTAATTCACCATCATCTGGGTCTTCTTTGCCCTAGCTGATTGCATGCGGTTTATTGGCCAATGAATTATTATCTTTCCATTCATATGTTTATTATGCACGCATTCACTCACCCTTTGGGTTAGAGTAAATTTCACAAACCTACAGCTATTTGTGCTCTTGCTTAGGACAGAAAGGCTATGTTGTTGTTTGTAAGCTTCATGACCATTGGAGTTCGGAAACCCCAAAGGTATGAATGTTTTGGTGATTGGGTGACCATATTGATGTGACTAACATTTCCTTGTAGGATATTCAAATGGTCATGTCAATGAAGCGTCGTCTCACAACTCTATCTTTATCGACGACTTGGTGATTGGTTGCCTCGACAATTCGGATCGAGAACTTGATGGAGTCAAGGTTGAAGATGGATCAAGGCTAAGGACATGATAGACCGAGCAAGTGTTGGCTTGGTGTAGATGCTAGCTTGAGTCCATAGGAAAAACCGGACTATCAAGAGGGATCGAATTGGTTCTCTTAGAGCACACTAGGTTAGAGATCAAATGGATGCATTGTGAGTCTCTTGAGGGCTAGGGTGGCTGAAGAGAAGAAGAGGAACCAAGGATGAAGAAGTTGGAAGTAAGGATCAAGAGTGGATCAAGTTTTCAGCTTATCCGGTAGAGACCGAACAGTACGGTCCTAGGGACCGTATGGTACGGTCTTCATTGAAGATCCAGACAGAGAAGTGAAGTCTCGGGATGCTGAGAAAATGAAGACCGGACAGTTGACCGGACAGTACGGTCTAGGGACCGTACAATACGGTCATCAGAGGATTTCCAGACAGAGAAGTTGAAGTTTCTGGAAGTGGAAGAAATGAAGACCGGACAATCGACCGGACGGTACGGTCCTAGGGACCGGACAGTACGGTCTTCATTGAAGATGAAGAAGAAGATGGAGATGCGCCTGGAAATAGAGACCGGACAATACGTTCTGGAAGAGACCGGACAGTACGGTCCTTTGTACGGTCTCTAGTTTCACAGAGCACTTTTGGGCAACGGCTAGTTTTGGGTTGGTAGCCTATAAATAGTTGGTTGCCCGCCCCTTGAGGGGTCTCTTGGCCATTGTTGGAGTGCAGGAAACAGAGAGGAAGCCAAGAGCAAGAGAGAGAAGCACTTGTGAAGGATTTGGAGTGATCCTAGTGCTTGAGAGAGTAGCAATTGCATCCACTTGATCTCTAGGCTAGTGTGAGCTTGAGAGAGTCACTTCGGTTTGTTACTCTTGGTCTATGGCGAGGCCTAGACCGATTAGGCGTCGGTGTTGAACTGTCCAAGGAGAGTGTGGAAGCCAACACAAGTTTGTACACGGTCTTGGAGCTTCCCGTGCGAAAGAAGCATCACTAGTGGAGCGCCCTTTGGCACGCATCACGTGCGGAGCCTTACCTCCGGAAGAGTACCCGGGATCGAGCCCGGCCGGACGTGCCCGCGACTTCACTCGGAGGGTGAAATGTGCTCTAGGAGGGTTCGCCTTCGAGCGGATGTACGGGGTCGAGACTCCGGCGGGAGTGACCCAACGTGGAGTAGGGGAAGGCGCCATCCTTCCGAGACCACGGGAAAAATCATGAGCATTCCTATCCTTATCTCCTTTACTTACTAGCATTTACGTTTCCGCATTTACCTTATGTGCTAGTAGGATTGCATGATAGGTTGTCTCTTTACTACTTGGTAGAATTGCTTGTTAGGGTGTTGCTTGTTGCATAGACTAGATTGTGTGCGCGCATCGCTTGCTTTTGGTATCACCATATCTAGTCTTGTTAGCTTCACGCCTAAAGTACGTTTGGGAGAAATTGTTGACACACCGATTCACCCCCTTCTCGGTGCCCTTGATCCTTTCAAGTGGTATCAGAGCCTCGTTGCTCAAATAGGGCTTAACCGCCTTGAGTAAGGATGCCGAGAGATAGAGGACCGCCCCCGTTGGATGGGACCGACTATGCCTATTGGAAAGCTCGCATGCAAGCTTACCTCGAGGCTCTCGACCCTATCGCATGGGAGGTGACAAGTTCCGGTGTCTCTCTAAGGACTCCTATTGGTACTCTTGATGTGAATCTCGCAAATGCAAATGCTAAAGTTAAAAATGCCTTGTTTGAAGCTATCACTAAAGAGGTCTTTGCTCGAGTCAAGTCCGCGGGTACCGCTCATGAAGTGTGGACTCAAATTCAACAAATTCATGAGGGTTCCACGGACGTGAAAGAGGAAAGATACTATGTGCTAAAGAACAAATATGATGTTTGCCATGTCTTCAAATGAGCTAATCAATGACACTTACTCTCGCTTGAATGTGCTTATGGAGGATATCAACTCTCTCGGTGTGAAGGACAAGATTGATGATGGTGACCTTGTGCGGAAGATCATGAGGATTCTCCCAAGGGAGAGATATGGAGCACTCATCACATGTCTCTTCAACACCGACATGCGAGACCTCACCACCCACAAGCTACTTGGGAAGATCACCGCCTTCGAGAGCTACAACCTTGACAAGAAGCTTGATGAGAAGCCCTCCAAGAATCTTGCTTTTGCGTCCGAGGGATCAAGCAAGAAGATGAAGAAGGTGGTGACTCAAGATTCAAGTGATGAAGAGATTGAAGAAGACGTTGAAGACTTGTTGCAACTCCATCCCAATGAACTAGCACTCCTCATGAAGAGAAGCAACTTCTTCAAGAGAAGGTTCATCAACAAGAAAGATGCCGAGTGCTACAATTGTGGGGAGAAAGGTCACTTCGCCAAGGAGTGCACAAAGCCAATCAAGAAGGGCAAGAAGAAGACTCAAGAGTCAAGCGATGATGAAGAAGAAGACCCTAGAAGCAAGTACAAGACAACGAAGAGGTTTGTCAAGAAGGAAAGCTTTAGAGGCAAAGACAAGAGAAGATCATCTCGCAAGGGTCTCTATGTTCGAGAGTGGGTTTCGGATGATGATAGTGATGAAGAAGAAGAAAGTGATGACTCATCCTCCAAGGGCAAGAAAATGGCCGGCATAGCACTCACAAACATCTCCGAGACTCTACCTCCACCTCCTACTTGCTTGATGGCCAAAGATGATGATAGTAGTGATGATGAGAAGAGCGAGTCCGAGGAAGAGTTTGGTGAGGAGGATAAGCCCACTTATGAGGAACTCTTGGATAGCATTCTCCTAACCGGCAAGATGCTCAAGAAAAAGGACAAGACCATTGCTCGGTTGGAGAAGGAACATGAAGTGGCCGCTTTCCGAGTCCGTCAACTTGAAGGTGAACTTAGGGACTTATCCATCTCTCACAAGGCTCTAGATGAGGACTATGACAAGCTTGAGGAGGACCACACGAAGCTCAAGGAGAAGTCCAAGTTACTAGAGGATGAGATCAAGCATCTTTCCACTTCGCTCATAACCTTAGATGAAAGCTATGACAAGCTCAAGGTTGATCACATGAGGCTCAACGGCAAGTTCAAGGTTCTTGAGGAAGAACATCAATCCATCCTCGAAAAGAGTAACACTTCTTCTTCTAGTTCATCTATTTCCGATTCTTCATATATTACTTGTGATGGACTAACTCCCTCTCTTGAGAGCATCTCTCTTGATGAGAAAATCTTGAAGGAATATCATCAACTCAAGGAGGAGAGAGCTTCGGTGATGGACGGTTTCGAGAGGCTCACTAGGGGAAGGACCATTCATAAGGAGATACTTGGTCGCAACCTTGTGAACAACAGGCACAAGGGACTCGGCTCCTACCCCGCCGCCATCAACCTCATCGGCAATGACGAGGACATTCCACCTTGGGTAGTCCCTCTCATGGCGGACGACTACTATTGTGAGAAGTGTTGCCGTACGGGCACACTAGCAAGAATTGTCCCAAGGTGAGAAGTTCCAAAGTTTTGCCTAAAGCTAACTTGTTCCATGCAAATACACACTACAAGCTCTTTAGGGACAAGCGGGGCAAAGTGAAGGCAAAAGCTCTCGGATCACCCGACAAGAGGAGGATGATAAGAAAGATTTGGGTGCCCAAATGCATAGTTGACCTTGAGAGGCCGACCAAGTGCGAGTGGGCTCCCAAGACCAAGACCTAGACGGGTGATGGTGGTGGACCGTGTGCCATGATGATGATCCATGAACGTCCACCACAAGCTTCGAGTGCTTCATCGACAAATCTACTCTTCAAGGAGGTAACTTGTATCATAGTAGTTTCTTTTCTTGCATTGCTTGCATGGTAGCTAGGTGCTCCTTTGTGAACTAGTATGTTTGCATCCATGCATGTGTAAATAACTAAAAAGAAAAGAACAAAAAATTAGTTCGAGGTCTAACTTTCTCAAGATAGCTATGAGCATGGGGGATGCTTGAGTTGGTGGTTCGATGGACTCAAGGCAAGGTTTGGCTCATAGTGAGTAAGCTTGAGAGAGGCTCAAACTTGACCTTGAGTAGGTTTCCTTTATGCGTTGTCTTAACTTTGCTTGCATATCACATGACATATTTACTTTCCATTGCATTTGTATGATATGCTTGTCTCATGCATTGCATATAGGAAATCACAAAGGAGTTGTCACACTATGAGAAAGTGCTTCATTCGCAATATGATCTCACATCTCATAAAAGTGTGACTAAAGAAAAGAATTGCGCTTCATGCCCATTGAGTCTTGCTACATGATCCTCAAGGTTAAATCTACTTGCACGGATCATAGGCAAAGGGCTCATACATACCCCTCCTTTGGTTTTATCGCTTTTGGTTCTTAATTGGTTGCTTCTTATTTGCCGATTGAAAAATTACTATAAGCCTATGCGCATCCTATTTTGGTTTATTTTCAAAGGAGTGGTTGAGAATTCTCCTTTTAGTCCATGTTTGGCGTTTATTTGGTTTTTGTGTGAGAAACTTGGACTTAGAAGGAAATTCCTTGAAAATCAGCTTTTCTGGACTGGACCGTACAATACGGTCAAGTGGACCGTACAACACGGTGTGCTTTTGCATGAGATCTTTCGAAACCTGAGGCAGAAAGGAGACCGTACAATACGGTCCCGCAGACCGTACAATGCGGTCTCTATAGATTAACTGTCAGGGTTCCAAAGGAGACCGTACAATACGATCCCTATGACCGTACCATACGGTCTGGTTAACTTCATCGGGAGACCTTGTCCAATCTGATCCGTTGATTCCGATTTCAATCGATCTGGATCGTCGATTTGAAATTAACCTAATCCTAACGTTCCCCGTCGGGTTACTGTGCTTCCCCTTCACCCTTACGCCTCCCGTTCGCCGAGCTCCCGCCACCACCTCGCCTGCGCGCCACCGCCGTACAGCGTCGCCGCCTTCGCCGCCGACGAGCTTCCCGCAGTCGAGCGCCACCGCAGCCGCCGCGCGCCGCCTGCTCCTCCACGCACACGCGCCCGCGCCTCCACGCGAACCCTAGCGCCGCGCCGCTTCACCACGCCGAGCCGTCGTCGCCTTGCTTGCCCGTGCGCCGTCGCCGAAGAAGAGGCCGACGACCTCGCCATCGACGAGTACCTAGCCGAGGAGCTTCACCACGCACGCGTCTTCGAGCTTCTGCTCGTCCCCTTTCGCGCACGATTGCTCCTCCTCAACTCACCAGACCGTGCACCACCACCTCGACGATCGGCGTCGATTGACAGCTCTGGTGAGCCACTGATATCCATGGATTGCACAGTAGCTCGTGTTCGATTCCTATCTAGGGTTTGAGCCGTTCATCCTTCATCGTTCGAAAATCCCTAGAAAATCGCTCCAAAAATCAAACCTTTATTGTATTTGTTGTAAATTTCGATAAACTTCAATGCAATTTAGGTCATTTGCTTGCCATGTGTCATAGTGTTCGAGTATCGCACTTCATTTATCTATGACATTTTGGTAGGTGGTCGCTTTGTGTCGATTTCCGTTTCCATACTATACACTTAGCTCGACACTAGCGTTTCCTCGGTTAGTGGTACATTGTGTCTATTGCATATGATCTATGTACACTAGTCGATCTCCACCTATAATCGACAATGCCGTAGTTCCCTTTGCATATTTGCCGGCATTGTGTCCTTCACCTCTGCGCTAGGACTTCACTAGATTTACGCGCTTACCTACGATTCTTGCTTGTAGATTATAGTAGGTTATTCTATACTCATATACCCTGTCTTATTCCTATCGTGCAGTGGCAGTGGTCAGCGGACAGTGGACAGTTGACAGCAGAGCAGAGACAGTGGACGGATTGAGGGCCAAGCCCTTAGTCCAATCTTTGGCAGTCAGCCGTCAGTGGACGGGTTGGTGAGCCAAGCTCACTCGCCCTATCTTGTCTGCAGGCCAGTTAGCAGATATGGCAGGAGGTTCTGGCAGAGGCAGAGGCAGGGGCAGAGGAGACCGTGACAGGGGCAAGGCCAAGGTCGTTGAGCAGCCCAAGAAGAAGAAGCTGAAGACTGGTGATCCAGAGTGGGATCGATCTCTCAGGGCAGCAGATGTTGATATACCAGCTGGCAGGGACACAGCCTTCAGGATCAGAGACACACCTGCAGGAGGACAGGGGGAGACTCCGAGGAGGTCTTCCAGGGCTAGAGCTACAGTGCAGCGGACTCCGTCCACCCGCGAGGTTGGTACGTCGAGGACCGCGCAGGTGCAGCCAGAGTCAGAGGAGGAGGAGAGTTCCGACTCAGGTGACGAGGTCACAGAGGCTGACAGGCAGAGGATGGCAGTCAAGTTCTGTGCTCTTGACAGGAGTGCCACACTCAGGGACGTGCTTGCTGAGGACGCTCTTAGGCTGCCAGGCCCCGTCCTCAAGAAGTTCAGGAGAGTCTCCGAGGAGAGTTGGGTACCTGCCAGGAGAGACCCACAGGCAGGAGGTCGTTTCTGGACCTTGCTTCAGCAGAGGATAGCAGCTGGTTTGAGGAGTAGACTGCGGACGGATGGAGCTGATAAGCTCTTTGTTACTCACCAGCACTGCAGCATAGAGGCTGCCAGCAGAGGTGCCGGGACGGATTTCACACAACACCTGTCTTATATCTCGGGCCTCCAGGACATCATCACCACACCGATGCGATGGGATACTGATATAGTGATGGACTTCTATGCATCTTTGTGGATTGCTCAGGATCGCTCAGCTATATGGTTTATGCTCAGAGGACAGCCCCACAGAGTGACGAGGGAGAACCTCGTAGAGGCCTTAGAGACAGTTCAGCATGAGACTAGGGTGTTTCTACTTGCTCACCCAGGGATGGAGCCTCCCCGCAGACCTCTTGGGGGACACCTACCGTCTGATGAGGATATGAGTATCGCTTTTCCTCCACCTCACCCGGAGAACTTCAGCCGAGCTCACACCAGACTTACTCACGAGGGCAGAGTTCTCAGGAGCATTCTTAGCAGGACCATTGTGCCGAGGAGTGGATACAGGGATCAGTTCTCTATCCTTGCACAGTGGGTTGTTATGTTGATGCTGAGGCACAGGGGCTTTGACTTGGTGGATTTGATACTGAGCCAGATGGAGGACGTCATTGCAGAGAGCATAGCTGCTAGACACTTAGCCTTCGCTCCACTGATTTGTTATATTCTGAGGAGGCTACAGTTGTTGTCTCAGGAGGACTACGATGAGCTGCCCAAGGTGACCACAGCGTACACACCCCTACCTGCTTCCGACAGACGGGTTGCTGCCCGGGAGTCAGCTTCGCAGGGGAGTTCCTCACAGGACCTAGGAGACACGGCTACCGAGACAGAGCAGCATATTCACACTGGTAGTCAGATGGAGTCCATTCCTGAGGACGTGACTCCGGACTCTAGAGCAGGACCTTCAGCGTCTGCTACAGCTCCAGCTCAGACAGATACTCTTCTATATGCAGAGCTAGCAGCCCTCCGCAGAGAGCTCCAGAGTCAGAGAGAGGATAGGGAGAGGGATCGACAGATGCTCGACAGTGTGGTACTCACTCAGAGGGAGATGGCATCTGGCTTGTCGTCACTGTTCACAGGCTTTGAGGCGATTGCTCAGACTCTTCGTCTTTTTGGACAGGCATTGCCAGGCCTTCCGTCGTTCGCTCCTCTCACCTTCCCAGGTGTGCTGCCACCAGATACAGTTCAGTTTCAGCAGCTACAGCAGCGACAGCAGCAGTTTGCTCAGACACAGGGAGGACAGTCATCCAGTCAGGGACAGTACTTCAGCACCTTACTCACGGCTCCCATCTCACCTGCTGGTGCACCTACGGTGGGGCCGTCGACGTCCACGTTTGCTGGTTTGACTGGAGAGGCAGGACCTTCTCAGCAGTACTTTCCTTCACCAGGCCTCTCCATGACTCCGTCAGCCCTTCTAGCTTCTACAGCTCCGAGCTTCTCACCGCTTCAGCTGACGAGTCCTTTCTTTGTGTCATCACTGCCAGCTCGTACCCTCGACTTTGACACAGTAGCACAGACCGCCTCAGTACAGACAGACTCAGTGCTTACAGCTTCACAGGCAGAGGTCGTGACTACTACACCTGAGACAGCAGCAGTGGATCTCACAGACTTCGGGTACACCCGTGAGGAGATAGATGAGGCTCTTGCTACAGGACAGGATCCACTTTCCACAGCAGCCTCACCTACTGGCAGTTTCTCCTGGACCCCCAGTCGCTCACCCACTCCTTCAGTCCACTCAGCTTCAGACTCAGAGGCAGTTGAGTACGCGACACAGCTTGAGCAGACCCTACACCAGACAGACTCTCCAGGGATAGCTTACAGGCAGCTTGTGCCGTACACTCCACTCTTTCAGCCTCAGGAGTCTTTGGGGATGCCGCGGACTTGGACTTGGACACCTCCAGTGCCTTCCTCTCAGCAGCAACAGCCGCAGCAGGGCACCTCTTCAGCTCCAGAGCTTTCAGTGACTACCACCACTGCACCTCCTCCAGCCTCCGACGCGTAGGACAGCTGTTTTTCTCTTTTCCTTCTTTCTCTTTTTGGTCATTGGTGCCAAAGGGGGAGAGAGATAGAGAGATCTTGTATAGGTCTAGGGGGAGTAGCAGAGTGATCTTGTGTCCAGGGGAGTGTGAGACAATCTTTGTCCAGGGGGAGATCTTTTGGTACTTCATTTGTATATTCCTTTGGTACTTCGTGGTTCTTGTTGAGCTTGATTTGCTTTTGCTGGTGTTTAGCTCATCAAGAATGCACTTGGTTTCATTTCATATACTTGCTCGTTATCTATATATCTTGTATATTGCTCTGATATATTGCTCTGAGTTTGTGTATGTTTACCTGGATGCGCTTATTTATATCTATCTTGCCAGGTTTCCTCTTTCTGTGATGATATGTGCACTCACTTGCTTTTGCAGGATGATCTTATAAACTTATCATCACAAGTGTTGTGGTCATAGCTCTTGCTCTTATTCCATATATATCACCCATGTGCTCTAACTCTATTTTGCAGGTGATATCCTTTTTGAACTATGACTACCTTGTTTTCCGTTTTACTTGTTCTTCATTTCATATCCAATCTTCTCGATCACTCTTACGCACTTCATTATATATCTTTTGATATGTGTTGTCACCAATCACCAAAAAGAGGGAGATTGTAAGCTTCATGACCATTGGAGTTCGGAAACCCCAAAGGTATGAATGTTTTGATGATTGGATGACCATATTGATGTGACTAACATTTCCTTGTAGGATATTCAAATGGTCATGTCAATGAAGCGTCGTCTCACAACTCTATCTTTATCGACGACTTGGTGATTGGTTGCCTCGACAATTCGGATCGAGAACTTGATGGAGTCAAGGTTGAAGATGGATCAAGGCTAAGGACATGATAGACCGAGCAAGTGTTGGCTTGGTGTAGATGCTAGCTTGAGTCCATAGGAAAAACCGGACTATCAAGAGGGATCGAATTGGTTCTCTTAGAGCACACTAGGTTAGAGATCAAATGGATGCATTGTGAGTCTCTTGAGGGCTAGGGTGGCTGAAGAGAAGAAGAGGAACCAAGGATGAAGAAGTTGGAAGCAAGGATCAAGAGTGGATCAAGTTTTCAGCTTATCCGGTAGAGACCGGACAGTACGGTCCTAGGGACCGTATGGTACGGTCTTCATTGAAGATCCAGACAGAGAAGTGAAGTCTCGGGATGCTGAGAAAATGAAGACCGGACAGTTGACCGGACAGTACGGTCTAGGGACCGTACAATACGGTCATCAGAGGATTTCTAGACAGAGAAGTTGAAGTTTCTGGAAGTGGAAGAAATGAAGACCGGACAATCGACCGGACGGTACGGTCCTAGGGACCGGACAGTACGGTCTTCATTGGAGATGAAGAAGAAGATGGAGATGCGCCTGGAAATAGAGACCGGACAGTACGGTCCTTTGTACGGTCTCTAGTTTCACAGGGCACTTTTGGGCAACGGCTAGTTTTGGGTTGGTAGCCTATAAATAGTTGGTTGCCCGCCCCTTGAGGGGTCTCTTGGCCATTGTTGGAGTGCAGGAAACAGAGAGGAAGCCAAGAGCAAGAGAGAGAAGCACTTGTAAAGGATTTGGAGTGATCCTAGTGCTTGAGAGAGTAGCAATTGCATCCACTTGATCTCTAGGCTAGTGTGAGCTTGAGAGAGTCACTTCGGTTTGTTACTCTTGGTCTATGGCGAGGCCTAGACCGGTTAGGCGTCGGTGTTGAGCTGTCCAAGGAGAGTGTGGAAGCCAACACAAGTTTGTACACGGTCTTGGAGCTTCCCGTGCGAAAGAAGCATCACTAGTGGAGCGCCTTGTGGCACGCATCACGTGCGGAGCCTTACCTCCGGAAGAGTACCCGGGATCGAGCCCGGCGGGACGTGCCCGCGACTTCACTCGGAGGGTGAAGTGTGCTCTAGGAGGGATCGCCTTCGAGCGGAGGGACGGGGTCGAGACTCCGGCGGGAGTGACCCAACGTGGAGTAGGGGAAGGCGCCATCCTTCCGAGACCACGGGAAAAATCATGAGCATTCCTATCCTTATCTCCTTTACTTACTAGCATTTACGTTTCCGCATTTACCTTATGTGCTAGTAGGATTGCATGATAGGTTGTCTCTTTACTACTTGGTAGAATTGCTTGTTAGGGTGTTGCTTGTTGCATAGACTAGATTGTGTGCGTGCATCGCTTGCTTTTGTTATCACCATATCTAGTCTTGCTAGCTTCACGCCTAAAGTACGTTTGGGAGAAATTGTTGACACACCGATTCACCCCCCCTCCTCTCGGTGCCCTTGATCCTTTCATTGTTGTTGTTGTACAGCTATTTGTGCTCTTGTATCACAAAACTACAACATTTGAACTCTATTTCACAAAACTACGACTATTTTGATCCTTAGAAACACAAACCTACAATTTTTGAAGTATGCTCCCACCTGTCATTCACACAAGCCACATAGCCTGGTCCCATTTGTCATTCACACATGTGCCACAAAAGTAGGCTAAAAATAGTTGTAGTTTTGTGAAATAGACTCCGAAAATTGTAGTTTTATTACGATACAAGGGTACAAATAGTTGTAGGTTTCTGAAATTTACTCTTTCGGTTATGATTATACATTTATGCAGTAAGGATAGTACCTTTCTGCTTAAATCCTCAACCCTTTCTAATGTAGCTGGGTATTTCATCAACTCCGAATGTAATATCCAATGTAAAACTCACAGTGGATTTTCTTTATACTATGGTTTAGGTTTCAAGTTTTAGTGGAGGTGCGCGAGAACATGTGCTGACGGCGGATGTTCTTTCTGTCACTATGATGAAATATAAGACTAAAACTCGTTGTTATAGGGTTACCACCTGCCACTTTCTGTCGATGGTTATCTTCTCAGTTCGAGGTTCCTGTTTTTAGGACTTCATTATCTAGTTGGACAGGTTACATCATGTCTTGTTATTTTCAGTGCTTGCTCTTGCATTGTGAAATCTGGAGCGGACATGCTGCAATCTTGAACGACTTTTGGGCCTCCTGTATATTTCGATTCAGCGTTGAGGTAGTGTGACTCGGTGCCTTGTAATTCAACGCGTTTAGTTATAAGATACGTTTACCCGTATGAAACTTGCAAAACCTCATAACCTTGCTCTATTTGCAAAGTCCACCTGTCCTTATTCTGACTGGTTAATTTCCTATAAAACGTGTAAAGTTAATTACAAGTACCACTGAGCAGTCCATATGTTATTGATGCAATTTTAATGTGAAATGCCCTCTATGTTTTCCCTGTATTCATCACTCTTAATCGTAATTTTGGGAAAATAATGAAAATGAGAACATGCACAAGGTATCATTGCATGTAATTCGTTTCTTTTGAAACCAAAGCCTTTTACGTGTGCCTAATTATATTTGCAAGTCATTCCAAACTGTAAAAGTAAGTGCCCAAGTGCTCTAGGTACATTCAATGGAATGAAAAAAAAAATCCAACATGCTCCAATGAATTATTATATCATTCTGCTTCTCAATTTCATTGTTTGGACAAAGAACTTTGTAATAATGTCGCGTTCGGAGGCCAGGACGGGTTCAGGTGGCGTGCATGGCTCCAAAGTCCAAACAAACGGGCTGCCCTCCCTCTCTCGCGAAAAGCTCGCTCGCCTAGGGTTCATCCATCGCCGCCGCCGGGCCCCCCCTCCTTCCCCCCCTCCGGCGACCTCGCTGGCGGCGGAGAGGAGAGGGAAGCCCCCCCTCTTGTAGATCTAGTAGCTTTTACTTCCAGTCGAGTTTTCGTTGTCATGTTTGGGCCTATGTGCCGCCGTCGCTCCCTCAAGCTCCGGCTTGCCGTCGTCTTGGTCGGTTTACTCCTTGCCGAGGTCGATGGCTCGCCGGCCTTCCAGGTGAGCATCAATAAAATAAAGTCAATCATCATCCCTTCCATCCCCGCCCACCCATCCCCGTCCACATCGATCCACCTTCCGCCTCTCACCGCCATGGCCAGATCCGACGCCCCGAGCCCACTCCGCCTCCGTGACCACCGCTTCGCCGCCCTCACCTCCATCGCCGTAGACCCCCCGCCCCTGTCGCCGTCCGGTCGCCGCCACCTCCAGATCCGGGATCCACCGGGGCAGATCCGGGCCGTGACCCGGGATGGATGGGATTCGTCGCCTCCTCTGTTCACCAGGAGGAAGGCGGCGGACCACGCCGAATCCATCTCACCTCCACCTCGTACGCCATCGCCTCCCTGCCGGCGTCACCCCTGAAGCTGCCGGCGCATCGACGGCACCACAACCAGCGCCTCCGACGGCTGCCCCGACCCTCGCCAACCACCCGAGGCGAGGAGGAAGACGATCTTCAACACACTGTCGCCGACAACAACAAGTCAACATGTCGGCCGGTGATGTCCGGCATCGAAGTCTTCCACCTCCCCCGACAGTACAACCTCCGGCGAGATCTCCGGCGGCCCCGAGTCAAAGGCTGCCTACGCGTGGCGGACATGCTTCGGCAACAGCTGACACGTGTCCTCATACGTGTACCTGGTGTGTTTACTGCTCCTCTACGTCCATTTTCATCTACAGAGTACCAAGAGCTATTCTCCAGGCTATTGAAGGTAACTGCTTCCTTGATGTCCATGATGACGACATCTCGTACTCAAGTCTTCAAAGACCATGACCGCTACGGATGCTCAGTCCATTGCGACTCGGAATCAGTACGTCTGGCTACTCAAGAGTTGTCAACCAAAGGTGTTGCTGCTGCCTTCTTTATGCGTCCAGGTGATACACAAACAAAACCAAGTTCACCGACGATGGTTCACATAGGCAGGCCACACCAACCTCATGCTTATTGCAAGCGAGGCCCTCCTGACGACTCTTCGGGGACCAGCCCGTCGATAGCCGCTTCTGTTGTCATATGTACTCTGCTCTTTGGGAGCAATGTAATCCACACCATCTTAAGGGTGTTTCTTCGTTGGGGTGTGCTCGCTCCTGTGTTTGTAATCTTTCGTTGAATGAATACAAGCACGAAAAGTATCAAAAAAAAAAAAGAACTTTGTAATAATAGGTAGATCACTTTACTATATTCCATTATATATGCTGCTATAAATATATAATGCATTGTCTATGTTTTAATGATTAAACCTATAACATTGAATGTACCGAGCTACTGTACATATATTGCAAGCACCGATTTTCTTTTCCTAACATCAATACATTCATACTAAAGATAATGCATTTTAGTAGTGATGGGCGCCAAATGTTATGCCACTCTTATGGTTTATGCCTTTTTGAGGCCCTGTTGTTGTATCGAAAACACATTAAGAATGACAAATATTGTTTCAATTTATTAGATTCCACAGTGCAAGTAACAATCACAAACAGAGCCGAAACCGATTCACCAGTTTGGCACAACATCACCTAGACAGAACAATTGTTGGCTTTCATGTATTTCAAACAAGCAAATGTGTTCCGTTTAATTCATACAAAAAAATCGTTGGCTTTCCATCTCAATGAGAACAAACAGATGCTGGCTTGACTACATTTTTAGTTCATATCATTCACACAACAAACGGCCCTTTCAATATTCTTTACGATTGTTTAAGGGAGATATACGGATTACACGTATATCACACCCACACAACACAGCAAAGTACGGCACTAAGTACTCGTCCGAATAGACTGCTGCTTTTCCGGATCGGAACATTATTTTGATACGTAAAACATATTCGGATATGGGTAAGCATGCACCGATGCTTTGACTAGAGTACGAATCCGAATACGCAGACCTTTCCGAATCGGAACGCTGCTCGGTCAGTGCCGGGCATCCCTGGGTATAAAAGGAAGCCACGGCCCCGGCGGTTCAGGAGCACGGAGTTGCAAACGATGGAAGCCACCGCTGCAGTCATCTCCACCATGATCGACGACATCTCCATCTCTGAGGAGATGCCCAAGACCGGCGGCAGGATGAAGAAAGCGCGCAAGGGAGGTGCCAGGTGGAGCGAGGAGCTCTCAAGGCTCGACGAGACCAAGCCCGGCGTCGTTGTCAAGTCCTGCGGCAACGGCGACGTCGGCGACATCCTGCGCGAGGCCTGCTTCATGGCGGTCTGCCGTGGCCACCCCTCGGTCCTCGGCTACCGCGGCGTCACGCGCACGCCAGCTGGCACCGACGCCGACGATGAGTACTCCCTCGTCGCCGACAGCACCGTCGGGCCGAGGACCCTCGTCGACGTGCTCCGCGACCACGGCCGGCCGTTCCCGGAGGCTGACGTGCGCCGCATCATGCGCCAGCTGCTGGGCGGCGCCGAGGCCATGGCCGAGCGCGGCGTCGTGCACCGCGACATCAAGCCGGCGAACGTCCTCTACGGCGGCGGCGGCGCCTTCAAGATCACCGGCTTCGGCGCGGCAAAACACGCGGCGGAGAAGGACCCGCCGGAACTCTTCGCCGGGACGAACGGGTACACGGCGCCGGAGGTGTTGCTGGAGAACGCGGGCCACGGCGCCGCGGTGGACGCGTGGTCGCTCGGCTGCGTCATGATCGAGCTCCTCACCGGCAGGCTGCCGTTCGCCGGGGACGGGGACGACAAGTCCGATCAGTTGCACAAGATCTTCGACGTGCTCGGCGTGCCGGGGAGGAAGGCGTGGCAGGGCTTGCAGCCTCGGGTCCCCGCCGGTGAGGTGTCGCATCGGCAAACACGGCACAATCAGGTGGTCGGTCAAAGCAACCTGCTGCGCGAGCTTGTGCCGGAGAAGGTGCTCTCCGAGGAGGGGTTCGAGGTGTTGAATGGCCTTCTCAACTGCGACCCCAAGAAGCGGCTGACCGCGGCCGACGCGCTCCGGCGCCCATGGTTCACGGACAACGCCCTCAACGACGACGACGTGCTTCTTCTTTCGGCTGCTTTGGCCAAGATCACCAGCGCGGCCACACAATCGTGGTCTCTGGTTTGCCAGATGGCCGTGTCATTCGCTGGGCGTATGCTACAATTGCTTAGGCCCCAAAGCATTGCGCATGTACTGCAGAACGTTAACATGGAGTAGTAGTAATTAGCACATTGTGCTGGTTTTGTAATTACTAACTAGCAATGTGATTCACGTATGTACTGCAAGCGATTATTGTCATGTGGTTTAGACATGTGTTAGTACTAACTAGCAAATTGTGCCACTTTTGTTATTAGTAGCAATTGATTTCATTGTCTGTATAATTCTGGTAATGGTTGCTTCCGCATTGATGTCACTCATCTCCGCGTGTAAGTGCAAGCAGGCTTCTTATTATTGAGATCAGGTATATAATGAAAATTATGTGACAAAACCTGAAAATTTGTCACTCATATTTTGTATTGAAACAGACGCCGAATCGAAGTCGTTGGAAGAAGCTTCAATCGAAGTCACCCTTGTCTCTCGTAGTTGCCATGTACAATGCTTAAAAAGCTCTAACCACCATGTACAATGCTTACTTAAGCAATTTTTTCTCTCAAATAAGCACCTAGCGATAAAAATAAACCGGTTTTTTGTCTTAAGCACTCCTATAAGCACCTCCATTGTACATGCTCTAAGATCATTCTCCATTGTCTCTACGAAACCAACGCTTCTGCTGTCCAACATATGGATATGCACACAAAATTAGTTTTGCTCTCCTCTGACTTGAACCTTTCAGAAGTAACTGAACAGAGTAAAGAGTTGTCATCCTCTAACGGATTCCTGTCCCTCCGTCCCCGTGTCATGATCGAACCTGAACTCGATTAATTTCGTCGTGATGGACTCTGCATTTCAACGGTACATCGCAAGCTAAGTCATCCAGAGAAGAAGAGAACACCTCGACGGCCAAGATGTATGTGTACCGGTTCCATCTTGAAGATCCGACGGTCCACAGTGCTTAATTACTGTTCGCTTTTGCCAGAATTACCTGTAGTAAGTCTGTAAACGACAACTTTTGCTGCGTATTCCTTATAAGCAGCCACGTCCACTCGTTTGATTTATGAAAAGAAACCCTAGTTCCATCGCCTTTCTGTTCTTCCTTTCCTTTACCTTTCGCCGCAATGTTTTTATTTACCTAGCCCCGCCAATTTCCTGCCAAAATTTTCTATTGTTTATCTGTTCTTCTTTGTCAGTTAGAGCGGGTCCTGACAAAATGGTATCAAGAGCAACACCTTCCTCGTCTGAATTCCACCCTTCCCTCCCTCAAAATCGCTAGAATTCATGCGCAATCAGCATGTCCAGCCAGATTTGAAAAGGTTGCTTTGGTCAGGGTTGGAGGAACAAGTATCCCCTGTAAACTTCCGCAGCCAAATCAATCGATTTCATGTCTGACCTGAAGAGTTGGCTTTGTGGTTGGTTCAGATCCATGAACTTTACTGTAAAATCCCACATTGTTCGGTTGGATCAGAATTGGGGGTATGAAATGGAGGTCTTATGGTTTTCAAACCAAGTGAACACCTACCAAATTGATTTAAGCCATTAGATATCTGGTTGTACAATGTGGTCGTAGAAATAGGTCGGACGTGTAGCAATATTCTTCTTTAAATCTAAAAGAAATTATAGTGTTTCTACCCCTGGTTTGCCTCTAAATTATGATTTTACCTCTTCTTTTTCAACTTTGCGATTTTATCCATGATTTTTCAAACTGAAGCAAGAGTTTACCCCTGTGGTTGCGATTTTACTCCTGATTTGCTTCAAAACCAAGGGTAAAATCGCAACCACAGGGGTATGTTTTTGCTTCAGTTTGAATAACCAAGGGCGGGGGTTAATAACCAAACATTAGCCCATATTCAAACTTTCGAAGGTCTAAAATAATATTTTTCTTTAAGAAGGGTTGGCGTAGTAAATTAAACCCCATTGACATAAATAGTGGTAGCATCAGTCAGGCAAAATAACTTGTTGGGATAAGCGTATGCAGCTGACGTGGCTGCATTGCTTCATTCCTCCTCTCACTCCATGTGGTTATACTGAACCAGTCACCACCTAATCTTACCGCCAAATGCTACACCCATGGATAGCCAGGACTACCCCTACCTCGGTTTGGCTCTCGTGTCCCTGCTTGTCGTGCTCGCGAAGAAGCGCCGCGCCGCGGCGCACGGGCATGGAGTACTATACGGCTTCCACCAGAGTACTATATTAATGAGCCTTGTTTAAGGTGTGAGGCCATGTGGATAAATGACATATGGCCTGTACATGTCTCCCATCATCTCCCTCCAAAGAGCATCTGTTTGGTGCAATATTATTGGAACATCTGTCCGCACAAATAAGAAATCTCAAAGAGCATCTGTTTGGTGCAATATCATTGGAACATCTGTCCGCACAAATAAGAAATCTTTAGTGAAAGGTGTCTTGGCCTAGTGGTTAAGGCATCGGAGTAACACCTTTGAGGTCCTATGTTCGACTCCCTGTGGGAGCGAATTTTCTATGATTTAACGGCATTTGTGCTTTCAGCGGTAGACGACGTGGCCGTCGACAGCGAGGCGCCAGTGGTGACTTCGTCAATCTGGAGAATTTGCCGGCTCAGTCTTCGAAGATTCGCCTCTGATTAATGTCATCCCCATATCATTCAAATACAACTGCTACCGACTAAGACTTTTAACAGAATTGCTATAGAGTTTCAAGTCACCTACTAACACGTGTACACTAACTTTGTTTTTCCTTTTCAACAACCGGATTTCTGATTCAGAGCTTCTGTTATGTTGAAATGGATATCTTTTTACAACTATTGTCCGTACATCTCAGTCCCTTTCAAGATGGAAGTTTATTACGTTATATGCTCTTCAACGACACCAATAATTTGGCTTCAACGGACGTGTCCCTCTTGTTATATTAACTGGAACAGTTGACATCTTCAAACATCGCCCGCTTGCTGGCTAAACCATAAGAGAGACCTGCTCTAACACAGATTTGTTGTTGAATTCTGTGAATGTCCCCAGATACACGCGGGTGAATACATACAGTCACAAATGGATAGCCACTTTTATCTTTACCTCGGTTTGGCTCTTGTGTCCCTGCTTGTCGTGCTCGCGAAGAAGCGCCGCCACGCGGGGCATGGAGAACTACGGCTTCCACCGGGGCCATGGCAGCTGCCCGTCATCGGCAGCGTGCACCACATGCTCGGCCAGCTCCCGCACCGCGCGATGCGGGACCTCGCAAGGCGCCACGGCCCGGTGATGCTGCTCCGCATCGGCGAGGTGCCCACGGTGGTGGTGTCGTCGCGGGAGGCGGCGCGCGAGGTGATGAAGACGCACGACACGGCGTTCGCGTCGCAGCCGCTGAGCCCCACCCTGGACGCGTACAGCAACGGCGGCCGCGATATCATCTGCGCGCCCTACGGCGACCACTGGCGCCAGCTTCGCAAGATCGCCGTCACCGAGCTCCTCAGCGCGCGCCGGGTGCTCTCCTTCCGCTCCATCCGCGAGGAGGAGGTCGCCGCCATGCTGCGCGACGTCGCCATGCTCGCCGGCGCCGGCGCCCCCGTACAGATGCGTGCGCGGCTGAGCGCGCTCGTCTCGGACGTGACGGTGCGCGCCGTGTTTGGCAACCGGTGCAGGGAGCGCGACCTGTTCCTGCGGCAGGTCGACAGCATCAACGAGCTCGTCGCCGGCTTCAACCCGGCCGACCTGTGGCCATCGTCCAGGCTCGCCCGATGGCTCAGCAGCGCCGTGCGCCGCGCCGTGGAGTGCCGCAAAACGGCGTTCAGGATCCTGGACGGCATCATCAAGGAGCATCTCGAGAGGCTGGACAACGGCGCCGGCGGAGGAGCGGACGAGGCCGAGGACCTTCTCGACGTGCTTCTCAAGATACAGAGGGAAGGTGGGCTTCCCATCCCGCTCGACATGGACGTCATCAAATGTGTTGCATTTGTAAGTATTTTCTTCACGCTTGCTCGTTTTTTATTCTCCTGTTACTTGGCTAGATCTCGTTAGTCTAGTCTCTGATCATGTTTACTAGGTAGCATGCCTTCCCATCTTCATTTCATGGTTCAGAAAGTGTTCTGTGAGTCTGACAACAACAGGTTAATTAAATAATGGCCACCAGTGCTGCTGTCAGCTGCGATTACTAAAATCTCATTGTTCATAGTCAGGACGAGGATGGTATCCTTTTCCACAACCTTTTTATCCTAAGAAGAATGAAATGTGCACGTCTGATCTCTTATCAATAGTGTTAAAAAAAATACTATATATGTTTTCAGAAGATATAGGTTACATTTGGACAAGCTCCGGATTAACAATGATTCAGTGGTTATCAAGCTTACAAACAAGGTTTGATTGGTGCATCCTTGCAACACAATCCCATTAATTACTCGTACAGCCCTCGTTAATTTATAGTTTTGGAGTTATCACAACGACTGGACAAGCCTTTGACTCATTGTTGGATACAAAATTTGGTGAAGGCTTGGAACGAACGTGCAATGTGCATGGTGCAGTGTTAGCTGGCTATTTGGAAGATGACACGTGGGTGGAGTATTTGAAGCACAGACCTGGTGGACTCGGAAGCAGATTAATCAGGCAAAGTGTTGATAGATTCGGTAATTAGAGATAGAAGGAATCACGTTTAGGTGATAGTTAGTTGAGATATTATTTTTTGTAACCTATATATATAGTTTAGGGTCGGCAGAAACTTCCTCTCGAGAATACAATCCAAGTTTCGTTTGCATCTATTATTTTATCGTTCTCTTTGGTATTTTGCTGAGTAAAATACTCGTTCCCCTTCACGTAAGCAAGGAAGCTTTGCTCGTTTGCCGCGGAAACGAGTCGCCGGCCAGGGCGTTGATCTGGTAATCTATTATCTGTGGTATTCGGCATCCGTTTTGCCGGGTAACACTCATCACATGGGCTACCATTGCACGGCTCATCACATACTTTAGTATTTCGTTAGGACAAGCCTTTGACCAGCAATCGCGCTGATAACATGTTACTTGTTTTTACAGAAATTATATTCATAATAGTAGTGACATCAATTGTCTTATCATAAAAATAATTTGGAATATAAAAGTAGTACTAATATGTCAAGTGTTTGTTCTAAGACGCCGGCGGTGGGCCCAGAGGCGTTCCAGGAGACTGGCATGTCCGCTTTTTTTTTTTTGTGTTTGATTAGTAGCGGTGGTGTACCGTCTTTGGCCCGCCATTACAAACTTTTAGCTTCGGAAGCGCCTTGATGCTACAGTTATTTTCTGTGTGCCGCTACGGTGGCTTATAGTTGTAGTGTAATGAAATGAATACGTTTACTACTTCGGAGACACTAGTAGGGTGAGCTTATGTGGATGTGCATGCGTGTATAAAGACGCTTGCGTCGATATTGTGTTGATTCAGTCATTAGACATTCATTAGTATTTAGTGGCTTAAACTTTCACCAACCTTAAACAGGATGGACTTCTGTATCATAATTATCCAGCACCGACATGCATGTCGTCAAGGAATCTGCTGCTAACCATCTTCTTTGCGAAAAAAAAAACACATTGCGCGCAGGACATGTTCGCCGCCGGCAGCGAGACGTCATCGACGGTGTTGGAGTGGACGATGGCGGAGCTCATCAGGAACCCGAAGGCCATGCAGCGGGCAACAGCCGAGGTGCGCGGCACCTTCGGCGCACGCGGCAAGGTGACCGAGCAAGCGTTAGGCGAGCTCCGGTACCTGCACCTCGTCCTCAAGGAGACGCTCCGGCTGCACGCTCCCGTGCCACTGGTGCTCCCGCGGGAGGCCAGGGAGCACTGCCGTGTCCTCGGCTATGACGTGCTGCCGGGCACCACGGTGGTAGTGAACGCCTGGGCGCTGGGCCGCGACGAGCGGTACTGGCCTGGGGAGCCCGAAGAGTTCCGTCCGGAGCGGTTTGAGGTTGAGGTTGCCGGCGACGTGGACTTCAAGGGCGCCGACTTTGAGTTCCTGCCATTCGGCGCCGGCAGGAGGATGTGCCCGGGAGTAGCGTTCGGGCTCGCCAACGTTGAGCTCCCGCTGGCAAACCTTCTGTTTCACTTCGATTGGGAGGCACCTGGCACGGCCGACCGCCGAGCTGGACATGACCGAGGCATTTGGCATGACCGCTCGCCGCAAGTCTGGCCTCCTGGTCCGCCCTATCCTCCGTGTACCGGTGCCTGGTGTCTAGCATCAGTGCTGCGCGGAAAGATTGATGGCTTAAATATATCTACGCTTTTGGGATTTATTGTTGGGATAATTTAGTGCCACGTCTTATGTTGCTCAATCACTCTATATGTACTGTATTGTAAAAAGGTTTTAAGACAGGTAATAGAACTAGTAAGGTGTGACACCGCGCATTTGCGTGGCTAGTATCAAATAATGTAATACTCGATGTCTAATTAATTTACTTTTGCCCTATTGTCATCACCAATATTATTATTATTTTCCATTGAATACTTTTGTAACAACAATAATGCATCAAAATTTATAAACTTATATATATAGCTATCTTGGGTTATTTGTTTAATTATAATAATGCGTAATTTTGGAATATAAAAGTAATAATATGTCAAGTGTTTGTTCTAATAATAACGCCACAACAACTACGCCGGCAGTGGACTCCAGAGGCGTTCCAAGAGACAGATGGCATTGGCATGTCTGCTTTTTTTTTATGTGTTTCATTAGTAGCACTGGTCCACCGCCTTTGACCCGCCATTACAAACTTTTAGTTTTCGCTTTCGAAGCGCCCTGATGCTACAATCGTTTTCTGTCTGCCGCTACGGTGGCTTATAGTTGTAGTGTAATGAAATGAAATGAATGCGTTTACTACTTTGGAGCCGTTTATGATGGTAGGGTGTGCGTATGTGCATTCATAGGGTAGATGTGCATGTGTGTATAAAGACATTTGCGTCGATATTGTGTTTTGAAGAAAGAAAAAAAAAGGGAGGGGAGGTGGGGGGGGGGGGGGGGTAAGATTCAGTCATTAGATATTCACTAGCCCTTCAACCCGTGCACTTGCACGGGCTAGGATGTGTTGTTTAGAACAATATGAATGCTATTGGATGAATATTTTCATAATGGTAACTAAAAGTAGATAATTTATACTTTGATATGAGCGTCTGGGTCAATATGAATGCTATTAGATGATACTAGAAAGACGGCACGGCGTTGCCGTGCCAGTAGCCCGCGTAGTAAGATTATAAAGGTCATAATAAATAGAAGAAAAGATTCAATATGATGTAGCCATAGTGTAGATAATATATCAAGTTACATGTCTATATGATGTTGAACAAATACATACGGCACAATTTGTAGTGTTAGATGTAGAGTGATAACTTTGATTATTTTAATGTGAGAGAAATAAAGTCATAAAAATGCCCGTTGCTTGAAGCCTTGCTCAAAACAGTATTGCATAACGCTGACAGTCTGATTTTCCTGTGTCAGCACAATCCTGCTAGTACATGTTATTCGATTCAAGTGCTCACTACATTTTGAAAGGAAATCGTAAAATATGCTCATATACCACACTGAGCAACCAAACTTATATTTGAGCATGCCTAGCAAGTAGTAGTAAACTGTCCATGAATCCTACCAAATTTAATGGGGTTTCTCTTTTACATTCTCTTTTTTTCATATAAACTGGCAGGAGCTCTTACTTCAACTATTCCTGGGTTGTCTCTTCCTTTGTCAAAGTTTATTCACTATGCGATTGACTCTAGTTTACCTTTCACAAGGCAAAGCTTTTCCATGAAAGTTTTCGGTTCTCTGTCCCCATTTATCACCTTTGCACTTTGATTTCTCCTACTATGCACATGTATTTTCTTATAGTGATACCAGAGCACTTCTCTCTTCTTTTAGAATGATATCAACTTTGTGGTTCTATTCCTAGCACTTTGATTTTGCAGAAATATATTCTCTAGTGCAGTGGCGGAGCCATGAGGGTTGCCAGGTGTGCCTCGGCATACCTCAAAACCCGGCGATTCAACTCACTGGAGCACTGTTCATGCTACTGTTTGACACTGTTTTGCTACTGTGCATACCTTATCTCGCTGACCTGGGTCTGCTACTGCTCTAGTGCCTTGAATATATAGTTTATATAGCGGAAGATTCACGGGATGAAGTAACTGGTATGATGCTATACATTGATCTTATCCTGTAGTGTTAACCAATGCTAGCAGGCAAAGCATTCCTTGGAGTGCACTGGACCCTGTGCATTGCCCGGAGGCGTCGATGGCTTCGGGCGGCCTACGAGTCTACGAATATAGGGAGGTCACACAAAGGTAGGAGCTTCTCTGCATAGGATCATGAAAGGTTCAAATGCGATTGGACTTGGGATTAGTGAACTTTTACCAACTATACATGTCCTTTTACAAGGGAACTGAAAGCTTCTCTGCTTGTCTTTTCACAAGGGAACTTGTTTCCTCTGTAAAAGATCGCTTGGACCTAAAACATGTTAATGTAAATTGATGTTTTTATATTTCTTTTCATAACTTACCATGCTTAGGGTTTTCCCCAGGAAGTTACCACTGCTTTCTTCATGTCATCTTGTTGTGTTTTCCTTGCCAATTGGGGTTGACTGACCTAGAGTCATCTTGTACGCTTGTGCACAATTCATATAGGGTTTCCTTGCCAATTGTTGTATGCTTGTGAGCACTGAAAATATGTACTCTCACTGCCACAGAACAGAGCTTTAGCGACGCATACATTAGCGACGAAATTTGGAAACCCGTCGCTAAACTAGAGAAAACCCGTCGCTAATTAAATTGCTTGAAACCCCGTCGCTAAATATAAAACTTCTACAGACGGGTTTTGGTCAAAACCCGTCGCTAGTGTTTCGCAATTTTAGACGCGTAACGAAAAGCCGTCGCTGCGTATTCTAATCTAGCGACGGGTGATAGAAACCTGTCGCTAAGTTTTCTAGTTTAGCGACGGTTAATTGGAACCCGTCGCTAAGATTCTTCGACGTGGCTTGAAAACCCGTCGCTAAGTCCTATGAAACCCGTCGCTGGGATGCTTAAAAAAAAAAATTAAAACTGCAAGCCAAGGGGTTCGAACCCAGCACCATTGGTGTGGAGAGCAGAGGCACTAACCACTACGGCAACACATCTTTGTGTATGTTGTATATATGTCTTTTTAATAATAAAGTTCCAGCCGGCCCAGCCCATCCGACCCGGGCTCCACATAGAAGTCGTGCGCCTCTCCCACCCTAACCCTAAAGCGCCGCCCTCTCTCGATCTCTCTTCCTTCTCACCAGGGCCAACCTCCCCTCCTCTCCTCACCATGCGCAGATCCGCCGACGGCGACGGCTTCCGCGACGACGACTCCACGGCGGCGGCTCCCTCCGTGACGGTGGCTGCTTCGACGACGGCAACGCCCCTCCGCGACGGCGGCGGCTTCCGCGACGACGACTCCACGGCGGTGGCTCCCTCCGTGACGGCGGCTGCCTCCACAACGGGGGTCAGGTCGGGGTGTGGCGGATCAGATCCGCGGGCTGCCTCGTCGCAATCTGTGCTAGCGCGCTTGATGCGCAGGTGGTTCTCAACTCCAACGATGTTGAGGCCAAGGGTGAGCTCTCTCTCTCCCCCCTCATTCTCGCCCTCTATCTGTGTGTGTGTGTCTCTGCTGCTAGAGTTTCCCGCATGTGGTTGTGATTGTTACGAGCGGTTTGTAGCCTGAAAATATTGGACATGGCCGCTGTTGATTTTTTCTTGAATCAGCAAAATGACCATGGAAAGATCGAGTTGAAACAATGGTGGAATTCATCTGGCATGCACGTCTTTTAATTAGCTGAGTAGCTAAATAGAGTTGCCTACTCTTTTGCACGTGTTCTACTTGAATCAATATTTTCACAGTTAGATCTTTCTGTGAACTGCCGTTTAGAAAATATCCAAAGTCAGTTTGTTGACTCTGCACATCAATATCCAAAGTCAGTTTGTGAACTGCCCATTTGGGAGCACTCTGATTTTGAAGAGAGAGAACAATTAGCAATGTTACTTTTTCTTTACTCTGTTCCTTCACAAAGGTGATACTTGCAATATCGAGTACACTCCTAAGTCTGCTCTGCTGCAACCTGTTCTCTCGAAGAATACCAGTGAGCCTGCATAATTCAGCTAGCCTACCTGTGTAGTCTGCACTTGAACTAGCTGAGATTTCTTTTGTTCATTTCACTATTTCTAAATTTTCTCCATGTCTTGCTTGGACAGGTAAGTCATGTTTCAGTTGACATATTTATTTCACTGTACATCTGCCTTTGGTAGTAAATAGGTGGCTAATGCCAAGTGAAATTTTACTTTCAGTTTTGACTGCTCCTTTTCTTTTTCAACAGATCTTCGTTGTAATTCACCCCAATGGCGAGGCCACAACTTAAGGTCACAGTACGCCGCATGAGGTGGCAATCAAATCCTTGAGTGGGTATTACGTTCCATTTGTATTACGTTCCATTTGTGTTTCCTCAAACTTCAGAAGCATCTGAATGTTTCCAGGTTATATTATGACAGGCTCTGTTCAGGAATATGGACGCATGTGTATCTTTTCTGGAACATGGTAAGACATCATTCATTCAGATCAAAAGAGGGGAAAAGCTGAAAATCAGTTCCCTGGTCCTATGTACTCAAATATGTCAACGGCATTTATAGAATAGCTTTGCTCTGCTATATTGCCACTCATCAGTATGTATCACTAAGGAACAACATACTGTTTTATATCTCGAAGCTTCAAGGGGTACAGCTTGCCAGTTGCTCTCTTTTGTAAAACACAAAAAACATTTCCTGGATTACTTATTCAGTTAACATTGTGAGAATACAATTGACAACATCTTTAGGATGTGATGCTAATGCATTGGAGAAGAAAGACAACAATTTAACTTATCTGATATATGTCTGTTGAATAAAGCTGTCATATGCTAAAAATATATTATTTTTGGCTGTTCACATATTTAGTTATGCATTATTTTATTCCAATTGCCTCAGTTTTTCACAACTGTTTGATAAATATGCTAACACATTAGTGTATCCTTCAAATATCCGATTGTCAACATTTGCTAGATGTGGAGAACAAGGAGGCAGGTGATAATTCACCAAGTGCATTCTGGGCCTTTTGGAGGCTTGGTTACTTCCAGTTCCAGGTAACCTTTAGAAGGCAGGAGAAGTATTTCATTGTCCAACTGAACAATGGCTATTTTGTAACCTGAAATTGTATTGCCTCTGAATGAATAGACCTATCATTCCAGCTTCTTAGTTTTTTTGAATGAAACTGTACTTTGTTTATTCTGTACAAGTGACTAATTAAGAGCAGCTGTGCCAATTGTCAATTATAGAATCTTAGAACTTATGTGGAGGAATGCTCTTTCTATGTAAAGCTTTAATTCTGAGTGGTGTAATTTATGTAATATTTGGAATGTGGGATTATGGAAAAAAGAGACATTATCGGTGCTAAAAAGAGATATTACTGGTGGAATTATATTTTTTTTATTTCTGTACTCACCATTAGCGACGGGTTTTGGGAAACGCGTCGCAACAGCTTAGCGACGGGTTTTCGGAAACGCGTCGCAACAGCTTAGCGACGGGTTTTCGGAAACGCGTCGCTAATAGATTTAGCGACGGGTTTTGAAAACGCGTCGCTAATAGATTTAGCGACGGGTTTGGGAATCAACCTTTAGCGACGTATTAAGAGCGACGGTTCAGATCCCGTCGCTAAAGGCCCCAAAACCCCGTCGCTAATGGCCTGTTCTGTGGCAGTGTCTGTTGCCTTCCATTTATAACCACATGATGATGATATGGATGGTTAACTATGCTTTTGCATGACCACACTTTGTCTTTTAGCCCCATTAGTTTCATTATGCTGCTTTCTGACTAGTGAATGAAATGATCATTATGGTATCCTGACCATTTTAACAGAACGTGGACACTGCCAGAGCCAAGCGTGACTGGTAAACTAAATGTCAATGTAAGCAAACATGCCAAATGCTGTAGAGTGTAGTCCTATAAAGGTTTCGAGCCATACCCTCCAAGTATTCCACATTTATAGACTTATCCTGTAGTATTAACCAATGCTAGCAGCCAATAATTATTTAGAATTTTTTATTATGTTACTATATTATTATTATAACACATTTTATTAGACATAGTACCACAATCACATGTGTTGTTACAGTATTATTATAACATATTTTTTCATAAGTAGTAACACATATATGTGTTACAATAGAACTTGTTCTAGTAACACCAGCATCCTCTAGATTTTTTTTTTTTTTTGAAGGCAGAACGCCCCGAAGGGGCTAGATGGTTCTCTATTACTCCAGCAAGTACAGGCTTTTTACAAAAGGACCCTTACATGATATGCAAACTAGACATAGGTCCTTAAGAGAGCCTAGAAGGACATAAAAGAAATTTAAAATTACATCGAAGTCCTCTCTGAAAATTGCCACCGTCGACAAGCAGGACCAAGCCAGCGCCGCCGCCGCAGCAACTTTCGTAGCATGGAGATGAAGGTCACCAGCGAACTCAGAAGCAGAACACCCAACAAAGACGCCTCCGTCCACAGACGGGACCTGGCGGAGCGCACAACACAAAGCCGGCAAGCATCCGCGCCATGGACGGGAAGAAGCCTCCTGATGCAAGTAGATTGACTCACCGGCGGTCCGCCCGGGAGTCGCCTCAAAGCTCGCATCGTCTGTCGAGGTAGAGAAAAGTCCGGCCTTAGATCTCGATTTTGCATCACCGGGCCAGACGGCAAGACCCATCTCCAGCTGGGGATCAGCAAGAAGCAATCGACCCAAGTTGAAAATGGGCAGCGCCCGTTGGGGAAGACCACTGGAGAGAAGCACCTGCAAACGAACAATCTCCACGGAACCTGCAGAAGAGCAGAAGAGACAGAGAAGAAAGGAGAGGAGACACCCGCCGGGGAGGAGGCCGACGAGGACAAAAGCCATCTCGGCAACACCACAAGGGAACAAGACTCAAAGCCAAATCGCGCCGATTACAAATCGCACGCCGGCAAGCAAATGCGATGGCAGCGATTGGGGAGACACCAAATACTAGGAAACTAAAGCTAATTAGCTACTAATAACACTACTACAGAGAGGGACCCCCTCCAACTCACCGCCGGCAAGCCACCGGGAAGGGAGAAGGAGGGGGGCCAGTCAGGATTTGGACGGGAGAGCGGAGAGCGGCAGGGTAGACGAAGAGCTACAGTGCAAGAGAGGAAAGAGCTTTCGAGGGAGGGCCCGTCGACGGGGAAGTTGGGAGAGTCTAGCATCCTCTAGATTGTTTGATAAGTTGAGGAATCAACATAGCATTGAACAAACACTTAGGAAGAATAGAACCTGAATTCAATTTCGAACATATTTGTAGCCTGTCCTGTGCATATTTGTTTAGGTACATAGATTTACTTTATTTCTGTGTAAGAGTCCTTCTCCCTTACTGAATCAGGTCAGGTAGTAGCTCGCTCGTGCTGACTGATAATTTGTGTGACAGGCACTTAAATTTTAAGGATGTGCTATATGTATTATGTAGGCAGGAGATGTCGGCATCAGCAATTTTGGAACTCAGTCTACGCTACATTGCCCTTGTTGAAAGCCCGACTGAAGCTCAGGAATGATACAACAAGTAGTGGCTTCATTGGATCACTTGGATAGTATTCCAGCATTACGTAATATGGCTTATAGCATTATTCAGTTGTAAATGGCATCACTTAGATAAAAATGTCACCATTATTCAAATTAAAACTTCTACCATTACGTGGATACATTCATTTGTATATATTGTTTCAGCAATACACAATGTCTTCTAGCATTATTTTGTTATAAATGGCATGCATCACTCAGATAATGTACCATCATCATTTGGATTAAAACTTCTACCATCACTCGTACACAAACATTCGGATATATATGTACCAGCATTACACAATATGGTTCTACCATTATTCAGTTAAAAATGGTATCACTCAGATAATGTTTACCATAATTTGGATTAAGCTTCTACCATCACTCGGAGACAAACACCGCCTTTGGTAGGTGCCTTTGCATCATGTTCATCCGCATTAATTCAGATACTGCTGACTCAAGCTACACCACAGTTCGGACACCCCCTACTCAAGCTATACCTCAATTCAGATGCCCGAGCTGTATATCAGAATCCAATAATATATGGAACTATCAGTGACACACGAGCTCTGTTTACCACAATTTGGATATTGCTCACTCAAGCTATGTCGTATGCCACAATTTGAATACCTGAGCTATATATCAGGATCCAATAATATATAGAATCGATAGCAGCCCCTTAGACCAAAGTGCTTCAATTGTAGCTAGCGGATATGGAAAGAGTTAGCACCTGAGCTATGTTTACCACAATTTGGATACCCGAGCTATATACCAGGATCCAATAATATATGGAACTATCAACTAACAATTCCCAAGCCAAGCCCCACTTATATATATTCGGATAAGCCCAACTACCTGTCACTATGCCCCTAGTCTGGTGGGATCCAATTAAGCATTTGATATAAAATCAACAAAAAAAATATTGCGCTATATATCAGGATCCATTGATACATGGAACTATCAATAGCACCTGAGCTATATATGTCCACCACAATTCGGATAAGCCAAACTGCTTGCCACTATGCCCCAAGGGTTGTGGGATCCGATACCACATGGTGCCGAGCGATGGTGGATAATGTTCCACCATCATTCATGATTTTCCCTTCACTAGCAGTTCCCAAGCTCCACTTATAGCTGGAAAATCCCGTCTGTGGGATTCAATTTGAATACTATACCAGATATCACGATCCAAACTATTAGTTTACCACAATTTGGATGCACAATATATTATACTTATTGGTAAAAATGGATCGAATACGGGTGGATAGTGCTTATCCCATATCCTATCCTATATTTTTAGCTATAATAATCAATAATATACATAACTAAGATCATTTTGACTCTTATTTAAGTTAATCTCATGATTTTACATCATATTATTTGGTCTATAATCGTTATAAACATCATCACATCACAGGATATTCGGATTCGCGATGGATATCACCCGTCCCGTATCCTATTTCAACATTATTCTTTGGCTTCGGATAGCGTCGGATAATTTTTTATCCATTTCGTATTTTCCCATATTGATTTTATGCGGATTCGGCGGTCGGTCGGTCGGTCGGATATTATCTGTCCCGTTTTCACCCCTAATTGTACTAGATACACAGCTAATTGCATATTATACTAGATATCATGATCCAAACTATTAGTTTACCATAATTTGGCTGCGCAATATATTATACTAGATACACAGCTAAATGATATATTAAAGAGTAGCACCCGAAGATTATCTAAATATTTTGACAAAAAAAAAAGAAGATTATCTAAATAGCACCTGAATTATCAGTAGCAACCAAGTTATGTTTTACCACAATTCGGATCAAAAATATTAGATATACAGAGTAGCACCCAAGCCTCACTTATAGCTGGAAAAGCCCGTCTGTGAGATCCAATTAAATATGGTAATCTATATGAGGATCCGAACTATCTGGTTACCACAATTCGGATACACGATAATATATATGCAGCTAAGTGATAATAGTGTATCGGATTAGCACCCGAACTATCGTAGCATCCGAGCTATGTCTACCACAATTAAGATCGATCTGAAATATAGATTGAATAGCACCCAAGCCTCACTTATAGCTGGAGAAGCCAGTCTGTGAGAACCGATTAAATATTGTACTATGTATCAAAATCCGAACTATCAATTTACCACAATTCAGATATGCAATAATATATATGCAGCTAAATGATGTGAATGATGCTGGAACATTATCTAACTAGCACTCGAACATTATCTGATTCGATAATTGAGAAGCCAATCATGGGCTTTTTTTGACTTGTTTGGCGGGCCAATGCTGTATGGGACATGGTCACCAGTATGCGGACATTTGTGAGATTCGTTACTAAGATACCACAATAATATTATATTAGCGAGATTTGTTAGACTCGGATACCATAATAATATTACTTTAGCGAGATTTGTTAGACTCGGATACCATAATAATATTACTAACACCCCGCTTTTCATGCCAAGCGAAAGGGCATGGTTAGATTCGGACGTGGCGTTGTGGCAACTTGGTTTGGTTCCGTTCCATCTCAGGTCTTCGGACATCAATTCATGCCCATGCTAAATACGTATACGGATGTGTCAACATACTTTGTAGGGGCTTGGTGTGGCGATACGTATATGAATGTGTCTACATCTGATTTAGAAAGAACGAGATGAAGTGAGCGTACAGCAGCTCTGGTGTAACGTCCCGCCTCCACGAGGCCGGGCTCGCTTACACCTGGCAGCTCTCTAGGACCTCAAGACTTCTCTCACAGACCAACTCAAGTCTTTTCTGCATACTTTGTCCTCACTCGTGTGCACCTGGGAAGGACTTCCCGGTCGGTCACCCATCCCGAAATTGCTCCAGGCCAAGCACGCTTAACCTCGAAGTTCTTTCGAGCTGAGCTTTCGGAAAAGAAGTTGCAACTTGTTGATATGAGTATTCTATCAATCCTATTAAGCCTTGGGCCAGATGTCACATCTGGGGATAAGAACATTCTATCAAAGATGACATCCTCAATCCCAGAAAGTAAAAAGTCCACAATGTCGAACGCTTGGCCAGTCATGATGCAAAGCAGAAGCCATTGCTGAAGACAAGTGATGGTTTCATCATTGGGGATCCGTGGTAACAAGGTCCTCCTCAGTGCACTGTGAACCACCTTTGCCTCTGGTTTAAGCAAGGCAGGCGTGCGGTCGTACGATGTTCCAAGAGTCAAGGGTTCACCAAAAAGGGTAATCACCTCCTCCGCGCGAGGGGGTTCAGGGTGGGGGTGAGGCGAGCGCCGGTCGATGCCGCAGGAATTGGAGCCGTTGAGGAAACTGGAGCCGCTGCGGGCGGAGGCGACAGCCTGTTGACGCCGTCGTGGGGAGGAAGCAGGCGACGAGTAAAATTGTCACACCCAGTTTTAAGGACAAAACTGAATGCATAGCTATATGTGTGCCAGGATCAAGTTCCACACATATAGAGACAATAGTGAAATAAACAGTATAATCGGTGTCATTATTACATCGTCTCATCGTAGCATTATTACAATGTCTAAATAAAATGTCTCATAAGACTAAATAAACGACAGCGGAAGACACCCAAACGCACAGGCAGTCGACTGGGAGATAGCACGCCTAGTATACCTCATCGAAGTACTCCATGGCGCCTTCATCTTCAGAGCAGCATTTCAATGTAGAATGGGAAATAGCAAGTGTGAGTACATATAGTACTCTGCAAGTGGGGGAAAATATGACATGCAGAAAGCAACTATAATTATATCATTTAATTAAAGCATGGTTCATAGCAGAAAGCAACTATAATTATATCATTTAATTAAAGCATCTATTTACTAAATGTGGAAACCCTCCCAAAAGGTTATTAACATAAGGCCAACTACACAGGTTACCCCACCTGTGAAGCCAAGAGTTACTCAACCCCAACCAAACTACAGGTTAGTCCACCTGCAGCTCCCGTGGGTTACCCCACCAGATCCACCCAACCATTCCCACTAATCATATGAGGATCCAGGCCGCTCCTGACCGTGAGCACGGCATTCATGAAAGTTTTACACTCTGCAGAGGTGGCACCACTTTACCCACAAGTTAGAGATTCCCGTAGAGCCATTCCACTTCCAAGGTAGATGACCGAAATTTCTCCACTAGCCTTTCCAAAGAATGCTCCCAACAATGTAACTCGCTCATTAAGGCCATACATAAGTGTTGGTTCACAGAGATCCACAGTTCACACAGGACCATGACTCAAGAGCCAACACCCCAGCTGCCCCCTCTGATGCCAGGCAGTTCCCAGGATCACAAAGCATCCATTCTTCACTCTCCCAATAGCGAGCACAAAATTAAGAACACCCTAATTATTTGGCTAGCCTACCCATTATCAGTCTTGTGATGGCATTGTTGTCCTAGGTTGCCGCTCCACGAACCGGTCCTTAGCTAACTTGAGCAAGACTAACACATACCAAGGTCTCGTGCATACTGCACCATCATCATACATCCCACTTGCTCAACCTACAGCATACCCAAATTCCAAGTTGCTAAAAAGGATTACACCATCCCCATGATTAATGTGCAAGTGAACCATTAGTCAAGATTGTTATCAAAATTATTCTCATCCAACCCAGTTCAGCAAGCTAAGCATGACCTACCAATCATCATACTATCATCTACCACAACTAGGCGACAATGAAAAAGTATGGAACAGGATATATGACAAATAGGATTCAAATTAAACGCTATGCATGCAAATTAAACTAGAGGGAGAAAGACATAGGTTCAAAATGGTCAAGGACACCTGCCTATTCCCCCTGCTGCTGCTTGGTCAAATTCCTGGCCTTTGAAGTTCGCAAACGGCTCCTCTTCTAATAACGGTGACATGCAAAGCACACATACACGAACAATAAGCAACAGTACACCAAACAGTACCAAAGTCCTACAAAAACTATACCAAAAGCTAGAGCTCGTTCCTACGATCGCGTGAGCGCAAGAATCGCTTAAAACGGAGTTAAGATCAAAAAGTTATAAGCATTTGAAGTTAGGAGGTTTAAACTGTAAGTTTAGCATTTCTGGAATTATTCTTCTATTAGAAAAACTGAGTTATTGCGCAAGCATGATGTCGTGCTGATGCAATAAAGAATAAAGGGATAAATAAATTTGGAAAATCCGGTGAACTCGGTCCATGGGGACCGTGGACCGCTCGGGGACCTCAGCCCATGGGTCCACCGTGGACCGGATCGCCGGGGAAGACGGGGAGCGGCGGCGCTTCGCTGGCGCACGGCCGGAACGGTGTTTCAGTGCGCAGAACCTCGTCGCGGGCAGCCGGGAAGCAGGATGCGTGGCCACGGAACCCACCTCGGTGGTCTTGCGGGTGCGGAAGACTCCGGCTAGCGGCGCACAAG
The DNA here is from genome assembly GCA_012490785.1 of Eragrostis nindensis. Taxonomy (NCBI): domain Eukaryota; kingdom Viridiplantae; phylum Streptophyta; class Magnoliopsida; order Poales; family Poaceae; genus Eragrostis; species Eragrostis nindensis. The sequence continues at coordinate 1,944,027 of JAAXCT010000023.1, forward strand.
GGGGACGAGTTGCGGTGAGACTTCGGCGGCGGCGTACGGCGTCTTTGGGCTTCGAAGCTCGTCGAGATCAAGCGGAGGAGGGGCGGTGCGTCACGGGAAAGACCTTCGTGATGGCAGCGTCGTCCGGTGCGGCGGTATCCAGCGGCTTCGCGAGCTTGGTGGCGACGGCAATGGCCGGCGGCGCGGACTCGCTAGGGCGGCGCGATTTGGGCGAAACGGCGAGCGGGAGGCGAAGGAGTTGCTTAAATAGGGGAAAGGGAAGGCGGAGATCGGGGCATGCATGCCCAGGCGTGGCTCGGAGGCGGCGCGGCGTACGGTGCGGCGACGCAGTTAGGGTTTGGCGGCGGGCTGGCGCACGGGCTCGCTAGGGCTGGCGTGGGCTCGGCGTGGGGAGTTGGGCCGTGAGAGAGAAAGGCCTGCCCAGGCGGAAGGGATAAAGAGAAGAGAAAAGAAAAGGAAGAACTGGGCCGCGGAAAATTGGCCCAATACTGGAGGCTTCTCCTTATCTATTTCTATTTCTTCTTCTATTTTCTACTCTAAAGGAAAACGATTTTCTACACGAATTTTAAATACATTTTTCACACAATAAAATCCCTACTGCAGACTACTCCAGCATGAATGCAACAAACAATTATTTATAACCTAAATTAATTTATTTAATTTAGAAAATAGCTCTTTTATCTAGGAAAAATGATAACACCCTAATTAACTAAGGAGAAATTTTAATCTATTTCAAAAAGTTTTAAATTTTAGTGAAATTTAAGTCACATTCCAAAATTTGAAATTTTGATGTGTGACAGAAATGGAGCGCGAACGGATCGGCAGATGGGGGTTTGGGAGGAGTGAAGGGGACCGCGGATGCAGGGACGGCTCCATCGGCGAGCGCGAGGTGGTGGCCGTTGGAGGCGAGCGTGAGGGGGTGTAGGCGGCAGCAGCGCCGTTCTGCGGTGGATGGCGCCATCGCGGAGGCGGCCGCCAGGTCTCGACGAAGGATCGGGAAGCTGGAAAGGAGAGCTCCAGCGGACCGACGGATGCGTGGATCTGACGGCTGCGAAAGAGGCGGGGACGGGCGGACGGATGGACGCGCGTGGGGACATCGGACGGCGCGGAACGGGCGCCGGAGCACTGTCACACTGTAGATGAACAGTATGCCAGGAAAACAAAGAGTCTTATATGATGTTTAGTAAAAAATTCCAGACCGACAGCGGATCTGGCGACTGCGACGGACGCGTCTTCATCGGCTTGCCTTCGTCTGCTTCGTCTTCGGCTTCGATCTGGTGGCTTGTTGCCCTTCCTCCTTCCAAGCGGAAGGGAGGAGTACTGGGGCCTCCCCGGGGGCAACCACTTTGTCGGCGTCGCTGAGTCTCTCAGCGGTGCTCGACTTTCACTGTCCTGGTTGGCGGCGGCGACGGCGTCGGCGGCCATGGACTCATTTTCCCCTTCCTCCCTCCATGCGACGGCAGCCGGTGAGCTTTATGCTTTTGCGAATGCGCTCGGCTTCCGGGCGCTGTCTACTGTGGCAGATGTCGTCGGCCGGAGAGGGAGGCGGAGCTGTCGGGACTCCGGCGAGCGTCGGCGGAGTCAAGATGTCTCGAGAAAAATCTCGATGGAGGGGGCTGGTTGTAATTTTCAGCCTTTCCGGGGTGGTTTCTGTAAACTCCTAGGATGTACTGTTCATCTATATTAATATAATCCCTTCCGCTCAAAAAAAAAAAAATTCCAGACCGTGGGCCGATCCTGGACCGTTGCTGCGGTAATAAAATTTCTACGGCGCTACTAGCTAGAACCTCCTGCTGTTCCACACCCTACTCCGCTACCTTCCCAGTTCCTGCCGCACTTGCTCCGTCGATCGCGCCTCCACCGGCCGGCATCATCACTCAGCTGGTACGGAAGGAGGCTACGCTGTGAAGGTGAGCGCGTCTTTGGATCGGCGACATCAGATTCATCAATTGATGCATTTGGCCTTGCCCTGTTCTTCGAATCTTACTATTCCTCTGGTTCTTTGCTCCGCAGCTCACACGTTCTCCGTAACAGGACCAACAAATCGGCGATGGCGAGCGGCGTGGATTGGATCAGCGCCTTGCCGGACGGCGTGCTCGAGCACATCCTCGGCTGCCTCCCGGCGAAGGAGGCGGTGCAGACGAGCGTACTTGCCCGGCGCTGGCGCCACCTTTGGAGATCCATGCGACGCCTCCGCCTCGTTGATTTCGATTCGGATAAGTTTCTTGCTTTTCGCAATTTCAGGGACGGCCTGTTGCTCCTCCGAAACACCACTGTGGCTCTTGATGAGGTTGAGGTCACAAAGCCCACTGACGGCGACGATGACGGTGCACGTGCCTGCATCAACATTTGGATCCGGCATCTTTTGTCCTGCCAAGCTAAGTCACTCAGTATCTCCAGCTATTCTTCCAGGTTGAGCGGCCCTCCTCTGCTCTCACAGCATTTGCGAAGATTGGTGCTCCAAGCTCTGTTCTTGGAGGACAACTCTCTTGATTTTGAAAGATGCCAGGCATTAGAGGACCTCAGGATAACAGACTGCGACTTCTGCACTAATAGGATTTTGTCGCAGTCAGTAAAGATTCTGAGCATCACGTCCTGCTCTTTCAGGGACATCACCCAAAGGGTTCATATCTGTGCTCCTAGCCTTGTCTCGCTGGTACTATGCAGTTGTGACGGTAAAGCTCCTCTGCTTGATAAGATGCCTTCACTAGAAACTGCAGTTTTCGGCATAAGTGCGATGGATTACTGTGATGGTGCTTCAGAAGAATGTTCCGGTGCTTGTCTAAACTGCTGTAGTGATAAGACGAGAACACTGGTGACATCCTTGGAGGTTTGTCGAATACTACAAAACTGGAACTCAGTTTCCTCCGTGTGGATATGGTATGTCACAGACTTCCATCCTAATTAGTAAACGTTGTCTTTTCTTTCATTCCTTGGAGTATAGGACATTCTTAGATATTGATGAACATACACATCGTGTAGATCGATGAGATAGCTATGTGTTAGATTTGTGATATTGTTCATGCAAGTGTCTTTGTATCAGAGTCTGTCTTTTTAGTTTCGAAATAGTCATGATTAAACATGTAATGCGATATTAAGAATGATAATTCACTTCATCTAGTTTTAATGTGAATTTGTCTAGGTTTTAGCTACAAATGTTCAATATGGATATTTGTTAGCGTGAGAAATTGTTTAGTAGCTTCGTTTTAGTAAATTAATTAGTTATTAGTATCCATGTATAAGTGGCACATCTTGGCATCCGTACATGGATAAACTAGAAGTCTCTTGCCTCACCTTGTTCCCTATCCCTCCATCACAACTGTGTGAGGCCAGGATGCCAGCATGGCAATGTCCTGGATTTAAGCCATGTTCACTGATTGTGTATTTGTGGTTTCAATTCAAGTTTCTTCAGTCTGTATGCAGCGGAGATCTTGTGGTTTAGATTAATAATTTGAGCCAATGCTTCTCCATTAGGTTTTTGTTGTCATTTTGTAATCTGTACTTTTATGTGAGAAATGAGTCAATGAATAAACATTGTAAAGAGTGGCAAATGTTTGAAACTGTTATAGCTTTTATGAATCAATGAATAATCTTGAACGGCTCTTACTGATTTACACCATGCACAGCTTATTCTGGGAAGGAGATGCCCTACACTTAGTAGGTTGAAGGCATTGCTGTTGAAAGTGCCAGGGCAGGCTAATGACCTCTATTCTCTAGTTTGCATTCTAGGACGTTCGCCAGTTCTTGAAAAGTTGACTCCTTCAATTATTTGAGGTAAATTCTTTCCGAACAAATACTAATTCTGACATTAAATCTTGGTGAATCTTTTTGTCATTCATGTTTTTTTAAGGAATGTACAGTATGGGAAACCCCTACCATAGTAGATATTATAATAGTATATAGAAAGAAAAAGGCTGTACAAGATGGGAGGAGGCCCAACCCAAAATCTCCTTAGAGGAGAAAACCTGAAATGAAAACTATAGACACGCAACTAAATATCCAGTCAGAAAAAGCTTTCTGTTTCTCTTCTTTCATACTTTATATTTCTCACCATCTCTCAATTTGAGTGTGAGATGAGTCATTATTTATATTGGTTGTGTGTTAGCTAACCCATTGTATTTGATCCATAATTTAATTAGATTTACATTCATTTATTAATGTTTGTAATATTAAATAGATTTCTTCATTAATCCAAATTTAGAAAAGGGAGTAATCTAGAAATAGGAATTAGGTGTATTTTGGCTATTGTTATAATTCCAAATTTAGCTATTTTTGAATTCATAATGGTATGGTGGGTAAATTAGAAATAGGAATTAAGGCTATTTTGGCTATTATTTATTATTTCGAATTTAATTGTTTTTTGGACTCATAATGGCATGGTGGGTAATTTATAAATAGGTGAGAGGGGTATTTTTTGACTGTTTTTATTATTCAAAATTTAGCTATTTTTTTAACTCATAATGACATGGTCTGTAATTTAAAAAAGATGTTAAGGGTATTTTTGGCTATTTCTAATTATTCTAAATTTAGTTATTTTTTTACTCATAATGGCATGATGGGTAATTTAGAAAATGGTTTGAAGGTGTTTTAGTTTTAAATTTTCTTAATGGCAGTGATGGGTAATTTTCTCCTCTTATTTTCTCCAATTAATGTGGGAATTTGTAGCCCTTGAGAGCGAACGTGGTGGCTCCTTTTTGTCGTCAAATATATATATAATAGATTCAGGTAATCTAATCTCTCAATTAATCAAAAGATTTTGTTCTGATTAGTCACTTGCGCCATCATCAAACTATCAGATCAATTTTTAATTTATTTCTAGGAACCTAGGTCCTTTTTATACTGAATCTGATCACGTGAACATGAATTACAGGCTTTATGAATTAATGACTTGCTACTTATTGCTAACGCTCTATATCACTTATGAACTTTGTTTAATTTACACGTGAATTTTGATTTCAGACATGAAGAGGAACAGCAGCATTGCATTGCTTTTCCAGAAACTTGAAGAGAAAGTAAAAAGGAATGCGGCAGAAAGGCAAGCTCAAGAACAAGACGTACTAGCAGCTTCTGAAGAAAATGCAGAGGGAACTAAAGAACAAGAGGTACCAGCAGCTTCTGAGGAACTTGTAGAGGAAACTCAAGAACCAGAACTGCAAGAGCAACCTGCAGTTTTGGCTATGGCTGATGGTCAAAGAGAAGAACAAGAATCACCTCCTATTTATGATGTTAACAGTCTGGAACATGATCCGGGTCTGCGGGTAATTGCAAGCTATGATGTCAACGATCAAGATGCAGTTCGAAGAGGTTACATTCTCAAAGGTCCATATAAACCATTTGCCCATGATTTCCCATTAAGAAAAATATATGGTAGAGATCGCCGTTTCAGCATTGTTTGGCTCCATAATTATCCTTGGATTGAATATAGTATTGAGAAGGATGCAGCCTTGTGCATGGTATGCTATTTGTTTGGCAAGGGAAAAGGAAAATTTGTTATTGGTGGTTAGAGAAGTTGGAACAAGGGTAGTGATGCACTTGACAAACATATTGGACTTGTAGACAGTGCTCACAATATTGCACAGGAGAAATACAATTTATTCTTGCAAAGCAAACCAATTGATGATGTTCTTGTGAAGGTGGCAGATAAGGATAAACGTCGATACAAGGCTAGATTGACATATTCACTCAGATGTTTAAGGTTTCTTTTGCGTCAAGGTTTGCCATGCCGTGGACATGATGAAAGTGAGGAATCAAGTAACACAGGGAACTTCCTTGAACTGTTGGCATGGCTTGCTGGAAATAATGAAGAGGTTAATAAAGTTGTTCTAAAAAATGCTCCAAAAAACTGCATTTTGACTGCCCCTAAGATACAGAAGCAAATTATTCAATGTTGTGCTTAGGAAACTACTAGGCGGATAATTGCAGAGCTTGGTGACGACCACTATGCAATCCTAGCTGATGAGTCTAGTGATGTGTCCCATAAGGAACAACTAGCTCTTTGCTTGCGTTATGTTGACAAACTTGGAAGGGTGTGTGAGAGGTTTCTTGGAGTAGTTCATGTAGCAGATACATCTTCTTTGTCACTTAAGGCAGCGATTCAATCTCTACTTGTTAGTCATCACTTGACAGTTACTCAGATCCGGGGGCAAGGATATGACGGAGCTAGCAACATGAAAGGGAAAATTAATGGGCTGAAAACGTTGATGATGAAGGAGTCTCCTTCTGCTTATTATATCCATTGTTTTGCACATCAGCTTCAGTTGGTCCTGGTTGCAGTTGCTAAGGGAGATGATGGTTGTGTGTGGTTTTTCTCTCAAGTATTGTTGGTGTCTCTTGTAAGCGTCACGACATGCTTGGGGATTTCAGAGCTCAAAAAATTAAGGATGAACTCGAGTTGGGTGAAATAGAAAGTGGGAATGGATTGAATCAAGAGATGAGTATAAGTAGGCCAGGTGAAACTCGGTGGGGTTCTCATTATAAAACTATCCTACACATTATTGATTTGTATTCCACGATCCAACTATTCGAGAGGATTGGGCCAATATAAGAGGTATTTTGGACTCCCTTGAGTCATTTGAGTTTGTGTTTAACGCACACTTGATGCTTGTCATTCTTGGTTACACAAATGAATTATCTCAATCTTTGCAAAAGAGGGACAAAGATATTGTTAATGCAATGTCACTTGTAACATTAGCCAAGGAAAAGCTGCAACAATTGAGGTCAGATGGGTGGGAAGAGTTCCTTAAAGAAAAAGTTACACCATTTTGCATCAAACATAGTATTGAAGTGCCACCGCTGGATGGGAAATATTTGCCTCATGGAAGATCACGGAGGTTCTATCCTGATCAAACAATTGATGATCATTATAGAAGAGAAGTATATATTGGTGTCATTGATAGAATTCAACAGGAGCTTGACAATCGGTTTGATGAGGTAAATATGGAGTTGCTTCTTTGCATGTCAGCACTAAATCCTTCCAATTCTTTTGCTTCTTATGATGCACGAAAAGTACTTAGGCTCGCTGAGTTTTATCCCAAAGACTTTTCAAGTACTCAATTGATACGGCTCCAATTCCAACTTGATATCTTCATTGATGACATGAGGAAGGATGACAGATTCAATGATCTAAATAATTTGGGTGAGCTCTCTATTAAGCTTGTTGAAACAAATAAGCATGTTCTTTATGACTTGGTGTACACGCTTCTAAAATTAGCATTGATCCTACCTGTTGCAACGGCAAGTGTCGAGAGAGTTTTTTCTGCATTGAATTTTGTGAAGGATAAGTTGAGAAATAGAATGGGAGATGAGCTGTTGAATGATTGTTTAATCACATTTATCGAGCGAGATATCTTCTCTAAAGTCAGCGAGGAAGACATAATTAAGTCTTTCATGGCCATGCGGAAGCGCAAGGTGAAGGAACAAGATTAGTAGTATTGCAATGATGCACTTTTATTAATGTAAGAACTTTTGTAATTTTTGAACAATTAATACCAAATGACTGGATTTATATACCTTTTGGTATTTTTTAAATTTTTTTCTACTTAATATGGGGTAAGAATTTTTTGAGTGCACACCCAGCGAGAAAATCCTGGGTCCGCCACTGATCGACAGCTCAGTTGCTTGATCTTTCTTTTCCCTTTTGAGATGAGGCTGCTTGGTCTACTTTTTTTTTTTTTTTTTTGATATGTGCTTGGTCTGCCATTGTTCATTGATACAGAGCTAAGCTCGGGACCTCTTATAGGCAGGGCGTCCTATAGTTAACATATGATAGAACAGCCCAATAGCCCATCGAATCTGAGCAACCCAGTCCAAGTCTGAGCGTCAACATTTTGAAAGAGAAGAGTCAACATTTTTTTAGTTCTATTTCAACATTTTTAAATAAAATCAACATTTTTAAAAAAATGTTGACCATTAACAAAAAAAATGTTGACATGGTGCAACAAAAATGTTGACGCAGTACATTCAAAATGTTAAAAAAAATTTAAATATTAAAAAATTTAAAAAATATTCATATTGGATCTCATTTGGTAGAATTAATTGTAACAAACATGTAGGTTCACGGATTCAAAAACGGACTTACGGTTTAGGAGAAAAATGCGTTTAAAGGTTGAAATATGTTTTTTTTTCTTTCACTCCCCACCCCCCCCCAATCAGAGCATGACACGTGGCGGAACCTGGTGCTCTCCTCTCCCCACCGCGCGAATCGTGATCGTTCATCTGTTTGGGCACGAATCTTAAACAGTATTCTATCCTAAAGATCCCATCGCCCGCCCGATGTATAGGTTTCACGGCTAAGCTCGTACAGGTGGAAACAACTCAACGAAGAAGAAGAAGAAGCAGGTTCCGTGACTCCTCTCGAAGTCTCTCCGTTTGCTACAGTAACAGAGGCGATTTCGAGGGCGATTTCCTTCCGGCGGCGATTCCGCCGTCTCCTTCTCGCCTCCGGTGGCCGGTCCGGCGCTGGTCTTTGGCAGGGGTCGTGGTTTCGCCGTCCGGTGTACATATCCCCCCTAGATCCTGTAGGTAGGTTAGCTAGGGTTTCGGTTGGTCGTTCTCGCGTCGAGCTCGGTTTCGACGGCGAGATCTTTTGGTGCCGGCGAAGCTTTGGAGGTGGATGCCAAGTCGGTGGCTTCTATTGACAAGCTTCGTGGCGGCGGCTCCTCTCGCCGTTGCTGGCGGTCCATGTCGGTGGGATGGCAGTGCTCTGCGTCACGGCGGTGGCGCGCCAGTCGGTGCTGCGGCTGCTTGTGGCGCGCGGCCTGGAGCGGCGAAGCTCGGCCCGGCACTGCGTTCTTCCGCGGCGTGACTGACGGCGGCGTGACCTTTTGCTCCTCTTCTCTCCTCCCCGGTGGCGGGTTGCTGGTGGCCCTGCGGACGGCGTTGGTGCGGGGTACGCGCGTGCGCTTCCGTGTCTGATGCTGCTCTGCTTCACCAGTGATTGCTGGCCGGCGACGGCGGCTGCTGTTCCGGTCACGGTGGCGCCGCCCGGGGAAGAGGATGAGTGAGATCCGTTTCTGTCCTCTCTTCGGCAAAAGAGAGGAATCTTAGGTTTCCAGGAGACGGCATTCAGGCGGTGGCAATGTCGTCACCAAGGGAATAATTTCTTCCGAGCTCTGCCCCGTCTCGTTGGCGTCCTATCCTCCGACATCGGCGATGAGCTCGTGGAGTCGGAGTCCATTGTTTGGACTCATGTTTTGGAGGACGGTTCAGTTCTCTCGGGTACCTCTCACCGCGTGGCGACAGTCGTGCGTTAATCTCTCGTTGGACGCGTTTCTTTTTCTTGATATAAATGTAGGGGGTTTGTGTGTGTTCGACTGAGTCGTCTCCTTGAATGTACATGAAAAGATACTACATTTATATTAAGATGTGAGAGGTTAAAAAAAAAAAAGAAGAAGCGAACCGTTATGGGCCCTGGGCCGTTAGTTTATTTGCTGATCCATAGGTTCAGGCCAGGGTCGAGGTAGCTTGCGGCCCATTGCGCAGGTTAGCGTGTTCAGACTTCATAAACCAAAATTTGCGTTCCTCAAAAAAAAAAAAAAAAAAACCAAAATTTGCTGACGTCCAGTCGTGAGACTGAGATGCTAGGGATGGATGGATGCATAAGAGGCTGCAACAGGTGAGACCTATGAGTTTTTTTTCCCCCTTTTTTGTGAATCACTTATGAGTACTTGCGGTTGCATAAGTAGTCTCTATTTTTTTCTTTGTTGTGAAACTTTTTACACCCGTGACAACACAAACAGAACGATATCTAGAAGCACAAGTATAATTATTGTTTTGCATGTTTAGTTGTTTTCTTATGAAACGTTTTTCACCCGTAGTAAGCACGGGCAAGTTGCTAGTCAAAATAAAAGGCCCAACCGTGATACAAGAACTTGACATGAACTCTACAAGTAGGGCCATAGGTTTGTGTTACAAAATATATAATCTCGTCCAACCCTAGCGCGGCACCTCTCCCTTCTCACCCATGCCGCCGCGCCACCCCGCCCTTCCTTGCGCCGTCGTGGACCTCCCCCGTTTGCCTCCCCTACCACCCTCCCTTGCGTCGTCACGGACCTCCATCGATCAGCGCCGCCGCAGCCGGTCTCTCCTCTCCAGTGGTACCGTTGTGCGGCCACCGTTGCTCCTCCGCCGCCACTCCCTCGCGATGACTCTCCCGGGTCAAGCGGCTGCCCACACCGTGGCTTGGATGGCCGCGCGCTGCCCTGATCTAGTCCTCTCGTCTTGCTATCATTGCGCGCCCCGGTTCGCTGTCAAAACCGCCGCCCCTCGGCGTGCCTGCGGGTCGCCGCCATAGCTGCCGTCGTGCCATGCCGGCCCAAGCACGGTCGAGGAAGCCGTGTCGCCCGTCGTGCCCAGAACCCAGGCACGGCACGGCAGCACGAAATCCCTTTGGGCCGGGCCATGCCACAGGCCGTGCTAACCGTCTGGGCCTCGGCCCACACGAATTTGGCCTGGCCCAAGTCCGAGGACTACTTATAACTGAACGGTGGATCCTATATGTAGGGCGGGCTATGGTTAAGCTTTGATAGAACAGTGTTTGAGATTCGTGCAACGGCTCAGATTCGCGCAGGTGGAGAAGAGGATGGCTGAGAAGCTGCCACGTGTCGCTCTCTGATTGGGGCGGGTGGGAGGTGGGAGAAAAAGAAACGAATTTCAAACTTTAAACGCATTTTTCTTCTAAGCCGTAAGTCCGTTTTCGAATTCGTTTGAACCTACGTGTTTGTTACAATTAATTCTACAAAATGAGATCCAATATGAATATTTTTTGAATTTTTTAAAATTTAAAATTTTCGTTAACATTTTAAATATACTATGTCAATATTTTGTTTATACTATGTCAACATTTTTTTTGTTTGTGGTCAACATTTTTTATAAAAATGTTGATTTTATTTTAAAAATGTTGAAATAGAATTACAAAAATGTTGATTCTTCTGTTTCAAAATGTTGACGCTCTGATTTGAGCTGGGCTGTTTAGATTTAGTGGGCTATTGGGCCAATCTATCCTATGTCAACTATAAGACGCGCTCTATATTGAAGGTCCCATAACTGAACCCTCCTCTTCCGCCGGCGCATGATGACACTAGGCAGCACCGCACGCCACCGCCGGTGATCAGGGTTAGGAGAGGCGATAGTTGTCAGGGGTTTTAGCTTCTGCAATCTGTATGCCCGTCTCCTTACTCTAAGTTCGTATTTCCTCTTGTTTCAGCAGGTCGAACCACCGGCGCCCACCACCCGTTCGACAGAATGGCTCAGGAGAGCAGGGCCAAGAAAGCGGCGAGGTCGGACTAGGAGGACCGGCTCAGCGCCCTGCCGGACGGCCCCCTCCAGCACATCCTTGGCTTCCTGCCGGCGTACGAGGTGGTGCGGACGAGCGTGCTCGCCCGGCGCTGGCGGCACATCTGGAAATCCGTTCGTCGCTTGCACGTCACCTGTCCCGTGGAGGACTTTGATGAAGAGAACGAGGGTGCTCTGTGCGATTTCGTCAATCCCCTGCTCCTGCTTAGAGGTCATGAGACCCTAGATGAGGTCAAGATCGACTATGATAACAACTTTCATGAGCAAACCAACATTTGGCTCCGACATGCTTTGCTGTGCCACGCACAGGTGCTCACTGTGCATATCCTTGGTTGCATTTGGACGACACTGGAAGACCCTCCGCTGGTGTCCAGGCACCTGAGAAAACTGTATCTTGTTGGCGTTGCCATAGACGGCAAGTTACTTGATTTTGCAAGTTGTCCAGCATTGGCGATTCTCGAGATAACAGACCGCGAAATATGCACTGTGACGATATTGTCCCAGTCCATAAAGATTTTGCACATTGAGTCTAGCTATTTCTTCAATAACTGCCGGACTCATATTTCTGTTCCTAGTCTTGTTTGGTTGGAGCTAAATAATCTCGGGGGTAAAGCTCCTTTGCTTGGAAGTATGCCATCATTAGAAACTGCGTCTGTCAAGCATGCAAGCTTACTTGAGGATTCATGTAACTCTGGGGAATGCTGTGGCATTTATGCAAAGTGTTGTGGTAATGATGAACATAAAGGTAGCTGTGTACTTCTTGGGGGTCTGTCAAGTGCGGTGAATCTAGAATTGACAGCTTATGCAGAAACGGTACACAGATTTACTCCTTGTTTCTTAATGTGTAATTTTGTTATCTTTGTGTCACCTTTTCTTTTTCTGGATCTGTACAATTTTAACTCTCAACATTATCACTTAGTTCTCTGCTTGATACTGTATATTTGTACCATTGCACTTCAGTGGACCTACATTTAGCACGCTCTTTCACTTTTCAAATTGCACTTCACATTTCCTTGTCATGTGCATTAAAGAATTGCCTGCATAATTCTTACACTCTTGTAATTTGCTCAGCTTATTTTCAGAAGAGATCTGAACTGGTGTCCTACGTTTAGTAAGCTGAAGAAATTGTTGCTGAATGACTGGTGTGTTGCTGTCGATCTGTATGCACTAGTATGCATTCTCAAACACTCACCAGTTCTTGAGAATCTCACTCTGCAATTTTTTTGACGAAAATCTCACTCTGCAATTGCGTAGGGTATATTCTTTTGCACTGAAAAATTACTAAACTTTTGTGTTCTTCGTGCACATTTATTTATTCGGGTGAAACATTTGTGTCAAATTCAGAGGCCTCAATTTACAGCCGAAATGGAGGGAAAGGACATTTCCATGGAGAAATCAGCTATTATATCAGAGCGCCTCAAGATAGTTAAAATTAGATGTGAAGAGGTCGATGAGAGGGTCTGCAAAGTTCTGAAATTTCTGAGCACATTGGACATAGAGATTAATATCAAAAGGACCGAAGAAATAGTTGCAGATTACTAAGGTAACTGGTTACACTTCATTCTTCAATTTAACAAATTTGCATTGTCAGTTCTGAAATTTCTGAGCACATTGGACAGAGTACATGGTGCCAGTGTGTCTGAATATTGTCATATCATCTGCGAGTGGCACAGTATATATATTGACTTGTTCTTGATTTATATTTAATGTTATGTGAGTAGTTCTCCGTTGTAGTCTATCTGGTTAGGACACTCGGCTCTCACCCGAGAGACCCGGGTTCATGACAATTTCTGTTTTCCGTTAAAAAAAAAGATGTTATGTGAGTAGTTCTCCTTATCAGAATTTTTTAACCATTTCACATGATGTCAATGAACTCCTGAATTTTGTCAAATTAAGAAACTCCCAATTTTGAGATCAATGCAAGGACTACATGACTCTGAGTTGTTGATAAAGTTGTTGATAAAGCTGTCAGTTCACTGCTCTTCTGTTTCATAATTTATTTGTTGCCCAATATATACATATGTTATTAATTTGGCATGGTACTTTTGCTCTTCAGTTGTTCCATAGGATTTGGACTCTATATATATGCGTCATATAGGAGCGTCTTATGACTTTGGCCCTTTTATTTGTGTTACCCCTTATTATTTTGGGTGTACTTTGCTCTACAAATGAGTGTGACACATATGGGTACGTAACCTTAGTCAGTGGATTAATTAGGTAATAATGCCTGTGTGTTCACTCAGTAGATCCATCCTTTGCCAATTTTTCAACTTCTGTTTGCTCCTCTTTTGTCTCAATAAATCTATTATATGAATAAAACTATAAAAGCATATGATTGACTGCTTGTTTCGAGGTGGAAAAAACTGACTATGCAAAAACATGGATGGTGGGTGAAATTATGTTACAGTTTAGCTGGACTTGTTGCTAGAAACCTTCATTCGATCAATGAATGGAATTGTTAACTACATCATAGAATATCGGGCATCGAAATGTTTAAATGTTTAATTTTAGACACTCTCCTGATTTAAGTACAGTTCATACATACTGAAATCTGTCCGTAACTATCTATTCCCTAAATTTCCTTGTCAACGACTGAAAAGAATATTTTTCCAGATGACATTGAGCTCACGGTTTGGATTTTTCCCATGTTGCAGGTTCTATCTCAAATAGGGGTGCTAAACATTAGTCTGTTGGTGGACCCTTTCCTTTCTAATGATTCAAGTATAATTTCTGGTTGCTTCCTATTGTCAGTGTTAATCGTATGCTGTCCAAAATGGTAGAAACAACGTAGAATTTTCAGCATGGCTTGGTTAGGCCATCTAATTGGATCCGGTTTGTCATCATGTCATGCCTTGCACTGCTGTTTAAGTGCAGAAATTGCCATTCATAAACATGTACTGGATGGGTCTTCTTTTTGGTTCATGTGATGCATGTAAATTCACCTATTTTGCTGTGTATGTGATTCAAAGCTGCTTTCTGGTGTGTACTTGATCTCTCTTATCACTGATGATTTAAAATTTAAAACTAGCTGAACCTTATATAACTATATTGGAGTGGACAATAAATTGCCACATGTTGCTACATGAGCAATTGCTAAACAAACAAAGATTGATTATTGCCTAAATATTCTAGATTAGATTGTACCTTTGGTAACAATTAAGAGAAATTTCATTACTATAATTCTAAAAAAGCGGCAAAATATTTAGCATAACTAGGGGTGTTCTTTCTGGGTTCAGATTGAAACCGTTGAAACCAGCAGTACTGCTTATGAACAGTAATCCTTTGTTACTCTTCACTTATAGAATAAAAGAGAGTGCTTTCTCTGTTCTAAATTTTAACCATTTTTTGATTTCCAGAAATAACGTCGTTTGATTCAAAAAGGTATAAAAGTATTATGCAATTTGTTACAGTTTTTTTTATCACTAGATATACTCTAAGCATGCATGACTTATTTGTTTTTATATTTTACAAAAAATGTGAGTAAGATAAATGATTAAACGTGATGTCTAAAAGTCAGAAAATACTTAGATTTGAGAACATGGGGTAGCTAGTTGGACACCGGTTTCATCCAACCCGTGGCTGAACAGTCCTATATATTAATAACCATGGACGGGTTACACGCTAACCCAGGAATGTGCGATTGCACTTTGCAATCCAAAGCATGAACTGACCACATTACGTGCAGCGGCATTTTCTCGTGGTCTTTGCCGCCCTGATATCTCTGATTGCTCAAGGTGAAAAGAAAAGGTGTCTACTAAACTATTGCTTTCAAATCAGAGGTAAAATCGCAACCACATGGTTGAATCGTAAAGTTAAAAAAGAAAAAGTAAAACCGCAACAGCAATGTAAACTAAGGGTAGAAACACAAAATTCTCATTAAAAATAAAAAATGTTAAACTGCTAACGAATATGAAAATAAAATAAAATAAAATAAATACTTACAGCTGCCTTTGACCCGCAACGCGAGAATGTATCCAATGTTACAAAGCCTTTAGGTGTTATGGTCTCACCAATCATAATAACGTCTTCAAACATCTCAAAAAAAAAAACATTTTCAAAAGTGAACCAAAAATTGTAACAAAAATATGTCTACAGCATGTAACCATCTAATTAAAGTGGTACTGAAACTTATATGAGGCGAGAAACAAAAAAAAAAGAAAGAAATCAGACTCTAGTACGGGTTGTAACTGTTCATCGCAGACCCACCAGGTGATTTCTCTTTTTTTCCTCCTCTCTGCGTAAGTATCAGTTGTATCTCAATTTTTGTATGATGGTAGATGTTTGCACGCTCTACCTATCCATTTTTTTATTATAATTTCTTATGCACATTTGAAGGTGCTATCATTTTTGGTAACACGGTAACATCTAACCCGTTTTTAACACATTATATGTTCTCACCATAGCGCATCTTGTAATGCTTAAATGGGCCGCTCCTAAGCGGGCTCGTATAGGAGGTCCCACATCTTGTATAGGAGATCGATCCTACGATGAGCTGCCGAGAGGGGCTTGCTCTTGCAAGCGACCTAAGACTCGTCACGGACTGGACGTGGTGAGGAGCTTGGAGGGCACCGGCATGGGAGCTTATCTGGGGGGTCAATGTGACAAGGCGAAGTTTTAATGTTGCAGAGATCGTCCACGAGAAGAGAGGCTCCAATGGCGATGCTCATATATAAACTTGCTAAGAGTTTGATTTATGAGTCGATAGGAAGACATGTTTGATTTTTAGCTCCACCTTCTTATTATCAGATAATTAATAAAGGTCGGTACTTCCCTTAAAAAAGAAAAAAAAACTAATAGGCGCGACACCAGGAAAAATATTTTGGAAATAAAAAATTTCGAAGGTCACCGATAAACATGAAATTTCAAAAATTTTGAAGAACAAAATTTGAATTTTTCAAAAAAATTTGACATGATTTCACAAGATATTGTCTCAAATCTATAAAACATCACGATTGGATGCATAAAACAAGACAATTTGCACTCACGAAGGTGGTCAAGAACAATATTTCGTTGGTGCCGTACCGGAAAATACGACATGTCGGTTATTTCGGTGAAATTTCGCTGAAATTTTTTTTCCTAGCACCGACGCTTGATCTATGCTACAGTGATGACCGGCCGGTGCACAGGATTTAGAGAGACGGCCAGAGCGGTAAAGTTTCTTTTCTGCTGCACTAGACCTTTCCCCTGCGCCAAGGTACCGTCGCTTCCGCCACAATTCCTGACGGATCATCCCCGGCGATTGGACGTCCGCCGTCCAAGGGAGAAGCCAAGGCCGTGAAGAGGAAAAGGTAAGTGCATCTTTTGATTTCCTTTACCTCACTGCCTTGCCCTGTTCTTAGTTGTCACGGTTCCTCCTGTTCTTTGCTACCGTGTCCCGCAGCGCCGCCCACCTGTTCGATCGAATGCCTCACTCGAGCAGAGAAAGGGAAGCGGCGATGCCGCGCGGCGTGGATCGGATCAGCGCGCTGCCCGACGGCGTGCTCGAGCATGTTCTTGGCTTCCTGCCGGCGGACAGAGCGGTGCAGACTAGCGTCCTCGCCCGGCGCTGGCGCCACCTATGGAGGTCCATGCGAAGCCTGAGCCTCGAATATGACGACCAACGCAAATGGCAGATATCTGATGGTTTCACCAAGTTCATGAGTGGCCTGCTTCTCCTCCGGAACACTGCCGTGGCTCTTGATGAAGTCGAGTTCAGAGACCCTCCAATCCAGCCTAACGATGCTGCATGCATCAACATTTGGATCGGGCATGCTCTGTCCTGCCAAACTAAGAAGCTTGTTATCCGTTTCCATACTTATTATGTGCGATTGGACGGACTTCCTCTGGTTTCCCGGCATTTGCAGAGATTGGAGTTAGGTTGCGTCCGATTGGACCGCAACTTTCTTGATTTCGCGAGCTGTCCAGTGTTGCAAGTTCTAGAGATAGCAGATTGCCGAATTTTATGTGAGAGGATATCGTCCCAGTCTGTCAAGCATCTGATCATCAGGTGTAGCTCATTCTCTTGCCAAGCTCGGACTCGGATCTCTATCCCTAGTCTCGTTTCTTTGAAACTTGATTTCTTCAAAGCCAGAGCACCTTTGCTTGAAACTATGCCATTATTACAAATGGCATATGTCGAACCGTGCTTCTTTGGGATGGAGGATTACTGTACGAAAGGTGGTTCCCGGAAAAGTTGTGGCGAATGTGCGGATTGCTGTGGTGAGGATGATCAGAACGGTCACTCTGTTCTTCTTGGTGGTCTGTCAAGTGCTGGATATCTGGAATTGAAAGCTTACCCTGCAAAGGTACGTACACTACACACATAGTTTCATCCTAATTCTCGAAGTAACAGTTCTTGTTTGACACTGGATCTGTATCTACCTTTTGCTTAAGTCTTGGGTACACATAAGTAGTTGGCCTACTATCATAGATATTTTGATATTCTCACATATCACAAGTTTACACAGTTGTGCTCTGTTTCGAGCTATTTCCAAGAACGGTTACTTTCTAATGAACTCAATTTTTATTGCATCATGTAGTGTAAAATTAGAGTATACCCAAGAAGTTTATTCCTTTGCACTTTGGTCAGATTATTTTCAGAAGGGATCTGAGATGGTGCCCGACGTTTAGTAACTTAAAGACTTTGGTACTGAATGAGTGGTGTGTAGCTAATGATCCAAGCGCACTAATTTGTATTCTCCAACATTCTCCTGTTCTTGAGAAGATGACTCTTCAACTGGCTAAGTTATTTTTTTCCCCTGTAAACCTACATTTGCTAGACAGGGATGTTTTTCTGCATTATGGTTTGTATTGATTTTTGTTTTCTGATACAGGGGCCTAAGGATACAATAGAATTGGATGATACTTACAGTTTGATGGTTAAATCAGCTGATATATCGAAGCACCTCGAGAGAGTTGATGTACAATGTGAAGTGGTTGATGAGAGGGTTTGCAATATTTTAAAGCTCCTGAAGACACTGGATGTAAAATTTACTCTCAAAAGGACTAAGAAGTACTAGCAAAGATGTAAGCTAATTCGACACTCCATGTTTCTATATTGTGCAACGGAAAGCTTAAAAGTATATACTGAAGAAACTCGCTAAAGTAACGTGATGCTTGGAGATATTACTACCTCATTAAATAGCAAGTAATTGAAATTGTTTACTTTCTTAACAAAAAAATACTTAATATCATGTGCTACAACTTCTCATGTGTCATTCTGCTTGGACATAGTGGGCAGTATGTTTAACATGTTTAGATTTCTTTTATTATTTGGCATAGTTTTAATTGTGCCCATTAACATTAAACTTAAATCTTCAGTAAATGAGAACAACTGTATTACTGTTGGCTAAATTATCCAATTTCCTGCTCTGTTCTGTGCATGTTAAAATCATGTACTAGAATTGTCAATAAGCTATGAGCTCATATTGATTTGAGGTGTCCCTAAAATACTTCTTATTAAGTAACAAATAAGAATTGGCTTAATTGCCTGTTATCAGAATATAAATTGTACAGCTGTTTGTGTGAATACTGAATAGCGTCTCACTCGATACAGTTCACTTTTTCTGGGTGGTCTGAACTGTGTCCCAGGATGTCGTCACTAACTATTGCACTCCTGTGTTCCGTGAATATAGCTCTTGAGACTTGCCCCAATGATAATAATAACAACAATAATATTAGTGCTGGTTTGGTTCCTTTGTGAACTACTTAAATAATCTTTTTCGTTGATTTCTGCCTGAGCTCTTGCTTCTTGTTTTGGCAGTAACCAGTTTCAACAGGCAGTGAGACGCTTTGGATTGTTTGCAGGGTTTATTTTCTCTTGACAACTCAAGATTGCAAGGTTAAGTTGGGATTGATGTTTTATGTGTGATAAATGTGAATATTTTACTGGTTCCAATACTGGATACAGCTACTATCGACAATGTAATTTATTTAGACAATATAATTGGACCTAGTTATGTCATGATGTTGCTTCTGATCGACTCAAACTTATGGCTATTCTCACCGCTGTCAGCTGCATTTCTTTCAGTATATTTCGGCAAGCTTAGAACTAGTTATGAGTCATGACTTGTTCCCTTGTATCATATCAGCCATCTAATATTGTATCATTTATAAAGCCCCATCTTACTATGTTTGGTCAATCGAAAAACATATTTCTATACCAGGATTGGATTGCAGGACCATCTGATAGCAATGTCGACAGTAAGAAAACCATGCACTTAGACTCCAGCTTGTTGGAGCACCTTTCTGTATCAAGGGTTCGGCAAATGCCACCGCATGCCACCTGTTGTTCTTATGATGCATATTTTGAGATATTGTTGAATTTGTGCACATCTCACAAGTGCAACAAGCATCACGTACGTTTTTTTGATGAAAAACTGTAGGAAAAAGCATAACGTACGTTCTTGCAGATACTAAAATATTTGGGACTGAGATTATTTTGCAGCACAATCTGTGGTGATCACTTTTTTGAATAGACAATCCTGGCAAAAAAGTAAAACCTTTTGAATAGCATTCACCGAGCAGGTTCCCTGATTTTTTCCTTTCCTTGCGTATGTGGTTATTCTGGAATCATATGACTACTGCTGAAATAATTTGTGAGGAAAGCTACAGGTGCCTGCTGTAACTCTGTAGCTGCGACTGTCGCAACAGTGATTGTGTACTGCCCTGCAATACTTCCATTGTTTATGTGTACTGTAGCGTGAAATCTGATGCGTTCTTTCTCTGATCCAACGGTTCAAAGTGGGACTAATTCTGGTCACTGTTCACTGTCTGCATTTAGAGCTGCAATTCAGAGGACCCCGATCCCAACCATTCGGGCCACCTCCGACACATCCCACTAGAAGTGCTTTCAAACCCATTTAAGCTAGATGCACGGGCCACCTCCTAGTTAAATAATTATAGGAAAGATAAATATAGATAGAATTTGGGTTTGCAATTTGAATTTTGCTGGTTTCATAAATGTTTGAATTAAACAGTTAATGCCAGCAATGCAAAGCCTCCTAGGTGTTACCGAGTAAAAATAGTAATCTGTGAGGAAAGCTACAGGTGCCTGCTGTAACTCTGTAGCTGCGACTGTCGCAACAGTGATTGTGTACTGCCCTGCAATACTTCCATTGTTTATGTGTACTGTAGCGTGAAATCTGATGCGTTCTTTCTCTGATCCAACGGTTCAAAGTGGGACTAATTCTGGTCACTGTTCACTGTCTGCATTTAGAGCTGCAATTCAGAGGACCCCGATCCCAACGATTCGGGCCACCTCCGACACATCCCACTAGGGGCCCGTTCGTTTGCACCGGGAAAGGCCGGGATCACCGGGCGATACCCGTGGATTAGCATGGCGAGAATTGGACCCCGGCCCATCGTGGAATCGGCGTTCGGTTGCATTTAGTCGGGAACCGGCCCCGGCCCAACTCGACCAATTCCCCCCCATTCGGCCCGGGATTCCAGCCCCTAGTCGAGACTCGTGGAACCAGTCCCGTGTTCGACTTGCGAAGCGACGGCGTGGCGGCGGTAGGGCGAGTGGGCGGCGGCGCAGGCGCAGCTTCCGCGACGGCGCAGCTCGGCCGCGACGGCGGCACCGACGCGGCCCCCTCCCCTTCGACGCCAATCGGTTCCGTTCGCCTTCTCGCCGGTAACACACGCAGCCGCCTCCCCTCTTCACTTGCTAGGTTTCTTCAATCTTGAGGTCGTGATTCTTGCTTTTTCTTTTGCTCTATCGAATCTGCTCCGTCTTGTTGTTGAGGCGCACGACGGCGTCGTACTCCTTCGCGCACGAGGCCAGGCAGTCGCGCTGCACAACTAGTTCTTTGAGTGGTGCTACTAGTTCGATTCTTGGCTCCTAGTCGTGCAGCTATAAGTTCGATTCTCAGGTTCACTGCGGCTCAACTCCGGATTAGTTCTATTCTTAGATTAATTTGAACACCACCTCAGGCGTCATGATGGTCGGAAAGTTGGTGGTAACAACAGAAAATGTAAGAAAGAAAGTTAGATTGGCACCATTTGTTTACCATATAATTAAGGTTGAGGAGAAGCTGGTTTTTTTTTTTTGATACATGGTCAGTCACCATTTTTAATTGCATAAATGCGCCAATGTGTATAAATGAGATTCCAATGATTCAAATCAACGAGTGTCAAGATGGGATTCCATTTATTTTCAGTGGCAATACTTTCCTTAGTACGTATAGTGTTCTTGTTGTTTTCCCTGCATTTATTTTCAATTTTTCTTTTTAGGTCAACAATGAGTACCATAGCTCAGCAGATGTGGGCTGACTATCAACATCATGTAATCTGAATAAGGACTGAAATGGGTTAAGCAGATAGTTCTCATTCCTCAACTTTGTCCATTGTCCATCAATTGCCACTGAACCTAGTTCTTAACTGCAAGAATGTGCAGAATCTGTCTAGCTTACATGGATCAATGTGTTTTTGGAACTGAAAAGTAGTCAGTGTTATGCGTTTTCAGCTTGTAAGATAGTATATTTCGATGTAATTTGGGAGTGAGCATATTAGTTTTTTGTGATCTGGGAGCATATTTAGTGTGAACATATTTAGTCCTTTAATCTTGGAAATCATGACAGTAGCATACAGTAGGGTATTGTTCTTTGTCAATCACTAGTGCTTCTTCACTATCACTGTCAATTGATAATTAACATGCATTGCTTTTTGGTTAAGAAATGATATGGCTTAGGAGAAGTATGCATGTATTGTGTTCAATCTTTTTTCTTTTAAAGCACGGTTTATTGTTATTCCTGTTTTGGTCTGCCGACTAACCACTTATTGTTTCCTTGTGCTTTGCTTGTCTGCTCTGCAGGATGCTCTCTTATCCTGTTGCCTATGATGATACAAACATAGTCCTGCAGATTGAACTTGGGTTGCAGGCATCATTTACTTCTTGTTATAAGCTGATAAGCTTGAAATGAAATTTGAGTGGTAGCATTAGTATGGCTCCCGTGTGTTGTGAATGATCAAAGAATTTTTTTGTCTGATAGGAACAGAGAAAGAAAAAGGTGGGAAGTATCAGTGTTTTAGGTTTTGGTTTTTGTGTTTTGAAATTGCTCAACGCAGCCAATAGCATAGAAACTACTCCCTGAGATTGATTTGTCACTGAATAACTATATTTTGTTCAGAGATGTATGCTTTTAGAGGAAGCATGCTACTATTTTCTCTGAGAGGAAGCCTGCTGCAAATTTTGAGAGGAAAATGTGTCCTGCATGTGATGATTCCGATACTATAATGGTACAAATGACCTTGTGTTCTGTACGTGATATAGCTTAAGATTTATTTCAAAATCTGAAATACCGTCAGTTGTTTCAGTGTCCATTTTGATGTGGTACTAAACTGATATTAAGGGAATCCCTGTCTAAATCCCGGACTTACCGAACAGCACATATGTGGGAAGGGAATGAGGAAATGGGAGGTTTTAAACCCTCATGGGGATTGAGTGACATGAGGGGATTCACTTGATCCCTGGGTGGAACAAATACACTTGGGGGATTAATCCCCAACAGCCGAACGAGCCCTAGAAGTGCTTTTCAAACCCATTTAAGCTAGATGCACGGGCCACCTCCTAGTTAAATAATTATAGGAAAGATAAATATAGATAGAATTTGGGCTTCCAAGCCGTCTGCTCGTCCCATCACACCAAAGCCGGATGAAGTCGATTGTGCTGCTGACGTCGCCATTCCAGCCGGTGCCGGTAAAAATGAAATATCGCATGCAATTGTTATTTTGCGCGGAAAAGACTTTTTCATTTCTAGCTAAAAAAAATGGATTCGTTTCATGAGAACCAAAAGGTTGCAAAGATTCTACAGAAGACTTTTTTTTTCTTAATTGAAACCTGATATTATATTCCAGATGGTGCTTTTGGTCCTGTTCTGAATATGCTTGAAGGGTCCCTCGTTCAAACACAAAGTTTTGGAACAACGAAGGAATATTGCTTTGAAATTGATAACTATATATATGTATAAAAGAGAGTCTTGTAATGTCCTATTTTAGTCAAAGACTGTGGAGTACATATATTGGTAAATAGAAAATAATTAAACCAAATTTAAACGGCATCTTGCTTTGATTGTACCTCGGGAAAAATTGAAGGCAGCTTGTGTGAGTCGAGGCGTCAAAGCAGTCAGTGGAGCGTCCCTTCGACTTGCGCGCCCGGCCACCTGTAACTGAACAGTAAGGGCGGCCCACCTGATGATCTTTCCCACAAGCGGCAGCACGCTTGGTCTTCTACTTCTCCGCCGGCGGATGATAACACTCGGCAGCCGCCGCCAGTGAAGGTGGGAAGAGGCGATAGTTGTCAGGGGTTTTAGCTTCTGCAATATGTATGTCCATGTCCGTCCTCTAAGTTTGTATTTTATCTTGTTTCAACAGGTCGAACCATCAGCGCCCACCACCCGTTCGACAGAATGGCTCAGGGGGGCAGGGCCAAGAAAGCGGCGAGGTCGGACCAGGAGGACCGGCTCAGCGCCTTGCCGGACGACGCCCTCCAGCACATCCTTGGCTTCCTTCCGGCGTACGAGGCGGTGCGGACGAGTGTGCTCGCCCCGCGCTGGCGCCACATTTGGAAATCCGTTCGTCGCTTGCACATCACCTTTCCTGATGACTTTGATGAAGAGAACGACGGTGCTCTGTGCGATTTCGTCAATCCCCTGCTCCTGCTTAGAGGTCATGAGACTCTAGATGAGGTCGAGTTCGACTACGATCCCAACTTTCAGGAGCAAACCAACATTTGGCTCCGACATGCTTTGCTGTGCCACGCTCAGGTAGTCACTGTAAAATTATTAGGTGACAGCTGGATCACACTGGGAGACCCACTGTTCTCCAGGAATCTGAGAAAACTAGAGCTTACTGGCGTTAATGTGAAAGGCAAGTTCCTTGACTTTGTAAGTTGTCCAGCACTCGAGGTTCTCGAGATGACAAACTGTGACATACAAACTGAGAGGATACTGTCCCAGTCCATAAAGATTTTGCACATCAACTCTAGCAATTTCGACTACGGTGACCACCGGATTCGAATTTCTCTACCTAGTCTCATCTGGTTGGAGCTAGATAATTTCGAGGGTAAAGCACCTTTGCTTGAAAGTATGCCATCATTACAAACTGCATATGTCAAGCTTCATTGCTGGGTGGCGGATTCATGTGGGAAAGGTGATTCTGGGGAATGTTGTGGCACTTGTGCAGATTGTTGTGGTAATGATGATCATAAAGGCAGATGCGTGCTTCTTGGGGGTATCTCGAGCGCTGTGAATCTAGAATTGACAACTTATTCAGGAATGGTACACAGACTTACATCCTGTTTCATAATTTGCAATTTTGTTAGCTTTTTTCTTTTCTGGATCTGTATACTAGTTTAAACTGTCAGCATTATTACTTTGTTATATCCTTCATACCTTATGTTTACACTGTTTTAGGGCTCCCTATCACTTCTATTACATTTCACATATCCTTGCCATGCTCACTAAAAAATTGCATGCGTAATACTCCATTGTGCAATTTTCTCAGTTTCTTTTCAGAAGAGACCTGAACTGGTGTCCTACGTTTAGTAAGCTGAAGAAACTGTTGCTGAATGACTGGTGTGTGGCTGTTGATCTATATGCACTAGTTTGCATTCTAAAACACTCACCAGTTCTTGAGAATCTCACTCTGCAATTGGGTCGGGTACATTCTTTTGCACTGAAAAATTACTAGCTGTTCCGTTTTCCTGCACATTTACTTATAAAGTTGAAATATTCGTGTCAGATGCAGAGGGCTCAGTTTACAGCAGAAATTGGGAGAAAGGATAGTTCCATGGAGAAATCTGCTATTTCAGAGCACCTCAAGATAGTTAAAATTGAATGCGAAGAGGTCGATGACAGGGTCTGCAAACTTTTGAAATTTCTGAGCACATTGGACATAGAGGTTACTATCAAAAGGACATGAGGTAACTTAATGCTTCATGCTTCAATTTAACAATAGTCCATTGTCAGTTGACAAAAGCCACTGAACTGTGTGTACAAGGTGTCAGTGTCTCTGAATATTGTCATATCATCAGCAAGTGGCACACTTGTTCAGAATATTATTTAATGTTGTGTGAGCAGTTCTCGTGATCATTTTTTTTAATATAACCATATCACATGATGTCATTGAGGTCCTGATTTTTATCAAATTAAGAAAATTCTCAGTTTGAGCTCAATGCAAGGACTACATGGTTTTGAGTTGTCGATAAAGTTGTTTGTTGACTGCACTTGTGTTTAATAATTTTTTTTTTGGTTGCCCCATATATTACATATGTTATAATTTGGCATGGTACTTTGGCTCTTCAGTTGTTCCTTAGGATTTGGACTTTGTATATATGTGCATTATATAGGAGCGTATGTTATGACTTTGGCCCTTTTATTGATATTACCTCTTGTTATATAGTCAGTGGATTATATGTAGGCAATACTGCATGTGTGTTCGCCCAACTGATCCAATTTCCTTTACCATTTTCTCAACTTCTGTTTGTTCCTCTTGTCCATCAATAAATCTATTAGATGAATAAAAGCATATGATTAACTGCTTGTTTTGAGGTGTAAAAAACTGACATGATGCAAAAACATGGATGCTGGGTGCATTTATGTTACAGTTTAGTTGGACATCATTGCCAGAAAATTATATCCGTACAATGAACGGAAGTGTTGGCTACATCATGGAACATAGGTTATCACATTTTTTCAATTATTAACTTAAGACACTTTCCTGATAATAAGTACACTTCATACTTAAGACACGGAGCTCACTATTTGGATTTTCCCCATTTTGCAGGTTTCTGTCTCAAACAGGAGGTTTCTTTTGGTGGGCCCTTTCATTTTTAATGATTCAAGGTTAAAGTCTGGCTGCTTCCTATTGTCAGTGATAATCTTATGCTGCTCACAATGGTAAAAACAGCGTAGAATTTGTAGCGTGGCTTGGTTAGGCCATCTATTGGATCTAGTTTGTCATCATGTCATGCCTTGCACTGCTGTTTATGTGCAGAAATTTCCATCCAGAAAATTTGGTACTGGATGTGCCTTCTTTTTGCTAGATGTGCTGCATGTAAGTTCACCTATTTTGCTGTATATGTGATACAAAGCTGCTGTCTCGGTTGTGTCCTCGATCTGTTTTATCACTGATGAAATTTGAAATTTTAAAACTTTTGCAGTGGACAATAAATTGCCACATGTCTACATTCGCAATCGCTGAACAAACACAAGATTGAGTACTGTGTAAATATTCTTGAGATCAACGCTGATCCATTGCTCCAAACAAGTGAAGGGTTCCGGCTTCAGTATTTTTAGTTTGTACCTCTATAAAAGATTATGAGAAACTTCATCACTGTAGTTAAAAACAGCAAACGTTTAGTATAACCAGGGTATTCGTTCCGGTTTCCGATTGGAACCATTGAAACCAGCAGTACCGATTATGCAGGTATGAACAAAAGGGAGTAGACGGTTCAACACCGGTTTCATCCAACCCTGTGCGATTACACTTTAGTTAATCCAAAGCACAAACTGGCCACATTACGTTTAACAGCATTTTCCCTCCGGCGAAGGCCCTATGTCGGAGAAGTGAGCCTTTTGTTTCTACGATTTAGCAGCCTTATCGTATCTCTCGCCCTGATACCTTCTCTAGCAGCAGGGCCAAGGAAGCGGCCATGCCAAGCGGCTTCGACGACTGATAGCATTGCGCAGTGGCAGACAGAACATGGAAGCCATCGGCATCAAAAAATCAAGAGGGAGAGCAGCAGGGGCAGACAAGGCACCGATTTGTAAATTATCTCACATTTGAAGGTATTAACAAAAAGTTTTGGATTGCGATTATTGTTCACGATGGTTGACATATGTTTGGATCATGATCTATATAAGGTTTTTTTCTTTTTTTCTGAAAATAGCAGGGGCTCATCTGCTAAATTCATTGACCATTGTCCCCGAAATTGTGGGTTTTGCCACTAGATTATGCTGATTGGGATTAGGCCAGTCTCAATGAATTTTTTCATAAACATTAAAAACTATGCCACATATGCATTTTTTGCTGACTTGGCAAGCTAATTATGAGGAGAGAGAAGAGAAACTTTCATCTCTTGTGAGAGGTCTTTCATCCCAATGAAAGGAAGCTGGCTCTCTTTCTAAAATTTAGTCTTGGAAACAATGAAATGAAAGTGTGCATTGAGAATGGCCTTAGATAATATTCTTCATCTGTGGCAAAGAAGACACACAAGTCTTAAGAAGATTATGCTTAATGCAACAGTTAATATTGTCATGGATGCTGTGTGAAAAATCCACTCCTATCGGTTCTTCGGCCTGCCTCTGTCTTCAACCATGCCTTCTCTTTTTCTTTTCTTTTTTTTTTTTTGGCGAGGATTCAACCATGCCTTCTCATTGCTCTTTTTTGCTCTTTGCTCTTTTTCATTGCTCTTTTTTCCTTGAGCACAACGGCAACAAATTTTCAAGCCATGAAAGGTGATCCAGATATATTCTCATTGCTCTTTTTTCCTTGAGCACAACGGCAACAAATTTTGAAGCCATGAAAGGTGATCCAGATATATGTATAATGTTTAGTATAACAAATCCAGAAACTGTTGTTTACCAAGCTTGATTGGGCTCCGCATAGGTATGGGACCATACCGTTAAATGCAGCTAATAGCGGCTGCGAACTCTAAGCGGCACCTAGCAGTGGCGCTTCCCAGCAGCTTTAAAACCTTGCAATTTATGAAACCCCAATATGTTTGGTCTATTGGAAAATATATTTCTCTACCTGGATTGGATTGCAAGGTCGTCGGATTGCGATGTTGACAGAGAGAAAACCATGCATTCAGACTCTACCTTGTAGCATCTTTCTGCACTACACGTTTGATTGGAGCAGTTTGGCAGATGTCACTGCATGGGATGGGACCAAGTCTTGTGATGTATATTTTTAGAGATTGATTGAATACGTGCACCTCTCAATAAGTACAACAAGCGTAGTGTGCTGAGACTAATTCGCAGCACACAAACTGTGCTCAGTCTAGCACCTTTCTGAATTTTTTCCTACTATCTAGTGTGATTCTGGAATTATTTTACTAGTGCTGATATAATTCTGAAGATTCTTCACAAATGCCCGACATTAGCAATGTGACCTTTGCCCACGCCTGCAACTTGGTGTGAGGTGACACTATACCAAGCCACTGCTGAAGTATTCCCAAATTATGAAATTTGCACCTTTTTCATGTCCTGTCTCTTTTCCATAAGAGAGTACTAACAATCAACTTATCATCATGTAGAGTGTATGTATGTTAACTGGTAATCTAAACCACAACTCTACACGCATGCCCTGTTTTTGGTAAACACCGTGCTCCAATTGACAAGACGTACCAGTGGATGCTGACACTGACCAAACCTACACGCGTCAAAGATGAGTGATGGCCGGCCGGTGCACAGGATTTAGAGAGACGCCCAGAGCGGTGAAGTTTCTTTTGTGCCGCGCTAGACCTTTCCCCTGCTCAAGAGTACCGTCGCTTCCGCCACAGTTCCTGACGGATCAACTTCGGCGATTGGACTTCCGCCGGCAAGGGAGAAGCCAAGGCCGTGAAGAGGTGAAGGTAAGTGCATCTTTGGATTTCTTGTACCACACCGCCTTGTCCTGTTCTTAGTTCTCACGATTCATCTGGTTCTTTGCTACCGTGTCCCGTGGCGCCGCCCACCTGTTCGAACAAATGCCTCACTCGAGCAGAGTAAAGGAATTGATCGGATCAGCGCACTGCCGGATGGCATGCTCGAGCACGTTCTTGGCTTCTTGGCTTCCTGCTCCAAGGAATGGTACACACAGACTTACCTCATCTTTCTTAATGTGCAATTTTGTTATAATTGTGTCACCTTTCTTTTCCTGGATCTGTAAATTAATTTCAACTCGCATCATTATTATTTATTATGTATTCTTGATACCTTATGTTTATAATATTGCATGTCCGTGACATAAATTTGGTGATCTATCACTAGTACTGCACTTCACTTGTCCGTGTCATGTGCACTAAAGAATTTCCTTTTGCAATTTGATCAGTTTGTTTTCAGAAAGGATCTGAACTGGTGTCCTACGTTTAGTAAGCTGAAGAAATTGTTGCTGAATGACTGGTGTGTGGCTGTTGATCTGTATGCACTAGTTTGCATTCTCAAACACCCACCAGTCCTTGAGAATCTGACTCTGCAATTGCGTAAGGTATGTTCTTTTGCACTGAGAAATTACTAACTATTATGTTTTTCTGCACATTCACTAATATGGGTGAAATATATGTGTCAATGCAGAGGCCTCAATTTACTGCAACAATCGAGAGGAAGGACATTTCCATGGAAAAATCAGCTGTTACATCAGAGCGCCACAAGACAGTTAAAATAAAATGTGAAGAGGTCGATGACAGAGTCTGCAAACTTTCGAAATTTCTGAGCACATTGGACATAGAGGTTACTATCAAAAGGACAGAAGAAATAGTTGTAGGTGAGTAAGGTAACTTTACGTTTCATGTTTTAATTTGACCAAAGTGCATTATCAGTTTGAACAAAAGCTACTGAACTATGTGTACATGGTGTCAGTGTGAATATTGTCATATCTTCAACGAGTGGCACAGCATATATTTACATTAATTTTTCTCGAAAACGCAGGACATATATTTACATTTTGTTAGTAGTTCTCCACTTCTCCTTGTCAGTATTTTTAAGTTTAACCATATCACATAATGTCAATGAGATCCCCTTTTTTTTATCAAATTAAGAAACTCCCCAGTTTGAGCTCAATACAAGGACTAATGGCTGAGTTGTCGATAAAGCTGTTTATTGACTGCACGTATTTTTCATAATTTAGTTGTTTCCTCATATCTCAAGGTAGTTTAGTTACATATACAATACAACATCCAAGTCCTAAGGAACAACTGATGAGCAAAAAAGTACCATGCCAATTATATATGTGCATTATATAGGAGCGTCAGCTATGACTTTGGCACTTTTATTTATATTACACCTTATATTTGTGTTTGCCTTTGCTCTGCAATTGAGTAGGACATATGGGTATGTAACATTATAGTCAGTGGTTTATATAGGTAAGACGTCCTGTATGTTCACTCAAAATAGATCCAATTTCCTTGGCCATTTTGCAACTTCTCTTTGCTCCTCTATTTCCTCAATAAATCTATTTAACGAATAAAAGAATATGATTGACTGCTTGTTTCGTGGGGTAAAAAACTACATGATGCAAAAACGTGGATGCTTGGTGCAGTTATGTTACAGTTTGGCTGGACTTCGTTGCCAGAAAACTTCATTCGTACAATGAATGGAAGTGCTGGCTATATCATGGAATATATGTTATCTAAATTTTTCAATGTTTGATTAAGACACTTCTCGTGCTTTAAGTACAGTTCATACATATTTAAATATGTCCGTAACTATCTATACCTTAGGTTTACTTGTCAAACTACTGAAAAAAAAAATTCCAGATGACACTGAGCTCACTTTTCAGATTTTTCCCATTTTGCAGGTTTCTGTCTCAAGTAGGGGGTGCTAAACTTTAGGCTGTTGGTGGACCTTTATCTTTTTATTGATTCAAGGTTAAAGTCTAGTTGCTTACTATTGTTGGTGTCACTCGTATGCTGCCCAAATGGTAGAAATAACGTAGAATTTGCAGCGTGGCATGATTAGGCCATCTAATTGGATCCGGTTTGTCATCATGTCATGCCTTGCACTGCTGTCTAAATGCAGAAATTACCATTTCATAAACATGTACTGAATGTGCCTTCTTTTTGGTTGATGTGCTGCATGTAAATTTACCTATTTTGCTGTGTATGTGATTCAAGGCTGGGTTTTGTCCTTGATCACTTTTATCACTGATGATTTGAAATTTTAAAACTAGATGAACCTCTAATCACTGTTGAAGTGGACAAAAAATTGCCACATGTTGCTACATTTGCAATCCTAAACAAATACAAGATTGAGTACTGTGTAAATATTATTGAGATTCCATTGATCCAAACATGTGAAGGGTTCCGGCTGCAGTATTTTTAATTTGTACCTCTATAAAGATTATGAGAAGCTTCATCACTACAGTTAAAAGCAGCAAACGTTTAGTATATAACCAGGGTAGTTGTTCCTGTTTCCGAGATTGAAACCGTTGAAACAAGCAGTACCGATTATGTACGATGTATGAACCAAAAAGGGAGTAGACAGTTCAACACCGGTTTCATCCAAAGCGAACTTCCACATTACGTGTAACAGTATTTTCTTTTCGCCTTGAGCAAGCAGCATGGGAAAATGCTGAAGCTCTTCTACAAATGTAAAAATGTCTAGCAGTATGACGCCCCACCAGCGACTTGGTGTGAATTGATGCTACCACTCTCCAATGCTTCCTGGTGCATTCCCAAATTAAACCACAGCGCCACATGAAATTTCCGTTTATAGACATTATGCTCATTGACAAGATGTAACAGTGGATGCTAACACTGACCAAAGCTACACGCGTCAAAGATGAGTGATGGCCGGTGGCACGTTTGGTTGCCCGCATATGTATGGGTCGGCCAGGCTCTCCGGATATAGGCTTGCAATGTTTGATTGCCTGCATCTCGAGTTGGACCTGGCTCGGGGATGCAAGAGGAGCCCGCGAGCGGCTCCTGGGAAACGGATTTCATTTCTGTTTCATGGGCCAGGCTGGCTGGATGCGGCTAGCCTAATGCTAATGACAGTAATTAGCAAATGAGGAGCATATATTAAGTGGTATTAGTGTTTTTCAAAGCTGATTAAGGTTTAATGAGATAAAAATTAGAGTATTTAATACTATATCTATAAAAATAAACATCACAATTACATTAATTTTAATGTTTTCTCTCATATAGCATGTGTTGATGCGGATAACTAAACAACATCTTTCTTTAACCTGGTCGGATGAAAACAGAAAACCTATCAAACCACCATTGCATCTACAGAGCCTGGCCAGCATGGGCCTGGCTGGCAGATACAGGGCCAGGCTGCTGAAGGAAACCAGACGCGAAGTTTCTTTTCTGCTTCGCTAGACCTTTTCCCTGCGAAGGTACCGTCGCTTCCGCCACAATTCCCGACGGATCATCTCCGGCGATTGGACGTCCGCCGGCAAGGGAGAAGCCAAGGCCGTGAAGAGGTGAAGGTAAGTGCATCTTTTGATTTCCTGTACCACACTGCTTTGCCCTGTTCTTAGTTCTCACGATTCCTCCGGTTATTTGCTACCGTGTCCGCGGCGCCGCCCACCTGTTCGTACGAATGCCTCACTCGAGCAGAGCAAGGGAAGCGGCGATG
Source organism: Eragrostis nindensis (assembly GCA_012490785.1). NCBI lineage: Eukaryota > Viridiplantae > Streptophyta > Magnoliopsida > Poales > Poaceae > Eragrostis > Eragrostis nindensis. The sequence continues at coordinate 1,976,579 of JAAXCT010000023.1, forward strand.
CCGAGCGGCGTGGATCGGATAAGCGCGCTGCCGGACGGCGTGCTCGAGCACGTTCTTGGCTTCCTGCCGGCGGACAGAGCGGTGCAGACGAGCGTCCTCGCCCGGCGTTGGCGCCACCTATGGAGGTCCATGCGACGGCTGCGCCTCGAATGTGACGACCAACACAAATGGTGGATGACCGATGGTTTCAACAAGTTCATGAGTGGCCTGCTGCTCCTCCGGAACACTGCCGTGGCTCTTGATGAGGTCGAGTTCAGAGAACCTCCAATCCAGCCTAACGCTGCTGCATGCATCAACATTTGGGTCCGGCATGCTTTGTCCTGCCAAGCTAAGAAGCTCGTTATCCGTTTCTATACTTATTATGTGCGATTGGACGGACTTCCTCTGGTTTCCCGGCATTTGCAGAGATTGGAGTTAGGTTGCGTCCGATTGGAACGCAACTTTCTTGATTTCGCGAGCTGTCCAGTGTTGCAGGTTCTAGAGATAGCAGATTGCCGAATTTTATGTGAAAGGATATCTTCCCAGTCTGTCAAGCATCTGATCATCAGGTGTAGCTCATTTTCTCGTGGAGCACGGACTCGGATCTCTATCCCCACTCTCGTTTCTTTGAAACTTGATTTCTTCAAAGCTAGAGCACCTTTGCTTGAAACTATGCCACTTTTACAAATGGTATATGTCGAACCGTGCTTCTTTGGGTTGGAGGATTACTGTACCAAAGGTGGTTCCCGGAAAAGTTGTGGCAAATGTGCGGATTGCTGTGGTGAGGATGATCACAACGGCCACTCTGTTCTTCTTGGTGGTCTGTCAAGTGCTGGATATCTGGAATTGAAAGCTTACCCTGCAAAGGTACGTACACACACACTTTCATCCTAATTCTCGAAGTAACAGTTCTTGTTTGACACTGGATCTGTATCTACTTTTTGCTTAAGTCTTGGGTACACATAAGTAGTTGGCCTACTATCATAGATATTTTGATATTCTAAGATATCACATGTTTACACGGTTGTGCTCTGTTTTGAGCTATTTTCAAGAACGGTTACTTTCTAATGCAACTCAATTTTTATTGCATCCTGTAGTGTAAAATTAGAGTATACCCAAGAAATTTATTCTTTTGCACTTTGATCAGATTATTTTCAGAAGGGATCTGAGATGGTGCCCAACATTTAGTAATTTGAAGACTTTAATTCTGAATGAGTGGTGTGTAGCTAATGATCCAAGTGCACTAATTTGTATTCTCCAACATTCTCCTGTTCTTGAGAAGATGACTCTTCAACTGGCTAAGGTATTTTTTCCCCCTGTAAACCTATGCTAAACAGGGATGTTTTTCTGCATTATGGTTTGTATTGATATATATATATATTTTTTTTTTTTTTTGATACAGGGGCCTAAGGATACCATAGAATTGGATGATATTTACAGTTTGATGGATAAATCAGCTGATATATCGAAGCACCTCGAGAGAGTTGATGTACAATGTGAAGTGGTTGATGAGAGGGTTTGCAACATTTTAAAGCTCCTGAAGACACTGGATGTAAACTTTACTCTCAAAAGGACTAAGAAGTACTAGCAAAGATGTAAGCTAATTCGACACTCCATGTTTTCTATATTTGGGCAATTGGACTTCATATTGTGCAACGGAAAGCTTCAAAGTATATACTGAAGAAACTCGCTAGAGTAACGTGATGTTTGGAGATATTACTACCTCATTAAATAGCAAGAAGTAATTGAAATTGTTTAATTTCTTAACAAAAAATACTTAATATCATGTGGTACAACTTCTCATGTGTCATTCTGCTTGGACATAGTGGGCAGTATGTTTAGCATGTTTAGATTTCTTTTATTATTTAGCATAGTTTTAATTGTGCCCATTAACATTAAACTTAAATCTTCAGTAAATGAGAACAACTGTATTACTGTTGGCTAAATTATCCAATTTCCTGCTCTGTTCTGTGCATGTTAAAATCATGTACTAGAATTGTCAATAAGCTATGAGCTCATATTCATTTGAGGTGTCCATAAAATACTTCTTATTAAGTAACAAATAAGAATTGGCTTAATTGCCTGTTAGTAGATCCTATGTGAAATAATTTTATTTTTTTCACTCATCAGAGTATAAATTGTACAGCTGTTTGTGTGAATAGTCACTCGATATAGTTTCATTTTTTGTGGGTGGTCTGAGCTGTGTCCCAGGATGTCGTCACTAACTATTGCACTCCTGTGTTCTGTGAACATAGCTCTTGAGACTTGCCCCAATGATAATAATAACAACAATGATATGAGTGCTGGTTTGGTTCCTTTGTGAACTACTTAACAGTTTGATATTTATAGTTGATTTCTGCCTGAGCTCTTGCTTCTTGTTTTGGCAGTAACCAGTTTCAATAGGCAGTGAGACGCTTTGGATTGTTTGGAGGATTTATTTTCTCTTGACAACTCAAGATTGCAAGGTTAAGTTCGGATTGATGTTTTATGTGTGATAAATGTGAATATTTTACTGGTTCCAATACTGGATACAGCTACTATCGACAATGTAATTTATTTAGGCAATATAATTGGACCTAGTTATGTCATGATGTTGCTTCTGATCAACTCAAACTTATGGCTATTCTCACCGCTGTCAGCTGTATTTCTTTCAGTACATTTCGGCAAGCTTAGAACTAGTTATATGAGTCATGACTTGTTCCCTTGTATCATATCAGCCATCTAATGTATCATTTATAAAGCACCATCTTACTATGTTTGGTCAATCGAAAACATATTTCTATACCAGGATTGGATTGCAGCACCATCTGATAGCAATGTCGACAGTAAGAAAACCTTGCACTTAGACTCCAGCTTGTCGGACCACCTTTCTGCATTAAGGGTTCGGCAAATGCCACCACATGCCACCTGTGGTTCTATGAAGTGGACGTCGGTGCCACTTGACATGGACAAACTCATGTAGAAGTCAGACGTCACAAGTGCAACAAGCATCACGTTCTTGCAGATACTAAAAACTATCCGGGTACTGAGATTATTTTGCAGCAGAATCTATACTGATCACCTTTTTGAATAGACAATCCTCACAAAAAAAAAAAAACCTCATGGACAAACTCATGTAGACGTCGACGTGGCTGCTGACATGGCATGCCACAAGTGGTACCGACGTCCACTTCTATGAAAAACTCATATTTTCACAAGTGCAAAACGTTCTTGCAGATACTAAAACTATCCGTGTACTTAGATAATTTTGCAGCACAATCTATGCTGATCACCTTTTTTGAATAGACAATCCTAAAAAAAAAAACTTTTGAATAGCATTTAACGAGTAGCGTCCCCGATTATTTTCCTTTCGTTGTGTATGTGGTTATTCTGGAATCATATGACTACTGCTGACATAATTTTGAAGCCTTTCTATAAATGTCTGGCAAATCGGTTTCTGAATTGTAGTTATCATCTATGGATCAATAGTATTAACAACTGAAACAACATTGTTTTAGTATTAACTAACCCCTAGAATTACGATATGATATACCAGAATTTTTATCTTACGATACGATATAAATTTGTCTCTACTGGACAAAAATATACCAGTTGAATAGGTTAGGACCTAAAACTCTGATGCACAGTGGCGGGAGAGCCCAATTATCGCCGGGACATTGGGCGTGTTCGGCAGGAGGATTTTCCTCCAGCTGCTGCTGCTACTGCTGCTACAGTCTACTTGTTTGCTACAGTGCGCGAATCCTCCGCTACAGTGTTCTCTCTCACTATTGAAACTGCAACTGTAACTGAATCGTCCAACCGAACAGGCTGATTGCCGCACCGGACCAACAGCTGCCTCGCTCCGTCACCCGCCCCAAGATTCCGGCCACCGTGCACTGGCCCCATGTACAAAATGAATTTCAGTTAAAATCATCTAATTTTTACATTATGTGCACTACCCTGAATAAAAAATGTGCATCACTACGCCGCTTCATGCAAGATGTGCACTCGAGAACTCTAGCTTCGCCTTCGCCATAACCGGTTGCAGTGCTACTTGCGTTGGGTGCACCATAACCGGTAGCACTAGAGTCTAGTAGTGCTCTCAGATCCATTTACCTACGATTGGCTTGCAATTTTTTTTACTATAAATGTGTGATTAGAATGGTGATGCCAGCCATAGTGATCGGTTGTGTCGAAAAGCTTGTGCGACGAGGGTAGCGACCTTAACAAACAATGATGAATGTGATCTTGATTTTGCTAGAAGCCATCGGTGCCAGTTGACATGGACAAACTCATGTAGCGTTGTAAAATTTTAAGTTGTCTGCCAAGCAAGTTTTCTGAGTCTCCGGATATAGCGAGACACAAAATCTTGACGCTGCCACTCTCCACTAATTCTATGGGTGCGTTCGTTGCATGAAGTCTAAACTTTAGAGGATTTACAACGAATATTGTGATTACAAATAAAGTTTAATTACAAAACTAATTTCAGGACTCCGCTCTCGCGAGACGAATCTAATGAGGGTAATTAAACAGTGACTAGACGATGGTTACTGTAGCATCACTGTAGCAAAACTTAGATTAATTAGGCTCATTAGATTCGTCTCGCGATTTCGAGGGGGGTCGTGACATAGGTTTTGTCATTAAATGAATAAAAATATTCTTAAATAGTAAGATTCTGTTTGATGTGACAGGTCTAAACTTTAGAGGGAGGTGCAACGAACGCACCCTATGTAGTACTACTTCATATGAGTCAGATGCCATGAGTCCATTCAGCTTATTCGCTTGGCCTGCTGCTTATTAGCTGCTACAATTTCTTCTGCAGTCGTTACAGTGTTCGCAGTTATTTCTTCAGCAGTCGCTACAGTAAAACGGCTGCAAAACAGCCTGTCCGATTGTTTGTTGCTGTATTTCGTAAATTATGATTTTTACATTTTGTTTTCTATCTTGTTCATGGAAAGGTAGAACAATTGTTTTATCCTCTGAACCTTGTTAATGCAATCAATAGTGCTGGAAATAATATATGATTTTAATTACACCGTGCGGTTGACAAGACATGTCGGTGCTTGGCTTCTGACCCAAGCCAACACCTGTCAAAGATAAAGAAAAGGTTGATGCACAGTATTTCGACGCGTTGCTGTGGTAATAAATTTCTACTGCGCTAGCCAGAACCTCCCACTGTTCCTCACTCTGCCTCGCTGCCTCCCCAGTTCCAGCAGCAGTTGCTCCGGCGATCGCCTCCAACGGCCGGCATCCTCACTCAGCTGGTACAGGAGGAGGCTGCTACGCTATGAAGGTGAGCGCGTGTTTGGATCGGCGACATCACATTCATCACTTGATCCACTTGGCCTTGCCCTGTTCTTCGAATCTTACTATTCCTCTGGTTCTTTGCTCCGCAGCTCACCCGTTCGACGGATTGCCTCAGAGTAGCAGGACCAACAAGTCGGCGATGGCAAGCGGCGTGGATTGGGTCAGCGCGCTGCCAGACGGCGTTCTGGAGCACGTTCTTGGTTTCCTGCCAGCAAACGAGGCGGTGCAGACGAGCGTCCTTGCCCGGCGCTGGCGGCACCTGTGGAGGTTCATGCGACGCTGCACATCAGTAACGAAGACATGGCGAGTCCCGATAGTTTCAACAAGTTTGTTGCAGGCCTTCTGCTCCTCCGGAACACCCCAATAGTTCTTGAGGAGGTTGATCTCACTTATTACCCCATCGACGGCACTGATGGTTCATACATGAACATATGGTTCCAGCATATTTTGTCCTGCCAAGTTAAGGTGTTCGTCATACGTTTTCCTGCTGATATATTCCATTTATTTGGTGGACCTTCTCTGCTCTCCCGGCAATTGCATAAGTTGGAGCTTTATTCCCTTCATTTGGTCGCCAGCGTCCTTGATTTTGTGAGCTATCCTGCATTGGAGATCCTGGAGATAAGCGGTTGCAGAATTTTGTGTCAGAGGATATCGTCCCAGTCCTTAAAGCATCTGCTTATCAAGTGTACTGCGTTCTCCTATGAAGTACGAACTCGTATTTCAACTCCTAGTCTTGTTTCAATGCACATTGATTACTTCGAAGGTAAAGGGCCTCAGCTTGAAAGCATGCCTTCGTTAAACACCGCACTTGTTAAGTGTGCCCCCTTCGGAATAGCGGAGTACTATGGTATATGTGATTCGGGGGACTGGTGGCATCTGTTGGATTTGTTGTAGTGATGACTGAGTGGCTGCGTGCTTCTTCATGGGGCTGTCAAGTGCTAGAAATCTGGAATTGATAGCTGACCCTGTAAAGGTACACAGATTTCCATCCTAATTCAGCATTCATAATGTGCAATTGTTGTTCAACACTTGATATTTATCTGCCAATTGCCTAAAATTCAGCCTTCATTAATCTTTCTGTGGGTGCATGTGAATTAGTTGGCCTGTTAGCAAAACTATGTTGTGGTATTCTCATGCATCAGTTATTTACAAAGCTATATTTCTTAGGATGAATCTTTACTTCTAACACCATTCACTTTTTATGGCAATCAAGTAATTTGAAGTACTCCCTCTGTTCTATTATGTATGACTCTACTTAGCTCAAAATTGAACCAACAGACATCATATACTAGAAAACAGATGGAGTATATTTTTTAATCCTTTGCACTTTGCTCAGATGATTTTCAGAAGGGATTTGAGATGGTGCCCTACCTTCAGTAATTTAAAGACGTTGGTGCTCAATGAGTGGTATGTGGCTAATGACATTGGCGCATTTTTTGCATTATCAGTCATTCTCTTGTTCTTGAGAAGCTAACTGTTCAGCTAACTAAGGTTTTTTTTCCCTGTAGACCTACAACTGCTACAAACTGCTACATTTTTCTCCATGATTGATCTGTATTGGTGAAATATTTATGATTAATACAGGGGCCTAAGCATACAATAGGAATGTATGCAGCTTTCGGTGAGGTGGAGAATTTAGCTGCTATATCAAAACACCTTGGGATTATTGAAGTACAATGTGAAATGGTTGATGAAAGGTTTGTCAGATTCTCAAGATCCTGAAAACATTGAGCATAAAATTTACACTCAAAAGGACTAAGATGTAAGCTAAACGCTAACACTTGATTAAAGACACCTTAACTAGATCTTCAACCAATAATATTTGGAAATATTTGTACCTCATAGGTTGAGAATAGTCATTAAAGCCATTCAGTTTCATAAGAGCAAGTACTTCGTAATAACTTGTGCCACTACTTTACAACAACAACAACAACATAGCCTTTTGTCCCGAGCAAGTTGGGGTAGGCTCGAGATGAAACCCACAAGAAACAAAGACATAGCCTTGTCACCTTGAAACAGTGAACAGTATGTTTGACTTGTTGATTTTTTATTTTGTGTATTTTGGATGCATTTACCTTTAATATAAAATCACTTTATCCTACCACTGACTGAACAACCCAATTTCAGAACATCTTGTTCTTATTCTGTTCATGCCAATAACCACATGCATCTGAGTAGTCAGTAATGGTACTTAGCTCACCTTGTGTTCAAAATGGTTGGATCTCGTGTCACAGGTAAAATACTTGTTGTCAAATAACAAACAAGAGGTTTGGATCGAGTGTGCACTAGTAAAACATATATGCTACTTGAAATAGTTATTTTTACTTGTGGAGATGCAAACAGGTCATAGTTGTGTGAATCACGCATCAGCCGATGAACTTGATTCTCTCTGGATGAACTGTGTCTCTGGATGTTGGTACTATTATATGTACTTTTTTATTTCCTGGAATAAAGGTCCTGCAGCTTGCCCTAAAACACTAACTATCCAACGTATACTACTCTTTTATTCCTTGAATAGAATTAGCTGTATATTTGTCTAGTTTCCTTTGAAGGAACTTGGGATTTTTATTCCTCTAGTTGATTTCCATCTGAACTTTTGCTCTTGTTTTTCTAAAGAAATCAGTTTGGAGATGCAGCGGCATACTTTGGGCAGCTGATTTGATGAATCTTAACCAACTCTTGACGACTCTGCTAGGAAAAAGTCTATTTGATGTTTTATCTGTGTAAAATGTGAATCAGCTGCTGGTCCCAGTACTTGAAACAGTGACTGTTGCTCTTTTTTTTTTTTTTGAAGTATTTGCTCATGTAAAAATTCTTAGGCCATCTAATCGGAGCTGGTTTATCTTATGAAGTATGTTTGAATTCTCAGCTATGGCTATCTCATCAACTTTAAGTTATTGGTTCAGTTCTCGAGTAGGAGTAATATAGCCATGTACGAGTAGTGTTTTGTTGTTGTTGTTGTTGTTGTTGTTGTTGTTTTTTTTTTTTTTTTTTTTTTTTTTTTTTTTTTTTTTTTTGCGGGGATGTAGTGTTTGATTTTAAACCTATTCACATGATATTTCCATGCCAGATTGGCTGCAAAGCCACCTGTTAGCATAATTGATGGTGAGATAACCATTCATTCAGACCCACCGTAGTTTCAGAACCTTTATGCAACACATGAGTCACCAGCACTTTGTATACGATAATAATTTTCAGGTTTTCATTTGAACATGTGCACATATCGACAAGTGCAACAAGTATCGCCACCTAAGGCTACCTTTCAGAAGAGGAACAATGCTCCAATTGTTCTGAATTGCATTCACCAAGCAATTCACGGGATGGATAAGCAGAGTAATAGTTCGAACGGTTTAAGTTATTGTGCTCCAATTGTTCTGGATTGCATTCATCAGGCAATATACAGAATGGATTAGCAGAGTAATAGTTTTGACGGTTAAGTTATTCGCTTGTGCAATACTGTGTCCCTTCGTATCTTCATGCTTTGCCAACTCACCTTTAGGATACGACCTATGTACTTAAAGTGCTTATGAAGATCTATGTACTTGCTACATGTTATTTTTTGCTGTCATTGTTGGATATGTGAAATGTATGTGATTATGAATTTAAAAGCCAGGATGAATTTGAATTTTAGCATGAATTCTGAATGAACAGTTGCAGGCATGGTAACATCATCTTGTCCGCTATTGCTCTTTCCTTCAGCCATAACGGGCGTTGTGACGTCACAGCCTGCCACTACTCTTCTTCACCAGTGTGGCAGGGGTACACAGCTTCCAATAGCGGATGGCACGCACGGCACGCTCGCTGTTGCAGGTCCGTTTGCTTGTGTAAGATCATTTGAACTGGATTGCAATGGTTATCACGATCTCGAGAAAAGAGATATGGTAATAATGGACTGGACGATGGATAACTTTTCTTACTGATATGATCAACGAATCATGGCTGCAACAACACAAATGCTCAAATCATCTGGATCAACTCCTTTCTCCCCTCTCGCCCCCGCTACAGTACTCCGGAGGCGATAAGGCGGAGCTCCCATTCCGGCGGCGGTTCCCCCCGATCCCCTTCCCCTCCGGCGGCCCGCGTGGCTTCGGAGGGTCGGGGGATCGGCGGAACTGCCGTCCGGCCACCCTAGTACTACTTGTATAGCTAGTAGTATAGTTATCCCCTTCCTAGGGTTAGGGTTCACGCCGCCGTTCTCCTTCGCGGCGATGGCGGTCGTGTTTGGCTTCTCCCTCGGCGGATCCGGTGCTGGCGTCGTCGTCGTCGACGGTTGCTGCTTCCTCGGTGAGTCCGTGTGGAGTCTCTTTTCCTCTGTCTCTTGTGCGAAAGGGTGGAGGTTCTTTTGGTTCCCGTCGCGGGTGTTGATGGCGATGGTGAATCTCGGTTCCGGGTTGTCGGCGTCGATCTTCGGTGCCGGCTTCTTCGGTCTTTTGTTCCCCTCACCGACGGCGTCGGTGATGGTGGAGTGTTCTTCCGAGTGGTCGGCGTCGTCCGGCGGTGTCGATCTCTTCGGACTTTTGCTCCTCGTTGTGGTCTCCCCGTTGGTGGTTGCTTGGTGCGTCTTCTCTTGGATTGGATTCCTGCGATGGTCGGGATGGCGCCTTCTTCGTTCGTATCTAATCGACTTCATCAACAACGAGTTGTGGTCGCGGATCTGGCCCGAGGAGAACGCCAGGCGAAGCTTTCGGTGGTGGCCGGCGGCGAGGAGATGGATCGGGAGAGTTCTTGAAGAAGAAGGACTTCTTTGTAATTTCTTTTTCTTTGAGGACTTTTCTGTAAACTGTACTCAGGGGTGCCCCTGTAAATGGTGTGGTTGTACTGTGCTCCAATTTTAATATAACCCCACCCTTTCTCGCAAAAAAAAACGAATCATGGCTGCATCAAACATATCAAGAGAAATATTCCCATCCGCGAACCAAATTTGCATCGAACTCCACCCGGCACCCGGTCGACCAAACAGCCACAGTCAGCGATGGCAGTTTCTCTTTAACGCCAGCATGACTGTGCCAACTGCCAACAATATTTGCCAGTGCATTGACACAATCTAGACACAACCTTCTGCAGGCTGGGACTCCGCCATTATTAGTTATTGCTCCTGTCTCCCTTTGATTTGTTGCTCTGGTGGACAAGAGGGTGGCCTCGCTGGTTTCCTCCGGTGGGGCGCTGAAGACTGAAGACACCTCCGCCGGCGGCGCAGGCGGCGAAGGTGAGCTGTTCGATTTCGTGGGTTTCTTTTGCCGTCCTCTGTCCGTTCCTCACTTCCTCTCGCTGCTGCATCCCGCAGCCTCCTGGCGCCAGCCAACTGTTCGCCGTAATGGCTGAGACGAGCGGGGCCAAGAAACCGGCGGCGGCGGCTGCGGCAGGCCTGGCGGACCGGATCAGCGCCCTCCCGGACGCCGTGCTCGAGCACGTCCTCGGCTTCCTCCCGGCGGACCACGCCGTGCGGACCAGCGTGCTCGCCCAGCGTTGGCGCCACCTATGGAAGTCCATGCGACGCATCCGCATCACCGATTTGGATCCAGGGAAGTACACTGCTTTTCGCAATTCAATGGACGGCTTGCTGCTCTTCCGAGACTCCAGTGTGGCTCTTGTTGAGGTCGAGCTCAGAGCCTATCTTCCATATGGCGGCGAGGATGGTTGCCGTGCATGTATCAACATTTGGATCCAGCGTCTTTTGTTCTGCCAAGCTAAGAGCAACTCCAATGGTAGCCCCAATTCAAGCCCCTACTCAAGATTTAGGAGCTGAGAGGAGAAAATCTTACTCCAACGGAGCCCCAGCTCAGGCCCCTATTGTGGGAAGGCCCCCAGATTCACCCGTCCAGCCCCTTCTCCCAGGGGCCCGGAGGAGAGCCCCTACTCGCGGCGGTTGGCCGTTTCCACCGCGCGCGCAGGCACGGACCGCGCCCCCGCTGCTCGCCCCGCCTCTGATCCGGCTGCACCGCCGCGGATCTGGCCGCCGCCGCCGCCGCCACCTCGAATCTGGGTCGCCCGGCAGGGGAGGGATGCTTCACGACGAGTCGACGAGGCAGGGGAGAGAGAAGGGTGCGGCGTCACCGCGCCGCCGACCATGGATCCGGCGACCCCCGCCCCAATCCGTCCTTCCCCGGCGCGGAAGGACGAGGGCGGGCTGCCGGCTCGTCCCGGCCCTCGAGCGCGGCCTCTCCAGAGCGCGCGGGCAGAGGGAGCGGAGGCGGCGCGGCCAAACGGAGAGGGAGCGGGGCCGGCGCGGCCATTTTGCCTGGCTCGCGCGCGGAAGGGCGGCGAGAGGAGCTGCAGCGATGCGGGAGAGAAGAAAGCGGCGAGAGGAGCGGAGCTGGGGCGGTGCGGGAGAGAAGAGAAGAAAGCGGCGTGGGGTTAAAAATAAAATGGAAAGTTGAGAGACACTGACTGGTGGGACATAATGAATGTAGGGGCTGATGTTTGGGGCTGCTGTTGGAGCAGGCAGTAAAAATCAAGCCCCTGGAACAAAGAGAGAGCCCCTACTCAAGATGTAAGGGCCCTGATTTAGGGTCTCCCATTGGAGATGCTCTAAGGTGCTCGCTATCATGGGCGACGTCACTTTGGGGGCCCCTCTGCTCTCCCAGCATCTTCGAAGATTGGAGCTCCGTAGGGTGATTTTAAAGGAAAATTCTCTTGATTTTACGAGATGCCCAGCACTGGAGGATATTAGGATGAACTGGTGCAACCTATATACTACTAGGATTTTGTCCCCGTCAGTAAAGAATCTGAGCATAACAGGTAACATGTTGTGCATACAAAGGGGCCGCATATCTGCTCCTAGCCTTGTCTCGCTGCGGCTTTTGTATATGTGGGGGCGTGCTCCATTGCTTGAAAAAATGCCGTCATAGAAACTGCAGTTTACACTATTGGCCCTCAGGATTACTATGATGAAGGTGCTTCTTGGAAAACTTGTGGTCCTTGTCTAAATTGCTGTAGCGATAATGACCATAACACCGGTGACATCCTTGGATGTTTGTCGAATGCTACAAAATTGGAATTGAGAATTACCGCTTGGGGGACGGTATGTCATACATTTCCATCTTAATTTGTAAAGTCTGTCTTTTGTTTCACCTTTAGTTTTCCACAGGAATTTTATATATTTTTGCTATTGATGAACCCACACGTAAAGTACATTGATGAGATATTTGCATGTTCAATTTGTGGTATTGTTAATGCAAGTATCTTTTTCTTACTGTCTACTGTCTCATGAGTTTTGACATAGCTCCTGATTACTCATGTAATGCGACATTAATCCATCCCATCACAATGTGAATTTGTTTAGGTTTTAGCTCCACATCTTCACTATGGATTTTTAACATACACAGTTTGTTCTTGGACGCATGTTCTTTACTCTGCTGCGGTACAGCTAAAGGAATAAAAAATAATAGTTCAGTACTGGAGTTATGACCAGCAAGGTATACAAGAAGTTCAGGACTACCAGCTAGGCATGCGGCAATATAAGTCCAGATCGACTTCAGTTGTAGGATTTGCATTTGATTAGTTGGTTTGTTAGCGCGGCAAATGGTTTTTCAGCAGATTATTTAGTTTGTTTCCATGACGACTATATGTAGCACAAATTAGCATTTATTTAGATCATTAAGCAAGAAACAATAATAAGTGTTACAGAAATACAGCCCAGATCGTCAGGCTGGGGGCCTTGCTTGGTGGTTCCACAAGTTCCAGGTCCCCTTCTACACTGGACGAGATTAATTAAGAAAAAACTGGTAGAGGAAATCCTCTCCCTTACCCCCTGCCTCCTGTTCCTCTCTCTCAACCCAGCTGCACCCCTGCGTCCTCCTCCTCACGTGAACAGCAGCAGCCAGCCATTCAGATCGCAAACCCCTCTTCCTCCCCAACACTACTACTACGCTTCAGTCAAAGGATTTGTGCACACAACAGATGTCTCTTGCCTTGCAGTGTTTCCTATCCCTCCACTGCTTCTGTGTCGGCCACGATGGCAGCATGGCACCTGCGCAACATTGGGGATTTAAGCCCCGGCCACTGATTGTTCAAGTTGCTTGAGCCTGTAGTTAGTTTGTAGTCCAAATTCCTGCATATGAGGCCTTGTGATTTAGATCTAATTTGATCCAACACTTTATCATTAGTGTTTCTTGTCGTCTGCTAATCTGATACTTTTATGTGAGAAATGAATCTATGATTAGGAGTTGTGAAGAGTGACAACACAGGATATATTTAGGACAACAAATCTTTGAAACTGCTATATATCGTGTGTTGTAACATGCAGTAGAAGTGCTCAAGCTCTATCAGTCTCGCTATTCGAAGCTCCAAAGGGGCTACAATTTCATTGTATTATGTACTCCCAAATTTCAAATCCAAAATTTAAATGCCTCTTACTAATTTGCACCTGGCACAGCTTATTCTGGGAAGGCGGTGCCCCAGCTGGATGTGCCAGTTCAAGCTAATGTCCTTCGTTCTCTAGTTTGCATACTAGAACGCTCACCGGTTCTTGAGAAGTTGACACTTCAATTATCTAAGGTATTGAAGTTGTTATTGTCTGATCTTTAGTGAAGCTTTTAATTATGCATGAATGGTTGATTTTTGCGAGGATATCTGATTTTGGTGCATATTTTATTTGTGCACTTTTTGAGCATTTATATTTTTACTTAGCCAAATGGTTTTTAATAATCCTTTTATGCATGATGGATTTAATCTTGATTAGCATTTTTTTTTTTTGTTTAAGGCATTTAAATGGACTGAAGAATCAGAAGGAATTTACCATCCAATGGACCAATTGCCTGCAATATCGGAACTCCTCCATACGGTTGAAATCAAATGTGCAGAGGTTGATGAGAGGGTGTGCTTCATCTTGAAATTCCTGGGTAGATTTGTTAAACATATTAACATCAATCTGGATGACGGACCATAAACATGTAAGTTAACTAGCATCACAATTGACTTTTTGTCTATTGAGAATAGTTGGATGTCAAAGGCTCAAAGCTAGAGAAGCGTCGATCAGATAACTGCTCAAGATTTTAGCTCAATTTTGTATCAAAAACTTTGAAATAACTACATTTAAGCTGCATGCTGTCTATACCCTCAAGTGAAATTATTGTACTCAACTCTGCTCCTGTATCATTTCTGCAGCAGTTGGGTACATGGTTGATGGAGATGCTCTCCCCTGATTGTTGAGGATGCAAGGCTGAAACTCTGCTGGCGTGTTTTGTCGGTGGATCAGGGGCCCTTTCAGTTTGTAGAAATAACAAAAAGTTTGCATCGTGCGTGGCTTGTTTCGGTCATCTAGCTAGTTTGACCTGCCTACCGTGTTTGTGATGTCCTAAAGCACTCGACTTCTTTCCGTTATGTTGCTAATATCCTGCTTGTTAGTGTTGCTAATATCCTGCTTGTTAGTGCAGAACTAGTTGTAAACTTATGTCACTCGTTTGATGCCTTAGCCGCGAAGTCCGTAACTTGTTTTCATACGTTGGTTTAATTAGGAGGCTGTTCCTTTGGATTGTTTGAAATGGTTTATGTGGACCGGACGTTGCTGAACCTGTTCATGGAAACATTTCTTTTCCATAGGGTTCTTGCGCAGTGGGTTGCTTCTATCACGCTCTTTCTCCGCAGCCTCCGGCATGCTGGTATCTGCCGGCCACGAGGACCAGCTCCGCGCCATGCCGGACGGCGTGTCCCAGCACATTCTCACTTTCTTCCTGGCTTAAACGTTCAGAGTGATGGGAAAAACCGGTGCTGAAAGGACGTCTTTCTTCTTTCACCACTGATGCGGACCACTGTGGGAGGATGGTGCTGAGACCATATTCCCACCTTCTGGATCATGTAGAGACACCGTTACTGAGGATTATTCTCTCAAGTTTTAAATTGTTGACACTATTGATGTTTTTCGCTGACCATTCATCTTATTCAAAATATTAGTTCAAACATGCAAAATTATAAGGCATGTTTCAACTTTCTTTAATGATAAAACAAATCATAACAAAATCTATGATAATTTTTAAAATATTTTGAATAAGACGAATGGTCAAATGTAACTAAAAAATGATCAAACGTCAACAATTTAAAACCGGAGGGAGTAACAAATTAATAAACATTCACGGAAGCTTCTCTCGAACGCCCTCCTCTCCCCGCCACCGCGGATTAATTTGCGACCTCCTCCATCACCGCGGCGCTCCATTCTGTCGCCGGACCTAGGTGGAATTGACGTCCCCCTCTTCCATCACTGCTCGCCCGTGGTTTGCGCCACCATTGGAAGTCAGTGCGGAGGCTCGACATCGTGGAATGGGCGGACACCATCGCCTAGGTGGACACCGCAACCCTCTCGATAAGTGCTTCATCTCCATGTACGGAATCCATGAACGACACATTGACGATTTTAGGAACTTTGAAACCTCAATCAGACATTCTGTGTCAGTGTGCCATGTCCGACATCTCCAAGCGGGATTCACCACTGATGAGCAGCCTTGCTTTGTGTTAGCAGGCGAGCCACTCGTATCTGAGCACCTAGTGAGATTGGAACTTTACGGGTTATGCTTCGAGGACAGCTTTCTTGACTTTGACAACTGTGCAGCATTGGAGTACCTGCACATAGAGTACTCCTATATTACTGTTACAAAGATCTCATGCCAGTCCTTGAAGCGGTTGCGGATTGCCCATTGCGAGTTCTTTGAGAAGGATTTCTGGACCTATATTTCTACGCCTAACATCATTTCACTCACAATTGATAGTCTTGATGTCACATATCCTTTGCTTCAACCCATGACACGTCTAGAGACAGCATTCGTCAGGCTTGATTTTGACCACTATAATTATGAAGGGCAAAGATTAGTTGAGAATGTGTTCTGTTGTGGTGACACTGAAGATTGCAGCCACAACGATCATGATGATCGCTGCATGCTTCTTGGAGGTTTGTCGAGTTCTAAACACATCTGGAGCTGATAGGACCCACTTCCAATTTTCATAATTTTTGAAACGTTCACTTATTTGCTGTGGACATAAGCTGATTATTAAACTAGTTTTATATGTCATATCGTAAGTTAAATTCCTTCGTTTCATATATAAAAATAAGAATCGAGTCGGTTAAACCTTCTTTGTCCGGATCTTCCAGTCTTTAAAAAACCAGTTCACTGCGTGTTGGCTAGCAAGATGTGCAAAAGTTAGAAATTCGTTTAAGAGCTTTCAGTGTTTTTGAGCTGTTTGTGTGATCAGCTACTAGTTAATTTTGTATTTCTGGCTGGACCTGTTTGAACTGCATCCACACAGACTAACAGATTACTTCAGGTTTCTATGATATTTAATCTTATAATAAGCCAATTTTTTTAATGTGATTCTTATAAAAGTTCAAGATACTAGAGTGCAGACTCTTAGAACCTTGTCACAATGTTAGATGGTAAAGACTATTTGACTAATATTCTTCATGACCATGAGCATTTTTTTTTTGCCTGGCATTATACCTGGCCTTCATGAATGTTAGAACTTTGAAGTTCAAACTCTTGAGTATTGTGAGAAATTTTCATTTGTGCTAATGCTACCCCTGGCTCAGTCCTATATTGTAGAGCTTTCTGTTAAGGAGCATTTGATAGTTTCATATTTACAGGCTTCAGTTTCGAGAAGTGAGAGAACCTTGGATGCTGCTTGATGTTGATCCGATGTCTCATAACAGTTTTCAAGCTAGAAAATCTCAATAACCAACCGTGTGGACCCGTTTCAGCCATGGTGGTCCGTTGTTGATCTGAAATTTGTAAATTTATGCCATGCTGTCTCTTGCACTTTCGGTTATGTACTCAGCTAGATATATATGGATTTAGCAGTAAACTGTTGCTTAATGAATTTGCCTTTCAGTGTTTAAATTCCATCTTACTGTGCTTGGTCTACTGCACAAATTAAAGTTTCCAACCCTTTGTAGGACCTTTGCTCAAATAATACTAATTCAGACGGAGCTGATAGTGGCCTTTTCTTTTCCTTTTTTCTCGAATGGCCCCTTAAATGATCACCACCTCATTCCGAGCCGTGATGTAAGGGGTTAGCTTTCTTTTTTACTGGTTGGATTTGAACAATAGCAAGTGAGTGTTGTTACATTCGATGAATGTCTTGTTTTTGTTGGTACATATCTGTTGGTTTTACTTGTGAGCAAGCATCATATTGCAACATACCGAATCTATTTTTACATTGGTCACTTGTCTGAACTCGCTTCTTGAGCTACATTCAGACTCTCAGCTTGTGCAGAATGTCCTACCTATGGCGCGCCCGAATCGTAATTTGCTGGTAAATAATGTCACCTGTTGATTAAGTAGTAGAGATATATAGGATACCAAAATTTCTACAAGATACATCTCCACATGAACGCAAGTGCGACAAAACTTTCACGAACAAAACTTGTTTTCCATACTTGTCATTGCAGAATGCCAAACTGACTGACCAATTCTAGAAGGTCACCAAGCTTTAATTTTCAGCTCTAATTTCAATGCCATGGATAACGAGGCCACTCTTCAGATTGCCTCCCCTTGTCTCCATGAGGCTGATGGACACCTCGTCATCATCACCATCCTCATTGTAGAACCTACCCATCTCCAACTCCAGCCTATTGTCGGCCCTTCGCTTAGGGCGGCGTACATTTGCTGGAACGGTATGCCAATGTGTGTTTTCCAACCCACCGACGCAAACCTGACGCGTTGATTTCATTTCTCCAATGCTAACTGATGCCTCTTGGGCGGGATACCTCAGCCCGCGTGAAGTCATAGCTATCCCAAACACCATGTAAGCAGCATAAGTTACGTTTTGCGATAGCATCTTACTCTGTATCTTGCCACAAATTTCCAACAAGCTCATATTCTTGAGCAGTGCAAATTCATTGAACCTGGAGCACACCACAATGTTATTAACGCTGGTAGTAACAGAGAGAAACTAACAAAACAGAGTTCAAGATCTCCCCTGTGAACAAAGCAAATTATCGAAAGGGTTCCCTTTGCCTTTGATTATTGACAATAACGAAAACAAGAAACAATATTGGATCATCGGATGAGGAAGCAAACGTGGATGAAAGCAGTGTAATAAATTATAATTACCAAATGAAAGTGGTTTGAAGTTACGATTAATGGCGGCTGTTAGAGTATAATTGGTGGTTTAGATTATGTATCTAGGACTGCCATATGTATCCCATATATATCGGTTGAGAGGCTCAATACAATACAATACAATACAATACAATATACCACCATTAGACGCAACATATTCTCTCTTACAGCTAGCGGCATTATCATCACTACTAGTAGAACTACAATTATAACTGCACTTGTGGAAATCAAGAAAGTCATATAGTATCATGTTTTTTTGTTTGTCATTGCAGCACCCAATGGCAGGCAGGCATTGAACAACAGTCAGAATTTTGTTCACTTTCACATTAGAGGCAGACAGGTAGATGATTGGGTTTGCCGACCTGGAGAAGGAATCGAACCAGCTCCAGTACTGCGGCTTGTCGCCCCCCAAGATGTGCAACGCCCTCGCGGACAGCATGTAGCACTTGGAGCCGCTCTCCCTGTCCAGCCACATGCTCTGCGCAACACCACGTACAACCACCGATCAGTCGAGTTGATCCACGCTCACAACACGAAGAAAGAAAGAAAGAAAAAAAAAAGGAAGCACAGTGAGTTTTTCCGTACGCACCGTGAGACCACCGCGGAGGAGGACGGGGCTGGTGGAGAGGCGCATGAACAGATCCTTCTTCCTAGACGGCGGGGGCGGCGCGGGGCGGTCTTGGAATTGGAGTGGCGGGAGGTCGCGCGGCAGGAAACAGGCCCAGACGGCATCGGAGTCAGCTGCCGCGCGGAAAGCTTGCGAGACGGCGGCGGCGCGGCAGGCGGCGCGCGGCGTGGTGCGGGAGAGCACCAGCAAGAGGATCTCCTCGGGCAGGCGAGCGATCTCGCAGGTGGCGGGTGCCGTCGTCGCCATCCTATTCCTGATTGGATTTCTCTTTCACTCGATCGACTCTCGGATCGGTTCATATTTTTGCGGAAGAGTTGTAACATCGGCCACGAAGGAACACGGCCCAATCAAGGTGTCCTTCCTTCCTTCTCCCAGTGCCGGCGGCTTTGAGGCCAAGGGTGAAGGGCCCACATGGATGCCAGGGGCCCAGCCGAGGTTTGCATATACTATTTTGTATATAACGCATCCTTTCCTTTCCTTTAATCCTATAGATGTACCACCCTCCTCTCCCCTGTCTCGACACGTGGCTCTATTCCTGTAGAAACTACAGTTCCTTGGCTCCCACGGCCGTCCGATTTTCCTGCTAGATGGACAGCCGTCCGAAGCAGTGATCGCTTGAGATTCTTTAGCCGTGGCTGCAGATTTTTACTGTAGACGCCAGCAGTAGTAGCATAGCAACTAATGCAGCGGCAGCTGCTGCCGGCGGAAAAAAATATGAACCAATCGCTGCCACCACTGGCGCCTCGCTGTCGACAGCCACGTCGCCTCCCGCTGAACGCACAACGCCGTTAAATCCTAGAAAATTCGCTCCTATGGGGAGTCGAACCCAGGACCTCAGATGTTACTGAGGCTTTTGTAACCACTAGGCTACAGGGCCTTTCGCTTGCTTTTCCCTGTTTTAGCTACACAGCAGCTGCTTTTTCCCTGCTTGAACCAAGTTTATTTTTTTTGAATTTTCAACCAAGTAATTAGTAAATATCTAGCTGTTAGATAAGTTTTGTTACGTTCATTTTGAAGCTATCGAACTGCCTCAGCCTGAATCTGTGTGCAAATAAATTTTATTACCTTCTCATAAGGTAAACCAATAACAACGGGACATGTCAATTAAGGGCTGTACAAATTTTTGAACATTTACATCTCATATTTTACAAGATAAATGAAGTTCGCCTTTCTAAACATAAAGAACCAGTTTTATGTGCTTTGAATTTCTTAAATTAAATAAAAAAGATGCCTCACATGACACTAACTGAATTTCTCATTTTTTTTTTCTTGATATGGTAGCGAATGACTGCTTAGGATTGCTCTGAAAATCTCAACTTTCTCATGATCAAAGCATGGCACGCATCTTTTCCTCTTGATTGAAACTGTCGTTTCACTGCACAAGGCAAACGTAATCATCCTATGTCAGCATGCTTAGGACAAACTGTTGCAGATGATCTGAATTCTACAAGATCTTACCCTTGCGAGTTGTTAGTCTCAGTCTGTGATGATGTTCAAAGCAGCACAAGACATTTTGTGGTTCAGGTATTGTGTGTGCACAGTTCTCATATATGCAAGAAATTTCTCTTATCCTGTTGGTTAATTTGCTACATCGTGGTTTGCCTACGTAATTTGCAGGGCTCTGAGTCGATTTCTTCTTGGCAGGCAAACAATCATTTGAACCTGCCAAATTTGAGGTATGCTGCTAACTGCCGCTAAAGTTCAGCTCAAAATTTCATACGTACGAAAGACAAGAATATGTCTTCTCACTGCACTGATTATTGTAGCACCAAACATCTCATATAGTATGCTGCACAAATTCTATAGAAGTATGAGCTACAAACCTACTAAACACATTATTATAATCTCTGTACATTTGGGATGTGTTCCATGAACTCCACGTGCATGTGTAAATACCTGAAGAATTATTATAATGTTTTACATCATGTTAAAATGAATCCATGTTCAAAAATGTTGTGAGGTGCAGACACTTCTATAATCACTATGCATCGCGTCCAACTTTCATTGTGGTTTACCGGTGTACGACTTATTCCCCTAAAGCCAGTTCATATGCATATTTTTCAATAGACAATTATCAGTTCGTTCTGTCATGTACTTAACTTTTGGTTAAACCATCAGTTTGATATAAAATACCATGTATATGGAATTTTGACATGCCTACTGCTGATCTTGGTTAGTACCCGCGGCAACGCGCGGGGCACCGGCTAGTATATGTATATTTGTGCAGCGGTGCAACAATTTCAGCCATCAGATACAGATCCAACTAGTTAGATCCTCATTCTTAATTTATTGCTTTGTAGAAATGCTCTTATGAATAACAAAAATGTTCAAGCTTGAATAAGATATTGTTTCCATCTTTATTAAAACAATTTTCCAAACATGCATTACTTTGATCTGTAGGATCAGATCAAGAATTATGCAAGATGTTTGTCACCTGAGAACCTAGGAAGCCCTGGATACGGGGATACGGATACGGATACGAGATACGGCGACACCGCGATACGGCAATTTCTCAAAAACTCCGATATGGGGATACGTTGATATATATAAATATATACACATAAACCAGATTTAAATTAAATTTACTTATGTTTCACAAAAATACAGAAATTAATTTATAGTTGAGTCCCACTGCCGGGATTAGTAGAGGAAAGTACACCATAATGTGGTCCAAATACCGAGGGCCCAAAGATAAAATAATCGGTCTTCATCCAGCTCCCGTACTGAAACCATCCCCAATTCCGCGCTCGTCTTCTCCAACCAGGTCCGTCCATCCCCAATTTCTCATCTTCTCCAACCTTGAAACCACCAATCCCGTGGAGGTGGCCACTAGTCCTCCTATCCAACTCCCCCTCCGCTCGATTCTCCAGCGCGCGCATCCATTAATTTGCCAGGACCTTGGGCCTATAGCAGCAACTAGGGCTGGACGAAAAGCTCGTGGCTCGTTAGCTCGACTCGGCTCGTGGCTGGCTCGGCTCGGCTCGGCTCGGCTCGTTCACTTTTTCTAACGAGCCGAGCCAGGTTTCTAGCTCGTTACGTTTAACGAGCTAGCTCGAGCTGGCTCGCGAGCCGCTCGCGAGCCAAACGAGCTCATCAAGAAAAAGAAGAGCCTTGTCCGGTGGAGCTTCATGAGGTTGCCGGTGCCTTCTTTCCCCGTTGCAGCACTCCCCTCTCTCTTCCCCTCCGTCACCGACGTTGCAGCCATCAACGCTAAAGCTCATGGCGAGCATGAGCTCGTTGTCCTCATCGCTCGTCCCATGACGATGGCGACAGCGGAAGGGGACCGAGTCGAGATCCAAACCGCGGATAGGCGGCGCGATGCGTGGCAGCCGACAGCTCAAGCCAGGCGATGCCACCCTCCTCTACCTCACGCGGTGGTTTCACCCCTCCACCTCCTCACCTCACGCGGTGGCGCCGGCTCCCCCTCCGCCGTTCCTCCACGTTACCGGCCCCTCCCCTTCCTGCCGCGATCACCTTCGCGACGTTGGCCTCCGTCTCCCCGCCCGATGCATCATGATGCTCAAGAGCATGAAGATGTATGCTGTGGTCATTGTCTTCTTCTTCAAGTCATAGCGGAAGTGCTCGAGACGAGCGATGGCGAGCTGAACGAGCTGGCTCGCGAGCCAGCTCGAGCTCGTAACGAGCCGAGTTGAGCCAGCATTCCAGCTCGTTATCTTAACGAGCCGAGCCGAGCCAGCTCGTTATTCTAACGAGCTGGACCAAGCCGAGCCGAGCCGAGCCGAGCTGGCTCGGTAGTCCAGCCCTAGCAGCAACAGAAGAGGTGGCCGACGAGCTTTGCCGCGGCTGGGCAAGCCCCTGGCTGCACAGCTCCGCCTAGCCCCGGCAACCTGCTCGGCCGCGGCTTCGGCTCGCCTGAGCGAGCTGCTGAGCTCCGTCGCCCCACGCTCTCCAGCTCCTAACCTCCTCGGCGAGCCGCGGGGCGTATCGGCGAGGTGTCCAGACGTATCATCGAGGTATCAGGATTATTTCGATTAACTGTACGTACGGGACACGTATCCTTGACGCACCCGTATCCGATGCGGTGTCAGATACCGGTACGCCGCTTTGCCGACGTATCCGTGTTCCGTAAGTGAGAACTAATTCTTGCAGCTTCAATATAAAATATTCTAGATTCAAAAAAGGTTCTGATCAGTATATAGGGTCTGTTCGTTTCTTTGGTTAAAATTTAGTCGTGTCACATCAAAGATAATCTTGCCATTTAGAAGTATTAAATCAAGTCTAATTACAAAACTAATTGCAGAACTCCGAGGCTAATTCGCGAGACGAATCTAATGAGGATAATTAAGCCGAGATTAGAAGATGGTTACTGTAGCATCACTGTAGCCGAAAAAAGATTAATTAGGTTCATTAGATTCGTCTCGTAAATTAGCACCCATCTGTTTTAAAAAAAATTGTAATTAGGCTTTATTTAATACTCCTATATGGCAAGTTTCTCTTTGATGTGACAGGGCTAAAATTTTAGCCGCGTGAAACGAACAGGCTCTATATATGACAAGGGAACACAAAAATATTACATCATTAGAGGCAAAGGCACTATCAGACAAATATCATTGCATAGAGCTCTTCGTACATAGCAGGACATTATGTAGCTACCGATCTGCAATCTTCACTATCAGGCGACGACCATATATATAAATTCTACATGTGATTTAGTCCAACATGAACAACAATGAATAAGTTATCATTCCATAGGGCTAATTAAGCACTTGTCCCTGTACCTATCTTACGGAGCTTGGCTATAGCATTGGCCAGTTCATCGTCCCTGCGGCTGCAATGGTTACGAAGCCTGGTTTTTTCTTGTCCGGGATGCATCGGTGACCTTACAGTGCTCAAAAAAAAAAAAAAAAAAAAGAAAAGAAAGCTATCCACCTTCACGTAAATCCTGAAATGAGACAGTTTCGTGCTTTTCTCTGATTTCCTGCACACGGATTGCAATGAATGGTTACGTAATAATGTGCACCTCCTGAGAACATATCATCGTGACACAAATTTTTCAGAGTCTTGATCGAGTAGAAAGCTATCCACGATATATGGCGTCCGACATACTGCCCTTCTTGTAGAAAGCACCATGAGTCTTGAACGAACACCCAAAGCAGCTCGCCGCGAGACTCGACAAGATAGCTCGACCGAAGCATTTTGCCGGCTTGATCACCTATGATATGTACCCGGAACGTCTGACGCCAGCAACAGCCTCTGTGGACACACGACGGTCCACCTTCTGTCGCGGCACTGTAAGATCTTGCCGTGGACGTCGTGATATGCGTATGCGAGGCAGCAGCTGTCCACGGTGAAGAAATTAACGGGCGTCGATATCGTTCCTGTTCACGATGGTCGTCCAATCCGCGTCACCGGGATGCAGAAGCGCCATGAAGATGGACACACCAAAGCGTGCTTGTTAGAACGAGGCCGAAGGCGTAATGAAATATGGTGCCGTCACCGGAGACCACGCTGGCTGCGCGTGTCACCTGTCACTTCATCTCGGCCGGGTAGGGAGGAAGACTGGAAGAGCGATGTAAGATGCAGATCCGGCGAAAGGGTCAGCCAAGCCCCAGGTGACAACGTTGAAACGGAGCAAGGAAGGGCCAGCGCTCGGACGCCGCCGCCACCGGGTGCGCCGTTGCTGTCGACATGGATGCCCATGGTACGGACGCGCGATAAGCGAGCGCGCATCCGCCGCCGGCGCCCGCCACATGTTGCCGAGGAGCTCGTCGCCGACCGACTGTCATGATGCCGAGGAGCTCGTCGCCGACCGCCACGCCCGTCCCGCGGTTTCCGTTGCCGCCCGCCGAACGCGCCCCTCCCCCGCCCGCCACCACCTCCGGCGGCTGGCGGCGCCGCACGCTGCCCGCACCCGTCGGGACGTGACGCCCACACCGCCTACACCGCCCACCGCCCTCTTGCCGCCTGCAGCTCCGGCGGCGCCACCGCCGCCTTGCTGCACCGCCGCCCGCCGCCGGGTCACGGCCGCCGCCCCTGGACCCCTCCTTCTATGGCCAGCGGCAAATAAATGGCTCCCGCCCCCCTCGACAACTCCGGAACCTAATCCCCTCCACCCTCCCCCACCGCCGGCGGCCGACAGCGCCCTCGCCACCGTGCCTTGCCGCCGCGCTCCGCCACCTTGCGCGCGGGCCAGGCCATGGCAAGACGCGCGCTATAGACTTATCCATATACAAAGACAATAGGCAATTGCGAGAATATCCAAAGACAAGTTGGCCCAATTACTGCAATTTCACTAAATCAATATTTTTATTAACATAGAGTGTTGACCACTGTATACAAGAAAACATGCATCACGATAGATATAGAGATAGAGAGGCAACATATAGAAAAAAGATATAGATATGGAGATTAGAGATAGATTGAGATAGAGATATAGATAGAGATAGAGACGCAAGATATAGAACAAAGATATAGAGATGGAGATTAGAGATAGATTGAGATTGAGATAGAGATAGAGATAGAGACGCAAGATATAGAACAAAGATATAGAGATGGAGATTAGAGATAGATTGAGATAGAGATATAGATAGAGATAGAGACGCAAGATATAGAACAAAGAAATAGAGATGGAGATTAGAGATAGACTGAGATAGAGATAGATTTTCTACCTATTAAATTATTTGTTTGTACAGAGTATTGTGCTTCTATATAAACACCAACACAATGCAACGAGAATAGGTACACATAACATATCCTCTTTTCATCTACAAAGAGAAGGTATGGTGCTCGTCAAGGGCAGAACGATTAGGACTATGTACTTAACCACCGCTGTTTTCTTGTTTCTAGCGATAATATCCACCACCATTCCATCCTGTCAATCCGGGGGCTCGTGTAAGTACACTTCTCTTACTTAATCCACGTTTTAAACATGTTCATATTAATAAGCAATAAGCGTTCTTGTTTGATTTATTGTGTCGCATGTGCAGGCTCTAAAGGCCAAAAATGCCCTTCACCACCACCGCCGCCTGCAGAATTTAGGTGCTTCGGCTTGAGGAATTGTAATAAGAAGGGATGCCGCAACTTGTGCGAAAAATCTGACTTTCCGCGTCAAGGTTGTGAGTGCCGTGGGGAAGAGTGCTGTTCCAAATACCCAATTGTGTGATGCAAAATCAATAAACACATGTGTCACATATAGCTAATAGATGATGGGCTACACACTGCCCACTACATATTAATCATATTTTTATCCATATAATTCACAATTAAATTTGAACTGTGATGAATCATTAAACACCTCTTCTGATACCAGTCCATGGAAGCTTGGCAATAATAGCATGGGCCTGTTCATCATCCATTGTGGTGGCCACGGTTAGAACCCAAACCCTGAAGGACGCCTGCTTTATCTGTCAAACATGACTGTTGCATTGGTGACTTGACCACACTAGCTGAGGAACTATACTAGACAATGGCTATCCCCGTTGACAGATTGCCCACGGCAACGTACATTCTTAAATAAGACCGGATTGTTATGCTGCGTTCCTCCGTGACGGCTCAAGCTTTTCTCTGAGATTTCCTGCACGCAGAAGAAAGTGAAATGTAACAGAATAATATGTACAACTCCCTAATAATATTTTAGACCAAAGGCCATTTGCCGTTCTTTATATAGAAAGCATAGCGAGTTACTGGGGAAACCAATTTGCAGACAGTTGGTTGACATGGTTTGTGGGGCTCCGTACGTAGCAAAGCAGTCAAAGCCTCTTAGAAACAGAACAACCACAAAACTTTACAACCTTATTATAAGTACAAATCTTACTACTTGTCTCCGAGCTATTTGAGGGAATTTCACTAGAGATAAATCAATGTAGCCAAATGAAAACACAAGAGAGCGTACATCAACTCATGAGAACGATATGGCATGACGACCCAAATTTTTCATATAGTATATGCAGTTTTGTAAATAAGATGAAGCTACACATTAGACTGAGGAAAACGATCATGTTTTGCAACTACATTTGGGTGTAATAAAACCATAAGATCAGGCCAGGTTTTGTTACTATTTACACGAGATTGTAAGTGCATCTGTCAATCAATCAGCTATTGCGGCACACATTAGACTGCGCAAAAGTATCAAGTTTTGGATTTACATTATGTGGGGTGTCATAAACGATGAGATCATGTCATGGAAGGATTCGTAATTCTTTTTTTTTTACCTCTGTTGATGCAATGGCAGGTTGCGGCGTGACCCACATACAGGCCATGTCGTCCCATTGGGGAGGCAGCTGCTCCACCAGCTCGGCCATGGCGTCCTGGAAACTGAACTTGTACACGAGGAATCTCTCCTGTGGGCACGTATGCCACATCTGGTAGTAGAGCGGCCTCTTGTCAACGAAGTAGGCGCACCCACCCATGCCGAACAGAGTGGCGTCGGCGGCGAAGGAGCCCTTCCGTCCAAGAAAAAAGACGCGGTCGCCCAAGCTCCGGCGATCCTTCTCCATCCACCGTGGCTCATGACAGCCATCGTCCTGATTAAGCACATACACCGACAGAGAAAGTTCGTCAGGCAGGCTGCCAAGGTCTCCGGCACGATGCTCCATCTTTGAGGCGTTCTTATAGCAATTGCTCTTATTAGTCTTCTCTAGAACGAACACCCACAGAAGCTCGCCACGAGACTCGACCAGGTAGCTAGACCGAACTTTACCAGCTACTTCGAGGTACCCACCGGACGAGAGGAGGGCGGCCTGCTGATCAGCAGACAGCACCTTCCACTGACACCCAGTACTCGACGAGCCCTCCTGGCACTGCACAATCTTCCCGTCGTGGTACGCGACGCAGCAGCTCTGCGTGTCGTCGGTGTCACCACATTTTTTCACCAGCGTCCAAGCGGCGGCACCGGGACGCAGGATTGCCGCAAAGACGGGCACAGGCGCATTGAAAAAACACAACAGAGCCTCCTTAAAAAAGGCGTAGAGAAATACGGTGCCGTCGCTGGTGACAACGCCGGCGGCATGCTTCGCCCATAGCTTCATCTCATCTGGATAGGGAGGAAGGGCGATGGAAACTGGAGATCCGGTGAGAGGGTCGTCACACGACAGGGCGGAAGGGAGGAAGAGGCAGCAGGCGGCCGTGCCGTCGACTGTGCGGATCACCCATCTACGGTCAGGAATAGAAATTCGGTGGACACGGAGGAGGAGAAGACGCAGCGAGCCTTGCGGCGGCCCTTGGCCTTGGGCCGTGACACGAGCCACGGCAGTAACCAGTTGGGCCGGCACGTCGTCGTCGCCGGCAGAAGAGTGTCGCGCCAGGGCTTGCAGACGGCGTGGAAGCGGACGTAGTCGGTGGGAAGATGAAGGCGGCAGGAGACGTTGCGGAGGATGTCCGAGGGGAGGTCCGTCCATGGCGGAGACGAGGACGCCACGTCCACCGTGGTTGCACACATGTCTCAGAAGTCGAGGAAAGCCTGGTGATCAATTGAGTCGAGAGGGATCGAGAAAATAAGGCCCAATTGTACAAGCTATAGCCCCTGATTATGATGGTGTTTGTTTCTTTTCGGTCGCGCACGCACAAGGACTACTAATCACGGAACCGAATTGTGTTAGAACAGGCCTCTTTTCAGAACCTTAAAGTAATCCGTATCACATTAAGCTAAAAATTAGATCATAATCATGCAGGTTTTGAGGAAATAGAATATTTCCACGCATGTTTGCTAGAAATAATAGTGTTTAGGGGAATTAGCACAATAATCACGAAACTTATAAGCGCAAGTCAACAGAATAATAGTGTTCCCATGACGAATCGTGGAACAAAATCACGGCAGATTCCAGCTGCGCATGGTGAAGTCCTTCTAGGCAACGTTTGAGGCTTTCAACTGACGAGCCATGAGCATATGGACACATGAACAGTCCGGAACTATTCCAATCTTCTATTATCTTAGTTTTTGAAGGTCCAAACAGAAGCCACCACGTTCGCTCTCAAGGCCTAGAAATTACGATGTTAATTGAAAAAAAGGAAACATGTGGACCGTTGATTTTAATGAATCTTGAATGGTCTAGATTAACTAAAAGAGTCCAACAGATATATTATATAGTTAGGAAAAGTTGATTTGTTAGCGGCAAAAGAGATGAGCCCTGACGTGTGGCAAAAAAAAGGAATATATAAGAGATCACGTAATGCCTCATGGAGGGAAAATAAAACGAAACGGGCAAAAAAGACTAGAGAGTCCTGCCGTGGGAAAAGTCACGTAAAGATAACTACTAAATCATCACGATCTCATGCTTCGTAACGGAAAAAAATAGGGTAAGGAGCCAAAAAGACCAGAAGTGATACGGACTACGCACGCCAGGAGAAAAAAATTAATATAGTTCGTAAAGGGGCAATAGATCTGCAACTTCTCACGCCAGCCAACCTGCTCGATCGGCTGCCACAGCCGTCGACGAGGCCGACATGCTTTACCTGCTGCCCTCAGCGCCGCCGTCGACGACAGTCCAGAACTCCAGTATGATCGATCGGGTGTTCCCATTAACGCTCAGTCCAGAGAACTGTGGATTGGCAGTCCTCCTCGCGCCAATGCCGCAGTGCACAGTTGTCGTGAATCGTTGTGCAAGCAAGTACCAGCTCACGGGCGCAGGGCAAGGGCAAGATTGGGCGGCGACACCAAAGCAATCTAGCAACCATGGCGGCCGACAAGGGGCTACCTGCATCCAAGCAATCGGAGAGTGTGGGCGGCAGCAACTAGACAACTGGGAATATCCTATCCATGGAGGGCCATAGGCAATGCAAGAAACTGGCCATGTGGTTTGTTGATTCGTCCGAAGAAAAGGACAAACAGCTCCATGAAGAGGCGACCAGGATTCAATCGCCAAAAAAAATCCTGATCAAGCAAAGAAATTGATGAACCACATGCAAGCAAGGTGAGTATAGGTGATACATCTCCCTCTGATATATGCAACACGTGATCTCGCCACATTAAGTATGCACCTAGAGTTTCAGGTTTCCCTGAGCTTTGAAGAGATTATAACTGACACAAGCACGAAACCTGAAGACCTCAACTCCATGCACGCACGACGTTGGTCTTTGGGAGGAAGATATGCAGCGACATGCATACACCTTTCCTAAAGCATATATGCTTTTCATCAGATGCGTTAATTCGTTCTCCAAAGCAGTTTGGTAAAAGATAAGCGTCAATATGATGATGAATTACGATCCAAGAAGAAGCTCGACTGCCAAGCAACAAGGACACCGATCTATGGTGCTCCTCAGAAGAGGTGCAGGGCACGGATGTCAACAAGCTCAAGAGGAAAGAACTAAAGCGAGAACCTGATCGAGCTGAGATGCTGGACATCGATGATATGGTACTGGATCTATATACTGGACCTGAGAAGACTTCGTGGGTGACACATGTATCCATGGGGGCCAGCATAACTACTGGATTCATACGAAGAAGACACGAAGAACACACATGACAAGCCATGTTGTCTTCATGTGGGCTCTGCTGGATGGTAAAAGAAGCAGGCTTGATGTCCAACTCCACAATGAGCCAAGGCGACACGAAACATGTACCTATAGGCTTGACGCTACCTGCGACGCTGCAAGAGGACTGAAGGATTGGACTCACTGCAGCGAAAACATATCTATGTGCGTTGATCCGCCAGGCCAACACTTCACCATCCGTGAGCGCTTCAACTCACGACACCGCGCGTCTTCCTAGAGTTGGGCATGTAGTCATGTTACCACCACAACTTACTCGCGAAGATGTTGTGAGCGCTCGACACAAGGCTTCAATTGCGGTCCATGTATTGCTTTTAGAATGTCATTTTTTTGTTGCAAAGAGGTAGTACTAAAGTGTGATGGAAGTGAATGGAGAAATATATCATACCTATTGAAATAAGAAAACAAAAAACAAAAAAAACTGTGACGGAAGTGAATTTGAATAGAGTGGTGCATTTTTGTAAACGGAGGGAACTATCGATTGTATTAAAGTGTGCCGAGTGAGTTTGATGGAACTTTCTATAGAACCCAAATTTCTTTTATTATTTTAGAAGATACAAAACTTCTAATAAAAATATGTTGGCAAGTCAAGCCAGTTTATTAAAGTGGGTCAGAACAAATTTGAAAGAAATTAGAAGTTTGATTTTTGTTATGGAATGGAAAAGATTTACCATGTTCATCCATTTCATCAGATTATCTTTTAAGTCCATGGATTATTGAAAAAAGAAAAGATCACACCCGTTACAACTCAAATTTGATAGGAACTCTAAATGACGGAGTCATATCTACAATCCAGAAATTTGATAGGAACTCTAAATGATTTGCTAATCTATAGTTTGTACACACACCTAAACTCACTTCCGTCACAGTTTATTTTAGTAGTTTCTCTATCCGAGGTCGTTTATAAAATTTGAATTTCAAATTTGAGAAATTTAAACTTCAAGTGTACTTTTCGTTAGCAAAATTAATTTAAATGAAAAAATGTTGAACTACAAAGTTGTATAACATCTGAGGATATACAATTTTTATTTTGGTCATTTGTTCATCCGACATAGTGGTAGTAACATTGCTAAAGTTAGAAGTAGAAATGATTTCGCTTCATAAAAAACTTAGAAAAATATTGCTCCGAGTCTAGCCGCGCTATTAGCGCGGGCCATCTTACTAGTTACTATTTTAAAACTGGGGTACATTTGTAACAAGGAGTCTAGGAGTGGCATAAACCAAATTGTATTTGCAGAACAGATGTGGCAGTAGCAGATCCGGCAATCCGATCGATCCAATCTGTCTGATTCAGTAAAAGCTAAGACTAGGCAACAGACCGGCGTTGGCTCAACTTTGATAGGACGCAAGAATCCTTGCGGTTGCCGTTGGCACCACGCGGCATGAACAATCACGAAAGGAAACGGGCACTGCATGAAGTATTTCCCTAACGTTAAGCATCTCTCTGATCTCAAGCATACCATAAACATAATGTTCAGACTCCACACTAGAAGTTGCATGTCAATGATCATTACGCGAGCATGGCAGTAGCTACACCATGTACCTGCTTTGTAGCAATGGCAGGCCGGGGCGAGACCCACATGAAGGCCTTGCGGTTCCATTGGGGAGGCAGCTCCTCCACGAACTCCGACTTGCCGTCAATGAAGCTGTACTTGAACACGCGGCTCCGCTCGGGCGTCCGCTTCCTCCTGATCCCGTCGTACACGTAGAGCTCTCTCCTGTCCACAAAGTAGATACACCCGGAGCTCATGCCAAGACGGGCAGCGTCCAAGGCAAAACTCCTCACCGGACCCAGGAACAGGACGCGGTCGCCCCCTTCCGCTTCCTGTAGAGTGTATATCGACGCCGACAGAGCACTCTCCAGGGTGTCTACGTCACCGTAACCGGTGCTCTTTTCTTGGACAAAAACCCAAAGAAGCTCGCCACGAGACTCCACGAGGTAGCTGGAGTGAAATTTTTCTGCAAGCTTATCATCCAGCCACTGCCACCTGCTCCTTCTGAAGCCAGCCACAGAGGCCTTTGTCAACAGGATGCACCAGACAGTCTCGGCGCATAAATGAATTTGCCCTCGCGATAAACGACATTGAAGCGGTCCTTGTTGGCAAGATGGAAAAATATGTCCCTTTGCACAGGCGTCCACAGTGTGCTGCTGCGGTGCAGAAGGGCCATGTCCAAGGTTTTCGCGTAATAGTTGTCGTTGTCGATTGGGCGAAAGGCGTACAAGAATATGGTGCCGTCCCCATAAACCACAGCATCGGCACGCTTCACCCATGGCTTCCACTCATCCGGGCTGCGAGGGAGCGGATCGGTGACGGCTGATCCGGTGAAAGGATCTACAAGGACGCACGACTTGTGAGTGTCGGCGACTAGCCAGTAGACGGTGCCATCTTCGGCACTGATTACCCACTTCCTGTCCTCATCACGTACAGTGTAGGTGGTGGCGTGACCACTGCTACCCGACTTGGAAGACAAGACGCATCGAGCCCTCCGGTCGCCGTTCACGACTCGTGGCGAGAGGAGCCATGGCAGGAACGTTGGATAGGACACCACCGGAGGAAGAGAGGAGCGCCAGTGCTTGGAGACGGCGTGGAAGCGGACGAAGTCGATTGGGTTGTGGAGGCGGCTGGAGATGTCACGGAGGAGATCGGATGGGAGGCCGGGGCAACGAGATGATGCCGTGCCGTCCCTGGTCAATCGCCTGCGCTTGGGCATGATCGGATCTGATCGGATAACCCCTCTGTTTACACAGTTTTCCGTATAAATAGTCCCTGATGGGGCGGGGAATGGGGGCAAATAAATCTTCACGCAAATCCAACAACTAACATACCAATTTTATCTTGGGTAGACTTCACGTAAAAGACAAGGGGTCTCATCAGCCAAATAATGCCGTGTAGAAATATGCTAGTAAGCCGTGTACAACAGATGGGATTATGAATCTACATTATGTAAAACCTGTGATTATTAGTACATAGGGTAGGCGCAGCACGGTACGCAAACTGACTCTAGGCACACGCTTCAACATTTCTAGAACCATGCTTCAATATTTCTAGAATCATGATTCAACTTTTCTAATAATTCAACATTATCAGTCGTGTTTAATGGAGACAGGAAAACAATTGGTCGACAAACCATGGCAAATGATTCCAGCAGCTCATGGTATAGTCTTCACAGGCAAACGTTTGAGGCTTTCAACTGACAAACAATATCAAGGGCCATGAGTATATGGACGCATGGATTTTTGTTTTTGAAACTATATATTCCGATAACTATGTTTTCTTTGTGTTTTTTAGATATGATAATTGTGGCGACTTAGTATTTACAATACCGAAACGGTTAGTGTTTGGTTATGACATTATACTGAAGATGGTGCTCTTTATTTCTCTGAGCTAGGAAACATTTCAAATCAAGGAATGGAAGAAAATGGGAAGGATCTAACTCGCAAAAAATATTGGAAGGATGTAACAATTTTAAAACTGGGTTACACATGTAACAAAGAGTTGCTCGACACAAATTTGCAATGGCAGAACCGGCAGTCAGTTCAATCAAATCTGTCTGACTCAGGAGTCAGGACAGACGTGCCAGCAGACCGGCGATGGATTGACTTGGAGAAGACGCAGGAGAGCTTTCAGTGGCTGTTGGCATCGTGTGGCGTGATAAATCACGGAAGGAACGAGGCACTGCAAAATGTCGGTGGCAGAACCATCGGTCCCTGGCCGATGCTTCTTCACTAGCTCGCTTGTTAATAGGCAAACTTCACTTGCAGGGGGCGGCCATCCAAACTCTGCAAAATTAATCCAATAAGAACAAGTTATCAACATGCATTAATCATTCGTTCGACTGACTAATTAATAAGAACGGAGCTACCTGTCCATGGAGCTTAGCTATAAAATCAGCTGGTTCTTCATCCTTAGCGGCCATTATGGTTACGAAGCCAAACCCTCGTGATCGTCTCGTTTTTCTATCGTACATGATTCTCGCATCAGCAACCTTATTCCCATGCTTGCTGAAGAATTGTCGTAGCCGATAACCATCCATCTTCTGTGTCAGATTGCCCACGTAGATCCTGTAATAAGACCCAATTGGTTCTGCTGTGCTCCCCCGTGACTGTGCAAGCTTTTTTCTGATTTCCTGCACTCTGGATGAAATTGAAAGGTTGTTTCATAATGATGTGTACTAACTCCCTAGAACACAGAGTAACAGAAATTGTTCTGATAGTACTTGGAACTACATTTGGGTACAATAAACGATGACACATGCAGGCCATGTCCTTCCACTGTATCTGTTTTTTTTTTTTAATAATGCTATAGAGGTTACCTCAGTAGAAGCCATTGCAGGTTGGGGCGTTAGCCACATGCAGGCAATGTCCTTCCATTGTGCCGGCAGCTGCTCTACCAACTCCGACTTGTCGTCGTGGAAGCTGTACTTGTACACGCGGGACCGCTCAAGCGGGGACTTGCTCCACACCCCGCCGTAGAGATGCCTCCTGTCAAGGAAGAAGGCGCACCCGCCTATAGCGAATCGAGCTGCGTCGACGGCGAAGCTGCCTTGCTTCCCCAGAAAAAGGATGCGGTCAGCAAAACTTCGGCCGTCCCTCTCCACCCACCGTGGCTCGGCGCCTTCATACTGCAGCGCGTACACCGACACCACCAGTGCCTCCGGCATGCTGCCGAGGTCACCGGCACGCTGTTCCCAAGACGTCGCTGTCGGTCTTAACTTGAACGAACACCCAGAGCAGCTCGCCACGGGACTCCACGAGGTAGCTCGACAGATCTTTCTTGCCGGTTTCGCCTGCATCGAGGTACCGGATCGTTGGCGACCGGCGAACTGAGTGGACACGATGGCCCATGACCATTCGCTCCGCCACCACAAGGTTGCGTGGCACCTCACAATCTTGCCGTCGTGATACGCGACGCAGCAGCTATCCACGTCCCTGGTAGCGAGGTAGAGATTGTCCTGTTTCACGAGTGTCCACGCTGCGTCACCGGGATGCAGAAGCGCCACGAAGATGGGAACATAAGACGTCCACCTCTGAACGAGGCCCAAGGCGTGAACGAATACGGTGCCGTCACCGGAGACGACGCCTGTTGCGCGCTTCACCCACGACTTCATCTCCTCCGGGTAGGGAGGCAGGGCGACAGAAGACGCGAGTCCGGCGAGAGGGTCGACGAAGCCGTCGTTGGACTCGGGACAACTTGTGAAGAGGCAGAAGGCGGCGGCACCGTCGTCTGCTCCGATCGCCCATGCCCGGTCCGGAACGCATAACCCGTTGACGGAGGCGATGGCGGAGCGGCTGGACTTGGAGGAGGAGAAGACGCAGCGGGCCTTCCGGTGTCCCGTGGCGTCGCGCGGCGCGACCAGCCACGGTAGCAACGCGGGACGGCTCCCCTGCGCGTCCTCCCGCCAGGACCTGCACACGGCGTGGAAGCCGACATAGTCGGTGGCGGCGTGGAGGCGGCGCGAGATGTCGGGCAGGAGATCCAAGGGGAGGTCGGTTGACGCGTCCGCCATGGCTATACAGATGCCCGATGCCTGTCCTAGGTTTCTTTCGGTGCCTAGGAAGGCAAAGTCAATTGAGTCAAGCAGCCTCGAGGTAGTAAGGCCCAAGGTTATACGTATCCTAATTTTGATGATTATTTCTAGTCGGTTGCAGACCTAATCATGGAAGTGAATTGTGTTGGAACCGCGCCCTCCTGTCCGTCAGAGTCTCAAACCAATCCGTGTCCCAGTCAGCTAAAAGTTAGATCCAAAGAAGACATATATTGAGCCTCTAATGGGGAGAAGAGACAGGCCAAGAAGAGAACATCGGTATGGCTGTTTCTTCCCAAGCTCACTGGTATATACCTTACCAAGCAAATTATGCTCCCATCCCCAAAGAGTTGTGAAGAGGCTGCAAGCTGCAGCACCGTCGTCCACACCGATCGCCTATCCTCACAATTTCACCCTTCATCTGTTGTTACCCAACTCCAGCCCTCCACCGCCAATTTCCTAATTCCGGTGAGCTCTTTCTCATTTTCTGACGGACATGACATGCTCTTCCTAACGGACCCGTTTGTGCACTTTGGAGCCCGCTGGAGCACGGAGTTAGATTAGAGCCGAGGAGCGCCGCCGCTGCCGATATCTCTTTCCTTGTCGCCAGCCAATTCATGCTGCTGCCCGGGCTCTGTCACCTTGCATTTTCCTGATTTGCAAGCACCAACTTCGTGCATCGCATGCACACCTTCAAATCACACAGCCACCGCCACCCAACTCCGGCCGCGGCACATTCATGGGTTACATCGGTTTGTCTGGTTTCTAAACCAGTACAACTCAGCCCATTGCTCAAGTTGACGGGTCCAATAACCCGGGGACCGGCCAGCAAAACCGCCCAAATCCATGCTACTGGTTTTTTTTTTTGTCGGCTTGGCGGGTCAAGCGGCTTGCAACCAAACCGTCTCCAAAGCTACCCCCCATGCCCGGCCGCCGCTGCTCAACTTCCTCATGCAGCCTGAGGGCGGAAGAGACTGTTCTGTCATATGCAAAGTGCTATGATTCAATTAATACCAAAAGAACCATATATGGTTTCGAAATTCTACTAAAAGGCATTATTTACTTCTCTAATAATCTCAAAAAAAAAAATCATGAAAGGAATGTGGCAGGGCACGAGGCTAGTGGCAGAACCATGCATCGTCACTGGCTGATGCTTCTTCACAGTGCATGCTTGATCACTGATCATAGGAAGGATAAACCTGGTTGCTTTCTAATTAGCTAACTTCAGTTGCACTGGACGCCCATCCAAGCTCTGCAAAATAATCCCAAATGAACAAGCTAAGTTATCATCATGCAATGATCATTCGCTTGACTGGCCAATTAGTAATTAAGCACACGTGAGTACCTCCTCATGGAGCTTGGCAATAATTTCAGCAGGTTCCTCATCCTTTGCGGCCATCATGGTTACGAAGCCAAACCCTAGGGAACGCTTAGTTTTTCTGTGGTACATGATTCTGACATCAGCAACCTTGCCA
The DNA here is from genome assembly GCA_012490785.1 of Eragrostis nindensis. NCBI lineage: Eukaryota > Viridiplantae > Streptophyta > Magnoliopsida > Poales > Poaceae > Eragrostis > Eragrostis nindensis. The sequence continues at coordinate 2,013,964 of JAAXCT010000023.1, forward strand.
TGGTTGCTGAAGAATTGTCGCAGTCGATTGCTATCCACATTCTGCAGCAGATTGCCAACATACATCCTGAAATGTGCCAGCCTTGAACGCATTTCCTGAATGGACACACAACGTTATATAATTTGTTTACATAATACAAAATATTAATTGTGCAAATTCTATCATTCCATTTTTCTGTGGTGTATATTGTAAGGAACATCGCCTGGCCGAATGGTCCATACCCCTGTCAATTGGTTGAAAAATAAAGATCACCTTTGAGCAAAAAGTCCTACTACCTAATTAACGCCGTGCATATATGAACTATTTTGGGTTGGCTGCTCATGTGTATTTTGTGAATTTGATCTACGTGAGCACGGCAGGCCAGGCGCTACTTCATTTACCTGTTTGGTAGCAATGGCAGGTCGAGGCGAGATCCACATGAAGGGCTCGCCATTCCATCTGGGAGGCAGCTTCCCCACGAACTACGACTTGGCATCGTCGAAGCTGTACTTGAACACATGGCTCTGCTCGGGCTTCCACTTGGTCCCACCACGCCCGTTAGAGACGTTGAACGGTCCGCTCCTGTTGACAAAGTAGGCGCACCCGGAGCTCATGCCAAGACTGGCGGCGTCCACAGCATAGCTACTCATTGGACCCAGAAACAGGACGCGGTCGGCCAAGCTCTGGCCGTCCCTCTTCACCCACTGCAGCATGCCGCCGTCATCCGCCTCATGCAGCGCATACACTGCAACGGACAGCCCGCTCGCCAGCTCATCTCTAAGACTGAGATTCGTAAAGATCCTCATCACGCTGAACAAACACCCAAAGCAGCTCCCCGCGTGTCTCCACGAGGTATCCACCTGATGATACCCACTTTCTTGGTTCACGTGGCATGAACCGCCACTGCTGGTCATCTGCGGTGGTCGTCTTTTTTTCGGTCGACAAGATGCGCCAGTATATTATGTTGGATAATACGATCTTGCCATGGCGATAAGCGATGCAGCAGTGGCGCCGCCACCACTCCACCGCGCAAGGGACGACGCTCCTGTGCACCAACGTCCTTTTGCCGTCGCCAGGATGCCGAAGGGCCGCGTCGAAGCCGTGTCCACCATAATCCCACCTGTTGACACGACCAAAGGCATACAGAGCGACGGTGCCGTCGTCGCAGGCCACACCGACAGCGCGCTCCTCCCACCCCTCGACCTCGTCCGCGTAGCGAGGGATGGCGATGGCTGGCGCTGATCCAGTGAGAGGGTCGACGGGGCTGCGAGCAGTTTCGGTTTCGGACCAAGAAGCTGACTGGAGCCCAAACCTGGCCGTGCCGTCGTCCGGGCTTGTCACCCATCTCCTGTCTCGAACGCGTATAAGCTTGGGTCCTGGCTTCTTGGAGGAGAAGATGCGGAGGGCGTACCGATGTCCTGTGGCGTCGCGCGGCGAGAGGAGCCATAGCAGCAACGCCGGATGGCGATCCAGCAGCGGAACCGTGTCACTGTCAGCAAATCGCCGGTGGCGGAAACTCTAGGAGCTCTGGTGATGGTGGACTGTGGAAGAGATGAACACAGGTGGATTTTTGTGCAGCGTAATGACGTACTGCGTTTTCTGTTTCGGGAAAGCTAAATCTCACCCGGGTGTTTCTGGCCCCTCCTGGCACCCTAATTCTGCACCGTGAGATGCGTCTTGCCTTTGGATCGCGATCGTCCGAATCCGATGAGCTTCTGACATGTAGACCCTAATCTTTCCTGGCCTTTTTGGAATTTTGGATGCCTTGTTTCAGTTCGTGCCTGCCTATTCATTTCCGCTTCCTCATTTTGAGCTCGTTGCCTCAGCTCTAGGGTTCGGTTCCAGAGTCACCGGAGGCGATTCGCCGGCGAGCTTCCGATTTGTCCATGGAAATCTCTTTCTTCCTCCTACCTCTAGTCGCTCTTGCCTTTTGATTCCTGATTTCTGTCTTTTTTGGTCTGGTCTGGGTCATTCTCGTGCAAGTTAGTTCCTGGAAATCACTTCCTTTCCCCCATCTCTTGTTCCTTGTGCGATTAGTTTCCTCGTTTGAATCACTTGATTCTATCTTTGTGTCGATTTTTGTGCTCCATTTGTGCATTCGAGCATGCAGGCTCTGCCTAGATTTAGTGAATTTGGTTGTCTTGATTGATATTTCGTGTTGACTTCTCTCGTCGTTACTAAGCATCGACGTATTAGTTCGATTTGTTCTCTAGTATACATGTAAGTTTTGTTTTGATCTGAAATGTGGCTGTTATGGTGGCTATACTGCGTCGATTCGTGCAATTTTGTAGTCGATTTTCCACCACTCTTTGCGTGCCCAGGGACCTGTAGGAGTAGCTCGTTTCATTTTGATTTCCTCACTGTTTGACAGGAGGTATTCTCAAGATGTGTCCCATATTTAGGTTTACAGTGATTTAAACCCAATTTTGTGCTATTTTTTGGGGAATTTGTCTGATTATGCTGCCATGGGTGTTCAGTCGACTGGCCTTTTCCTTCTACGATTCAGCTCGCGTCTGTTTTCAGTGTTCCTGTGCAGGTTTGAACTCTGAAGAAAAGGAGAGAAGTTCTGGTCTTAGGCCGGAGTTCAACATGCTCCATGGCAAGAATATTCAGGCTTACTTTGTTCTGCTCTTGTAACAACCCAAATTTCAAATCAAAACAAGAGGAATAAAAATCACTCAGAATTTAAATTTTTCCTAAATTCTTACCTTCCATCAAATTTTCAAAATAAAATTGAATTAAATTAACACAACTAGAGCTAGAAATGGAAATTTTCGAAATATAAAAATAAGTGCTCAAGTGTTTGATCCCCTTTTATTTATTTCGACTTTCTCTGGTGTTTGATTCACTCTCAAATCCCTATTTTGAGTTCAAATCATTTTGATTTGAATTCCTAGAAAATAGACAAACAATTTCCCTTTTGGGTCGCATCCTCTCCTTTTCTTTTTCCTCCAGCCCAGCCTGCTCTCTTCTTTCTTTTCTCCCCGGCCCATCTCCCTTTCTCCTCCGCTGGGCCACGATTTCCCCTCTCCTCCCTTCCTCCTGGCCCGGCCTCGCCCAATCCAGCCCGCACCGGCCCCAGCCCGTGCCGCGCCCGCTCCCTTCTTCCCCGCTCCGCCGTTGCCACGTCGCGGCCGTGCAGCGTCGCAGCGGCGCCATGCCGCCCTGCCTCGCGCATGCTTGCTGCGTCACGTCGCCCTTCGCGCGCGTGGCCACCTTTCTGCGCGCCGTGCCGCTCGCGTGCCCGCTTTTCGCACGCCATGCGGCTGCCGCTCGTCCGTCTCGCATGGACGCCCCCACCGGGAATCCATTCGATTCCCCGACCACGCCCTTGCCTGAGCCGTCGCGTGAGCGCTACTCCAACCGCTCCGAGCCACGCTCCGAGTCCCGAGGCGACGACCTAACGCGCGAGTTCGTCGTGACACGCCATGGACGCGCTCGAGATCCCGTTCCCGGATGCACCATCCTCCCGGCCTCCCTCTCTCCCTTCCGCCTATAAAACGGATGCGCACAGCTCTCCTCTTCCTTCCCCAGCTCACAGCCCTCCACATGGAGCACCCGACCGCTCTAATTTTCTTTTTTCCCTAAATCTGGCTCTGACGCCGTTGGCCTCGATTTGCCACCGTGAAGCCACTCCTCGCTCTTCCTCCCCACGTACCAGCTCCACAGCTACCTTCCGCCTCGACCGCGCCGCTCCGTGCAGCTCGAGACGCACTGGAGCGATCATCCCGTCGAGCGTCGCCGCCGCGAGCCGCCCCTCGCCGACGCCAGCTCGTCTCTGCCCCGCGCGACGTCGATACGTCCCCTCGGTGAGCTCGCGCCTCCCTCCTCTCTCTCCCGGTCCAATCCCCGTCGCGAATATCCCACGGGAGCGCCCAAACGGCGAACTCCGGCGAGCCCAACAATGGCGCCGCCGCCCCCGTCGTCTCCGGCCGCCGGTCACCTCGCCAAAGAAGCCTCAACCATCCATTCCTCAATCAACGTCCCAGATTAAATCGCCGCTTACCCCTTCGTTTCATTAAATCCTGGCCGTCCATCTCAGATCCAACCGATCTAGAGTGCTCCAGTCCACCATAAACCTCCGTGGACCACCCCCATGAACCCGGCCCACAGATCCATGGACTCGGTTCATATCTTTTCCCGTAGAAAAATAAATCCAAAAATCCTACAAAATCCCAGCCCTTGTACTTTTGCAGATTAGCCCCTAATCTTTTCTATATTTAAGTTTAGGTCGAGCCTTTTTACATAAACCACCCTATACTTTTCTATATTTATCTTTTAGCACCTACCTTTTTACACCGAAGCCCCTGAAATCTTTTATATTACAATTAGGTCCCTGTAACCTCTCAGAAATTACAAATAGGCCCCCAGAACCTCTCTGTTCTCACAAATAAGCCCTTAGAACCTTCAAAACTCCGTCACTCCTCAACCATAGCTCCGTTTTGAGCGATTCTTGCGCTCACGCGTTCGTAGAAACGCGTAGTACCCTTTGGTACTGATCTTAAAGCTCTAGAATACACCTACAAGCCATCAATACCCTAAAAACACCTTTCTTCCGATAACATTCCAATCAACCCATCGAATCCACTTTATCCACTTTATTGATTTATCGTTCTCATTTATTTGTTGTTTCTTTCATTGGAATTTATTTGAGTTTGTGTTCCTTGCTATTTTATTTGCTAGTGGTTCTTTATCAGTTAATTGTTGTGTTTATTCGCAACCATGCATTCATGCCATACTTGATCACATGCACGTACCAACGTCATGCACTTAGCTCATGACACATAATAAGTAACTTAGTCTTAGTAACTAATGCAGTAGATAATATACTAGCTAAGCACTATCAGGTAATACCTTAATCTATAGGTAAGTAATTAAGTGGCACACCTTACGCCTTGTACGCTTATTGCACAAACCTTTATATAGGTTACAACCTATATAAAGCTGTAGTGCCATAAATGTACAAAGAACACCTACACACGCCATCCTCACCCTCACTCGCAAGCATGCACCCCTCATTGTGTTTAGCATCCCTCATTCACATCAAAACCCCTAGTACTCGAGCATCACTCTTAATAGCCTTAAAATGGTAAAACCCTACTTAAAATAAAACGTGATGCACTATGCATGTCTCTTATCCTTCATTGGAGTTCTATTCGTTCTTAATTGGAGTTCTATTGGATCTTATTTGGCTCTTTTTGAATCTTTATTTTCTTTTGCGGTAGTTGTTTATACGGTATGTTTATATGCGCTAGTTTACGCGAGATTCAAGGAAGAGTCAGACGAATCCAACCTTCAAGGACAAGCCGATGAATCCAAGACAAGTATGAGTCAGAAGAAACAAGCTTCGAGGAAGGACTTGAAGACATGAACTTCAGCAGAAGAGCCTAGAGACCCAGAACTTGAAGATTAGGATAGCGTTAATCAGGCAAGCTCTACTTCTCCTTGATCATGATTGATCCTACAGTTTTCGCAATGCACCAATGTGGCCGTCTAAATTACTATGCATTATTTGTTATTTTACTGATTGTGTAGCTATGTCCTACTTGCTTATTGATATTGATGTCAGTTACTTAGACATGAATATCTAGTCCTTGTCTACCCTTGTTTACCCGTCACCTTGATAACCTTAGGATAAATTCCATCATCTCTATGATGGCATAATTGCCTTGTTACTAGAACTGCTTAGGACCCCTCGCAATGTTTCTACATTGCCATACCTTACTCACATATATGCTTTACAAATGTGTTAAATGAGTTTGGTGGTGTGTGTGATATTGGGGTTGGGAGTAGCACAACCGTGTTAGGTGATGATGGAGGCGATGATGATGGGATGGGGTGGACTGCGGGCAAGGCCACTAGTGTGTGATTGATGGTGTGATAGACCCCTAGTGCGGGACATGGTGCTTGCCCGGCCATATAAGGACCGGTTCTTGTGACTGTAAACATGATGATTTTCGTACAACCACAGAACCTGTTATGGGCAGGACTTACCCTACCTTCTTGGTACTCTTACATTTCTCCATCTGGAGGCCAGTAGAGGCAACGGAAACTCAGGAACAGATTCGGGAAACGTACCCGTGGTCCGGTTGCGGAACCCGTTGTCAGTCTCGGGAACCCGTTGTCAGTTCACGGGAAAGCCGCCTGTCCTGGTTTGGTTTGTCCCAGGATCCTGCTACTTAGTACAGGAGCGCGACGCGCATGTTTCAGATGCGTTGTGCCGTGGTGTGACATTTCACGTCACAGACCCCTGAGTGTGATTCCGTGGTGGGTTTGTGAGACTACTCGAAGAAGATGGACTAGGCGTTACGTACCCCTTGCAACGGGTGCGTAGCCTGTGGGAAAAGTGTACAACCTCTGCAGAGTGTAAAATTCAATCGATTGGACGTTGTCACGGCATATGACACATTTATGTTATGAGATCACATTGATTAGCCACTCTCTATTCCTTGGCGTGTGAGTGGGTATTAGATTGCCCGTCTTTTGGAATTGATGGCTGGTGAGCCGGGTCGGTACCACCATTGAGGTCGGAAGGCCCAACTAAAATATGGGAACTGGCGGGATTGGATCATTCTCCCCCAGGGCCAACCAACTAAAATATGACAATCAAACCCTCTATTTTATCTATGATCCTTGATTGCTGAAACCTTGCATAAAGTTTGCTTGCTGCAAATGAACCCTATGGCCTACTCCTTGCTAAGACCAAATATGCATGTATATATCCCTTTGAGTAGCGTAGGGCTTGCGGAGTACCTTATGTACTCACGTGTTTGCAATTGTTGGTTTAGTAGGAGAAGACTTCGTAGAAGACGACGACGATTGGGTTTTCGGTTCTGCTTCCCAAGTCTGCTTGTGGCTATGGGCCATGTTTTCTTCCGCTGTCTGCTTCACCCTTAGTCGGACGGATGGACTTGGATAGGTTGAATCCTTGTTGTACCGCCACTAAAGGTTCTATATCAGGTATTATACTTACTTACCTATTCGAAGTATGCTTTCGATTATCATACCTGTGTTCTTGTGCGTATCAGCTACTGATCCAGAGACTGATACAGGATGCACAACAGATTCCAGGAATGGGGTCTGACAGCTCTGTTTCTGTCCAATTGGTTTGTGCAGCTCGATGCTCAAATATTAGTAGCCCTATTTGTCTATTGGCATGCATGTTATAGTGAGCTAATCATTGTTGATTGACTGATTGCACTTGTGAAGCATTGTCTGATCAGTTAAGAACTGCAAGTATGCATTGTCAGGTAGCAGCTTGTTTTATTTCTTAGCACTGCACCGAGTAGATTTTTTCAAGTTTGTAACAGTTAGTTGCCTTATAATATTCGTTTTGATCCTTTTGGTCGGATGGACTAGTAATGGTAATTAGCACAGCTTGCTTTATTAAAATAAGTACATGCTCGGCTTGTACTTGTATTATTTCCAGTAGCAGCCAGCATTTGGTTAGTGCATCAAGCTAGTCATCTAAACGTGTGGTTTTTGAATCTCTTTGATATCTACTAGCAAATTTTTTGTTCAAATTTGCAATGTGTTTCTCTGAGAATTGTTCACACATCACTTGCACTTGTTCTGAGATTTGCTCGCATCACTTGCACTTTGTTGCTATGATGGTTTGATCAGTATAGTAAGTCATGCCTTGTCGTTTATTTTATTTTTTTGAAAGACTAGTCTTGAAAGACTAGATTTGCTTAGTTGTGATTTTGCAAAGGGACTCACGGTGCAACTGGCAAGGACATTGGCTGGGGAGCTCCCGCCCAGGTTTCAATCCCTGGGTACTGCACAATTTGTGGAAAAAATAAAAAAATCCCCTCGTCTGTCCCACAACCAAAGCACAGGTCTAAGGCCCGGCCCGGGTCGTTGGTCGTCTCACATGGGCTACGGTGCCGCTGTGTATGGGTGAGGCAGGGGTTCGGGGGTTTTCTCGACCTGCATGAGAAGGTCTTCTTCTTAAAAGCAATGCCCGGGGACTGTCTTACCCCCCGCAGGTCGAGTTTTTTTTTTGTGTGATTTTCGTACCTGAATTTTATATGATGACTGCTTTTTATGTGACCTGCATGCAGACTATTTTTCAGTAAATTTTGGTAGTGGGGCATACCTTCGTGCCCAGATAAGCCAGATTGAAGTCCATGTTTTAGTAGTTCCACTTATATGAGCCTGATGCGAAATTGTTAGCGCTTTCATATCCAGAAAAAGTTACAGTTTGATTTTTAAGAAATTACACCATGTCTTTGATGTAATTTTAGAATACTCCGACTGTAATTTAGAATGTAGTAATAAGATTTGTTGTTTTCATTCTATATAAAAATGTTGGTAAATTTTTTTTAGCATGTCATTTTTTGGTTCTTGGATAAATACTAATAGCCCATCCGAAATCTCTCCTTCCTACCTATGGGTCCTGACGTGATTATATTTCGTGACTTGGTTGATTTGATTTGTCATCTCGATAGACCCTTGGTAATGTGCTACAATTTGTTCATAGTTTTTGTTTCACCATTGCCTAAGTCACCATTTCAATTCGAGGAAATTACACCTTAGCACTTGTGTCTTTTCAGCAGAATGTGACTGTCATTTTGTCTTAGGTAGGAGTGTGCTATGTTCTAGTTTATATTTGTTCATAGACTTTGTTTCTACATTGCCATGAAAGTTCACAGTTTCAATCAGAAGAAATTACACCTTAGCATTGATGTCAGTTTAGCAGAATGTGACTGTCATTTTTGTTCTTAATTAATTTTTAGACATGAGTTCTTTGAGATGTTCATTTTATTTAACTAGGTTTCTTCAGAGTGCTATGTTTTTAATTTTCGCAGCTGAGTCATGGGATGATGTTCTGTTGAATAATTTGTTATTAACATTTTTGGCTCTGGTAGAACGTTGTTGCAGTGTTGTTCTGTTGGGTCATATTGACGTTCAGTTCATATTATCTTGCCGCTTTGGTTTCCACTAATTAGTTGCTTTGCACTCGTATATGTCGGACTCTTGTTACTGAATTATGACCTAATGGTTAACTTTTGGATTGCGTGGTTCTTACATATATCTAGTCGAATTGATTCAGGAGTGGTTTTTGTCCCTATGGGAAACATGATGCTATGTTGTGCGCTTATGGAGCTGCTAGCTTGATTGCTTCATTTCTGATCACCATTTTTGAGAGAGCTGAAAAACACTACTTGGGGCTATTTCTAGATTGATAAGATGCAATCCACTTGTAGCTTTTATGGCTGGATATTGTTCATTTGTTACATTAGTTGTCTGGTAAAGCGGTAAAGGCCAACACACATCTTGACTCTTTACTCTACAGTCTGTTGCATCAACCAATCTCTTTCCATTAGCATGCAATGCATTAATATTCCAGTGAATCTATGTAGCCTCCCTTGGGGCTTATTCTAGTTTGTTCCATCAGTAACTCTATGTAGCCTCCCTGTTTATAAGAATGTTTTACCATGTTTACTATTCTGACATTCATTTCTTAGGATTATGACCAAATCCCACCTGATATGTAATTTTATAGACTGTAGAAATATTTTGCAACTCTGATATTGTCATTTGACAGTTTTCAACCTATAATTTTTCTGTTATGTATGCCTACTATAACTCTAATTTTTTTCATGCCATACATTTCTGCAGCCTTCCTTTGTTATTCTTGAATAGCACTCTACTCAGGAACAAGAGAGTCAACACGAGGTGCTTGATGTCGACTAGATTAGTTTGCAGCTTCATACCTTTTTGGGGGCTATCGTTTTCAAGCATAGAAAAAAAAATCAAACTTACATGATAAGTTGACTCCTGGAACAGGGTAGTTGTTGAGTATCTTGGAGCTATTCCAGGACTGGGTGATCCACTAGCTGTTAGTCATATCATATTATTTCAATTTCTCATACAATCATTTCCTTTTAGTTACAGTCCAGAATAATCTAACTTACATGATAAGTTGACTGTAATTTTTATGTAACCCGTCTGTAACAAAAATAGTTGAATAGCTTTACTCATTTCTTTGAGGCTGGTAGATCTTTGCTTCCAGTTCTTTGTTTTGAAGGTTTCTGTTTCTGAGTTGGTTGGCAGAGTGGGCATTGCGGCGAGCACAATGGTAGGTTCCAATCGCCTCATGTTCTTATGTCTTTATCATTAGTTTGGATACTAGCAAAGCGAGCTGAGCCGCTTGCATGCCTCAATGATATAGCGTATAAACCTTTGCCAAGTTTAACAATTAGTTCTTTCCTCTGATCCATTTTGGTTAGAACTACTATATCATTTGAACCCTTATAGATTGTTGATATCCTGTAGTGAATTATTACCAGTCCTAACCTTTGACATATATTACACATATAATTTGATAAAGTTACAGTTCTTATATGATAATATTACACCTAATTATTCATGTAATTTTAGTTTTTGTGCATTGTTACTTCTGTAGTGTATTTGTAAATGTGATGTTTGGTTCTTATTTCAGATGAAATTGCTGTTGTCCAACTCATTTTTACAAAAGTACAACTAGTGAGTGAAAATTCAATCTTAACTGCAATATATATTTCCACTAAACTCATAATCTAATGTAATTTTGCAGTACACAAAAATATCTACAAGAAGTGACGATGCTGAGGTTCTTGGTCATTCCTTGTACACACTCAATCATCAGAGTGAAGTTTTCAGCTGTAGAAAACATGGAATTGTATGACACAGAAGTTCTTGCTGCCTACTTAATGTTACTAGGCTGTGTTAGATTTTTATTTAGTTATCCCCAGCTGAAATTTTCCTCTTCAAATTTGCGGCAAAGAACTCAATTTTGTAGTTTGAATCATTTGTACCAATACGTTGTTAAATAAAGTGACACCAGTTTTTTGTCTAAAGCAGATTTGCAGTTTTACTATTTGTTTGCTGAAGCACTTGTGCCACCAGAAATCTATACGTTTTTATCTATTTTCTTTTTCTGAAAAAAGCATGGGCAAAATTTTGGGTTCAAAATCATGACTTTGTATTTTTCAAACTGTCAATTCTTTATTTTCTGGTAGTCATTTCTCTAGATCGCTGGATCTGAAATCTAAGGATTAAAATTCGGGTGCTGGAAACCTTTTCAGCACCTGATTTTTGTGGTCATGGAAATTCGGGTGCTGTGGCCTTCTTCAGCACCCGGGTGCTGGTAAGGTCAGAAACACCTGGGTTATGTGTAGACGGCCCCTTTCTGTTTACTTCAACTTAAATAGAATTACAAAGCAACTAACTGGCCTTAGTGGCCCTACTCTTACGCGCGGCATGGACTGAGTGGTCCGTGATCACCACGGCTCCGGCCATGACGCGCTGCACTCGCTACAGACGTGCGCACGCAGCTACAAGTGCGCCCACTCACTAACAGAATGCGACTGACTCTAAACACAGCAGGGACTTATTCAACATTTCACCCCCCTAATACCTGCTGCCTACTTGGTTGGATTGATGCCGATCTTGATGCGAAGCTCGTGTATCTTGATGCGTCCCAGCGGCTTGGTGAGAATATCAGCCAGCTGCTCCTCTGTTCTGACGAACTCCACCTCAATGTCCCCAGTTTCTGCGCAATCACGGATAGTGATACTTGATACGAATGTGTTTGCTCCTCCCGTGAAGGACTGGGTTCTTGACCAGCGCAATGGCAGACTTGTTGTCCACCAAGAGCAATGGTGGCACCGGCTCAATGTTCAGCATGTCGCCAAGGAGCCTAGCTAGCCAAATGCCCTGACACGGCGCTGCTGCAGCGGCGATATACTCTGCCTCATATGATGAGAGCGCGACCACCTTCTGCTTCTCAGCTTGCCAGGTGATGGGTCTCCCTCCAAGGAAGAAGAGGGTACCGGTGGTACTCTTGCTGTCGTTGACATCGCCGCCCAAGTCACTGTCGCTGTAACTGACAAGACGAGTGGCGGCGCCGCCATTCTTGTTGTAGACGAGGCCGTAGCTCTGGGTTCTGGCCAGGCACCGGAGGATATGCTTGACGGCGAGCAAATGATCCTCCTTGGGCGCCTCCATGAACCGGCTCACATAGCCGACGGAGAACGCGAGGTCGGGGCGCATGTGGACGATGTACCGGAGGCTGCCGACGAGGCTGCGGTACTTGGTGGCATCGACCGGCGCGGCGTCGCTGTCCTTGCTCAGCTTCAGGCGGGCTTCCATTGGAGCATGACACGGATTGCAATCCGCGAGCCCGGCCTTTCTCCAGCACCTTCCGAGCATAGGCCGCCTCGCAGATGGTGATGCACCCATCTTTCTGCTGAACCTCAAGCCCGAGGTAGTAGCTCAGCAGGCCAAGGTCACTCATGCGAAACAGAGTGAGCATCTCTTGCTTGAACTCGCCGACGTGTCGTGGATCACCGCCGGTGATGATCAGGTCGTCCACATAGACTCCCACGATCAGGCGCTTGTCGTCGTTCCCGCGCGTGTACACAGCATGGTCAGAGCGGCTGTGGCTGAACCCAAGCTTGATCAAGCTCGAGTCCAACTTGGAGTTCCACGCGCGCGGGGCTTGGCGAAGGCCGTAGAGTGCTTTGCGGAGTCGGTACACCCGCCCGGGCTGTGTGTCGTCGACGAACCCAGGCGGCCGAGCAACGTACACCTCTTCCTGCAAATCGCCGTTGAGGAAGGCGGATTTGACATCCATATGATGGACCTCCCAACCACGGTGCGCCGCAACCGCCAGCAGCAGCCGCACCGATTCTAGCCTAGCGACCGGCGCGAACACTTCTTCGAAATCAACCCCTTGGCGTTGCACGAAGCCTCTGGCCACCAAGCGCGCCTTGTACTTGACGATGGCGCCTCCTTCATCACGCTTGACCTTAAAGACCCATTTGAGTCCAATGGCCTTGCGTCCCGCCGGGAGCTCGACGAGGGACCAGGTCTTGTTCTCCTCGATGGACGCCATCTCGTCCAGCATCGCCCATGGCTCCGAACCGGGGCGTGCGCTCGGCGTCGTCGTCGGCGTCGACGTTGTCGCCGTAGTTTGGGGGCGGCGTCACGAACCGCACCCCCCAGGCGTGACATGGTCAGCCGGGTTGACATGCGGCGAGTCCGCCGGCAGAGTGAACATTTCCACGCCGGCGGGTGGGGGCGGCGGCCCTTGTGGGTGAGCCGCGGTCCAGGAGATGTAGTCGACGCAGAACGGCTCGGCATCGCTCGGCGCAGCGTGGCCTTCCTTGTTCCAGTCCCAAGCCCGGTCCTCGTCGAACATGACGTCGCGGGTCACCACCACGCGACGGGAGGCAGGATCGTAGACCCTGTAGGCCTTGCTCCCTTCAGCGTACCCAATGAACACCATGGCACACTCCTGTCCTCCAGCTTGCCCTGGTTTGGCTTGACGGGCTTGACATGTGCAACACACCCGAAAGTCCTGAGGAAGTGGACCGCCGGGAGCTTGCCGTGCCAAGCCTCGTAAGGCGTCATGCCCTTCACGCTTCTCGTCGGCGATCTGTTCAGCACAAACACGGCCGCATTGACAGCTTCTCCCCAAAACTCACCGGGCATACCCTTTGCCTTCATCATGCACCTCGCCGTTGCTACCACGGTTTGATTTCACCGCTTTACAGCACTTTCTGCTGTGGGGAGTATGGAGCGGTGAGCTGCCGCTGGATGCCGGAGTGGGCGCAGTGGTCGGTGAAGTCGACGGAGAGGAATTCGCCACCTCGATCAGTCCGGAGGGCCTTCAACTTGCGCCCTGTCTCCACCTCGACGCCGGACTGGAAGCGCTTGATGGCGTCCGCCGCGTCGCTCTTTCGCTCCAGCAGCACCACCCACATGAACCTGCTGTGGTCATCCACCAACAGCAGGAACATCTTCTTGCCGCCTACAGTCGGTGGCGAGATGGGGCCGCAAATGTCGCCGTAGATGAGCGCCAAAATCTCCTCGGCCCTCCCCTTGGTGAGTGAAGGGAAGGATGTCCTCTTCTGCTTGCCGACCAGGCACCCGTCGCACACTTGCTCGACGTGGTCAATCACTGGCAGGCCTCGGACCCACCCACCGGTGGCGAGCTGCCGGAGTCCCTGAAAATTCAGGTGCCCAAACCTTGCATGCCAGCGCCATGCGTCCTCGGCGCTCCGTGCACTGAGGCAGACAGGTGCGGCAATGTCGATGTGGAGGATGTAGAGGCGGCTCGGGCCGCGACGGACCTTCGCCAGTAGGCGGCCGCGCTGGTCCCAAACTCGGAGGAGGCCGCTCTCGATATGCACCCGGCACCCGGTCTCGTCGAGCTGGCCGAGGCTGAGAATGTTGGCGGTGAGTGCAGGGATGAAGTAGACGGAGATCAGCGCCTTGCGCGCGCCGGTCTTGCCGGAGAGCAGCACGGTCCCGCGGCCCTCGATGGCGACCACGGATCCGTCCCCAAATTTGACGATGCCACGCACGCCGCTGTCGAGCTCGGCGAAGATGGCGCGGGCACCTGTCATATGGTTCGTCGCGCCCGTGTCCAGGACCCATCGCTTCTGGTCCCGGGCACCTTCGTCGCTGAGGTGGGCGAACACCTTCTCTTCCAGCAGGTGGACGGCGGCTGGCGGCGCCGGCGCGGGCACCGGCGGCGCCAGATCGAGATCGACCTGGGCCAGCAGCAGTGTCTCTTCATCATCCGCGACCTCGGCCACATGGGCCGCTTGCCACCTTGGCGGGCCACGGCAATCCTTTGCCCAATGGCCTTTCTTGCCGCAGTTGAGGCAGGCATCCTTGGGCTTGTCCTGGGCCGGCCCATTGGACCCGTCCCTGCCTTCACGCGATCCGCGTCCTCCGCGTCCGCGACCGCGGGACTTGCCGCGCTTCTTGCCGCCGCCACGGCTGGACCCGCCGGCGTCGCAGCCGGCGTCGCGCAGCTGCAGCTTCGCGTTCCACTCCTCCTCCGTGAGAAGGAGCCGGCCCTGCTTGTCGACGACGGCCAGTGACTTCTTCCGCTGCTCCACGGCCTGCAGCCTGCCAGTGACCTCCTCGATGGAGAGGTCGTTCACATCAAGGAGCATCTCGATCGAAATCGCGATCTGCTCCAAATGATCCGGCACAACATGTAACATCTTCTTCACAATTTCAGCCTCAGTTAGCTTGCCGCCCATAATGGCGATGTTGTTGGCGAGGCCGGTGATCCGCATGGAGAAGTCGTCCACGGACTCGCCGTCCTTGAACGCAATCTCCGAGAACTCCTTCCGCAACTGCTCGGCGTTGGCCTCCCGCACCCGCTGGACTCCGACGCGCCGCGACTTGATCGCCTCCCAGGCCGACCTCGCGGTCTTCTTGGTGGAGAGGGACGACAGCATCTCCGGCGGCACGGCGCGGAGGATGACGGCGAACGCCAGCCTGTCTTCACGGTACTCGATCACCTCGTCCTCCTCCGGCTCGACGGCGTGCCAAAGACCCTGCGCCTGCATGTTCACCCGCATCATCAAGGACCACTCACTGTAGTTGGTCCTCGTGAGCATGGGGTACTGCACGGCGGCGGTCGACTCCTTCAAGACCCGCTCGACGACCACACGGCGGCCGTCGTCACGGTGCCAGCCTCGTGGCGGTGGGGAGGGAGAGCGCGGGACGCGGCGGCGACGGATGGGGGAGCGGGAGATGGTCCAATCCGGACCGTACGACTCGGACATGATCGCTGGGAACGGAAACTTGGCTTGGTACCAAATGTCAGCAAATCGCCGGTGGCGGAAACTCTAGGAGCTCCGGTGATGGTGGACTGTGGAAGAGATGAACACAGGTGGATTTTTGTGCAGCGTAATGACGTACTGCGTTTTCTGTTTACTTCAACTTAAATAGAATTACAAAGCAACTAACTGGCCTTAGTGGCCCTACTCTTACGCGCGGCATGGACTGAGTGGTCCGTGATCACCACGGCTCCGGCCATGACGCGCTGCACTCGCTACAGACGCGCGCACGCAGCTACAAGTGCGCCCACTCACTAACAGAATGCGACTGACTCTAAACACAGCAGGGACTTATTCAACAGTCGCGCCAGGACCAGCACACGGCGTGGAAGCGGACGTAGTTGGCGTCGGTGCCGAGGCGGTCTGAGATTTTGTGGAGGAGGTCTGGGAGGAGGTCCGCCCAGGGAGGGGACGAGGCGGCATCCGGCGGAGCTGGGGTAGGCATGGTCATCCGATCGGATGCGTGCTACTTCTATTCTATGTCGTTGGGGTCAAGTTTGTTCTTCTTTTTTTTTTTTTGAGACGGAGAGAGAGAATCGTTGGGGTCAAGTTTGTTTTCTTTCTCAGAGAGAGAGAGAGAGAGAGAGAGAGAGAGAGAGAGAGAGAGAGAGAGAGAGAGAATCGTTGGGGTCAAGTTCGTAGCTGATGGTAAGTTTGCGTCGTGGATCGCTACTATCAAGAAAATGCTAAGCTACGTATAATTCACTAACATAAATCTCACACACATGCTAACATGGCAGCAGTCTTTTGGTTCATCATCCGATTCATGTTTATAAGAAATCTGGTGTTTGAAACAGACGTTTACATAACTATGACGCCCGTGGATCGAGTTTGTACAGGATGCGCTGGGCTGAAGGATCCAGCCTGCCTCAATTTTCTCCTTCTTTTTCCAACAAAGAAACCTTAACCACAGATGTGATGTGATCCACCTGGTGCTATATTTCATTCATGGCGGCGAGACATAAGGAGTCGACGCTGTTTCCAAAGCCCGAGATTCACACAAAGTGTTTTATGAATATGAAATAGAAAGGACGGGAGGTGGGAGCATCTAATATTTTGGTAATTTTCCATTACAAAAGGTCACTCAAAGAAACATATAGTTTTGTCATCAACCCTTAGATTCTTTGGTAGGGATTTGCTTTGTACAGGATGCTTCGGCAGGTGCTTCGGTGTCACACACATTTCGAGAGGTATCACTGTTGTTTGTCTAAAGGAGAGAAGCAGCTTCTTGGATATGTAATCATGACGTTCTATAAAATTGAAAAAAAATTCTTTTCAAATCATGGTAATTTTTCAAAAAATAAGTGCAAACTTGTTCACCTAAATTTTTGATATTCCGGAAATTTCGTGTTTATTGGTGAACCTGAAAATTTTGACATGCCAAAATTTTCGATATTCCTGAAATTGTATGTGTTCAACTGTGCCGCAAACGATATGTGCGCATTCCTGACAAACCAAAAAGCAGGGCCTCTCGGTTCTAGATGGAGAGGCAAAGGGCGAATTGGGAAACTCAGGGCCAATGTCCTGTCACTTGTATGGAGCTTGTTTCAACGGAGAGAAGACGGCATGGCTGGAATTTCCCATAGGAGAACTCGGAAGGCAGTAAGTAACTGACATGTGAAGTTGGTTCGATGCAGTAGGTCTACAACCTGGGCAGAGGCGCGCTCATCGTCCATGCTGTACCAATTGGCAGAGGGAAGTAGGAAGCAAAGAAGTTTGCTAGGTGCGGGCCTCTGGGCTGCCTCTGCACGTGTGTGTTTTCTCAAATTCAATCCCGGATTTTATAGTGATTCAAATTACGCCTAAGATTCCTTTAAAGTTATGTATGGTCAAAATGTGATGATTTTATCACGTACCATTTTTAAGTCAGAATTTCATGCAAGCTGCAGTGTTTTATGCAATGCAATTTGAATTATATGAAACAAAAAGATGCTGACAATTAGAATAAGAGCCCTTTTACAATGCTTGGAATATCCTCCCAATACCTCCTATTACCTCCCAATACCTACGCAAAATAATGTTTTTTGGTTTGAATTAATTTACCAAGGGTAGTATGGTAAATCCTTCCTCTCAGTCGATTGAAAATCGCGAGTTGCTTCAGTCGACGGTGCGAACACGCGGTGGCGGCCGTTCATCGGAGAAACTCGCAAAAATGGAGCTCGCCGGAGAATTTAGTGGTTATTGCACGTGGTTTTGGGTCCCAAGAATCCAACACTTCCTCCTCCGACCATAGAAGCCCGAGAATTTAGGGTTCAAGCGAGTTGGAGAATTTAGGGTTCGACCTCGCCGGAGAATTTAGCGACGCCGGCGAGGCGTAGAATTTAGTGCGGGCGGCGGTGGCGGGCGGCGGTGGAGGCGGCGGGAGCCGGGGGTGGCGGCCGGAGGCGGGGGCGCTTGGTCCGTCTGGACTGCTCGTGCGTTTCAGAGAGAGAGACAGGAGTGCTGAAGGTTGAAGAAAGCTATGAGCCATTGATCTTCCATCCAACGGCTCACAGCGTCGACTGAAACATAACGTGATTTTCAATCAATTGAAAATTAGAAACTCAACCCTAATGATATCATGTTCATATCACTATAGTACTTAAATCATAAGTCTCTAACATTACTCTTCCAAACATTATTTGTATAATTGTGAATGTACCCTTTTACCCTTGATCAAAAAACATAACTACGAAAAAGGAATTCCTATGAATTTTGACTTCTCTTATTTGGAGAGGCGTTAGAAGGCGTTACGACACAGACGGCCCACTGACCATAGACACACCCGATGCCTCCCAATACCTCCCTATTGATACCTCCCAATACCTAGGCCCACATATCATGGACACATGGAATACCTCCCAATACCTCCCCAAGCATTGTAAAATTTGCCTTAGAATAAAATTCAAGAGATCATGATATCTATTCTAGTGTTATATGCAATGCAATCATGATATCTATTGTTTGCGTATTTTGAAATTCAGATTTTTAGTTTGCTGTTACAAATATGTCTAGGGATAGAAGCTACAGTGATTCATAGCTAAGGAACAAATGGTGTGCCATAATATGGGATTAAACACATTATATAACAAAGAACTGAAATTTTGTTCAAACTATATCACCCAGATCGGTGGCCACCGACGAACTGAGTGGACACAATGGTCCGTGACCATCTGCTCCCCCACGGCAGGCTTGCGTGGCACTGCACAATCTTGCCGTCATAATACGCGATGCAGGAGCTACCCATGTCCCTGGTAGAGAGGTAGAGATCGTCCCATTTTATCAGAGTCCATGCTACGTCACCGGGATGCAGAAGTGCCACGAAGATGGGAACATAATTAAGACGTTAAGTTCATGTCTCAACGAGACCCAAGGCATGGACGAATACGGCGTCGTCGCCCGAGACGACGCCCTGTTGCGCGCTTCATAACCTCCAGGTAGGGAGGCAGGACGACAGAAGGCGCGACTCTGGCGAGAGGGTCAACAAGGCCGTCGTTAGATCACTCGGGGCAAGTTGTGCAGAGGCAGGCGCCGTCGTCTGCGCTGAGCACCCGTCTCTTGTGATGGTTAATACATCGACTCGATCGATATGGAGGAGAATACACAGCGAGCTCTGCAGATGTCGTGATTAGGAGCCACGGTAGATACGTTGGGCGGCATGCGCCGGCGGCAAGTCGCGCCAGAACCTGCACACGGCGTGGAAGCGGACGTATGCGAGATATCACGGAGCATGTCCCACGGGAGGTCCGGCCATGGTGAGGACGAGGCTGACGTATCCCAGCTGTGGCTGTAGACATGCCCGATGCCTGCCCTAGCTAGGTCTCGGGTCAATTGAGTCAAGCAGCCTCGAGGTAGGCCCAGTAACTGTGGACTGTGATGATTACTTCTTGTCGGACCTATTCACGAAGGGAGAGCCCTTTAGGTATGGCTTCTCTAATGGTTTCTCATGTGTTTTCGACCAAATGGGGTGCTTTCTCATGTGTTTCTTCTTAAAAAAGAAGAAACTCGTATCAAAAATAAGGTGAAGCACGAAGCCACAAAATGATAGCTTTACCGGCTTTTTTTCCCGACGACACCTTTCTCTTTACATATTTGTCCCTAAAAATAAGAAAAAGTTGCAGAAAAAGTTGCTTGCCAAACGTTTTAGGCATAGCCGCACACAAAGCCAGCACAACTATTTTTTCAGAGAAACCACAGCCACAGCCGAAGCCAGAACTCTACCAAAGAGGGCTTGAATTGTGTTGGAAACAGCTTTGTGTGAAGAATCTCAAAGCAATCCCGTACGAACTGCCACGTGTAAAAACCATATCAAAAGCAAACAGATTCTGGGCCACTAGAAACTGCCACGTGTAAACTGGAGACCCAGCAAAATTGGACTGTTTGCAAGAAAGATAGCATAATGCCACAAAAACTTGAGTGTATGTGAACACCAAAACACAAGACATATGATAAAATTACAAAAAGTCACCTAGGCCCTGTTTTTGGATGAAAAAAAAATCTCAAACACTTCATTTTTTTATCTTAAAAACTCAAAATCCAAGCTACAGCTGTGGAAACAGATCATATTAACAGTATAATGATACAAATATGCTTATGTTAAACTTGTATTTCTAGCTAAAAGCTACTGACCGTTCAAATTGTGTCATATAATTTAAATATAGAGGATGTAGTTGCTTTTTCTATATGTTTACGGTCCGACTCTGAGTATTGGTTATGTGCAGAACTATTTTTTATTCGAAAGTATTTTGGATTCTAGCAAACAGTAGATCGAATGGCTCTTTTCAACTATATGGTTTACCGTTTCTCTTATTATGGAGAATATGAGAGAAGAAAGCTTTCGTACATAGTTGTTGATGGCACAAAAGGGTTTCAGTCGCTTCAGCTGCACAAGAATCTAGTTGCCTTCTACATTGTACTCCGTTCGTTTTCATTTAGTTTACATTAGGACAAAAAAGCTAGCTCAAATTTGTACGATTTTTCATTAGAATAAAAACGGAGAGTGTCAACTAACGGCCGGTTGAGCAGAAGAAGTAGGTCTATAGCCCTCGAGCAAGGACCAGGTGCTCCCTGCTGGTGAGATGCCACAAAATTTGCGTGAACAAATCCAAATTAGTGATGAAAGGAAAATGTGCGTGAACAAATCCAACATTTGGGCAAGATGCAAGGAAAAAGAAAATTCAGTATATGAATAGTAATGGATTATGGGTTTGAGATGAATAGTTCGACCTACAACTGTTCAAGCTGACATTCGTTTTTTTCCATTGATCCTTGCACATGTTTTATTGCATATCAAACGGCAAACTGGCATGTACATATACCAAAGTTTGAATTAGATTAGAAGCACAAGGTAAAGGAAGAAACAGTTCAACAACATTAGCTTGAGCAAGGACAAATGTATGTGTTTGAGATTGACCAGACAAACAATGTTCATGTTCTGAAGCTCCATTTATGTGTGGATCCTTGATGCCTACACAATTGATGGAAAAACTACCATAATTACAACCTAGATATGTCAAGCAAATTAGGTATCATTAGGGGTAGATCCTAGATGGACATACCCCCATAATTACAACTTAGATATGTCAAGCGGATTAGGTATCATTAAGACTAGCAGTATCTTGAATGTATAGTCCGACAAGCCACCCTTGTATACTTATAACACCAAAAGGACAAGATAGATGCATCATCAAATCTTTGTCATTGCTGGACATCATTCCTTTACCCACTGATCGCAGAACATCTGAAAGGTATGTCCAGCTACTGATTGTCAAACTTCACTCGCAGTGGACGCCCATCCAAACGCTGCAAAATTAACCCAATATGTACAATAGTTATATATGCTGGCATTGCTGATAGAGTATTCCATCAACCGACCAATTTTGCATGCGTGGAATTACCTGTCCATTGATCTTGGCAATAACATCAGCTGGTTCTTCATCTGTTACGGTTGCCATGGTTATGAACCCAAAGCCCCGTGAACGCCCGGTCCGCCTGTCACACATGACTCTCGCTTCATCAACCTTGCCATGCTTGTTGAATAACTGTCGTAGTTGATAGTTGTGCACCTTCCGTGGCAGGTTACCCACGTATATCCTGAAATACGGCCTGAATTGTTGCTGATGATCTGCTGCCCATTTACGTGTAGTCTGAAGCCTTTCTCTGATTTCCTACATGTAAGGAAACAAAGGTTCGAACAAGATGGCAGGTTGGGGCATCAGCCAGGTGCAGCCCTTGAAAAAATTCTGTTGGAGAAACACCATGAGAATAGTTTTGGTTAGATCATTTACCTCTGTTGGAGCAATGGCAGGTTGGGGCGTGAGCCAGGTGCAGCCCTTATCAGCCCATTCCTCAGGAAGCTGCTCTACTAATTCACAGGTACCATCGAGGAAGGTGTACTTGAACACACGGCACCGCAAAATAGGCAAACTGCTCCAGATCCGGCCGTAGATCTCCCTCCTAACAACGAAGTAAGCACAACCTCTGCCGCTCATGCCGAACCGTGCGGCGTCCATGGCAAAGCTGCTCGGTCGCCCAAGGAACATGACGCGGTCAGACAAGCTCCAGCCATCCCTCTTCACCCAATGTGGCTTGCCGCCATCCGACGTCTCATGCAGCACAAATACTGACACGGACAGGGCGCTCGCCAGGTTATCGATATCACCGACACCATAGCCTTGGGCGTGTCTGTGCCAATAATCAGCGTCAAATTGAACAAACACCCAAAGCAGCTCCTCGCCTGACTCCACGAGGTGGCTAGACATAGATACCTTTCCAGGTTCACGTGGCTTCCACCACCACTCCCAGTCTTCGGCGGTGGCCTTTTCAGTGGACACAATGCGCCACTTAACCAGGTTGGATAATATGATCTTGCCATGGTGATAGGCGACGCAGCAGCGCGTCCACTCCTCGCCTGGGAAATCCATACTTTTCGTTTGCACCAAGGTCCACTTCGCGTCGCCGGGATGCCAAACGGCAATGTCGAAGCCGCCTGCAATACGACGCCAATCACGCCACCTATAGGCATAGGCATAGACAATGATGGTGCCGTCACCGGAGGCCACACCGAGGGCGCTCTTCTCCCATGACTTGATCTCCTCTTCGAAACGAGGCAAGGGGACGGCGGCCGCTGATCCGGTGAGAGGACGATCGACGAGTCCGCTAGATTCAGAATTCGAATTGGCCTGGAGCCAGCAGGTGGCCGTACCGTCCTCCGCGCTGGTCACCCATCTCCTGTCCGGAACGCAAATCTCGGTGGCGGTGGCGCGGTGAGGGCTCGATTTAAAGGAGGAGAAGACGCAGCGCGCCTTCCGGTTGCCGGCGGCGTCCCGCGGCGCGACGAGCCACGGCAGGAACGCCGGACGGCGCTCCGGCGGCGGAAGCGAGTCGCGCCAGGACCTGCACACGGCGTGGAAGCGAACGTAGCTGGTGGGAGCGTGGAGGCGGCCTGAGATGTCGCGGAGGAGGTCTGGGGGAAGGCCCGCCCATGGCGGGGACGAGGCTGCGTCAGCCAGAGCGGCGCAACGCATCGTGATTTTTAGAGTTCTACTACGCATCGTGATCCGGATGCGTGCGTTGTGGATCGCAAGAGCTATTTCTACGTGAGTGGGGTCGAGCTTGAACGGGACACGCCGGACTGGGCCGTGAAGAATCCGGCCAGCTTTTGCTTTCTTCTTTTTTTTCTCCCAACAAAGTATCTTAGCCTCAAGACGAGAATTGATCTACCTGTGCCATACAAAATTGTTACAAACTCGGCTCACCGCAAAAGAACAGAATGCTTGACTCTAGCGACTGTTTGAGAAATTTGGCGTCGAACGATGATCGCTCACCCACACGGCGGCTGGGCAAACTCGAAGGCAGGAAGTCGATATCCATATATAGAGCTCACCGTCCACGATGATGCCGCGAGCACGCGACGTCCTCTTCTCTCCTCACCGTACACGATGTGTGTGCTCTTCTCCCATCCGGCTCTCTCTTCTCCCTAGATATATCTGATTCCCTATTTAATTTTGCATTTAGTTTGATTTCTTTGAAGCGAATTGAGCTAGTCTGCTGTCAGAGTTCTTTTATCCTCTTCTTTGTCCTGTATTGCAGGGTTGTTAAGTGCTTGGGCTCTCGCCACACCAGCGATCATGGAGAAGTAATTGAAAAGAAGGGCACTGAATTTGAAACAATAAATGTTAAAAATGTTGTCCTAATAATAATGTTGGTAATTTAACTTTGCTGCCACATCAAGGTTGGTAATTTCTTGTTTCGTTTCAATCAGGCAGCCTTGGCTGCCTTTCCTCTGAAGCTTTTCTTGATAAGTGTGCACTTGCATGCTCGTAGTGCTAGCTTCGTCATAGATTCTCACATATATAGTTTAATCAGAGACCGGCTAAATTATTAAACATACATCCACAAAAGTGCCACGGAAATATGGCAAAATAATGTTCAAAAGAAACAGAAATCTGCCTCCTCATATCAGCCACAAGGAACCAACTACCAACAACCAGCCTCTTCAAAACCAGCTGCAAAGAACCCTTCACCACTCTTACGAGTTCAAACTGTCTCATTTATTTATGTAACCAAGATGTTCTACAAATTGAAGACAATTTGTTTTTTTGTAAAATTATGCTAATTGTTCAAATAAAAGTCCAAATTTGTTCCCCTAAATTTCCGATATTCCTAAATTTTGTATATATAAAAACCTCTGATTTTTGTTACATACGACGATTTTAATACTCCTGATGTTCACTAGTGGCGCAAATGACGCTCGCGTTCGGCGTTTCCGATGTAGCTAGAGAAGACGAATGGGCGAACTGGGAAACTCAGGAGAAATGTCCTAGCACTTATACAGAGCTTGTTTCAACGGGAGAGAAGACGCCAAGGCTGGGATTCTGCATAGGAGTACTCGACGGGGGTAGTGAGCAACGGCGATGTGAACTTGATTTGGATGGAGTGCTGGGTAGCAAGTGGGTCTACACTCTGGGCGAAGAGACGCGCTCCACGTCCAAACTGCAGAGCTGATCCGTCCACATTGTACCAGTTGGTGGAGGGAAGAAGGAAGCAAAGAAGTCTGCTGAGTGCAGGCCTTTGGGCTGCCTCTGTACTTGTGTATTTTCTCAGTTTCAGCCCCGATTTTCTAGTGATTCAAATTACGCCAGAAATTTCTGTAAGAATTATTATGCAAACTATTAGGATACATCACAATGTTATGATTCAAATTACTCCTGAATTTGCTAGTGGTCCAATATACCATTTGTTGTAAAAATTTCATGCAAAAAGCTGCAAAGTTTGATGCACTGCAATTTTAACTATATGAAAACCAAATGATGCTGACAAATAAAATAGAATTCACAGATCATGCAATCATGATAACTATTGTGTACATGTTTTGAAATTTAGATTTGGGCTATTACGTACAAATATACCCAGGGATAGAAGCTACAGTGATATTTATGGAACTAATGATGTGCTATACGATGCGATGAAACTATAACAAAGAGCTAAAATGTTATTCAAACTATAGCACCCCAGATATGGTGAGCCCCAATGGAGAGGCAGATGCATAAAAAAAGTTCAATCAATGATCACTGAACATCACCTAGATAGAACAAAGTAGTGATCTGCAAACTTCACTCATGCGGATGCCTATACAGACACTGCAAAATTAAATCAACACAAATAGGTCATATATTGTGGCATTGCTGATAACCACAGACTAATTTAGCATATATTAAATTGATCGACCTGTCCGTTGAGCTTTGCGGCTTTATTAGCCTGATCTTCTTCTGTTGTGGTTGCCATGGTTTGTGAACACCCAGTTCTGTCGTGCACTACTCGCTCATCGGCAACCTTGCCATTCTTGCTGACGAGCTGCTGGAGTTGATAGCTGCTAATCTTGCGTGGCAGATTGTCCACGTAAATCCTGCAATACATACCGAATTGTGCCTCAGGCTCTGCTGTCTTTTTATGTTGAAGCTGGAGCCTTTCTCTGATTTCCTACAGCGCAAGCAAAGGATGGTTGTTCATGTAGCTGACATTCTACAAGCTATTAGCTAGATTAAAGCTGGGCGATAATATGATTTTTGTAAAATTTCTCTTGGAACAATTACCTCTATCGGGGCAATGGCAGCAGGTTGAGGCGTGAGCCACGTGCAGCCCTTATCGGCCCATTCTTCAGGCAGTTGCTCCACTAATTCCGCTGTGTTGTCAACAAAGCTGTACCTGAAGAAACGGCACCACATAAGATGTCGCTTGCTCCAGGTCCCGCCATCGACCTGCCGCCTATCAAAGAAGTAGGCGCACCCTCTTCCACTCATGCCAAACCGTGCAGCATCCATGGCCAGACTGCTCGGGCGTCCCAGGAACATGACGCGGTCGGCCAAGCTCCGGCCATCCCTCTTCACCCAATGTGGCTCGCGCCCTTCCGCTTCATGGAAGGAATATACTGACACGGATAGAGCGCTTAGCAGGTTATCAATGGCGATGGCATTCCGGTCGTAATAACCTCTCTTAACTTGAACAAACGCCCAAAGGAGCTCCGTTGGTGACTCCACGAGGTGGCTTGATACAAATACCATGCCAGGCTCGCTAGGCATCCACCTCCACTGCCGGTCATTGGCGGTGGTCGCCCATTCCTTCGTCGACACGATGCGCCACATCTGCCCGGTGCATAGTATGATCTTGCCATTGCGATATGCGACGCAGCAGCGGGGCCAGTTCACGTCATTGACGTACATATCCCTTTGCACCAACCTCCACTCCGCGTCGCCAGGATGCCGAAGGGCCACGTCGAAGCCGTTCCTCTCACCGCAAGTTCCAAACGCATACAAAAGGACTGTGCCATCGCCGGAGGACATGCCGACCGTGCGCGCCTCCCAACCGTCGATCTCGTCACGTGGGAAGCGAGGCACAGGGGTGGCAGGCACTGATCCGGTGAGAGGGGAAAAGATGAGTCCGCTAGATTTGGCATTAGCATTGGTCACGAGACAGCATGTGGCCGTGCCGTCGTGTGCGCTGATCACCCATCTCCTGTCCGGAACGCATATCCAGGTGGCCGCGGCGCGGTGGTGGCTTGAACTGGAGGAGGAGAAGACGCAGCGGGCCTTCCGGTTGCCAGCGGCGTCGGGCGGCGCGAGAAGCCACGGCAGGGACGCCGGACGGCACGCCGGCGGCGGGAGGGTGTGGCGCCAGGGCTTGCACACCGCGTGGAAGCGGACGTAATCATTGGGGGCTTGGAGGTGGCCTGAGACGACGCGGAGGAGATCGAAGGGGAGGTCCGGTCATGGCCGGGAAGCGGTGGCGTCCGTCGGGGCTGGGGCAGGCATGGGGATCTGATCGGATGCGTCCACGCGCGTATATATGCAGTTTCAACGTGAACTGGTACTGGATACGTCGGACTGGGTCGTGATGGATCCGGCCTACTTCGGTTCTCTCTCTCTTTTTTTTTCTTTCATCATCAAAACAAAAAACCTAATCATCAAACGTGCTACAAAGTACAAACAGAGGTCATGGAGATGAAATACCTTCACACGGAGAATTGCAGCATAGATGTTCTTACGGATTCGGTTTTGCTTTGCGCTTTGGAAAACAAGACCAATGAAAACAGCCTATCATCGGATAGTCACCCTGAGCTATAAACTAACCCTTATATTCATTCATATGCTCCTCGATTGGTACTACAAGAATGAGACAGACAAGGACTGAGTTAATCATCGCGGTAGAGTCCTTGTCAAGATACAAAAAGTACTAGTCCGTTGACGCATCTCCAACAGCTTACCTATATGCTTACCAATACCTAAAAACTGACTTTTAGGTAGTCAGAAGTGCTCCAACAAAGTACCTATACGACTACCAATACCTAAAATTTTTAGCTAGCTAGCTAAATCTTCCTCTCCACTACCCAAAGAAAGGTACTCTCTCCCTGCCTACCTATCCACTGTTCATCTGGCGGGAGGGACATTTCCTCTCCCGCCCACCCGCCCGCCTCCACCAGCATCGGCGCGCCGCCGCCTCCAACGCCGCCGGCGAGCTCGCCAGGCCCCGTTGCTCCGCCCCGACACCCTCCGCCGCCTCTCCCCTTCCATTCCCGATCAAATCCCGGTCGATTTGGAGCATTCCCCGCCGAATCTAAAGCCCGCCGCCGCCATGGAGTCGTCTTCCTCGACATCGTCCCCCTTTGGCTTCGAGCCGCACCGCCCACCTGTTGCTCCACCTCCGATCGAGACGCCCTCCGCCGCCCTGGACCTCCTCCGCGCCGCCCCTCCCCGTCAGCGCCCCAACCTCGAGGTGTGGCGGCCATGGCGAATCGACGCACGCCGTGATGCCCCAGAGCTCACCATCCCCGAGCAGTGCGCCCGCCATGGAGCTCGCCATCATCTCCACCCCGAGCTCGCCACCCACTCCCGCCACGGAGCTAGCCGCTCCCGAGCAGCAACGCCCGCCCCTCGAGTGCGTCGTGGAGGCGGGGCGATGCCCGGACCTGAGCGCGGCGTGGCGCCCCGGCTGTACCCAGCGTCGCCCGCCCCCTCCGCCTTCCCCTCCGCACAGCTCTCCGGGCGTCAATGATTCGTGGCTGATGGCGGCAAGCACAAGGCTCGTGGCCGGCGAGCGAGAGCTGCTTGCTTGTGTGCAAGGCGGGAGCTGCTCCCTGCTTGCTTGCTTGTGCAAGCGGGCTTGCCTGCTTTGCCTTGTGCGCTGCTCCCTGCTGCTGATGCTTGCTTGCTTGCTGTCGAGGAACGTGGGGAGAAGCGCAGAGGAAGATGTGCGCCGCGCCGATGCGCGATGCAGTTCGAGGTGGAGGGACGCGCGACGCCATCTGGCCGGGACGCCGCCCGCCACGAACGTAGTCCGAGCTCGCCGGTGTTCCTGGTGATTGGAAAGATGGCGCTCCGGCTCGTGTTTCATTGACACGTGGACCAAAGGAGATAGGTACTCTAATTTTAGGTAGACTGAAAAAGCACTGGCTACCTAAACTCAAAAAAGTGTTTTAGGTAGGCTAGAAAAACTAGTTTTAGGTAGTCAATTTTAGGTACTCTGTTGGAGTTGCTCTTAAAAGTCCTGGGGCGCCACAACTGCCAACTCGTCGATGGTTCCATTATGCTAGCAGCAGCGGCGGCGGCGGAAGCGGCGGCTTCGTCCCGTTGGTCCGACCTCCTGTTCGATCTCCTCCGCGACGTCTCGTGCCGCCTCCACATGGCCACCGACTACGTATGCTTCCACGCCGTCTGCAAGCCCTGGCTCGACACGATCCCGCCTGCGGCGTGCCGTCCCGTGTTCCTGCCGTGGCTGCTTATGGAGAGAGACGGGTCCGGCCACCGGATGGCTCGCTGCGTCTTCTCCAGCTCGCATCGCCGCCGCTGCGGCTTTGCCACCGGCGAGATACGCCTTCGAGATAGGAGATGGGTGATCAGCGCCGACGGCGGCACCGCCGCCTGGCTCCTCGCCGCCTGTCCTGCTGCAGACTCATCTATCGGCCTCGCGCACCCTCTCACGGGATGTGCAAGCATCGTCCCCGTGCCGGTGCCTTTCTACCATGAGGATCGATGGACGGCCGGCGTCGTCTCTGGCGACGGCACCATCTTCGTGCACGGCTTCGGCCCCATCAACAATCACAATTGTGCCCACATCTACGGGGCCCTTCTGAGTCCTGGAACGACGGCGTGGACCTTGGAAAGAACAAGGAGCATGTACCTCCATCGCGAAAAGGACGTGGTAGACAGACCCTGCTTCTCTTATCACAACGGCAACATCGTGGGATGCCATGGCAGGCGGTGGTCCATCTTGCCCGTGCAGAAGGCCCAAGGAACCGACACCGGCGGCCTTGTTACCGGCGTCATGAATGAGGAACCCGGCAAGATGATTCAATCCAACTACGTGTTGGAGTCCCGAGGCGAGCTGCTCTGGGCGTGGGTTCAGATCAAGACCAACAGCTCGTACCAAAAAGAACTCTCGGAAGAGCATCCTTACGGCCGCCTCAGCAGCCTGGCCGTCGCGTGGTCGGTGTCCGTGTACGCGCTGGCGCAGGACAAAAAGGATGCAGACGGCGTCCGGTGGGTGAAGAGGAACGGCGAGAGCCTCGCCAACCGCGTCCTCTTCCTGGGGCGGCCGCACAGCTTCGCCGTCGACGCTGCGCGAGTCGGCTTCGCCTACTTCGTCGACACGAGGAATCTCTATGGCGGGGTGTGGAGCAAGTGGCCGCTCACGCGGTGCTGCGTCTACAGGTACAGCTTCCTGGAGGACGAGTCGGAATTGGTGCAAGAGCTGCCTCCCCAATGGAACCACAAGGCCTGCATGTGGATCACGCCCCAACCTGCCATTGCCACCACGGATCGGGGCAACTAATGGTAGCAAACCCAGACATGATCTCAACCTTTTAGTTTCCTCCACATGAACAACATATTATAAAGAGGAAACCATATAAATGCAGAAATCAGAAATTCATCAACAAGATGATCAACGATAGAAGCCTGATGATCAATTGGTACAAACATTATGCTATCAATTTCTTGTCTTGAACATGTTACTTATCATCTTTTTTTGTCTTTTTAGAAGCAAGAGTTATTACTGAACTGGTCGACTGAAATGTCTAAGCTTGAACTTGCAAATGGAAGTGGTTCACTCTGTAGGTCTCTTCTCTTGGAAACAAACTTATACAGTTTTGCTCTTAAATCTGAAAGTCAACAAAGGTGAAGCAAATATGTTATACAACGTGTTAATGATCATACACTAATATTTTAAAGCTTCTTAGACTACTGATTCGAAAGTTTGGATGTCGCGGCACAATTCAAAATGTTTGATACAAAGAGTGGTGTGTTCAGAAGTGTTTCGACATTAAACTTTAGCTTATGTTCTGTAAAATTTGATACTACACATTTCATACTGAAAAAATAAGCTTAATCATTTTTTCTCTCGGACACACAGGAGAGCTATGCATTTTTGTATTAAGAAGAAGAGTTGTACAGCACACCCCAAACTCTCATTCATACAAGAATGGTTTTGGACACCTTTATGAGACATCGACATTACCGAGCGAGGATAATTAAATTAATTCTGTCCAACTAAAATTAAATAGTCATTAACTCCAGCTGGTAGAGAATAAAATGAAGCAAATTAAAGTGCAATGATCACAATACCGAAAGAACCATATATGGTTTTGAAACTCTACCAAAAGGCATTGTTTATACTTCTCTAATAAGCTAGATGAGAGTAAAATATGAGGTGGAACAAAATTTTGATAAAATGTAACAGTTTTAAAATATTGGAACACTTGTAACAAGGAGCGGCACAAAACTATGTAGCCAGAAGAGGTGTGGCAGTGGCAGATGTAGAGACCAGGTCAACAAATCTATCGGACTCGGGACAAGCATGCGCCAGGCAGTGTGGCAGCGGCTTCATTGCCTTTCGGTGGCCGTTGCATCTCGTCGCCCGAGGAATCATGAAAGGAACACAGCACAGCACGAGGCCACTGGCTGATGCTTCTTCACAGTGCAAGGTTGATCACTGATGATCGCCGGAAGGATAAACTTGGTTGCTTAATAATCAGCTAACTTCAGTTGCAGAGGATGCCCATCTAAGCTCTGCAAAATAATCCCATACGAACAAGCTAAGTTACCATCATACGATCATTCGCCCGACTGGCTAATTAGTAAGCACACGACTACCTACCTCCCCATGGAGCTTGGCAACAATATCAGCAGGTTCTTCATCCTTTGCTACCATCATGATTACGAAGCCAAACCCTCGTGAACGCTTAGTTTTTCTGTGGTACATGATTATCACATCAGCAACCTTGCCATGGTCGCTGAAGAATTGTCGCAGTCGATTGCTATCCACATTCTGCGGGAGATTGCCAACATATATCCTTGAAGGTATTTCCTGGATGGACACACAAGCAAGGTTATTTAATTTGTGAATTTGGTCTACGTGAGCATGGCAGGCTCTACTTCATTTACCTTTTTGGTAGCAATGACAGGTCGGGACGAGACGGAAAAAAATTCTCTGCGGATGGTTCGCAAAACGCTCCCGTGCGGACCCAATCCCGATTTTTGCCGCATGGACACGCCTCCCATCCAACGCCGTCGTGCTCAGCTCCTACAGCGAATGGCTCCCAGGCAAGATGCCCGGCTCGCCTCGCGCATGCCGCTTGGCTCCAGTCGAACAAAAGGCCTTTGCCTCCGCTTCCACCTCCGCCTCTCTCATCCACCTACGCCACCGCCTTTGCCGGTACCGGAAGCGGAGACCTCGGCAGGGAGCATCAACGGCGTGATCTCGTTAGCTCTCCCTTCAGTTGGGCCGCAGCAGTTTTCCATGGTCAACGGCATGATCTCGTCACCAGCCATGAATTAGGTAAAGTTGCAGCGCCTTTCGCCGACGACGACGGTTTTGTTTGATGGCTCAGTCCGATATCCATGAATCGGCTTGATCGCTCGATGAGGGCTCGCCGTTCCATCTGGGTGGCAGCTTCTGCACGAACTCCGACTTGGCATCGTTGAAGCTGTACTTGAACAGGCGGCTCCGCTCGGCCATCCACTTCCTCCTCTCACCAATCCCGACAGAGCGGTAGAAGGGTCCTTTCCTGTCGACAAAGTAGGCACACCCGGAGCTGAAGCCAAGACTAGCGGCGTCCACGGCGAAGCTCCTCACCGGACCGAGGAACAGGACGCGGTCGGCCAAGCTCCGGCCGTCCTTCTTCAACCACCGCGGCACGCCAGCATCCGCCTCAT
Organism: Eragrostis nindensis; assembly: GCA_012490785.1. NCBI lineage: Eukaryota > Viridiplantae > Streptophyta > Magnoliopsida > Poales > Poaceae > Eragrostis > Eragrostis nindensis. The sequence continues at coordinate 2,046,260 of JAAXCT010000023.1, forward strand.
CATGCAGCGCAAATACTGAAACCGACAGCACGCCCGCCAGGTCATTGTTAAGACTGGCAAGATCGCCGCTGTGCCATCTTTTGTAAAACTCCCTGTCAAGTTGAACAAACACCCAGAGTAGCTCCCCGCGTGTCTCCACGAGGTAGCCACCTGATGATAGCACCTTTCCTGTGTAGCGACCCGCGTTTTTGCCCATTGTCAAAAATCACTAAAAATTTGAAATTTTTAAAACTTTTCAATTAAAAGCAATTTGTTAGCTTTAGTTAGTAGCAAAACCAAAAGTTTTTGAATTTTAATCCATGCATAAAAGTCGCTATGTGCATTTTCGTGTTTTTCTTGTTTTGTTTGAGTGTTGGTTTCGATCTTTCCTTTTGAATGAATTCAAAATTCATTCAAAATCAATCCCAACAAAAAGATCAAATCATTTCTCTCTTCTCGGGCCGCCCCTTCTTCATTTCTCTTCTCGGGCCCAGCCTCTCTCTTCTTTCTTTCTCTCCCGCGCCAGCCTATTTCGGCCCATCTCCTTCTGGCCCAGCCTGCCAGCCCGTTCATCCTTTCCTCTCACTGACGTGTGGGGCCCATGCCCCCGTCGTCTCCTTCCTCGCGCCGGCGCAAATCGCGCCCGCGCCCATACCGGCGTGCTTCCTCGCCGCCCTTGTCAACTCCGCGCGCCAGTACTCCGCACGAGGGTAATACACGCGGCACAACCACTCCCCGTGACGTCCTGTCATCCTCTCCCTCTTCCGTTTCGCGCGCGCCACGTTTCCTTAAACTCCGGCGAGCTTCACTCCCTGCTCGCGTCAGCCACAGCTCCTCCTTCTCGCCTTGTCTCGTCCGCGCCACTGCACAAGCACCGCGCCGCCGTCATCCCCGTTCTCGACAAGCGCGAACCGCCATCGCGCGTCATTCGAGCAATAACTCCGGCGAGATTTTTCTCGCCGACGAACCGACCTAGGGCAAACGCGTAACCGCCATTGGCGGCTATAAAGCAAGGGGCAGACCCTCTCCTTCCCTCTCTCATGTCATTCTCCACTCCAATCCACTCCCGAGCTTCCTCTCTCATTTTTCCCCCTTCCTCTTCTAACTCCGGTGAACTCTCCGCCGAGCTCTCCCTTCTTCTCCGGTGAGTCTCGACACTTGTTTCTCGTCGAGTTCATCAGCCCTTCGCCTGCTTAACACACTGATGTTCTCCTTTGGCACAGCCGTGACTTGTAGGTCGGGATCGTCAGAACCCTAGCCCCGTCGTCCGCCATCTCCGTCGCCGGCATCCCTCCGCTCCTTCCCTCGCTCTACTGAGAGCACGGTGAGCATCCCCATCGCCTCTTCTTCCTTCCGCGCCACCTCTCGTCCTCTCCCTCCGCTCGCGCACCTCATTTCACCGAGCGCCGATGAGCCGCCGCCCTTCTTCTCGTCGCCGGCCACCGTGGGAGCCATCCCCGCTCCGACCGAGCCCGTCCACCAACTCGTAGCCCTCACGCGCACACCTCTGGTCACTCGCACTCGCTCTCCAAGCACGCACACCCCTTTTTCCCTTTCCTCGCCGGCGCGCCGCCAACTCCGGCGACGCCGCGCCGCCGCGACCGTTGTCTCCGTCGACGACATCACCCCCCCCCATCGCACTCGCCTTCGCGCGTAGATCATGTGGGAAAGCTTAGCGTCGCCTTTCGTCGCTTGCAGCCGCCGCCGGCGATGATTCCGTCGCCGCGCGCCGCCGTCCGCCCCTGCGTTTTGACCGCGTCGCGCCGGCGTCCGACGTGGCCGCCACGCCAGCGCGTGGGCCCGCGACGACTCAGTCGCCCTTGCCACGTGGTGCACCCGGTGCACCGTGAACCCCACGCACACCCCTCCGGTCCACAGCACACGTGGACCGAGTTCACAGTACAGTATCACACAGTAAACCCGGCCCCATTTGGCCCACATGTCAGCCTCTCACACGTTCTGTAAACGCTAAGTTCACACAGATAGCGTACACAGATTCTTATTTCGGCACATTTCCAATAACAGAAAATTTCCAGAAAATTCCTAAAAATACCTTGTCACATTCTAAACCTTGTTCAACTTTTGGTTACTCTAAATTAATTAGGATTATGGCTATACTTAATTAAGTAAGCTTAATCCTGATCAATTTCCCTTCTTAAACTTGTTTAATCCATATCTCCTCCGTTTAAACTCCGATATCAGTGATTCTTCCACCTAAATTCATCTAAAATCACCATCTATCCAATCATATCAGATTCATAATTTTCGGAGTTCATTTGGATTTTATTTTATTAAATGCTTGTTTAATTGATTGTTAAGCGGTAGATTTATCCTTTAAATCATTAGATAATCAAGACGAAGAGGCTGAGGATCCTGATTACGAAGATTTAGAGGAAGAAGAATTTGGTGAAGGCAAGTCTAACTTCCTTTGATCATATTGATCATATGTTTGCAAATATCCTAATTAGAGCTGTTTATAAATAAATTGCATGATATTTAAATGAATTTAAATGCTAGAATGGTCCTATGCAATATTTGATTGCCTGCCTTGACTTGATTATATCCTGTATCCTTGTTAGCCCTAGGAATCAACATCATTAATTTAATTAATGAGTTGTTGATATATTCGCTGCTTAGGACTTTCACATGTGTTTAATTAATTTTGCTCACATGATTTTCGTGTAAAATGCGTGTGTCTTGGTGGTGTGTGAAAATGTGAAATTGGGTGGTATAATAATAAGTGCAACCCTAGTGAGGGATGTTTTTGGCGGGATCAGGCGAGGTAGTCCTCAGTGGGGAGGCTATCTCTGGGACGCCCTTCCACTTGTGGATTGGCTATTGAAGATGCCTGGTTCGGTCGTATAAGGACCGGTTCTTGTGCCGCCTTTGCCTAGCACCACTCGCGCAGCCACAAGCCGTGAATGGGCGCGGAATTGGAACCACACCCTACTAGTACTCACCCGGTACCCCCCGGAGGCAGGAGAATGCAACGGAGTCCCAGGAGAAGACTCGTTCGTTGGTGGGTGTTCGAGATCCGGCATTTATGACTGGCCATATTATTATAATTGTGAAGCCCCTGGTGATGTTCGTGGGGGATGCCGTGGTGGTACGAAGTAGGTATGGAACCTTTAGTGGGACAGTCCAAACTATGACGATAGGAGGACTGGACCACCTTGTGGGGAAATTTGTGCACCCTTGGCCAAGGTTAAGAAACTTTCCGGAAAGCCGTGTTCCACGGTATTGGACAACGCAAAAGCATCGGCCACACTATGATTAGATTTTCCGCGTGAGTTTTCCTTGGTGTGTTTTTTTTTTGGAAAAAAACGCCGGTTTGGAGCCGTGTGCTGGTTGTCGGCCAGTGATAAAATTGAGGAACTGGCGGGATGGATTGCATCTCCCCCAGGGCCGCCCGACCCCACTAATCTCTACAGAAACTTGGTTAGAATTGCGAAATGCTTTGTTTTCAAAACAACTCCGCATAAACTTGGCTTTCTCGCCTTGTCGCTAACCATAAGCCTAATTCTTTGATAATCCCTTGCATAATCATACCCCTCGTGTTAGGCTTGCTGAGTACCTTAAGTACCCACCCTTGCTTAAATCATTCAGAAGATGAGCCCGACTATGACTTCCAAGCTGACGGTGATGAAGAGTGAATATCTGCCTACACTCAAGTGATGCCTGTAGGAGTGGAGCCCCGTCGTCTTCCGCTAGATTAAGTGTTAGCTCTGGCTGCTGCGTCAGCCTTTGAGCGTGTTGCCTATGTGTGTTGAGGCTGCTCGCCTCATTTGTACAAAGACCTTTGTATATTAAAGGCTTGTAATGACTCTCGGTAATATAAATAAAGTATCCGCTGTGAAGCATTCTGTGAAAGTGTCATATCAGCTACTGATCCAGGGACTGATACGGTAAACACTAAGTACTTCAGAAATGGGGTACGACAGAGTGGTATCAGAGCGATGCTTGCCCGTAGGCCAAACCATAGGATGGAATCGAGTGAGATGAGTGCGATATTTCGTAAAGTTCTACTTTATAAAATCTCACTTACCTTATTTCTATTTATAAAATTATTTTTACCGGTACTTACCCGTCTTTTCAACATTTTGTTGAACAGATGGAGGCCCTTCGTCAGGAGTTGGACCAGCTGGAGGCGCAGCGCGCCCAGACTGCCCGCATTCTCGAGCAGACCGCAGAGAGGTAGGGCGAGGACCAGCGCTGTCTTGCGGAGACCCGAGCTCAGCTAGCGCAGGCGCAGGCCCAGCTTGCCGCTTGCCAGGCTGAGAGAGACCGCCTGCAGTGGACTCTGGACTACACCCGTCGCTTTTGGGAGGAGGATGCGATGTACCTGATCCGTAAGCTTAACCGCCACTACAGGTACTGCCACGAGGAGCACGGAGGACCCCGCCGCCACTTCACAGTGAGGATGGGAGGACCGCACGGACACTACCACTACGCCTGTCCGACCGACACGGAGGAGTACTCCACTACACCTGCAGCCTCAGAGACGACCGTGGACTCCTCTGAGGTTGAGCAGCCAGACGACTCCGAGGAGCTTGCCCGCTGGGCAGCAAAGCTTGAGGCCGCCCTTGAGACTGTTGGAGACTCCGAGGAGGAGCCGATGGAGCACGAGCCTGTTGTGGACGTCTCGTCAGGGAGTGAGTCGGTGGCGGATAACGTCATCGATCTCACGGGCACCGACGATGAGATGGATATGGACGAGTTTGTGGTGATCGACTCGCCTGCACCGGAGGCACCAGCAGGACCTCACCTTGTTGGAGACGTGGACCTTGACGAGTACTACAGGCTGATCAGCACTGGCACCGTCGACCTTACCCAGGACCCGTTCGACCTATACGCAGAGTGGCGCCAGGACCGTGGCTTCGACGCCTGAACAGCAGAGTTGGCGCCGTGGAGTAGCTTTTGCTAGCTTGTAGTGGCAGCCGTTGCCCTGAGTCGTGGTGTCTAGTAGTGTCGGGTGTGTCAGTAGTGTGTCTCAGTAGTCCCGAGTCAGAGTCGCCCTGTGGTCGAGTCTTGTGTCGAGTCGTAGATCGTCGAGTCCTTGTATATAAATAAAAGGACTTGGGTATGTATGATCGAACTTTGTTATTGTGAATAGGCTTGCTGTAATGATGTAATGATGCTGGTTTTATCTTGTATGTATGCTTGCAAGATCTTTGGAATTTCTTTTCCATTTATCTTGTTTGTTTTGCCTCGTAGTTTTGTAGCTTTGCCTCGTAGTTCGTTAATCGCCTGAGTGTTCTATCTCATCTTTTTGCTAAATCCTTCCAGCAGATGCCTCCCAAAAGATCTGCCAGAATTCAGCAGCGCCAACGCCGAGAGCGTAACGCTCAAGATGATGACTATGATGACGTCCACAATGCAGGGCGTGGACGTGGTAGAGGAAGAAACAATAATCATCGTGGCAGAGGTAGAGGAGGAGGTAGAGGTGGAGGCAGGCATGACAATGAACAAGATTACCAAGAAGAGGAAGTAAGTCAAAATCAGCAGGAAGTGCAAGATGAGGTTGGAGAAAACAATGACCAGCACCGAGGTGAAGGACAACAGAATCGTGGTAGAGGTGGTAGAAGAGGTGGTGGAAGAGGAGGAAGAATACCCGCAACACCTGTCACCAACCTAGTAGCTGTGATGGATAATCAGACCCGCTTGATGGAGATTATTGCACAGGGACTCATGGACAGAGCTCCAGGCCAGCAGAGCAAAATGTCAGAATTCATGAGACTCAGACCCCCGACCTTCGAGGGTACTGAGGAGGATCCTCTGGCAGCTGATGATTGGCTGCGTGATATCACCAAGAAATTGTACTTGGTAAATGCTGATGACAGAGAGAAAGTTCTTCTGGCATCTCACTAGCTCAAGGGAGCAGCAGGAGAATGGTGGGATAACTACCGTGAAGGTGCAGAGAATGCAGATGCTATTACCTGGGAGGAATTTCAGGAGGAGTTCAGGAGGTACCACATCCCAGAGGGTGTGATTGAGATGAAGGCTGATGAATTCCGCTCTCTGAAGCAGGGAGCAATGACAGTAAATCAGTATATCAGGAAATTTATGAAATTAGCTCGATATGCCCCTGATGATGTTAATACTGACAAGAAGAAGCAGGACCGCTTTAGAAAAGGGCTTAATCCTGGATTGAAAGTGCAGCTAGTTACTCACATTTAGCCTGATTTCAACACTCTCATGAACCGTGCACTTCTGTTGGAGGATGCTCGCTCTCACATTGATCAAGATAGAAAGCGCAAATTCAATGCGCAGAAGTTTAAGCAACAGGAAAGAAATCAGAAGCCAAGGTTTAATAATTATTTTCAGAAGCCAAAATATCAGTCTACCATGCAGTATAGGACCTCAGCGTCCAATCAACCAAGCTCAGCACCGTCATATCGCAACCAAAATTCTGGTAGTCAGCAGAAGAGCAGTTCAAGTGTTGTTCAACCCAACAACAATGATAAAAGGACTTGCTTTCACTGCCGTGAGCCTGGTCACATGATAGCTAGATGCCCCTATTTGAGCCAGAACAATGCTCCTACTCAGCAGCATCAACCAAACAGTGCCAGAACTGCAGTTTCCGGAAATGGTCGTGGTGGACAGCAACCCTCTGGACAACAGCGGAGGAATAATCAATCCTTCGGCCGAGGAAAAGTCAACCACATTAATGCGGATGAAGCCGAGGACACTCCCGATGTTGTTCTTGGTGAGTATCTTGTCAACTCCATTCTTGCAACCGTTCTGTTTGATTCTGGAGCTTCGCATTCGTTTGTTACTTCAAAGTTTGTTGCTGCAATTGGTTTGCCAACTGTCATGCTAAAACAACCCCTGATAATTCGGACTCCCGGGGCCGAGACCAAAAGTTACTTGGGATGCCCACGGGTTAAGATCCTTTTAAGTGGGGTAGAGTTCCTAGCGAATTTAGTAGTCCTGGAATCCCAGGGGATAGATGTTATCATCGGAATGGACTGGTTGAGTAAGCACCAAGGCAATATAGCTTGTGACACCAGAAAAGTTACCCTGGTAAACCACAAAGGAATTAAAGTGGTATGTGAACCAAAAAGGTCAAAAGTTGTACCGATGGTTCATAATATAGAAGCAAAACCGTTGGAGGAAGTGCCAGTGGTCTGTGAATATCCGGATGTGTTTCCAGAAGAGTTGCCAGGCATGCCACCTGACAGAGACATAGAGTTCATCATTGATCTCATCCCCGGCACATCTCCAATAGCAAAGAGACCGTATAGAATGGCAGCAAATGAGCTAGCAGAATTGAAGACACAAATAGCAGAGTTACAGGAAAAAGGATTTATTAGACCAAGTTCATCACCATGGGGATCACCTGTCCTCTTTGTTAAAAAGAAAGACGGCAGTCTCAGAATGTGCATAGACTACCGCTCTTTGAGTGAAGTTACCATCAAGAATAAATATCCACTGCCCAGGATCGATGATTTATTTGATCAATTGAAAGGAGCCAAATACTTCTCCAAAATTGATCTAAGATCTGGATATTATCAGCTAAAAATCAGAGAATGTGATATTCTCAAGACAGCTTTTGTCACCAGATATGGTCAGTGCGAATTTACAGTGATGCCATTTGGATTGACAAATGCACCTGCATACTTCATGAACCTAATGAATAAGGTGTTTATAGATGAGTTAGATTGGATTGTTGTTGTCTTCATTGACGACATACTCATCTACTCCAACAGTGCAGAAGAGCATGAGCAGCATTTAAGAATTGTGCTAGAAAAATTGAGAGCTCATGAGCTGTATGCCAAGTTCAGTAAATGTGAATTTTGGCTTAATAAAGTGGCTTTTCTTGGTCACATTCTGACTGAAGAAGGAGTATCAGTGGATCCAGCCAAAGTTGAGGCAGTCCTTAATTGGAAGCAACCAACCACTGTGACAGAAGTTCGGAGTTTCCTTGGTCTAGCTGGTTATTACCGCAGATTCATCGAAGGTTTTTCAAGAATAGCAAGACCAATGACAGCTCTGACACAGAAAGGAAAAGAATTTAAATGGACAGAAGCATGTGAGAGAAGCTTTCAAGAGTTAAAAAAAAGGTTAACCACAGCCCCAGTGTTGACCTTGCCAGACATACACCGAGATTTTGTCGTATATTGCGACGCATCTCGACAAGGATTAGGATGTGTGCTTATGCAAGAAGGCAGAGTTATTGCATATGCATCAAGGCAGTTGAAAACACATAAGCAGAATTATCCCACTCATGATTTGGAGCTAGCAGCAGTTGTGCATGCTCTCAAAATTTGGAGGCATTATCTGATTGGCAATAAATGTGAAATATATACGGATCACAAGAGTCTGAAATATATTTTCACACAACCGGATTTAAACCTCAGACAGAGAAGATGGTTGGAATTAATAAAAGATTATGACCTAGAAATTCACTACCATCCTGAAAAGGCAAATGTGGTTGCAGATGCATTAAGCCGCAAATCTCAGAATAATGGGATTAAAATGCGGAGACGAAGCCCGGAGCTTGCGGAAGAATTCAAACAGTTAAATCTTCACTTTGCTAAGCCAGGCCGTCTGAATACTCTATGTGTGGAACCAACCCTGGAAAAGCAAATCAGAACAGCTCAGGAGTCAGATGAAGAAATAAATGAGCTAAAGAAAATGACAGGGTTGGATAAGGCCCCTGGATTTCGAGTGGATAATCAGGACACCTTATGGTACAAGGATAGAATTTGTGTACCAAAGACTGGTGGATACCAGAAGCTGATTATGGATGAAGCTCATAATTCAGCATATTCTATTCATCCTGGGTGCACCAAAATGTATAGGGATTTAAAACAGAAATATTGGTGGTCAGGGATGAAGAGAGACATAGCAGAATATGTTGCTCATTGTGATATCTACAGCAGAGTAAAAGCGGAGCATAAAAGGCCCACAGGATTGTTGCAACCCCTCCATATTCCAGTATGGAAATGGGATGAGATTAGTATGGATTTCATCGTGGGATTGCCCCGTACTCAGAAAGGAAATGACTCGATATGGGTCATAGTTGACCGTTTGACAAAGGTTGCGCACTTCATAGCTGTGAAGACAACTTATAGAGGAGACAAGTATGCTCAGTTGTACATAGATAATGTACTCAAATTACATGGAGTTCCGAGCAGAATAGTATCAGATCGTGGTGCGCAGTTCACCTCAAGGTTTTGGAAAAGTCTACAGGAAATGTTGAAAACTAAGTTGGATTACAGCTCTGCTTACCATCCACAGACCGATGGTCAGACAGAAAGGGTGAATCAAATCTTGGAAGACATGTTAAGAGCATATGTGCTAGCCTATGGAAAAGATTGGGAGAAAAGCTTGTCCTATGCAGAGTTCTCATATAACAACAGTTATCAGGCCAGTTTACAGATGTCGCCATTTGAGGTACTGTATGGTAGAAAATGCAGAACCCCGCTGATGTGGTCAAAAGTTGGAGAACGTTCTTTCTTCGGACCTGCAGTTATCAGAGATGCAGAAGAGAGAGTAGCTTTGGTCAGAGAAAATTTAAAAGCAGCCCAAAGCAGACAGAAAAGTTATGCTGATACCCGACGCAGGGATTTGAGCTTCGAAGTGGGAGATTGTGTATCTCAAAGTGTCACTGATCCGAGGAACCAGGAGATAAAAGGAAAGTTAGCACCGAGGTACATTGGACCTTTTAAGGTACTTAAGAAGATAGGAGCCGTGGCATACCGCCTCGAGCTTCCAGAAGAAATGTCAGACGTGCATAATGTTTTCCACGTGTCACAATTAAAGAAGTGTTTGAGGAAACCTGAGGAAACGGTTCCTATAGAGGTCATGGACCTGCAGCCAGATTTGAGATATCAGGAACGGCCAATTAAAATTTTGGATGTTGCAACTCGGTTAACGAGACGGAATGCAATACGGTTTTGCCGAGTGCAATGGAGTAATCACACGGAGGCCGAAGCAACGTGGGAACGAGAAGACGATCTCAAGCGAGAGTTCCCTTACCTTTTCGAGGAAGAGCCGGAATCTCGGGGACGAGATTCTCTTTAAGTGGGGTAGGTTGTAGCGACCCGCGTTTTTGCCCATTGTCAAAAATCACTAAAAATTTGAAATTTTTAAAACTTTTCAATTAAAAGCAATTAGTTAGCTTTAGTTAGTAGCAAAACCAAAAGTTTTTGAATTTTAATCCATGCATAAAAGTCGCTATGTGCATTTTCGTGTTTTTCTTGTTTTGTTTTGAGTGTTGGTTTCGATCTTTCCTTTTGAATGAATTCAAAATTCATTCAAAATCAATCCCAACAAAAAGATCAAATCATTTCTCTCTTCTCGGGCCGCCCCTTCTTCATTTCTCTTCTCGGGCCCAGCCTCTCTCTTCTTTCTTTCTCTCCCGCGCCAGCCTATTTCGGCCCATCTCCTTCTGGCCCAGCCTGCCAGCCCGTTCATCCTTTCCTCTCACTGACGTGTGGGGCCCACGCCCCCGTCGTCTCCTTCCTCGCGCCGGCGCAAATCGCGCCCGCGCCCATACCGGCGTGCTTCCTCGCCGCCCTTGTCAACTCCGCGCGCCAGTACTCCGCACGAGGGAAATACACGCGGCACAACCACTCCCCGTGACGTCCTGTCATCCTCTCCCTCTTCCGTTTCGCGCGCGCCACGTTTCCTTAAACTCCGGCGAGCTTCACTCCCTGCTCGCGTCAGCCACAGCTCCTCCTTCTCGCCTTGTCTCGTCCGCGCCACTGCACAAGCACCGCGCCGCCGTCATCCCCGTTCTCGACAAGCGCGAACCGCCATCGCGCGTCATTCGAGCAATAACTCCGGCGAGATTTTTCTCGCCGACGAACCGACCTAGGGCAAACGCGTAACCGCCATTGGCGGCTATAAAGCAAGGGGCAGACCCTCTCCTTCCCTCTCTCATGTCATTCTCCACTCCAATCCACTCCCGAGCTTCCTCTCTCATTTTTCCCCCTTCCTCTTCTAACTCCGGTGAACTCTCCGCCAAGCTCTCCCTTCTTCTCCGGTGAGTCTCGACATTTGTTTCTCGTCGAGTTCATCAGCCCTTCGCCTGCTTAACACACTGGTGTTCTCCTGATGTGAACTAGGGTTCCCGATCTTCCGAAAGGTTCTGATAACTCTCGATTTGGTGGAAACTTGACACACGTCGATCCGGCTTCAGAACAACACGTTTTAAACCCCGCAATCGCAGCACCACGTCTCCTCAGGTTATCGACCGGCGGTGCACGGTCGACCTCGCCAAGAAGGCTTATCCTTGCCTGCGAATCGAAGAACACAAGCAAGAACACAGTAGATTGCAACCAAAATTGCTGAAAACTGAATTAAGCTCACAAGTTGGGGTCTCACAAACCGATGAACGGCGAAACTGTTCTTGACAGAATAATCTAAGCAAAACCCAACCCTAACTTGGGCGGCAGCTACTGTAGATATAGACCTTAGGGGCGTGCAAGACCCTCTGGACGCGGCACTAATGGGCTCCAACACGATACAAAGCCCAAAGGCCAAATTACGGTGGCGCAGCACCGGAACAGATTCTGGATGTCAACTTGTTTCGACGATTCCCAATGACTCCGGATGAATTTTGACATGAGACCGGCGCCATTGGAAAGGTTATCAAATTATCTTTCCAAGCATATGAAGAACGTCCAAAATCGAGCCCGTATGCGACCTGGGCGACCGTTTTAGTGCAGACTGCTCCTGGACTCCGAAACCGATCCGAAGTCGACTTGAATTGGGCCTCCAACTTGGTTTGAATGCCCTTGCTGTCCATCCATGCCTCCAAGCTCCTCTCCAATCATCTCCTGGTCCTCTCCATGGTTCCTAATCACAATATAATCATTAGGTAGCAATCTATCCTCAAATTCATATAAATGAGTGCTTAGGAACGAGCTCACCTCTAGATTCAACTGTCGTGCGCGAGCTCGAGTGATTGGACCTTGTATATCCAGCGGAGGTGTGACATGTATATCCGAAAGAGCGATGTCCTCATCATCCTCCCCCTCTTGAATTGGAGTCGTCCTCGACTCAAGCTCATCTTCTTCTCCCAAATAAGGTGTCAAATCTGAAATATTGAAAGTAGGACTAACCCCGAACTCGGGAGGCAACTCAAGTTTATATGCATTATCATTAATCTTTTCAAGTACTTTGAAAGGACCATCAGCTCTAGGCATTAACTTAGACTTTCTCAAATCTAGAAATCTATCCTTTCTGAAATGCAACCATACTAAATCACCCGGTTCAAACTTAACTTCTCGCCTACCTTTACTACCAGCAATTCTATATTTTTCAGTCATCTTTTCAATGTTAAACTTAGTTGTCTCATGCATTTTCAAGATAAAATCAGCACGCTCTTTAGCATCATTATGTATCCTCTCACTAGTAGGCAAAGGTAGAATATCAATTGGAGCACGGGGATTGAAACCATACACTACCTGAAAAGGACTTACCTTGGTGGTAGAATGTGTGGCCCGATTATATGCAAACTCCACATGAGGCAAACATTCTTTCCACATCTTCAAATTTTTCTTCAAAACAGCCCGCAACATGGTCCCTAAAGTGCGGTTCACCACCTCTGTTTGTCCATCAGTTTGTGGATGACAAGTGGTAGAAAATAACAATTTTGTACCCAACTTGTTCCACAAAGTACGCCAAAAATGACTCAAGAACTTAGCATCACGATCTGAAACAATAGTAGAAGGCATACCATGCAAACGAACAATCTCTTTGAAAAAGAGGTCAGCAATATGAATAGCATCATCAGTCTTATGACATGGTATAAAATGCGCCATCTTGGAAAATCGATCCACTACAACAAAAATGCTATTCCTCCCCCTCTTAGTCCTAGGCAATCCCAAAACAAAATCCATAGAAATATCTGCCCAAGGAATAGAAGGAACAGGAAGAGGCATATATAAACCATGTGGATTCAAACGAGACTTAGCCTTTTGACATGTGGTGCAGCGAGCCACAAAACGCTCCACATCTTTCCTCAACTTTGGCCAAAAGAAGTGAGAGGCCAAAACATCCGCTGTCTTTTTGGCACCAAAATGCCCCATCAATCCTCCTCCATGCGCTTCCTGCAACAACAATAGACGAACGGAACCAACTGGAATGCATAGGCGGTTAGCTCTAAACAAAAAACCATCATTTAGCACAAATTTGTTCCATGCCCGTCCTTCTTTACAATTCAGCAACACCTCTCTAAAATCAGGATCAAACGCATATTGTTCTTTAATTGATTCAAGCCCAAAAATCCGACAATCGAGTTGAGACAGCAAAGTATATCTTCTAGACAAAGCATCAGCAATCACATTATCCTTCCCTTTTTTATGTTTAACAATATAAGGAAAAGTCTCAATAAATTCAACCCATTTAGCATGTCTACGGTTCAGATTATTTTGAGAACGAAGATACTTAAGTGCCTCATGATCAGAATGAATAACAAATTCTTTAGGCCACAAATAATGACGCCACGTCTGTAAAGAACGTACAAGTGCATACAATTCTTTATCATACGTGGAGTAATTCAGAACAGGACCAGTTATTTTCTCACTAAAGTATGCAACGGGTCTACCATCTTGCATCAAAACACCACCAATGCCAACTCCACTAGCATCACATTCTAGTTCAAAAGTCTTACCAAAGTTTAGAAGTTGCAGCAACGGTGCGTGTGTAAGCTTGTCCTTCAAAGTGCCGAAGGACTCCTCTTGTGCCTTTCCCCAATAGAACACCATACCCTTCTTCATCAACTCATGCAGCGGTGCAGCAATGGTACTAAAATCCTTGACGAAGCGGCGGTAAAAACCTGCAAGACCGAGAAAACTCCTCACCTGTGTGATAGACTGAGGAACCGGCCAGCTAGCAATTGCTTCAATCTTCGACTCATCCACCTCAATGCCTTGTGGAGTAACAACATAGCCAAGAAATGAGACACGATCCGTGCAAAAGGTGCACTTATCAAGGTTACCAAACAAACGTGCAGCTCGTAAAGCATTAAAAACAGCACGTAAATGATCCATATGTTCATCCAAAGACTTGCTGTAAATCAAGATATCATCAAAATAAACCACCACAAACCGACCAATAAAAGCTCTTAAAACTTCATTCATTAAACGCATGAAAGTGCTGGGTGCATTAGTCAAACCAAAAGGCATTACTAACCACTCATACAAACCGAATTTAGTTTTAAAAGCAGTTTTCCATTCATCTCCAAGTTTCATTCTAATTTGATGGTAACCACTACGCAAATCAATCTTTGTGAAAATTATAGAACCACACAACTCATCAAGCATATCGTCTAACCGAGGAATAGGATGACGATAATGAATAGTAATATTATTGATGGCTCTACAATCAACACACATACGCCAAGTACCATCTTTCTTAGGAACCAAAAGTACAGGAACAGCACAAGGGCTAAGACTTTCACGTACATACCCACGGTCCAAAAGTTCTTGTACTTGTCGCTGAATTTCCTTAGTCTCCTCCGGATTGGTCCTGTAAGCAGCGCGGTTGGGTAATGTTGCACCCGGAATCAAATCAATTTGATGCTCGATCCCTCTCATAGGTGGCAGTCCCGGGGGTATCTCTGCTGGAAAAATGTCCTCATACTCCTGCAAAAGGTTAGTAACAGCAGGGGGCAACGAGCTAGCAATATCATCAATTGAAAATAAAGCCCCCTTACAAATCAAAGCATAGCAAACAGCATCATCGGAAATTTCAGCAAGGTCACTTTTTGTTGCAAGCATAACAGCACCCTTCAATTTAATCCCCTCGTCCTTAGAAGTAGGTGTAGACTTATCACTTTTAGGTGGGAAAAGAGAATTAGCAACTTGCTGATTTTCAGATTTAGCATTATTCAAACTAGCAGTTCGTTCTCTATCAGCCTCTACAATTTCAGCAGGGGTTAAAGGAACCAAAGTAATTTTCTGCCCCTTATGCACAAAAGAATACCTATTGCTTCTACCATGGTGCGTAGCATCATTATCATATTCCCAAGGTCTACCGAACAACAGATGACAAGCGTGCATAGGTACCACATCACAGTCCACAGAATCAACATAAGTACCAATAGAAAATGAAACTCTGCAAGTGTGTGTTACCTTAGCTTTTCCAGAATCATTCAACCACTGAATATAGTATGGATTTGGGTGTGGGCGAGTAGTCAAGCCAAGCTTCTTGACAAAATCAGAACTCACCAAATTATTGCAGCTACCTCCATCAATAATGACACGTGCGCGACCGTCCTTGATGACGAAGAAAATCTGGAACAAGTTATGTCGTTGTAGCTTGCCCGGTTGATGTACTTGTGTGCTGAGCACCCTCTGCACAATGTGGACGCCGTAGGACATCGTGTCTTCCCTGCCAAAAATCTGACCGTCTTCTTCCACGTCATCATCATCATCTTCAATGTCGGAGGTGCTAATGTATCCTCCATCATCTGTAGCAATATATGCCCGCTGACTTGGGCAATCCTTTTGCATATGACCAAGCCCATGGCAGCGATGGCACTGAATGCTAGAAGAGCGTCCCGTCGATGCAGAAGTAGCACCCTTAGCAGGTGCCGGAACCACACTCTTGCCCGCATCTGAAGGGCGTGCAGGGGGCTGTGTTGTTGCTGCTGCAGCAGCAGCAGCGCTGGAGGCTGCTCGAGACGTCCGGAAAGGGGTGGACTTGGACAGCCCCGAAGGTGGCACCCTGCGTGGCGTGTAGTGACGGTCTTGTTCCTGTTCTGCTGTTCACGTCCCTGCAATTCCTTCTCTGCAAGCATAGCAAACTGGAACAACTTGTTGACAGTGTCAAATTCTTTATAATCAAGAATATCCTGAATCTCACGCCTCAGACCAGAATAAAAACGAACAAGAGCGGCCTCATTTTCCTCTACTATCATGCAGCGTTACAAACCCTTTTGAAGCTCCCCATAATAATCCTGTACCGATTTATCCCCTTGTTCTAGGCGCTGCAATTTTTTTCGCAAATCTCTATAATACGAAGGAGGGACAAAACGATCTCGCATAGTTTCCTTAAGTCTATCCCAAGTTCTAGGAATTTCATCACCAAATAGAGAATTCCACCAAACAATAGCAAAGTCCTTAAACTCACTAGTAGCTTGCCGGACTCTATGCTGCTCAGGAACAAGATGGGCACTAAATTTTTGCTCTACTGTCATCTCCCAATCAAGATATCCCTCAGCATCATATGCACCCGAAAACGATGGAATCGTAAACTTAATTTTAGCATAGGGATCGTCAGGAGGTCGATTACCATGCTGTCGGTGATGATGACCCATACCACGAGTGTTATTTTCTAGGCGACGTCGATCCTTGTTCTCTTGGGTCTTTGCTGCATCAACTTCTCCCTTGTCATCATACACGATGTCGTCCTGTATGCCCATGTCGATTTCCATCTCAGTAACTTTGCCGCTTAACGTAGTAACCAAGGAGGTTACAGCGGTAACCGTGTCTTGATTGTTTTGAACCGTGTCTAGGAGTGTGGATATCCTCCTGTCCAGCCGCTCTGTCTGGTTGCCGACAGATTCATCAACTGACTTCTGGATCGTCGCCTTCATGTTCTCAGCAAACTTGTCAAGAGCAACCTGTAGCTGCTTCTCAAGCTGCTTCTGACTGACACATTCGTTGAAGTCTTTGGGAGTATCATCGTCGTCTCCTGCCATGATAAACACAAAAACAGGAACAAACCGTGAAGGTTATCCCTATCAAATACTACAGCAGTGGTGCCTCTCAACACAGCAAAAGGAAGCCTCTAGCCAAGCTCTTACAAAGTTCTTACTAGCAAGGCAAAGGATACCTGGAAGGCGTGCTCCGCGATTGCAAGGGTCAAAAACCTATGCTGTCCAGAAGAAGGTATGTGTAGCTTGGAAGGCAATATATGTGAGTGGAACACAATTCAAAAACAGATAGTAATGCTGAATAAATGTCCAGAGCACTGGTCCTAGTTGCTGGTCTACTCGTATCAAATTCCAGAAGTGAACAACAAGGAGCAGAGAACAAGAAACAGCAAAGGTTTCAGCCAAAAACAACCCGGGTGTCCCAAATTGCCCCCTGTTTTGTCTTTTAGCACTAGTAGGAATCAAAATTGCATTGATTTTTTTCTTTTTTCTTTTATTTTTTTGATATTTTTTTCTCAACCAGGGGCACAAGAAAAGGAACACCACAAAGTATCAGCTCAAACGAAGGAAAGGTGCGGCCTACAGAAAATCAGACAGCTTTCTGAAAATCCTGAAATTAACTTGAATGATTTTTTTCTTTATCTTCCCGATTTTTTTCGGAAGTTTTGGGCCTTTTGGAGTCAGGAAGCTGCTGTAAAAATTTCAGATTTTTCGGAGCACCGAGCGAAAAGTTATGGCTGTTTTACTGAAGGTACCTCAAATCAGGGGGTAGAAAAGGCAAACTGGAATCGGTGAGGGGAAAAGAAATTCGGATGGTTGCAGCGGTGTTTGGGTGGGTTGGGTGAGACTGATATGAATCAAAACACTGAAATATGGTACGAACAAAGAACCAAAATCAGAATGTGGTGGGTGGATGGATGTATAGGACGAGCAGAAGCAGAAAACGGCGACTAGGGTTTCAACAAAAGAGTGCAGCGGATGGAAGAAAAATCACAAACTGAAACCAAACACGAACTAAAACCAGCAACAAAAACACGACTAGGACACAAACTCAACACTACGGACTCTGAAATCAAATTATGCGAAGGCTAAACGTGGTTCTGGGATAAGGAAAACTAACAACTAAATTTTTTTTTGTTGGTTTTTTCGTGGACTCTAGGATGAAGGCAAAATCAAACTGAACGAAAGGGCGAACCTGACGGAAAACCTGTCTCTGAATACCACTTGATGTGAACTAGGGTTCCCGATCTTCCGAAAGGTTCTGATAACTCTCGATTTGGTGGAAACTTGACACACGTCGATCCGGCTTCAGAACAACACGTTCTAAACCCCGCAATCGCAGCACCACGTCTCCTCAGGTTATCGACCGGCGGTGCACGGTCGACCTCGCCAAGAAGGCTTATCCTTGCCTGCGAATCGAAGAACACAAGCAAGAACACAGTAGATTGCAACCAAAATTGCTGAAAACTGAATTAAGCTCACAAGTTGGGGTCTCACAAACCGATGAACGGCGAAACTGTTCTTGACAGAATAATCTAAGCAAAACCCAACCCTAACTTGGGCGGCGGCTACTGTAGATATAGACCTTAGGGGCGTGCAAGACCCCCTGGACGCGCCCCTAATGGGCTCCAACACGATACAAAGCCCAAAGGCCAAATTACGGTGGCGCAGCACCGGAACAGATTCTGGACGTCAACTTGTTTCGATGATTCCCGATGACTCCGGATGAATTTTGACATGAGACTGATGCCATTGGAAAGGTTATCAAATTATCTTTCCAAGCATATGAAGAACGTCCAAAACCGAGCCCGTATGCGACCTGGGCGACCGTTTTAGTGCAGACTGCTCCTGGACTCCGAAACCGATCCGAAGTCGACTTGAATTGGGCCTCCAACTTGGTTTGAATGCCCTTGCTGTCCATCCATGCCTCCAAGCTCCTCTCCAATCATCTCCTGGTCCTCTCCATGGTTCCTAATCACAATATAATCATTAGGTTGCAATCTATCCTCAAATTCATATAAATGAGTGCTTAGGAACGAGCTCACCTCTAGATTCAACTGTCGTGCGCGAGCTCGAGTGATTGGACCTTGTATATCCAGCGGAGGTGTGACATGTATATCCGAAAGAGCGATGTCCTCATCATCTCCTTTGGCACAGCCGTGACTTGTAGGTCGGGATCGTCAGAACCCTAGCCCCGTCGTCCGCCATCTCCGTCGCCGGCATCCCTCCGCTCCTTCCCTCGCTCTACTGAGAGCACGGTGAGCATCCCCGTCGCCTCTTCTTCCTTCTGCGCCACCTCTCGTCCTCTCCCTCCGCTCGCGCACCTCATTTCACCGAGCGCCGATGAGCCGCCGCCCTTCTTCTCGTCGCCGGCCACCGTGGGAGCCATCCCCGCTCCGACCGAGCCCGTCCACCAACTCGTAGCCCTCACGCGCACACCTCTGGTCACTCGCACTCGCTCTCCAAGCACGCACACCCCTTTTTCACTTTCCTCGCCGGCGCGCCGCCAACTCCGGCGACGCCGCGCCGCCGCGACCGTTGTCTCCGTCGACGACATCACCCCCCCCCCCCCCCCCCCCATCGCACTCGCCTTCGCGCGTAGATCATGTGGGAGAGCTTAGCGTCGCCTTTCGTCGCTTGCAGCCGCCGCCGGCGATGATTCCGGCGAGGTCGTCGCCGCGCGCCGCCGTCCGCCCCTGCGTTTTGACCGCGTCGCGCCGGCGTCCGACGTGGCCGCCACGCCAGCGCGCGGGCCCGCGACGACTCAGTCGCCCTTGCCACGCGGTGCCGGTGCACCGTGAACCCCACGCACACCCCTCCGGTCCACAGCACACGTGGACCGAGTTCACAGTACAGTATCACACAGTAAACCCGGCCCCATTTGGCCCACACGTTCTGTAAACGCTAAGTTCACACAGATAGCGTACACAGATTCTTATTTCGGCACATTTCCAATAACAGAAAATTTCCAGAAAATTCCTAAAAATACCTTGTCACATTCTAAACTTTGTTCAACTTTTGGTTACTCTAAATTAATTAGGATTATGGCTATACTTAATTAAGTAAGCTTAATCCTGATCAATTTCCCTTCTTAAACTTGTTTAATCCATATCTCCTCCGTTTAAACTCCGATATCAGTGATTCTTCCACCTAAATTCATCTAAAATCACCATCTATCCAATCATATCAGATTCATAATTTTCGGAGTTCATTTGGATTTTATTTTATTAAATGCTTGTTTAATTGATTGTTAAGCGGTAGATTTATCCTTTAAATCATTAGATAATCAAGACGAAGAGGCTGAGGATCCTGATTACGAAGATTTAGAGGAAGAAGAATTTGGTGAAGGCAAGTCTAACTTCCTTTGATCATATTGATCCTATGTTTGCAAATATCCTAATTAGAGCTGTTTATAAATAAATTGCTTGATATTTAAATGAATTTAAATGCTAGAATGGTCCTATGCAATATTTGATTGCCTGCCTTGACTTGATTATATCCTGTATCCTTGTTAGCCCTAGGAATCAACATCATTAATTTAATTAATGAGTTGTTGATATATTCGCTGCTTAGGACTTTCACATGTGTTTAATTAATTTTGCTCACATGATTTTCGTGTAAAATGCGTGTGTCTTGGTGGTGTGTGAAAATGTGAAATTGGGTGGTATAATAATAAGTGCAACCCTAGTGAGGGATGTTTTTGGCGGGATCAGGCGAGGTAGTCCTCAGTGGGGAGGCTATCTCTGGGACGCCCTTCCACTTGTGGATTGGCTATTGAAGATGCCTGGTTCGGTCGTATAAGGACCGGTTCTTGTGCCGCCTTTGCCTAGCACCACTCGCGCAGCCACAAGCCGTGAATGGGCGCGAAATTGGAACCACACCCTACTAGTACTCACCCGGTACCCCCCCGGAGGCAGGAGAATGCAACGGAGTCCCAGGAGAAGACTCGTTCGTTGGTGGGTGTTCGAGATCCGGCATTTATGACTGGCCATATTATTATAATTGTGAAGCCCCTGGTGATGTCCGTGGGGGATGCCGTGGTGGTACGAAATAGGTATGGAACCTTTAGTGGGACAGTCCAAACTATGACGATAGGAGGACTGGACCACCTTGTGGGGAAATTTGTGCACCCTTGGCCAAGGTTAAGAAACTTTCCGGAAAGCCGTGTTCCACGGCATTGGACAACGCAAAAGCATCGGCCACACTATGATTAGATTTTCCGCGTGAGTTTTCCTTGGTGTGTTTTTTTTTTGGAAAAAAACGCCGGTTTGGAGCCGTGTGCTGGTTGTCGGCCTGTGATAAAATTGAGGAACTGGCGGGATGGATTGCATCTCCCCCAGGGCCGCCCAACCCCACTAATCTCTACAGAAACTTGGTTAGAATTGCGAAATGCTTTGTTTTCAAAACAACTCCGTATAAACTTGGCTTTCTCGCCTTGTCGCTAACCATAAGCCTAATTCTTTGATAATCCCTTGCATAATCATACCCCTCGTGTTAGGCTTGCTGAGTACCTTAAGTACCCACCCTTGCTTAAATCATTCAGAAGATGAGCCCGACTATGACTTCCAAGCTGACGGTGATGAAGAGTGAATATCTGCCTACACTCAAGTGATGCCTGTAGGAGTGGAGCCCCGTCGTCTTCCGCTAGATTAAGTGTTAGCTCTGGCTGCTGCGTCAGCCTTTGAGCGTGTTGCCTATGTGTGTTGAGGCTGCTCGCCTCATTTGTACAAAGACCTTTGTATATTAAAGGCTTGTAATGACTCTCGGTAATATAAATAAAGTATCCGCTGTGAAGCATTCTGTGAAAGTGTCGTATCAGCTACTGATCCAGGGACTGATACGGTAAACACTAAGTACTTCAGAAATGGGGTACGACATCCTGGTTCAGGTGGCACCAGCATCAGCCGCCACTACTGGTCATCGGCGGCGGTCGGCTTTTCAGTCTACACGATGCGCCAATGGTTCAGGTAGGATAATATGATGTTGCCATGGTGATAAGCGAGGCAGCAGCGGCGCCGCCACCACTGCACGCCAGGGACAGCCATCCCGTGCCTTTCCACTAACGTCCACTTGGCGTCGTCGCCAGGATGCCGAAGGGCCACGTCGAAGCCGTGTCCGCCATAATTCCACCTGTAGACGCCGCCAAAGGCATACAGAGCGACGGTGCCGTCGGTGGAGGACACGCCAACAGCGCGCTCCTCCCACCGCTCGACCTCGTCCGGGATGGGGATGGCGGCCGCTGATCCGGTGAGAGGGTCGACGCGGCTGCGAGGAGATTCGCCCCAAGAAGCTGCTTGGAGCCAGTACCTGGCCGTGCCGTCGTCCGCGCTCGTCACCCACCTCCTGTCTCGGACGCGTATCTCGGCGCTTGAATGGAGGAGGAGGACAAGATGCAGCGGGCGTACCGGTGCCCCGTGGCGTCGCGCGGCGACAGGAGCCACGGCAGCAGTGCCGGACGGCGATCCGGCGGCGGAACCGTGTCGAGCCAGGACCTGCACACGGCGTGGAAGCGAACGTAGTTGGCGGCGGTGCCGACGCGGCCTGAGATCTCGCGGAGGAGGTTGGGCAGGAGGTCCGGCCATGGCGGCGGCAGGGCGGCGTCCGGCGGCGGAGCTGCGGTAACCATGCTGATCCGATCGTGTATATGCGTGCGTCGTGCTGTTTTCTATTCTATACGTAGATGGGGTCCAGTTTTTATTATACCTATGCCAACGTAGCACCCAAGTTTCGTCTTCATGCATTCTGCCGATAATCCGCAGAGACCGTAACGATCGATCACCATTTCTTTGCCCGGCCGATTGTCCGTGGCCCGACCGAACCGTTTTTCTGATGAACCGTTGTAGGATCATTTGATTAGCTAATGTCCCTTTAAGTTTTGATGAGTCCTGAGTCCTGACCATTATCACCCATGCATATATGTATATAAACTATGGCATCTGCCCACCGGGCCTAAGCGAATGATGAATTCCTTTTGTGTCATCGCCCAATCAGTTTGAGTAGGCAATTTTTTTTTTCCAGGTGAATGTTTTGAATATACATCTCTCCTCTGTAGAATGTTTTTGTTTCTACCTTAAAACCATTATGAAATTCATGTCTTTCAAAACGATTGAGCATATCAGTGTTAGGGTTGATTAATATTTACATCGCGACCAAAGTGCAACATGCTTACTTAAATCTCACAAATTTTCATTTACACCATGAGTTTTGTTTTCCATGTTGATTTATGTCCTTTACGTTATTCTATAGCTACGGACATTGACTCATATAGATTTGATAGTCATGGAGTGATGCAAAATTTCATTAATTGCTGATGCAGGTTAAATGTGGAATTATGAATCGGGGTGGCATGCCAAAGTACTCAAGCATGATACATTTTGCTGCTGTACAACTCAAGCATCACAGGTTTGCTTACTCTTAGTTGCTTGGGTGGTGGCGATGGCAGGTTGGGGCGTGATCCACATGCAGGCCTTGTGGTTCCATTGGGGAGGCAGCTCTTGCACCAATTCCGACTCGTCGTCCAGGAAGCTGTACCTGTAGACGCAGCCCCGCGTGAGCGGCCACTTGCTCCACGCCCCGGCAAAGAGATTCCTCGTGTCGACGAAGTAGGCGCAGCCACCGCTGATGCCTACTCGCACAGCATCGACGCGAAGCTGCGTGGCTGCCCCAGGAAGAGGACGCGGTCGGCGCCGAGGCTCTCGCCGTCCCTCTTCACCCACCGGAGCTCGCCGTCCGCATCCTGCAGCGCGTACACGGACACTGACCACGCGACGGCCAGGCTGCCGAGGCAGCCGTAAGGATGCTCTTCCGAGAGGTCTTTGTGGTACGAGCTGGTGGTCTTGATCTGAACCCACGCCCAGAGCAGCTCGCCGCCGGACTCCAAGACGTAGCTGGACTGAAACACCTTGCCGGGTTCATCACCCATGACGCCAGTAACAATGTCGTCGTCAGTTCCTTGGGCCTCCACGAACAGGACGGACCACCACCTCCCATGGCATCCCACGATGTTACCGTTGTGATATGCTAAGCAGGGGCAGTACATGTCCCTTTCGCGAGGGTGGTACATGTACCTTCTTCGCGCCAACGTCCACTCCGTACCGCCAGGACGCAGAAGGGCCGCGTAGATGTAACTGTCAACACCCAAGCCATGCAGGAAGATGGTGCCGTCGCCGGAGACGATGCCGGCCGCGCTCTCCGTCCATCGCTGCTCGTCAGGCACCGGGACGGGGACGATGCTTGCGGATCCGGTGAGAGGGTCTGCAGCAGGACAGGCGGTGAGGAGCCAGGCGGCCGTGCCACCGTCGGCGCTGATCACCCATCTCCTATCTCGAAGGCGTATCTCGCCAGTGGCAAAGCCGCAACGGCGGCGGCGCGACCTGGAGGAGAAGATGCAGCGAGCCGTCCGGTGGCCGGACTCATCTGTCGCCATAACCAGCCACGGCAGGAACACGGGGCGGCTCGCCGCCGGTGGAATCGTGTCGAGCCAGGGCTTGCAGACGGCGTGGAAGCAGACGTAGTCGGTGGCTGTGTGGAAGCGGCGCGAGACGTCGCGGAGGAGATCGAACAGGAGGTCGGACCAGCGGGACCAAGCCGCTGATTCCGCCGTAGCTGCTGCTAGCATGATCGAACGTCGACGAGTTTTGGCACTTGTGGCCCTGGACTTTTAAGTGCGCCAACGGACTACATTGTATCGGGACAAGGACTCTGCCGCGATGGTTCAATCAGTCCTTGTCCTTATGCGTCACATTCCTGTTAAACTCCATTCAAATTCAAGTACTGGCATGAACGAGGAAAGGGATCAAAATTCCACGAAGTTGAGGTAATCCAGCCCGGACAGGAAAAAAAACTAATTCATGTAATCCCAGCACGGACAGGAAAATTGTTTTAATTTTCAAGTAAAAAACATTCTCCTACCCATCGTTCTGTCAAATACACGTAAAAAAATTATTCATTTTTCAAAACTAATTTAGCTAGGATTACTCTTATAAAATTGACTACAATAGAATATTTTCAAAACAGATAACAATTTAGGATACCATGTCATATGAGGTACAAGTACAGAGAGAATGTGAAGGAAGTAACATGGTGCTAAAATAATATGATATGATCAAAGCCAAAAGGGCTAGAATGAGGTCATCACAATCTAAGAGAGATCGGATCAAGCAGCACTGCCGATTTCGTCACTTGTCACATAAACCTGTACATAACCAAAAAAAAAAAGATAAAATAAAATAAAGGGGAAATTGCAAAACCCGCTTAGGCCTCGTTTGGCAACGCAGGGATTGGCCGGGATTGGAGCGGGATCCCGGCCGCGCAGGGAGCCAAACCCGGCGTGTGACTGGATCCCGGCCTGAGGCAAAAGTGCGTTTGGCAACCGCGGGGAACGAAATCAAACCGACCCGATCCACGTCGATACGCGGGGGAAACTAGCAACTCCACCGCAGGCCGGGAAATCTCGTCTCTCTCGCTCTCTCGGACGGAGGCGACGGCGTCGCTCTTCCCCAGACGACGACGACAGCTGCGGCGGCGGCTCACACAGGTGCGGCCCAGCCTCTCCTCCACATCCCGTGCCTCCCTCTCCTCCTCCCCATCCTGCGCCTCCCTTTCTCCGCATGCTCCTCCCCCTTCCTGCTAGGGTTCGAGTGAATCTTGTGGAAAACTAGTTGAATCTTGCTGCCTCTCCGTGCTAGATCTCCCTGCAGGCGACCCGGTGGCTCTCCTCCTTGTCGGCGCAGCTCGGGCGTCTTTTCACGAACGGCTGGTACTTTCCCTCTTCCTCACCATCTCCCTCCTCCACGTTGAAGCAGCAAGTGATTCGTGGTTGTCTCAGCTGATAGATTAGTCACATCTATTATCATGTACCGGTGGTATACAGTCATAGATTTATCTATTTGAACATGCAATTTTTATGCCTTGAAATTTTTGGTTTCTATAAAATTGTTAGCTTAAGACCATTTATGTAAGCCATGCCATTTATTATTTGGTGCCCTTTTTAGCCTTCATTGATTTGGACTTGGTATGTGACTTCAGTTGGCATGCCGCTTTGTGAGTTCAGTTAGATTTTTTTTCCCTTTGTTTGCTGATGAATTACTTATAGTTCTTGATCTTCCAGCGAGCCAGGATTTTCTGGATTATATAATCCTTACTGTTTCTTGCTTATGTTGTTAGCCTGAAATTTGAGGAATTTCACTGCTGCAATATAAAATAATTTTGGTTTACCATATATGATAATATATTCTAGACCCAAGTACATACCTAACTGTGATGCCAAAATATGAGTCATGATAGTCTGGTTCACCATTTTACTCTCTAATGGATCTTGCAGGCAACCCGGCTTTGCTCCTCATCGGCACAACTCGCAAACGGCTGGTACATCCCCTCCTCATTTTTGTTGTGCTCAGCGGCGGTATTCTTTGATTTCTTCTGCACATCTGTGGTTGAACTGGAACGATTGAATGTTTAGCTTGTCAGCCTATTGCCTATAGCCACGAATACATCTAGTAATTTGGCAATTGAGAACTACTTGATCTGGTCGTGGGCATCACTTTTTCTGAACATCCTGCTACTGGTCGTGGGTATGCTTTGCATTTTTGAGTCAACTTTCTGATGCAACCTGTGATGATATATTGCTTTAATTAATCTCTAGCCATCAGTAATGTTTTATTCCTTTTCACAGTAGAGGAGTGTCAGACATGGTACATATTATGCATGGATTTCGATTCACATTATCATATCTAGTTTCTGTTGTTTCTCTAATTGTCATCATTATTGTTGCCCTGGCATTTGCTGTGTGATGTATGAACCTGCGTTGCATGTGCTTCCTGTTTGTGAACTGTGTAGTTTGACAGTGCAAACCACTCACATTGCACCCAGAAAATGATATTTCAGTGCCTTATGATAATCTATGAATGGGTGTGAACTTTCTGATATGATGTTGATTTCCTGGTTATCAGTGATGTTATTACAATAGTGTTAGTTTGGATATATCACTCACATTGCAAATAAATATATCATTTGAATCTGTGACAACTATTCTTGCTCTGTTACATTAGTCAGGAAATAACTTGCTAGTGTAAAATACTGTCTAATGAATGCAGGGCATAAAGATAACAAGGTGTGGTAAGATGTCAATCTTTTATCCAATAATTTGTAATAGCATCTGTTTACTCAAGTTTATTTTGTTGCAGAGGCTGGTCAGCTCATCAAGTTCTTAATTGGCAAACAGGGAGGAAGGTTTGTTTGGCTTTGCTTTTATATGATGATTCCTTAAGAATCCATTTATATTATGCTCTGAACTATGCAGTGAAATGATTCCTTAGATATCCAGGAGTTTTTTGTTTTCTTTTTTTCCTGCTAGGCTCTGAACAATGGAGTAAAATGATTTCTCGTTCCATTGAGTTTGATTTGTTTGTGATGATTTACAAATACTTGTTCTAGTACTTGCAGCAATGATATGTACGCATGGTAGTTCATCTTTTTGCCGTCAGGCACTTGTTTTGTGATATGAAAACTTCAGTCCATCACTTGGATTGTTGACATCCATTCATTTGGATTCTAAGATCTCTATCTCTTTTTCAGAATCAGAAGAGGACTAGTGGTTTGGAGCGGGGAGCAATTGGAATGGTGTGGATTGGTAGCAGCTGATTTTCTCACAGCATGTTTATTTATCTCTTATGTAGTGTCAGGCACTCGGACACGATACTAGTGCAAGACGTGTGATGTGAACTGGTTAGAAATTTGTTTGATGAATTATATTAATAATATGTCTGTAAAATTTTGATGCAAAGATCATAGCATTTTATCACTGTGACTCGTCCTTTGGATGTCTCTTTTTCAATAATTTTGCAGTGGACGTGATTATTATATAATAGTGCTGTATTAGTCCAGTCACTTCAGTGCTCTGTTGTGATTTTGGTTGACGTACGGTGCAGCAGGGGGCAACCATGCCAATCCACGCTAATACCCGTCATTAGCCAAGCGCACCCTCAGATTTCCTCCGCCTGATTCTCAATCCAAGGTGGAACGGGTGTGCCGAAGGAATCCACCCAATCCACGTCGGGTGCAGGTCACACGTGGGTCTGCTTCCCCACTACCCAAACGAAGCCTTACATGTCAGAGGGGGTTTCATATACCCACCTACAACAAATTTTGTATCGGTCTCCTCCTACAAGTGTTTATTTGTTTTCATAGTCCCTCCTGATAACTTTGACCGGATGACATGGCTCTTCTCTGGCCTCTACGATTACTTTTGAGGCTCCACTATAGCTCCAGCATAATGTAGTTATCATCTAATCATATATTACGTCATAAAAAATTATCATGCTACCATACATAATGTTCAACTTAGCCACGACACTATGAACAAACTAGAGAAAGTTAAACTTATATGTTTTGATATCTATGTTATTTACACAACATCAAAGAGTAAGACCACCCGGAGCCACATCGGAGAACATACACGAGCTATGTCGTCCGGTCAAAGCTATCAGGGAGGAATATGAAAACTCATGGACACTTGTAGGGGGGAGACTGACAAAATTATTTTTGTAGGTGGGTATATGAAAACTCCCCTAAGTTGCAAGTGGGTTTTTGCAATTTTCCCTAAAACAAAATAAGTACCACGAAAGGCAGGGCAGAATTATAGTTGAAATAAACATTTTATTTGAGAGGATATTTTTTGCTATCCATTTGAGAGGTGAAATTAAATTGAAGTACACAATTAACTACTACTATTTCAAATTAGGGGTGATATTCGATCGACAGCATGATTCCAAGTTTCGAACTTATCCTCTAATAGCAAGAACACATTTGGACAAATTGCCTAATTATTCATTACATGTATGACAGAAATCCCAAACATAGGCCACACAGCCTAGTCTTGCTACCAATTCTTAATCTGCCATCCATCGTTTACTTCCATGCACATAGCTAAATTGCAAAAATAACAGTCTGCAACTGCGGTTAGTGAACATACCGTAGGATGGTTCAGCTGTTTATTTGTAATGCCCAATGAAGCAAAAAACTTTGATAGTTTGGAAACCCTCTCACCGTTCTTGCCGTGCTTGATTTTCACTAACTTAAGACGTTCTAATACCGCAGACATTCGTACTTTAGGATTGTGATTTCCCTCCAGTTCCATTGTATTCTTATGTATATATCCCTGTGGTTAAAACAAGATCACATCATCAATCAGTCATGGTTAAAATGAGATCACATCATTCGTTCAGGATGGATCGCATGCTTGAATCACTAGTATAATTTGAGCCTTTAGTGATGAAGGTTTTTTTTGTAGTAATGACGGACATCCGATGATTTGTCACTAAAAGACATCCAAACAGCAATTCACGACTTATCAATGGCGGAAGTGCTGACGTCATAAAAAATGAGTGACTACCGAAAACAGGAGCTTTGTCGAGTGCCTCAAAACACTCCGCAGCAAAAGCCTACAAAACACTCGGCAAAGCCTTGACCGAGTGTAACACTCGGCAAAGGCCACACAGAAACAATTTACTCGGCAAAGAGCTCTTTGCCGAGTGTTTTATATCGCGCAGTCGGCAAAGCGTTTGCCGAGTGCTACGCCGGCCCTTGGCAACAAAAAGAGGAACGAACAGCGACCTGACGACAGTTTTTTTTCATGAGTGCTAAGAGAGTGTTGGTATTTCTTACACTACGAATAAATCCGCAAGCGCACGGAATACCGTTGTAGCACTTCACCCGGGAGTATTCCAAGGTATCGTATTTGTTTTCGCCAAGGAACGAAGTTATCCTGCAGCAAGGTTAGTTTTACCTAAGGACACACAAGAACGATAGTAGTATAGGATTGAGAGGATGAATAAAGATCTAGTTATCCCTTAGGATAGACGCACTCAAGTTCTACTTGTCTACTTCGGGCACTGGTATAGACCTGGTCTGCCAAGTCACGCCAGCCTGTAGCTCTACGACGAACCCGAACGTGGAGGATTACAAGGGACGGACAGAGCTGTCACCACCTACCGCCTACCACTACAAACCGTGGGGCACGCTGCAAACAAAGGTAACCTCTAGCCTAGACACCACGTCTATGCCGTCGATTACTACTCTAACCCCGGTCCTGGTACTGTTTCAGAAGGCTAGAGCACTCCTTGCGGAGCGATGATCCCGTAAACAAGTATAACAAGAATAACGACTAGTAAATAATGCTCGCTAGATCAATATCACCACGAATACTAACTTATGAATAAGAACGACGAACGAACGAAGAACGAACGACGAACGAAGAACGAACGGCGAGCGAACGAAGAACGAACGAAGAACTACTAATAAGATAATATCCGTCAAGGTACAAGATTTGGGCTAAGTCCTCACAAAGGGAGGACTACCCCTCTCTTCTCCCCTGCTCTCTCTCCTACTCTACTACTATACAAGAGGCCCTTGGCCTGGATGGGAGTGGAATGACTTGTGTCTTGTGTTGTGTGTTGAAAGGAGGGGGGGTACCCCTTTATTTATAGCCTTGGTAGGTCGGTTTGGGGGTCCTCCACCGCCTATGGGCATTAATTGCTGGCTGAACCGACCTTGGTATGACGGTGGAAAACTACCATAAAAAGACGAGCCTTAGAAGCTAAGGAACTGGGTCGGCCGACCTGCCCTGTGGGGTCAGCCGACCTGCCTTTGCCGCCTCTTGCTTTCCTTCTTCTCTGGCATATCCTCTGACATATCCTTGATTTGATTCTAGATGCTATATCCTCTGAGATATTCTTTATATGATTCTGATATGATCCTTGGATATGATTTTGATATGGATCCTCCGAAATATTCTTGATATGATTTGGGTTGATTCGGTGGGTCCATATATCTTTGCCATTATTGAGGATCTCCAGGAGAGGATATTTCTTCATATATCCTTGATATTGGGCTTTTGGAGAGATATCTTTATTCCGGGGAAAATCGGTGTTTCCAGAGTAGACCTTTTATGCTTCCTTTTTCCCGTTTTCCTATGAAATGCAGCTGCACTCACAAATTCACCAAGACTCGTGGAATCCGTTAGTTTCAAGTCCTAAGTCTACCTTTGGTGTTTGATTTGAGGGTAAAAGGTGCAGCTAGTTGACGGTTTATTTTGGGTCTACCTTTGCTCGTCCTCGAGTAAAGATAAAGGACTAAAGTGGAACATAACTTTCTTTGGTTTGATGCTAGCATACAAGTTATTCCAAGCCATACCTGCACCCGTGAACTTTGATGTGTCTACCATGTCATCTTGGGCGGTTGAGAAATGGAACGGTCATG
The DNA here is from genome assembly GCA_012490785.1 of Eragrostis nindensis. NCBI lineage: Eukaryota > Viridiplantae > Streptophyta > Magnoliopsida > Poales > Poaceae > Eragrostis > Eragrostis nindensis. The sequence goes on from JAAXCT010000023.1 coordinate 2,077,110, forward strand.
ATTTGAGTCATCGTAGCTGCATCTGCTAAGTAACTTGGGGTTTTTTTTTTTTTTGAAAGATTTTCAAAAGTAGAAACATAGCTCATACTCCTCAAATGATAACTCTCTGATGGCTCAATGTGTATGATTCCTCACCAAGGCATTTGACTTTTCTCTTTTCATCCTACTTCTATGTAAGGCTTTATGTGGAGCTTGGTAGGAAATGAAAGGAGCATACTTGCATCACTTATATTGCTAAGTCAAAAACTGGATCCAAGGAGAACACAAGTCATACAATCTGATCAAGAATGTGCACGTGTGTGGATAAGTGTATGATAGAAGTGAATATGGTGAATACTCCTTGATATGATGATGTCTCTTTCTTGATTGCTTTTTATTTGAGAACATGGCTATCACTTATTTTCTTTCCTTTTCTTTCTTCTTCATTTTTTTTTCGATCTCGCTCATGCTTGAGCGGTTCTTTCTTTTATTCATGCTCATGCATATGAGTACTCTTTTTTTTTTCAACTTCTCTCTCTTTTTTTTTCGATAGCCATGTCTCTTTTGCAAGAATATTTGGAGAGAGACATCAACAACAAATGAAAGAGTATTTATTTGGTGGATGGATGAAATGGTGTGGCTAACTTCCAGTGTAGAAGTTTAGCATGTTTTGTGGTGGTGGTGTATGTGTACGTGATCTTGATCATGAAAATATGACAGGCATCTCACAAGGGTCACAACAATTTGACAAAGCTCAAAGTAATAACAAGCAGCATTTGTAGAGGCTTTCAATGCGATCATTATTTGGCTCTGGTGGGAATATAAGATCATTGAGGAGTGCAAAGCTATGGATTTTGAATTTTGCAAGATAAATTCCCAAGCACTTTATGCAGAAAAAGCAAGATTCCTCTCATCCAACCATATCTCATTCGCCAACAACTTAGATAAACATGGGGTCCTATGAGATTGGTGTTCACCAGCAACAGGTGTATGATGCAAGGAATAAAGAGTATGCAGGCCAACCAGGTGAAAGTATGTTGGTCCATTTTATCTTTGAGTTAAATTTTCAAGATTTTCATGAAAGATTGTTTTAACTCATGAAATAGGGACTAGGGGATAAGATGCGCAAACCATCGCCATGAATGAAGTGGAGATCAAGTGGGACCTTTGGGTGTTTGATCGAACCAGAGGGTTCAACCGTACTTTTGTTTTATTGTACCCGATGGCTCCACTCCTTAGCATGTTGATCAGTGCGATGTTGTGCATCGTGTTGGTGGGAGATCTCGAACGTGTGCGTGATGAAGGGCTGAGAGATCTCCCCCACATCTGTTCTTGTACCTGGCTTCTTTAATTCAAAACAAACAAAATATTTGTGGACAATAAAAAGGACTCTACCGGGGTTAAAGACCGGGGAGCCTAAATTTATTCATTTTAGAACTAGCTCAAGGCGCATTATGTGTGTTTTGAAAAAGGAAGATAAAAGCGCCTAGTTTATTCATATATATATTTTTTTTGACTTTAGATTCTTTTTCAACTTTTTATTTTATCATGTAAGGTGAAAGCTGAAGGATACAAGTTGCGATATAAGTCACCTTAGTGGGGGAGGGAACCTCCCCCACACTTGTTCTTTGCTCATAGCCCTTGACTGGGGTTGAACCCCATGCGTTGGTTGTGGGTCTTGAGATTGACCGGGCTTTGTTGCAGCGCGGCGTTGATGTTGGCACATTGGTCCTCAATGGTTTGCCGCCATCATGTGCCACGACCGACCTCAAACCTCATATCCTTGCATGGGTTGGTCCCAACCAAGTGATACTTAGTTGTTTCCCACCCCGCTTAGATATTCATAGGCTGGGGCTGCGGTGGTGGCACCTTCATGGCTGCATTCCTCGACCTTTTCCAAGTAATCCTTGCCAAAAACACTACTCCTGCAAGCAGTCCTCATCCAACTTGGAGAGGGATGGTTAGCTCTCATAGCATATATAAACAAAGTCCCGGGTTAGATAACCGGATCTCATTTGTATAGCTGAGGAAGATAATCATAAGCGAATCATGTGGTGTATGAGAGAAACCATAAACATGATAATCCTCATTGACAAAAGATCAGGGCTCATTGGCATAAGAACTTTAAGCATTGTCTAAAGCCCAGATTTTAAGCAAAAAGAGCAATCAACGAGGTGCACTCAACAGGTCCTGGATGCTTGTAAAGTTCTAACCATTGCCAATGCATTGCAGAGGAGAGATTCTTAAGTTGTAAACCATGGCAGCAGGATTCTAAGCTCATTCCTCATAGAAAGGTCAAAGATCGTCTTAAGGAACACAAGTCATAGCAAGCCATTCGCATCAAGCACAGGGTGGGATGTGATACTTTGCCAAAGAGCATGCTTGCGAAGATTAGGAGGTGAGAACAAGCTCAAACAAGCAATGCTTATGGAAGCCTAGTAGTAGACTAAGATTGTTCCATGAAAGCACTTGATACTCGTTCATAAAAACAGCATGGTAAGTAAGAAGGAACCTTTCTCACTACACAAGCAAATTCATCTCACCCTATGGCTTCTCATCATTGGCAAAGTTAACATTCATACCTGTTTTGTGTAACACTTCTGGGTCATGTGCTCATGTGTGAGCATGGACACAGTTCCATGAGTGTTGCAGGCTTGCTTCTCCTCATCGCACACCAAGATGGATTGGTGTTGAAAAGGAGTCTCGATATGTTGTATTCTTCGTGGTCCACCTCCATGGGATCCTTTTGAAGCTCTTCATGCCAACCCTCTTGAGTTGGGCATGAGTTTGATGGAGAGGTATGAATATGTGTCACATCGAGAGTGACTTGGGTTTGAGCTAGTCGCCTTCTTCAACGCATCGATGAGCCACTTGTTGGACCATTTTCATGGCTGCACACAAGAGCAAGAAGACAAGAGCAAACTCGAGAACGGGTTACGTTAGTGTAAATAATATGGATAGCCCGTCGGTTTCCCTTGCAAGGCTTTTTTTTTCGCAACTCAAAGCATTCAAACAAACCGAAAGAAGAAAAGGGAAATCTTTTTCTTAAGTTTGAGGCAAAACGCAAAAAGGGTTTGTCTCAAATTTATTTCTGTATGCGATCTCTTTTTTAGGAGAATAAATAGATTTGGAGGAAGTCCAACATGCAGGAGAATTATTCTGGAAACCTCCAAAGAATGCAAATGGAAAAATCGAAAGAAGATGAAAATATTTTTCTTGAACTTGAGACACATTCCAATAAAAACTTTGGAGAAATGTGTGAGCAAGAATTTTGTAGTGAGAGTGCTTGATTGAAAATGAAAATGAAATTGAAGAGTCCAAGCACCCTTGCTTCAAAGAAATGAAATCCAATTTGGCCAACAACTCCCCAATGGCTATGAAAAAGTCAATAGGAGTTGTGCCAAAATTCCTCCAAAATTTTGCTCAAAACATTTTCCAACAAAAAGTTGTCTTAAATACATTTCCAAATTTATTCTCAAAAGCAATAAAATGTTTTTTTTCAAATAGAAAATAAAAAAAAGAGTTGGAAAACTTCCAACCTGAGAAAACTTATTTTGGGAAACTCCCATAATGCAAATGGAAAAAACTAAAAAGGAGAAAGAAATCTTTTTCTTGAACTTGAGACAAAATGCAATGAGAACTTGGGAAATGCGAGAGCAAGAATTTTGAAAGGGTGCTTGAGTGAAGATAAATTGAAATTGAAGAGTCCAAGCACCCTTGCATCCCAATATAAAGAAATGAAGCTCAACTTGGTCAGCAACCCCAAAATGGCTATGTGATGAAAAGGCAAAGGGAGCTGTGGCAAAAATTCTTCAAAAATCTTTTTTTTTCGCTCAAAGCATTTTCCAACAAGAGTTGTCTCAAATTCGGTTTCCCAAATTTATTTTCTCAAAATAAATAAAACACATTTTTTTTGCAAAGTATATATTTTTTTCTTTTAGCATGCAAAATTTAAAGAGGTTTGAAAACTCCCAAATATGATGTGGAACAATTCAAACATGCAAGAATGCAAGTGGAAATCAAATATGTATATTTATTATTATTTTTTTGGAAAAAGCAAATATGCAAAACAATGCAGATGAAAATTCAAACATGCATGGATGCAAATTGGGGAAATTTTCAAATATGCATGGAAGAAGCAAATATGAGATAACTACCGATTATCCTGTCGGCAAGGGCATCATCATTTTTAAGTCCGATGAGCAAGACTTTTCTCCGTTATATTCTTGATAATATAGTCCCGGAGAATGATCTGCATGGTTAGTGCCACAAATGCAACCACGAGATTTGCAATATTTATGATAAATGAAAGCATCTACAACCATTCTATAGAACAGGTAGCAAAAGAGAGCTTTATGGTGGTTGTAGGTAGCAAAGGTGGTTATGGTACTAACGGGTGTTGACTCTAGAGATTCATGATGTGAGCATGTATCAAAAGGTTGTTCAAGGAAGAAGCTCTCATGCTCATTCAAGGATTCATCTTTGAATTCTAGAGTCGGTGCCTCAAGAAATTCCATGGCCAAAGGACTTTCTTCAAGAAGTTCTTGATCATCATCAAGAATGATGCAAGGAGGGCCAGAGGGAAAGGACTCAAGTGAGGCAGAAGAAGAGGATCGTTGGATTTGAAGTGTTTCTTCCTTCTTGTCCTCTTCTTTGTTGGAAAACTTCTCATCTTCATGAAGAGCAAGATCGGGTGATATGAATGGAGATATGAACTTTACTTGCTCGAGTGGTGAATGATCGAGGTGAGGTTTCACCAAAGGATTTTGAGTGGTGGTGGTGAAAGAAGTTTTCCCAAGATTTTCTTTTGGATCCTCCTTGTGAAAAGGTTCTTTTGGTGGATCGGGAGGAGAAGGAGGTGGTTTCTTTACCCAGGTGTAATTCGAGGTATTCCCATAATCTTCAAAAATTATTTCCTCAAACATGGATATTCACAGGGTTCATCTTCTTCTTCCTCCTCCATCATTTGTGGTTTGGGGGGTGATGTAGAGGCTGGTGGTTTTTTATAGGAAGGATTCAAAGTGTTTCCATAACCTCCGAAGATATCATCCCCAAACTTGGATGGGAACTCACGAGGTTCTTCATCCTCTATCATCGGTCGTGAATCGAATGAGGACTCGGATATTGGGTCTACCAAGGTAGACGCCTTTTGTTGTGTTTCCACAATGAGTTCCTCATCCTTTGACTCCGGCTCCTCAAGTGTTTCAGCGGAAAAAGCTGTGTTTTCAACGATTATTTCTAAAAGCTCTTTTGCTTCCGCTATGGTCTTATGGAAAAAAGAACCACCGGCAGCCGTGTCAAGATAAAGTGCGGTGTTTTTGCTCAATCCCGAATAAAAGTGTTGAAAAAGAACGGGTTCTGGGAGCAATAACTCTGGGCCGGAATCTGTTAATGAACAGAACCGGATCCATGCCGCACTAAGGGTCTCTTTCTCTTCTTGACGAAAGTTAATTATTTCCGCTCGTAGAGCAGTGATACGAGATACGGGGAAGAATGCTAGACAAAATTTGTCTCGCAATTCTTTCCAATCGCCGTTCACTCTCTTAGCGGTGTAAGTGTACCATTGCTTCGCCTTCCCATTGAGGGAGAAGGAAAATAATGTCCACTTTAAGGTTTCATGTGTCATGCCATTGATCAATCGGCATGCACACAATTGCTCAAACTCTCGCAAGTGTTGAAAAGGATTTTCATCTTTAAGACCAGAGAAAGATAAACCTTTGATCAAAGCAATAAAACTGGGGCAAAGCTCATAGCTTGATGATAAAACTGGTTGTGATGATAAAGGTGGCTCTAAGAGCTCGCCCCGTGGAGCAGAGAATGATTGAATCATAGGTTGTGGCTCCATGGTAAATGTTTTTGGTATTTTTCTTTAAGTGGATAGGTGAAGGTGTGAAAAGGATGGAAGGGATAGATGGTGGAATATTTTTTTCTTTTAATGATGGTAAAGGAAAAAGGTAAAGGATACAATACGAGGGCAAACCTGGTTCGCAGCAGAGATAGCAGCCGTTCCCCGGCAACGGCGCCAGAAATGCTTGTTGGTATTTCTTACACCACGAATAAATCCGCAAGCGCACGGAATACCGTTGTAGCACTTCACCCGGGAGTATTCCAAGGTATCGTATTTGTTTTCCCCAAGGAACGAAGTTATCCTGTAGCAAGGTTAGTTTTACCCAAGGACACACAAGAATGATAGTAGTATAGGATTGAGAGGATGAATAAAGATCTAGTTATCCCTTAGGATAGACGCCCTCAAGTTCTACTTGTCTACTTCGGGCACTGGTATAGACCTGGTCTGCCAAGTCACGCCAGCCTGTAGCTCTACGACGAACCCGAACGTGGAGGATTACAAGGGACGGACAGGGCTGTCACCATCTGCCGCCTACCTCTACAAACTGTGGGGCACGCTGCAAACAAAGGTAACCTCTAGCCTAGACACCACGTCTATGCCGTCGATTACTACTCTAACCCCGGTCCTGGTACTGTTTCAGAAGGCTAGAGCACTCCTTGTGGAGCGATGATCCCGTAAACAAGTATAACAAGAATAACGACTAGTAAATAATGCTCGCTAGATCAATATCACCACGAATACTAACTTATGAATAAGAACGACGAACGAACGAAGAACGAACGACGAACGAAGAACGAACGACGAACGAACAAAGAACGAACGAAGAACTACTAATAAGATAATATCCGCCAAGGTACAAGATTTGGGCTAAGTCCTCACAAAGGGAGGACTACCCCTCTCTTCTCCCCTGCCCTCTCTCCTACTCTACTACTATACAAGAGGCCATTGGCCTGGATGGGAGTGGAATGACTTGTGTCTTGTGTTGTGTGTTGAAAGGAGGGGGGTACCCCTTTATTTACCTTGGTAGGTCGGTTTGGGGGTCCTCCACCGCCTATGGGCATTAATTGCTGGCTGAACCGACCTTGGTATGACGGTGGAAAACTGCCATAAAAAGATGAGCCTTAGAGGCTAAGGAACTGGGTCGGCCGACCTGCCCTGTGGGGTCGGCCGACCTGCCTTTGCCGCCTCTTGCTTTCCTTCTTCTCTGGCATATCCTCTGACATATCCTTGATTTGATTCTAGATGCTATATCCTCTTAGATATTCTTTATATGATTCTGATATGATCCTTGGATATGATTCTGATATGGATCCTCCGAAATATTCTTGATATGATTTGGGTTGATTCGGTGGGTCCATATATCTTTGCCATTATTGAGGATCTCCAGGAGAGGATATTTCTTCATATATCCTTGATATTGGGCTTTTGGGGAGATATCTTTATTCCGGGGAAAATCGGTGTTTCCAGAGTAGACCTTTTATGCTTCCTTTTCCCCGTCTTCCTATGAAATGCAGCTGCACTCACAAATTCACCAAGACTCGTGGAATCCGTTAGTTTCAAGTCCTAAGTCTACCTTTGGTGTTTGATTTGAGGGTAAAAGGTGCAGCTAGTTGACGGTTTATTTTGGGTCTAAGAGCCGTCAACAGTCTCATGGATGTAGAGACACTCGGCAAAGCTTTGCCAACTGCCAGGGCAGAGACACTCGGCAAAGTCTCCACATTTTGCCGAGTGCACGTGACACTTGGCAAAGCTTCCAGACTTTGCCGAGTGTCACTGCATTTACACTCGGCAAAGTGACCTTCCAGAACCAATTTTGATTGTTCAATTCACAAATCCAGTTCACAACCACACAGACAGTTAATATTGATGACAATAAGCATAACAACCACAGGATGGTTTGCCGGTTTCCTCCCGTCACGCGTTCAGGGGCGGAGCTACGTGCCCTTGTTGGGGTCAGCTGACCCCGACGAAATTTGGTGAAACAAGAAGTAAAGTGTGTTCATCACTATGCTTGACCCCGTTAACTAATGGAGCTGACCCTGGCAACTTCTCCGGCTGGCTTCGCCCCTGCGCGGGTGGTGGGCCCATGATCCGTGTTTGCCGAGTGTCTTTGTCCCTTTGCCGAGTGTATTTGTTTTAGCACTCGGCAAATGGCTCATTTTGCTGAGTGTTTTTAGTTTACCGAGTGTTGCCCGCCCTACACTCCGCAAACAGCCTCTTTGCCGAGTGCGCGAAATAATACACTCGGCTAACGGCCGTACACTCGGCAAAGATGTGTTTTCCTGTAGTGAGTTCTCTGTTTTCTTAGTTGCTGGCATGCAGGATGACTGTACACTCCTGAGCTGAGCCTGAGATCCAAACCCACAATACATGGAAAAAAAAGGAAGGACACACAGCGTACATCACCAGCATAAGTTGCTCATGTGGAGAGGGAATTAAAAGTTGAGATCATGTATGGGTCTGTTACTATTAGTTACTGTATCTCGACAGTGTTTTAAATAGCGAGCTAAGGCTTTTAGCGAGTGATGTCCACAAAGGTTAAGAAAAGCTATCGCGGGCTATAGCCACAGCTAACTCTATTTAGTGGTTTCACATTATTATTAAGAAATAAGTAAAAAATTAGACATAAAACATGACATCAAAAAATTTTCATTGGCTAAAATAAGACCATGGCTTCATGCCTTCATTGTATCATCATTCAAAGTTTTAAACACCTTGATTTAATTGGCTAAATTATCTTTTAATATTCTAAACATCATGAAAAGCTTCGTGTCTTCGTCACATCGCTATTTAGCCGACTAAATCACCTTAATTTAGCGGATTTAGCTGGCTATAGCGATGGCTATAGCGTACTATGAGGTTTAGCTCTAAACGGAGATTAGCTTAGCCCTTCGTCTCCTCATATCGAGGCTATAGCGGGCTATAGCCGGCTATTTAAAATATAGTACCTCAGTGATGGCAATGGCAGGTTGGGGCGTCATCCACATGCAAGCCTTGTTGTTCTATCGTGGAGGCAGCTCTTGAACCAATTCCGACTGGTCCTCCGGGAAGCTGTACTTGTACACGCAGCACCGCATGAGCGGCCACTTGCTCCACGCCCCGGCATAGAGGTTCCTCGTGTCGACGAACTAGGCGAAGCCGCCAGCGCTGAAGCCGACTCGTGCAGCGTCGACGGCGAATCTGTGTGGGCGCCCCAGGAAGAGGACGCGGTCGGCGAGGCTCTCGCCGTCCCTCTTCACGCACCGTAGCCGGCCGTCCGCCGCATCCTCCTGCAGCGCGTACACGGACACCGACCACGCGACGGCCAGGCTGCCGAGGCAGCCGTAAGGGTGCTGTTCCGAGACGTCTTTTGTGGTAAGAGCTGTTGGTCTTGATTTGCACCCACGCCCAGAGCAGCCCGCCGCGGGACTCGAAGACGTAGCTGGATTGAATCATCTTGCCGGGTTCCTCATTCATGGTGCCAGCAGTACTGCCAAGGTCGCCGCCGCTGCCGATGTCAGTTCCTTGGGCCTTCTTCTGCACGGACAAGATGGACCACCATCTGCCATCGCATCCCACGATGTTGTCGTTGTCATAAGAGAAGCAGGGTCTGTCCACCATGTACCTTGTTCTTGCCAACGTGCACGCCGTGCTGCCAGGACGCAGAAGGGCCACGTAGATGCGCGCATAATTGTAACTGTTGACAGGGCCCAAGCCGTACACGAAGATGGTGCCGTCGTTGGAGACGACGCCCGACGCGTTCTCGGCCGCCCATCAATCCTCATCGTAGAAAGGCGCCGGGACGGGGACGATGGCTGCAGATCCGGTGAGAGGGTCTGTAGCAGGACAGGTCGTGAGGAGCCTGGCGGCCATGCCGCCGTCGGCGCTGATCAGCCATCGCTTATCTAGAAGGCGTATCTCGTCGATGCCAAAGGCGCGGCCACGGCGCAACCTAGAAGAGAAGACACAGTGAACCGTCCGGTGGCCAGATTCGTCCGTTGCCATAAGCAGCCATGGAAGGAACACGGGGCGGCACGCCTTGGCCGGAAGCGTGTTGCGGCATGGTTTGCAGACGGCGTGGAAGCAGACCTAGTCGGTGGCCGTGTGGAAGCGGCCCGAGACGTCGCGGAGGAGATCCAACGGGAGGTCGGACCAAGCCGACGGAACCGCCGCTTTTGCAGTAGCTGCTGCTGCTAGCATGATCGGACCGTCGACGAGTTGTCAGTTGTGGCGCCCCTGGACTTTTAAGTGCTTCAACGGACTAATTTGTATCTGGACAAGGACTCTACCGCGATTATTTGACTCAGTCCACGTCAGTCTCATTCTTTTAGTGGAGTATCAATCACAACAATTGAGGAACATATATTTATCTCTACTCCTTATTATTTTCCTTGTGACTCCGTCTGCGTCCGCGCGCGCGCCCTTCTCTCGCGCGCCCTTCTCTCTAAAATTCGGCGCCAACAGGTGGCCCCGCCTGGCGCCCATCGCCTGTCCTCACGCACGCCCGCCTCCCTTCCCTTCCCCAACCCAACCCTAGCCGCCGTCAAGGCCGTCCGCCCCCGCCTCCCGCGCGCGCCTGACACCCCTCCCCTCCCCTCTCAAATCCTAGCCGCCGTCGAGGACGCCCGCCGCCGCGCCCAGGACGAGCGTCCGTCATCGATGACTCCGTGTCCTCCGCGTCCACCACATCGATGATCCGACGGCGGCGTCAGTGGCGGCGGACCAGTCGCGGCTGGAGTGCATCAACTCGTCGAACCCGTTCCACGAGTGCTCCAACTATTGCCTCCGCAAGGTCACCGAGGCCAGGCAGCGCCTCGATGACGAGGTCCCCGACTCGTGGTCGTGGAAGCGCCCGTCGGAGGAGCGCCCCATCCACCCCGACTGCATCAACGCCTCCAACACATACCACGACTGCTCCGAGTACTGCTTCAAGCGCATAGCCGACGCCTAAGTCTGGTACCAGCTTCTCCCTAATTTCCCTTGTAATTTGCCGAAAGATAATTTGTTAATTTTGATATTTTGTTAGGGTATGAGCGTGAGGAAAAAGAACCGCCTGCTGTTGGTTCTAGCAAATCTGACGCTGCAGAGCAGCAATCCTCCAATGACAATGGTTACCCGCAGATGACCGAAAAAACGAAAATGTTGTTCGAACTAGAGGTTAAGATGGTATGAGATTCCTTGTGGCACGGTATGCATGAGTGCTCAGGGTGAATTCTGCATTCAGTTCGTGTGCTCATGAAAGATTATTATTTTCTTCTGATTTCCCTCTCTCTGATTTCCCCTTACTGCAGATCATCTTTTTGTTGACATAAGAAATTTGTTGAAGAAAGCAGTGCATGATGATGAGTCTCTTCTTAAGCAGGGCATGATGATAAGTCTCTTTTGTTGAAGACAGAGGTTGAAAAATTCAGATTGGAAACCGTCTTAGTAGAATATATGGGGAACAAACTGGGTTGCTCGGCAATGCGGTGGCATGAGCCTCCACTTTTAGTGACCAGCTTCTTCGCTAGAAGCATAGAGAGGGGTCTTTCACTGCTTGGATGTTGTTTGCAAAGTGCCCGTGCCGTCTACGTCACCTTGGTCGTTGACAGAACCTTCGCCGGCGAGCAGGTACGCGTCCCTTGTCCACCGTCCCCGACCCATCTCCAGACCCACCTCCCTCATGCCTCAATCTGATTGGAGACAAATTTTGAATGTAGATTCTGGATGCAGGATATGAAGTACCGGATTCTAAACAAATTGTAGAGGGTGACTCTCCTCACTCCAGCTCTTCGTATCCTGGTGACAGGTGAACGAAGACCACCTGGACAAACACCTGGGCTGAGAAGAGAGGATTGGAGACACAAATTATGCTGAAGAATGATGTGAGCGCAGGTGAGCCTTTTTTCCAAACCCTACAACCTGTCCGAGCCCATTCAAAATTCATGATCACATCCATGATTGCTATAATCATGTTGGTTATACTGAGTGAATTAAGGAGCATGACATCATTCAGTTCACTCTGTAGGATTTCCTTTGCATTAAAAGCTGGACATCTGTCTACTAAATATTTGTGTGTAGTCTGCTTGCAATTTTGTTCATGCATAAGATACACGTTATTTTTTATGTAGCATGGGTTTCAATTATTATATATATGTCCATACTGAGCTTGGTAGCAAATTTTAGATTGGAACAGTGATATTCTGAATTTTCCTGTTTGCTTCTATTTTTCATCAGAATAACATGTAAAAGATAGATCGACAAGTGAGCAATAACAGTCCAGGCAAGGGATAAGCATTGCATTCTTTTTGTGCAGCATGGTATGTGATTTACTTTGGCTCTTCATGTGGATTTGTGTACTTTTCCATTATACTATCCAGGGAGAATCGTGCAAATATTTTTCCTGCATTCTTATGTGCAGTTTTTATGCTTGATTGATGCTTTTCTATTGAAGCTCACAGATCTTCTTAGTCATTTTATTCTTTTGATAGAGTGAGCTGCATTATGCTGCAGGGTTACTAATAACTCTCACAGTTCATGTGTCCAAAATAATAATTTGTTAGATGGACAAATTGCAAGCTTGGAAGCCTTATACACATATGCACTGATGTGCATTATTAATGGAACACAAAAGTAGAAGCTAAAAGGTTACAAGGCAACTACATTTTCTCATGTTTCATCTTCTCCCGTTGCAACGATTTGAGCCAATTAGAGAAACAATTTGTTTAGCTTTTGGAATGATTTATTGTGATAAGTTGGGCCTGAAAAAAAATACCAGCTAACTGGACATTGAGATGACCATACACGTGTATTTTTCTTACATATATACATCTGTAATTAACGGTTATTTGATTCACAACGAAGCTGCTGGAACAAAATGTTTACCACCTGATTGGGTCACAAGATAGCTTCTGTTAAAGCTAAGGGTTGAGGTAATAGCATATCGTCTTGGTGTGTACATACAACAGAATATCCACATGGTTGAATATTGGTAGATGTCCACATGCGTGGATAAACAGTGGGACATTCCTGGAGGCGATTTCCCCATTTCATCCTCCATTAGTATTTAGTAAACAGGCTTAAGTTGGTTACACGATCAAATGGTATTTTCAGGACGCCTCAACATAGTTGTGAGCCTAAAACTATACCAGATAGGCGCTTAGATCTAATGGCTTTGCTTTTGCCATGAGTATGCATCTATTTATGTTTACTGGAAATGACAAACTTTTAACAAAAGAAGAGCTTACAGAGCCCATATGATCATCCGGAATGTTAGCAGTAGCACCATTCATAAATATTTGAATGTTTCATGTGGTCTATTGTTTTGAAATAGTATCCTTCTGAAATTATACTAGAATCATATGTTTGATTTGGTTTCTTCCTTCATATAGGAGTGCTCTTTATGTTTGAAGAATTTGCCAGGACATATGTAAGTGAAAAGATACAACATCTCTTTCTGGATGTCTATGCACCTATTACATAGCCAAAACTGCAAATAAGCCGAAATTGAGGGAGTTTTTATTTTTCAAGATGCATGTCTACATAGTTATGAAGATAATGTTATTCCTTCTTTTAATGAGGGTGCTGGTTTAAAATATTCTCTCTTCGTTATTTGTCTAAAACTGACATTGATTTGTAGGTTAGAATTAGCTTGATTTAAACAGTCGTGGGTGTTTTCCCTAAAACACATGCTTTTACCATTTGATGAAATCATCAAAATTGATTAGATGTTTGAACTCACATTGATTCGTTGTCCTATTTTGTTATGTGGCATCTATCTTGTTTAAACCAAAGTGTAGTAGTGAAACCTGCTCTTTAAATGAGGTTCTAAGTTTACTACACAAATTGATTTCCTTTGCACCCAATTCTTAAATGGCAGGTTTGTTCTGCGTATATATGGAGCTGGGTAGTGCAAAGGAAGGAAATACAAGCAGACATGAGGGAATATGAGAAAAGTTCTTTGTATTGAATTCTTAATGTAATTTGATCATTAAGCACTGGGTAGTGAGTACTGCCTTCACTCCATCTCCTTGACTGTTTGCGCACATGCATGATCTCCTTCTGTTAGGTGGTAATGGTGCAGTCTTTGAGTGTTGATGATAGGATCTTTGTGTCAACATTATTATATAAGCATTGCAGTCCATCTATGATCCAGAAATTGGAATCAACAAATTGGCAGATTCAGCATTACAACGAGTGGCCCTACTAATTAAGCTGAGGTAATGGACGATTCGGAAGCTGGAACCAGCTAGCTACATTTGGTCATGCTTGCACCCTCTTATAACGCCAATTATGTCAATAGAAAAGTAGCAGGATGACGGAGGGTACAGCCTAGCTGCTTAAGTTGTAAACGACATTTGTTATACTATGAATTTTTTTGATCCAGAAGCATTAGGGGGTTAACTAAACTTTAGGCATATTTATAAAGTTTTCATCGCCCGTAGCAAAAGGTAATTAATGCCACACTTCTCCCAGGATCGGTCCTCTACTTCAGGACAGCAATTCCCCATCGATCTGACTCTAGCATTAGCAGAATTAACAAGATCGCGTGTGTGAGAGAGAGAGAGTTGAATAAGTGGACGGAATTCTTGCATTTTCTGGGTCTATTTCAGACATTTACTTGAACAATTTAATTTCAATTTTGCTTAAAATATGAGGTTCATTAAATTTATTGTACTTTTTTTTCCCTAAGTGCCCGTGGCAATGCATGGGCATTTTTGCTAGTTCCTGTTAAATTCTATTCAAATTCCAACACTGACGTGAACGATCAAAAGGGACCAAAATTCCTACAACTTCATGTAATCCCAGCCGGGACAGGAAAATTGATTTTATCTTTTCAGGAAACAATTACCTGCTCCTACCTATCGTTCAGTCTAATATGCATAAAACATGTATCACCCTATCAAGACTAATTTGGCTGCAATCAAACTCTTACAAAATTGACTGTAACGTAGTGTTGGGGGATCCAAGCCCTCAGCAGGGGGTGCGAAGCCCTCAACATAGATTGGATAGATGTTCCGGAGTTCGCAAAGCCTCTCGGGATGGAAGTTTGTCGGTTGACTCTTGAAACGAAGCCCTCGTTACTGTCTCGGTTGCTGGACGGGCCTGCGCAACTCCGCAAAGCCTTCAAGTTCCAGCCTTGATCAGATGTCGAAGCCTCCTGCCGTCCACGTTGCTGGACGGAGGGTGTTGAGACGTCAGAGAATTCGGAACGGAGTAAATGATGTCACTGGCTCGCGGCCTAAAAAACCGTTGTCCTTACAGGGAGGGGACCGGTCGTATTTATAGACCCGTCCTTAGCTTTACATGTTACTTTATAGAAGCTACCCTTCATAGATCTTAATGTGATACTTCCTAACCCTTCGCGCGTGTGATTTTTCCGCCCAATCTACCCTTCGCTGTACCAAACCTGTTGTCAGACTCCCCAACACTAGCCCTCAACTGCTGAAGTGATTCACAAAGGGAGGCTCTGAGGTACAGGTTTGGCTTTTTGTCTTTTAGTCCTTTCATCCGGACGTCACGTATTTTCTTATTCACGGCTCAGATGTGGAAGCACGTTTCTCCGTAAATTTTCTTTGCCTATATAAGGTACCACGTCTTCGTCGTCTTTTGCCGGGGTTCCTTGCTTTCATTTTTACAGCGCCTGATCCCTTTTTTCCTTGGACCCTTCGACTCTTTTCACTGTTTACTTTCTTAGCCTTCGCCTTTTATTTGCGCTGCCTCTGAGGAAGGCACTCCCCTTGGCGGAGTGGGCTTTTAAGTATGAGTTTGGCTTGTCTGAGTGTACCGAAAGTTTTTTTGATGATTTCTTTCCGGACACTTATGGTCCCAGGTATTCGGCGCGTTCTCCTGACAGGGATAAGACTCCGAACTCTTTGACCAGCGAGGCCGTCGTGTTCCTTGACTTTTTCACTTTTGGGCTTCGATCTCCGCCTCATCCCTTCGTCGCGGAGGTTCTGAAGGCATTCCATCTTGACATCTCCCAGCTTACGCCAAATACAATAACTAAGCTGGCAATTTACATCTGGCTTTGTACTTCCGAAGAGGCGACTTCTAGCCTTTCGGCTTTTTCTGCGACACACCGCCTTCATTTTCAGCCTTCGTCATCTGATTATTCAGATAGCTTCGGGGTTGTTAACACAATAACAAAAGTGGCCTGTAGGGGCGGTTGAAAATGGCTTGTAGGGGCGGACTATCGGCCCCGCCGCTAAGCTTCCGTAGCTATAGATCCTGAGCTGTAGCTGCGGGTGGCAGAACCGCCGCCGCAGAGGAGTTTGTAGCGGCGGGCGATATTGTGGCCCGCCGCCACAGTAATTAGCTTTAGCGGCGGTTGACGTTGTGACCCGCCGCTACTACTGATTTTCAGAAACAAAAAAAAAATCCTGAGCAGCTCTCCAGCTCAGAATTCTCATCAGTACAGAATCGTAGCAAATTCGTTCCAAAGAAAGCATCAGTCCAATATTCAAGTTCATGATACAACAAACGAACAGATAAACAAGTGCCAGGATATGCACTTTGGAAAATGTCTCAGCACGAACTCAAATTATGAGTACATATCGGGAAACTTTAAGAACTTGTATGAATCAGACGCTACAAGGGAACTTGTACAGATTAGAAAAACACACGAATTTGTACAAATCAACAGCTACAAACTTGTGCATATTAGGAAACGCATGAACTTGTAGTACATGAAGTTGGGGTGCCACGCGATGAACAGCAGCTGCAGCTCTTACCAGGCTGCATTGACCCATTCACCCCATCTTGGTTCACGAAGATTCATGCTCCTGCAACATTCAAACAAATCACACCGGTCAGACATCTTCAGCCAATAAAAAACACAACAAAATTTTTGGAACTTGCAATCGGCTCAGCCTCAGACGAGCAAGCAGCACAGCCTCAGCAGCTCACCTTGGAACTTGCAATCGGGTCCCGCCGTCTCTGCCCCTCATCCTGCCGCGCCGCGCTGAAGTCAAGGGACCCGCCGCCGCCTTCCACTCGCCAGATCAGAGAGGCTGCGCGACGAGGAGACCCGCCAGGCCACCATGTCGAGGTTGCCGCTGCCCCGGATCCAGCCGCTCGACGAGGAGGGAGAGGAGGGAAGGAAGCCACCGCACGTCGAAGTGGAGGGATCTGCCGCCTACGTTGAAGGAGTGGCCGCAAAGCCGCCGGATCCGCCGCCGACGAGGAAGGAGTGGCTGCGATGCCGGCGGATCCGCCGCCAGATCCGTCGCGCCTGCTTGTTACCGGATTGAGAGCCAGGAAGAAGGAAGATGAGTCAGATCCGTTGCGAAGAAAACGAGATCGAAAGCAAGAAGGGGAGAAGAGAAGGGAGCTCACATCGACCCGCCGCCGTTCACGCGTCGAAGGAGCCTCGCCTGTGCCCGATGTGGCGGCGCCGACGAGGAAGCTGAGGCGGCGACCCGACGAGGCAGCCGAGGCCGCGCCGATGTGGTAGAGGGGCGTGCTCGCCGCCGCGGAGGAGGGGCCTGCTCGCCGTGGTTTCGTGGTGGAGGGGCCGTGCATCGCCGTGGTGGATTGACCGCGCCGCCGTGGAGTGGTGAGCGTGGAGAGAGGAGAGGAGGTGAGAGGAATGTGGTGTTGTGCGGCTGAGGAAAGGGATAAGGGAGCGTGGAGGATAGGGTTTGGTTATTTTATACATAACCGTCGGTTTGTGGGCTGCGGGTGCTGTAACGGGGTTCAAGAGGTGGGCCGCCGCTAGAGAAGAGTGTAGCGGCGGTTGAAGATGTGGGCCGCCGTTACAGAGAGTTGTAGCGGCGGTTTACATTTTGGGCCGCTTCCACAGGTCTGTCGTGGCCTGTTGCGACGGAATTTTTCAAGCCCGCCGCTATTCTGTTTTTGCTTCCGTCGCTACAGGCCGTATTTGTGATAGTGTAACTTTGAGGGTCTTAATCGCGATATGGTTCCGTCCTTTGGTCGGAAGAACAAGGTTGCCGCTGGCTGGAAACGCAAGTGGTTTTACATGAAATTTAGCGAAGGTAGTGGGATTGTCAGCGTGATGAAGCATCCGGAGTGGCATCTTGTTGCTCAAGTGGATTCTGATATCCATTATGCTGACTGTATGACTGCCCTTCGCAAGGTGAGGCCTCTCCTGAGCTCTCGGGATATTGTGAAAGATTACATTTCATTACATTTCCGCTGGGATAAACCTGCTTCGTTCGGGTTGGAGTCTTCAATTTGCTGATAACTGCCACGATAATGGGCTTCGTCGATACTTTGTATCAGGCGAAGGTGAGTTGTTTTTTTTTTACGATTCTGTTGTTTTCTTTTCTTCCCTTGTTTGTATGAACCTTTCGCTGTAACTTTTTCAGGTCATTCTAAACCTGAAGTTGAGTCGTTGGCTTCATCTTTTCTTGGGGACTTCGGTTCAAAAGAATTTGACCATCGTCAAAAAGCAGACATTGTTTTTCGTTTCAGCCGTTTTTTCGAAGCTTGCGGGCAGGAGTATGCTGAGTATCCTGCCTCAGTTCCAGTTCGAAGAAAATGCAAGGAGGCTCCTTCTGTCGAAGAGGGTGGTCCGTCTACTGGTCGTCGAAGTCGCTATCTTTCTGCTTCGATTGATATGCCTCGAAAGCGTTTTCGCGGGTCTGCTATAGAGGCTATTCCTCTGAGGGCTGCTCCCCCGAACAGCGGCGAAGGGGGGGATCATGACTCCTCCGAAGACGAAGTTGTTTCTTCTGGGAACTCTTCGAGCAAGAGCCTTGATTTTAATAGGCTTCTTGGTTTCTCTGCTCTGGAGGGTGAGCCCGTTGGTGTTTTTAATGCCAATTCAAGTTGTGATGACGTTGGACATGCACTTCCTCATCTGGATGCTTCAGAGCTTTTTCCGAGCTCTCTTTTTATGAAAGATCTGAAGGCTGTGATGAAGGACCTTCGCTTCTCTCATGATAGGCGAAGGGTTGCTAACGTTCATGATAAGCTTTTGTTCAAAGCACTCTACGCCAATCAGATTAAGATTTGTTTCTTTTTCATCTTTCTTTTCTCCCTTTTTTTGTGTGACGGTATGGCTTCGTCTTCTAACTTTTCTCTTTTCTTTAGGCCCTTCCTGTTTTTGGAGCTCTGGAAGAGCAATTTAGTTACCTTCACGATCATCTGGAAGAGAGAAAATCTGCTGCCATCAAGCGAGGCGAGAGGGTAAAAGAGCTGAGAGCGGAGGCGGCTTCGCTATCTTCTCCTTTGTTTCATGCATGCGAGAACTTGAGAGACAGTCTTGTTTTTCTTGGTACCACTCCTGCTGATTTCCCTTCGTCTGATTCTCTTGCTAAAGGTCTTGCGGAGTGGCTTGCCAGGAACTCTGGTCATGTCAAAAGTTCTGCGGAGAATTTCGGCCGTCTTGCAGGTGCCGCTGGCATTCAAGAGGCCTTCACTCAGCTTAGCCTTTCTGGTGGCGGGACGAAATCTTTGCTATCTGCTGAGTTTTCTCCTGCTTCGCAGCTGCCCAGTTCTCTTCCTGATGAAGCTCAAGATTGTTATGAGAAGCTGGCTTTTCCTCATTGGAATGAGGTTGGGTTAGAGCGGGTTTCGTCTTTTGTGGCTTCGCTGACTGTTGGTTCGCAAGACGTGCAATCTTCGCCCGATTTAAACGAGGATGCTGGCGAAGATTGATTTGCTTTATTTTGCTTGGGGGCTTTTGTCATAAGAACATTCATATGATGTAAACTTTAATTTTAACGAAGGTATTTCTTTTGTACGTAACCGTAGCTACTTTCGTTAATATGTCGTGTTAACCGTTTATTAATGGTCCCTTTGCCATATCTAGAATACCTTTCTTTTGGTATTTCTTTTTCGCAATTATTCTTCTGGCGAAGGTCTTTTCTTCTTTCGCTTGTTGTTTGAGGTCCTCTTCTTTTAGAGGTTTTCAAGCAACTTGGATGGTTGGCTTTCTCTTGCCAAGCATCCCTTCTTTTCTGTCCTCTATGGGACGATGCTTTTTGACTTGCGAAGGTTATAAGTTTTCTCTTCCTTATAACATCTTCAGAAGTTTCTTCTCCTTTTGGGAGGTTTCGCTAAATATGCCGAATGCAGGTGTCTTTTTTTGTATCTATCCCTTTTTGGACGAATGCATGTCATGCCTTTTTGGTGAAACTGAAAGATGGCTCTTGTGGGGAAATAATTCTTTATTCCTTGGTTCTGCCTCGTTAAAAACCTCGCTCCCCGTGAAGGGTTTCCTATGCGAGGAAAAGAGTACAGACCGGCTTTTCTTTATATTTTACACATCGTATTTTTTCAGTTTTTCGATAGTATTTCTTACTTCTTCGCCTTCGGAATTTAGCAACCTGAATGCTTTGTCATTGACAGTTGCCTTCACTGTCCTTCCCATTTGCTTTGTGGCTTGCCGATTTTGTCTTCGTTTGGTTTCCGTCGAAGCACTAGATCTCCATCTTTTATTTCTTTTGCTCAAATGTTCTTATTTTTCCATTTTCTGGTTTCTTTCTCGTATTTTTAGAGGTTGAGGACGGCTTCATTGCGTGTTTCCTCTAATTTCTCTTTAGATGCCAGCTGTGCGTCGTTAGAGGCTTCTACGCAGCTTCGCAGAGATTTGTTTTTCACTTCTTCTGGTGTCATTGCTTCTTCTCCGAAGAGCAGTTTGAAAGGGCTAAATCCCGTTGTTCTTGATGGAGTCGTTCTTAGGGACCATATGACTGAGTGTAGCTCTTCGGCCCATTTTCCTCTCTTGATGCCGAATATCCTTTTCTCTATCTCTTTGAATATTCTTTTGTTTGCACTTTCGATTGCATCATTTGTTTGTGGATGGTATAGTGATGCGAAATGTAAGTTTATCCCTAGGGATTTGCAGAAGTCAATGAACAGTTGGCTATCAAACTGTTTTCAATTATCCACTACTATTTTTCTTGGTACTCTATATCTGCAGATGATGGCTTGCCATACAAATTTCTTCATGTTTTCCGGAGTGACCAAAGCTGCTCTAGCCTCGATCCACTTAGAGAAATAATCCATAGCGATGAAGTTGTATTGCAAGTTTCCAGGTGCGGCTGGTAGTTTCCCGACTATGTCTATGCCCCATTGGTAGAATGGCCATATGGTTGCATTAACTGCACTTCGGCGGTGAGGCTTCGCTGGTGTCTTGCGAAGAACTGACATTCGCTGCATCTTTTTACTATCTCTTCAGTATCTCTGACTGCTGTTGGCCAATAGAATTCCATTCTGTATACTTTCGCTACAAGTGGTCTCGATGCAATGTGAGACCCGCATATGCCTAAATGTACATCTTGTAAGATCTTCTTGCCATCGTCTGGAAGTATGCATCATAACCAAACTTGGGCTTCGTATTGATTTTTAAGGTGAGCTATTATTGGAGGTCGCCAGTCTTCTTTTGACTCTTCGGCTGTTGATGTTGAGAGGATTTCGAAGAAGACATCTGGAGGAAGGCCTTCTCCCTTTGCTGCTGGCTTCGCTAGAGCATCAGCTTCTTTGCTTAGACTTCGCTTTAAACTTTTTACCGTGAAGCCTTTGAAATACTTTTGCATTTTTGTTACTGCTTTGTGATATTTGATTAACTCTGCTTCTCTGGCTTGGTAGGTATTTTCAACTTTGTTAGCGACTACTTTGGAGTGCGTGCTGATTAGAACCCTTCTTGCTCCTAAAGCTTTGGCTTTACGAAGGCCTAGCAACACCCCTTCGTATTCTGCTATGTTGTTGGTAGAATGGAATTCTATCTTTACTGCGTATTTCAACTTAATTCTTGAAGGTGATGTTATTATGGCAGCTGATCCTGCTCCACTGGTGCCCCAGGCTCCATCAGTGAATATGGTCCACAGTGGCTCTGCCGGGTTGATAGAGGCTTCGGGTGTTGCTGGTGTCCATTCTGCTATGAAATCAGCAAGTGCTGCTGCCTTGATTGCTGTTCTGGCTCTGAATTCTATGTCATATGGTGCCAGCTCGGCTGACCATTTGCCTATTCTTCCTTCTGCTTCTCTACTTTGGAGTGTTTCTCGAAGGGGGAAGGAGGTTGGTATAATTATTTTTCTGCCAGCGAAGTAGTGTTTCAGCTTTCTTGATGACATGACGACTATGTAAGCCATTTTTTCTATTTCTAAGTATAAGAGCTTTGCAGCGGACAATGATTCTGACACGAAGTATACTGGTTTTTGTGTCTTGTCTTTGTTGTCTTCTTGAACTAAGGCCGCGCTCACAGCCTTAGCTAATGCTGCGATGTATAGGTAGATGTCTTCACCTGGTTTTGGGCTTGACAGTTGTAAGCTTCATGGCCGTTGGAGTTAGGAAACCTCAAAGGTATGAATGTTTTGGTGATTAGGTGACCATATTGATGTGACTAACATTTCCATGTAGGATATACTAATGGTCATGTCAAGGAAGCGTCAACTCACAAACCCTATCTTTATCGACGACTTGGTGATTGGTTGCTTCGACAATTCGGATCGAGAACTTGATGGAGTCAAGGTTGAAGATGGATCAAGGCTAAGGACATGATAGATCCAAGCAAGTGTTGGCTTGGTGTAGATGTTAGCTTGAGTCTACAGGAAAAACCGGACTATCAAGAGGGATCGAATTGGTTCTCTTAGAGCACACTAGGTTAGAGATCAAACGGATGCATTGTGAGTCTCTTGAGGGCTAGGGTGGCTGAAGAGAAGAGGAGGAACCAAGAATGGAGAAGTTGGAAGCAAGGATCAAGAGTGGATCAAGTTTTCAGCTCAAGCAGAAGAGACCGGATGGTACGGTCCTAGGGACCGGACGGTACGGTCTTCATTGAAGATCCAGACAGAGAAGAGAAGTCTCGAGATGCTGAGAAAATGAAGACCGGACCATTGACCGGACCATACGGTCTGTTGACCGACGGTACGGTCATCAGAGGAATTCTATACAGAGAAGATGTTTCCTCGGGTCTCTAGAGCAATGAAGACCGGACTATTGACCGGACGGTACGGTCTTCATTGGAGAAGTTCAGACAGAGAAGAAGAAAATGGAGAAATGCCTGGAAATGAAGACCGGACCATACGGTCAGATGGAGACCGGACGGTACGGTCCATGGTACGGTCATCCTATTTTCTGGGCACTTTTGAGCAACGGCTAGTTTTGGGTTGGTAGCCTATAAATAGTTGGTTGTTCGGCCCTTGAGGGCACTCTTGGCCATTGTTGGAGTGCAGGAAACTCAGAGGAAGCCAAGAGCAAAGAAGGGAAGCACTTGTGAAGGATTTGGAGTGATCCTAGTGCTTGAGAGAGTAGCAATTGCATCCATTTGATCTCTAGGCTAGTGTGAGCTTGAGAGAGTCACTTCGGTTTGTTACTCTTGGTCTATGGCAAGGCCTAGACCGGTTAGGCGTCGGTGTTGAGCTGTCCAAGGAGATTGTGGAAGTCAACACAAGTTTGTACACGGTCTTGTAGCTTCCCGTGCGAAAGAAGCATCACTAGTGAAGCGCCCTTTGGCACGCATCAAGTGCGGAGCCTTACCTCCGGAAGAGTACCCGGGAGAGAGTCCGACGGGACGTGCCCGCGACTTCACCCGGAGGGTGAAGTGTGCTCTAGGAGGGATCGCCACGAGCGGAGGGACGGGGTCGAGACTCCGACGGGAGTGACCCAATGTGGAGTAGGGGAAGGCGCCATCCTTCTGATACCACGGGAAAAACATCGTGAGCATTCCTATCTCTATCTCCTTTACTTACTAGCATTTACGCTTCCGCATTTACTTTGTGCTAGTAGAATTGCATGATAGGTTGTCTCTTTGTTACTTGGTAGAATTGCTTGTTAGGGTGTTGCTCCTTACTAGACTAGATTGTGTGCGCGCCTCGCTAGCTTCTTGTCATCACCATATATAGTCTAGCTTGCTTCACACCTCAAGTACGTTTGGGAGAAATTATTGAGACACCGATTCACCCCCCCCCCCCCCCTCTCGGTGCCCTTGATCCTTTCAACAGTGTTGTTAGCACAGCTAAGGCTGTCTTGATTTTTTCGAAGGCTTCTTCTTGTTCAGGTCTCCACTGAAATTCTTCTTTGGATCGATGGGCTTTGGAAATAGGTCCACTTCGTTCTGCTGATTTGGGGATGAACCTGCTTAGTGAATTAAGTCTTCCTGTAAGTCTTTGCACGTCTTTTAAGCATTTTGGTGGAGGTAAGCCCTGAATAGCTTCGATCTTCTTTTGTTTGCCTCGATCCCTCTTTGGGATACCATGAATCCTAATAGTTTTCGGCTTCGACGGCGAAGACACATTTTGCTGGGTTGAGTTTGAGATTGTGTTTCTTCAGATTTTTTGAAGGTTTCATCTAAGTACGCAAGGTGATTCGCTCTTTTCCTTGTTTTCATGACGATGTTGTTAACATAAGCCTCTGCATTTCTTCTCAATTGCTGTTCGAAGACCTTTTTATCGAGCCTTGCGAAGGTTGCGCTGGCATTTCAGAGGCCGAAGGGCATTCGTACAAAGCAGAATGTACCGTCATATGTGATGAAGGCTGTTTTCTTTTCATCATCTTTTGTCATGTGGATCTGATGATAGCCACAGTAAGCATCTAGGAAGCTTAGGAGTTGACATCCGGCGACTGAATCTGTGGTGTCAATGCGGTCCAGGGAAGTTGTCCTTCGAACAGGCTTTGTTTAGCCTTGTGAAGTCGATGCACATCCTCCATTCTCCAGTTTTCTTCTTGACTAGAACTACATTCGAGAGCCAAATTGAGAATATTGTTGGTCTTATTACTTCTGCTTTTAACATCTTGTTTACTTCTGCTGTCGCTGCTGCCTTCTTCTCATCTGATGCCTTTCGTATTTTGTCTTCGAAAGGTCTGATCTTTGGGTTCACCTTCAGTTCATGTTGGATGGTTTCTCTTTTGATTCCAGTTATGTCCTGTGGTGACCACGCGAAGACATCTGCGTTGCTTTGGAGGAAGCCTATTAGTTGTGCCTTTTCGTTGTTAGACAAGTTTTTTCCGATTGATACCGTTTTCTCTAATGAATTTGGCCATAACTGTACTTTCTCCACTTCGCTAGAGGGTTGTAGCTTTGGCTGTTCTCCTTTCGCTAGGTTTTCCTTGCTTTGATTTTTTTGTGTTCTGCCCTCTCTTTTGGTCTTCATCTTGGCTTCGCAAGGGGTCGCTTCTGATGCTTATTGTTCCTTGTGGTGACGGTACTTTCATAACTAGAAAGTTACGGTGGATAGCTGCAACGAAGCTTGTTAAGAGCCCTCTATTGAATATTGCATTGTATTTGCTTGTTGAATCGACAATACAGAATTCTTCTTCCTGAGTGACCCACTTTTCATCATCTTCGCATCTGATTGTTCCTGACGAAATGACTGTCGCTTATCCGAAGGTTCTCAGGGTTTGTTAGACAGCTTGTCCGTAGCCCTCAATTCCTATCTTCTTGAGTGTGCTTTCACTACAAGGGAAACACCCATATTGCAACGTACATAAGCGTTGGTAGAAGTCCATATATGCGTTGGTAGTATCAATACCAACGCTTGTACCATCCGTTGCTACAACTGCCGTTGCAAGGGTCTGCTGCAACATATCTTTATGCGTTGGTAACCAGCACTAATATGCGTTGCAGTTCTGCAACACATATATTCTCACTGCTACAACGCTTCCATGCGTTGCTAGTTTTGGTAAGCCACCAGGAAAATATTTATAATATATTACCTTTCAGTATCATAATATAATTGTAAATCAATTACAGATCCTGTCCAAACACTTCAGAGGCGCACAATTTCACTGGAAAAAAATTGTATTATATACAAGTTTAGTTATACAAGGATCGGCCCACACCATTACAACCAATTTTGGTGATGAAAACATCCCAAGAATACAACTTGTGTGTGCAAGAAAACAACATCTGAATCTAACATGTCTATAATCCCAAGAATACAACATCTGTGCGAACATGTCAAAACTGCATTCACTTGACATCTCTGTCCATTCTCCAAGCTAAAATGTCACTCTGCATCATTTTTGCTTGCTCATTTGACCAGTCATCCACTCATCCTGCATGAGAAATTTTGAACTACCAAGTGTTAGTTTATCATTCCTAAAGCATCTAAATTTAGAGTTAAACACAAAAGACTAGAAACATCAAATTGCAGGAGAAATATTATGAAAATTTCAGATGTTTACGAATAAATTCATACAGTACTTCTCTATATAGATTGACTATTGTTTGTATCAGCAACAAAACATAAAAGCATTGTAGGAAAATAAAACATTGCGATCATCAAACTATCAAATGAGATATGTTGCTACATTTTATACAACACTAATTACTATTCAGAATCTGAACCTGACCAACTGCGGAGTGTTTTCAAGGAGAGAAAGTTGCAGACCTTTTTTCATGTTTGTGTTGCAGTGTGTCGCACAGCCCCTACTGTTGCCACCCTCGATAAAAAGAAATACCTATCACCAGAATGGTCAATAAGAGCCAGAACGCTGGAATTCCTAATTTCTTGGGTCAATAAAAGGTCCAGGGAAACAATATCTATTACCTTACATTTGTTATGTCTCTTCTGAGATTTTTTGCTGTTCGTGTGTTACAGGTACATATACGTGGGCAGGAAATTTATGAAACAAATCTGCAATTACAGATAAGAGAATCATGAAGAATTCTTGCGAAGTGTCAAACACATGCAAGAATGCCAAGATAAGAGACAGAACTATATTAAAGTGCCCGAAAGAAAAAAATCAAACTGCCAATCCCTTGTCATTTCTGCAATTATAGGGGTTCGCATGTAGATAATCCAGATTGCCAGGTGCATATCCGTGAGCAGGAAATTTACGAAATAAATCTGCAACTACAGGGGTTCGCATCTAGATAATCTAAGAAAATGCATCATGGAAGCCATTGGGGCGCAAGAACAAATCCCTAATTGGAAGAAATTGAGTTATCCTGATCTATGATTCTCACCTGAGATAACTTGCTGCCCCCGATTATTCCACTCCCCAATCCTTGCCCTTCCGCGGATCTGCAGGAATATAACCAAACAAACGCAGATCGGCATGGGGAAGTGAAGAACAGTAGAAGGGGTGATGCCGGCATGGTTTAGGAGTGGGAGGAGGAGGAGTCCGTCGATCCAGGCCCTCCTACGGTCGTCGCATCGCAGAGGGTTGAATCTGGTGAAGTAGCTGCCACGGACGAACTGCCATCAGAGGTGAGCCTGGGAGCGACGGCATGCGTGACCGGAGGACGGCTCCTGTGGGAATCCTACCTGTGCGACGGGGCAGGAGGCTGAGGGCAAGATCTGGAGATTGAGAGCGACAAATCTAGAGGGGAGAGGGGAACGAAGTGGCGGCGCACCACCGGATGTGCTGGTGCGGAGTGGGAATGAGAGAAGTTATAATCCACGAAGGTGGGGGAGGTGGGGAGGGCTAGCAACACATTAGGCTACCGTTGCAAAGGATGCGTTGCTATATGGGTGTTTGTGTTGTAGTGTTTTGTAGATGAACTATGCAACCTTCGATATCTGTCTTGACCACAAAGGCGTCTGTATGCGGATAGTCTGTAACCTTGATGTCTTCGGAGGTGAAGCGAAGAGTTGAAAACTTACATTCTTGTTCGCTTGTTCTTTCTCTTGAAGTTCTTGTGTGTTTGATGTTTTGCGTTCTTTTTGACATGGATTCGTGGTCGTGGGTTCAACCCGCGTGACGGCGCCAAATGTTAGGGGATCGAAGCCCTCAGTAGGGGGTGCGAAGCCCTCAACATGGATTGGATAGATGTTTCGGAGTTCGCGAAGCCTCTCGGGATGGAAGCTTGTCGGTTGACTCTTGAAAGCGAAGCCTTCGTTACTGTCTTGGTTGCTGGACGGGCTTGCGTGACTCCGCGAAGCCCTCAAGTTCCAGCCTTGATCTGACGTCGAAGCCTCCTGCCGTCCACGCTGCTGGACTGAGGGTGTTGAGATGTCAGAGAATTCAGAACGGAGTAAATGATGTCACTGGCTCACGGCCCAAAAAACCGTTGTCCTTACAGGGCAGGGTCCGGTCATATTATAGACCGTCCTTAGCTTTACATGTTACTTTATAGAAGCTACCCTTCGTACATCTTAATATCATACTTCCTAACCCTTCGCTCGTGTGATTTTCCCGCCAATCTACCCTTCGCTGTACCAAACTTGTTGTCAGACTCCCCAACACGTAGTGTTTTCAAAACAGATAAACTCAACAGAGGATATTTCTAACATCGAATTAATCTTGACATTAAGGAAATTATCACTGTTATTTTGCTGCCCATAATAGCAATTTAGGATGAAACACTACAAGATACCATGTCATATCGTGCAGAGATAACTGGTAGAGAGGTAACATGTAATCAATATAATATGATATGATGAAGCACTACAAGAAACCATGTCATGAGGACTAGTGAGGTCCTCACAATCCAAACGATCAAGAGACATCGTTTGGATTTAGGATGAAACACTACAAGATACCATGCCATATTGTGCAGAGATACTGGAAGAGAAGTAACATGGAACCATGTTATGCTATATGAGGACTAGCGAGGACATCACAATCTAAACAATCATAAGACATATCGGATCAAAGCAGCCCTGCAAATTTCGTCCCCTGTAACAGGAACCTGTACATGACAAAAAAAAATGAAATAAGCCTCCCGAGAGGAAGGGCACAATTATAATTGAAATGTACATCGAAAATAAACTTCCAATTAGACAAGTGACTACGACTATTTTCTAATTATGGGTGATATTCCATCGACAGCAACACTCCAAGCTAGCTTCGATTTTTACCTCTAATAGCAAGTACACTGTATGGATTGCCTAATTATTCATTACAAGTATGATATATATCTCAAACCTAGTCTGGAACTGTGGCCACTGAACTTACCATAGAAAACGCGAAAAAATGCGGATACGCGCGCGCGTGTGTGTTCACTTAGCATAGTTTACACACTCTCTTGTCACACCCTGTTTTTATATAACCGCACATGTATGCCAGGATCAAGTCTCATATATATAGTGACTAAGTAAATTACAACATTATAACAATAGACTCATAGTCATAAACGATTCAAACACGCTAGCGGAAGACTTCGAAACTCTTTAACTCCATAACTCCACAAGGACGTTGACCGGAGGTTCCACAAGCTAGATGTAGTCACCATGTCCATCGCAGAAGTAATCACCGCCATCCTCTGAGCATTTCATGTTTGTGTGGAGGATAGCAAGTGTGAGTACATGTCGTACTCCGCAAGTGGGGAAAAAGTATGACATGCAAGGCAATAATGAAAAAGGCTACACATGGGTTCAATTGCACAAATGCCAAGCTTTTCTTTAAACACATTTTAAAAGCAACCTATTTTACTAGGTGATATGACATAAATAACAAGAACAAGTATTCATGGTTAAATCATCATAACTTAATGCTCATGGAGAAACCATTAACAAGTGATCACAAAACAATTAATGCTCACGGAGAAACCATTAAAGAGAAAACATAAATTAATGCTCATAGAGAAACCATTAACAAAACCGTTAACCACAAATGCTCACAAAAACAACTGATGCTCACGGAGACCCCATCAGTTCCTCCGTATTCACAAAGACACTACCGAACGTTGGCATTCACGAAGACACTACCAACACTAGTGTTCATGGAGACCCCACTAGTCAAGTAACAACAATAAACAGTCGACGGCTGATGCTCACGGAGACACCATCAACCGATGGTGCTCACGAAGATCAAACAATATCAATGGTTGATGCTCACGGAGATACCACCAACCCCTGGTGCTCATGGAGAATCCACCACCCTAAGTTCCATGTTGCTAAAAAGATTACCCTCAAAATTAATTGGTTAAAGTGAACCATTAGTCAAAAATTACATGATTAGGTGTGTAACCCCAAAAGCATGGCTAAGCATTTACTACTCATACCTAGACCAAGACATTATAACAAAGCGACAAGGAGTAATATGGAACAGGGCATAGACTCATAGGATTCAATATTAAACAAGCATGCATGTTTGCAAACAAAACATTTCAAAACATAGGATCAATATGGTCAAGAACACTTGCCTAAAAAGAAGTGTTGCTGCTCAGGGTCTTCATAGAATCTTCAATGTCTTGATCTTTGTCTTGAAGTTCTCAAATTGCGCACACTCTATTTAACGATAACATGCAAAGAACACATGCACAAACAATAAAAAACAGTACACCAACCAGTACCAAATTACAATAAAAATAGTACTAAAAGATAGTACTCGTTGCTACGATCGTTTGAGCGCAAGAATCATTGAAAACGGAGCTACGAGTAAAAAGTTATGGTACTTTGAAGTTTTAGGGACTAAAACATTAAAACAAAAAGTTTTAAGGACTTCTTTGTAAATACAAAAACAACAAAGGGTTAAAATGTAAATGCAAAAAGGTTTGAGGGCTTATTTGTTAATACAGGGTCTAAAGTGTAAAAGTTTAGACTAAATAGACGTTAAGGTAAACTCAGGGGTGTCTATGTAAAAGGGCATGGCCTAAACATAATTTTCTAAAAGGTTGAGGGCTAATTTGTAAAAGATGGTTTTCTGAATTGTTTTATAAAGTAAAACAAAATTTATTGCGCAATGCTGTCGTCATAACAAAATAAGTTAAAAGCGAACCGTGGAATAGGTCCCACGAGTCCCATAGACCGGACTGAGGACCTCGGTCCACGGGTCCATGGTGGACCGGTTGGCCGGAACAGGTGGCGCCAGCTTGAGTTGCGGCGGCGGCTAGCCAGAGATCAGGCGCGACGGCGCTCTCGGCCACGGAATCTCGCTGCGAAGGGTGGGGAAGGAAGGAGGCGGCACGGCGAACCCATCTTTCTGCCGCGCGCGCGAGTTAGAGGTGGCTGGAGGGATTGCGGCAGCGACGAGGTGTCCAGGCAGGTGTTTGGCGGCGCGTCGACGCCGTTCAAGGTGACGAACCTCATCAGGGTTGGCGTCGGAGGGTCGTGTTGAAGACCGGCGTCGAGTAGGAGGCGTTCGAGGAGGGTGCAGTGGGCGGCATCTTCAAGCTCAAGGCGGCGGCATTGGCGATGGCGCCAGGGTCGCGATGCGGGGCGGCACGGGATCTCGGGAGGCAGCGGGGGAAGGAAAAAGGAAGCGCTGTTGGGTTTAGTCCCTCACCGGATATTGATGATGGGAGAGCCCGACTAATAAAATGGAGGGAACCCAACATATCAGGCTAATCTTTTAGGTTAAGGTGGCCCATCACCTTTGGTCGTGGCTCCGGTTGGGCCGTAGGTCTGTTGGGACCTGGGCTGGCGGTATAGGCTCGCGGGTATGGCGAGCCGGGCTGCGCTAACAAGTGATATCAGAGCCATGGTTGGATCTAAAGATGTGTGCGGAAGATCACCTGGAGGCATGAGGATTATGCATCTGCATAGAGTCGTGCTACGCGCTGACGGTGCGAAGCGGATACGGGGGAAAGGTGGAGCATGGCGGCAGCTAGTACGGCGATCGATGAAGACGTACGGTTGGCACACTGCACAGACGTACGACGGCGCTTGGTGCAACGGGTGCGTTGTGTGCGAGGATTGTACGGAGTCGATGCTGGGTATATGTGAGGTCGAGCAGGCAATTACGTATGGCTATGGCATGATGGTTGACGTCGAGACGTCATGGGCATGCCTTGTGCGTGGCCTGGAGCTTCGATGGCGGCTAGAGTTGCTAGCTGGATATTGTCCTTGAGGGCATCGTGAATGTCGAGTCTGAGATGCGCGAGCCAAGGAGGTAGCTGCATGGCACGCGAGCACGTAGCACAGGTGGCAGGTGCGATAAGGTTGATCGCAGGAGCCAACCGTGCAAGTTATGCGCGTGCGGAGCAAGGACTCGGCGAGCTCGTCGTGGATGCGTACGGGGTGATTAGGCGGCCGTGCATCCGACGAGGTGGCTGTGGCGTGGTTGGCGTACGAGTATGGTACGGGTCTCATGGAGGACTCGAACTCGTGTAAAGAGTTTTACTGGTAGCAGGGTTCGAGGTACGTGCATGTGTATGAGTCGATGATTTTCTTGTTTCGTTGGGCGCGGTGGAGTCCGACTTGTATTTCTGAGGATATACATGGACTTTTGCCAAGGCGCATAAAGTATGGATTCGAGGAACAGATGTGTGTGTTGGTGTTGGACCCTGGACCCGTAGGGGGTAGCACATGACTCACGGTGCAAGTTTTCAAAGACTTTCTTGTGGGAGTTCCTGGAGAGGCCCATGAACAGGCACCATGCAAGGGGGGCTGAGGCAAGCTGATGGATGTCGTGAGCAGCTCGTAGCCGGTGGAGCTACGGTGGAACTGCATGGCGATAGGACTGATGTATCGATAGGGTTACTCAAGTGGCGATAGGTGAGTTCGGTGATGAACTTGGCAGACAATCCGCAGCGAGGTGGAGAGTCTGGCGATCGACGTGGTCAGATCAGCGTTCATGGCGACGAGGTGCTTCGCGTGGGTACGCGTGTAAGTTGTGCTGTGCAGAGGTGTAGGGGCCTGTGCACACAGCAGGGCTACATAGCATGGCAGAATGTCGATGAAGCTGATGGAGATGGCAACAAGCAAGAAAGGAGGCAGCGGTTGACTGTCGGACCTTATTCCGGTGTTGCGGTGCTCGTTGATAGCGAGCGGATGCTGTCGATGGTGGTTAGTCGTGGTGCACAAGGCGACTGATGGGATTTCGACAATGGTGTTTTCAGGAGGGTGGTCAGCAGGTCGACGAGGTCGAGTAGCAGAGCAGCTCACTGGCAGTTCGTCTGAAGTTGATGGACTGGGGCTGGATAGTTCGCGGGGCACATGGCGGACAATCTCGGAAGGCCGGCGGACAGTTCACTTGGAGGGTGGACATACCGTGGTGCAAGGCGGAGAGGCTAGTGGCGACAGGCTAGTCATACCGTGGTGGCAGAGAAGATGATGAGACCGGCGACAACGACGTAGGAGCGTAAGTGCCGGTGGTGTCAGTTCTCTGTGGCATGGCAACACATGGCGCGAGCTCGAGATGCAGTTTTACATAGGAGGAGTTTGCGAGCTTCCAAATCAGCAAGGACGCGGATCGATCCAAGTGCACGTGTGGGTTTCTGAAGTGTGGATCGAATGGCGTGAAGGTACCAAAGGGCTGAACTGGAAGAAGTAGGGTTTGTGGAGGTTCCCTACTTGCAACCGGAGTAATGTGGTTGGTCTGGGGCTGCAGGAGGCTGCGGTGTAAGAGCTCGGAGAATCGTATCCTAACAGCCAAAAGGAAGAGTAATGCTATTTGGAATTCCTATATGTGACTCGAATAGCGACGATGACGTTCTTAGTATCAAAGTACAACCAAGTATAGCATGATGCTAGATTTTGGTTAGCTCTTATGCGTGACATCCAATGGGAGCTGTTCACTTTATTGTGTCAATCGAGATGCTTCACGATGTCAGGCATGTGCAGGCGCTAAAAAGGGGGAATCTTATAGTTTTGCTTGATACAGACTGCAATGATATGACAGAAGGGTTTGTGGTTGCAGGTGGAGCACAAAGCAGGAATAGCGGTGATAGCATTGTCTCTTGTCGGCGGGTGGTCAAGCTCGTCGGGCAGCTCGTGCTGAGCGGCAAAGTTAACAACTCCAGTCTGGTGTACATGGAGGTTCGCGCATGACGGCTTCAGGATGATGCAATATTCGTCAAGATAGAGTTTGTTGAAATATGTGTCGAATATTGTATGCAAGGTAGGTTAGGTATAGGACTTGTAGTTGTATTAGCAGTACAGGATAGAGTAGGAGTCGGACTCTTATCTTGGCCTCGTCATAAATATGAGAGGAGGGCTGCTGTTGTAACCATGACGACATAAACGCAACGGGCTCGCGCGGGGGGGGGGTGGGTGGGGGTGGGGGGGGTGGCGGCGGCTTGTGCTGACTCCTGGGCGGCCGATGTTGCAGCCATGGAGAGGAGCGCCCGTAGTCATGCCCCAGGGATGTAGGCTTCGGCTGAACCTCATCAACAAACATCGTGTCTCCGGTATCGTTTCGTGTCGGTAGATCCATGTCGCTTTCGCGTATGCATGGCGGTCGGCGTTTCGCCGAAAGGGCCGATTATTCTAACAAGTGGTCTCTGAGCCATTGGTCTGAAACCTGTAATTATCTCTCGGGCCTCACACGAAAATCGAACCATCAAATTGGTCTCCCGGGCCACATGTTTTCGAGCTGTCGGAGGGGTGTCCATCCGGGTGTGAAGGGGAGATGGGGCCATCCGATATGTGATGGGGGAGATTGTTGGGTTTAGTCCCACATAGGACATTGATGATGAGAGAGCCCGACTTATAAGGTGAAGGGAACCCAACCTATCAGGCTAGTCTTCTGGGTTGATGTGGCCCATGACCTTTGGTCATAGCTCCAGTTGGGCTGTAGGCCCGTTGGGACTTGGGCTAGCGATATGGGCTCGCGGGTATGGCGAGCCGGGCCGCGCTAACAGGCGCAGGAGGAGGCAGCTATGTTTTATAGGACGTAGTCCTTGTTGACGGTCACTAAAACACAAAATGACCATCACCTTACCGGTGAATAAAAGGTATACACCAATGTTTTATTCATTAAACTAATAAAGTTCCATAAGTTTTGGATGTAAGCTTGTTTTGCAAGGTACAAGGGAATATTTGTGCAAATGTGCTCATACTCATGAAGAAATAGCAAATACCCAAAAGCACTAACAAGACATTGCTCCGACATCTCGACAACGTTCAAAAAAGAAACAAGGAACGACTTGGACATCAATAAATAATTATTCAAACCAAAGATTTGACCCCTCCATGTCAAAGCCATCGCCGAGATAGTCAAAATGGACTTTCGAATCACCCAATTCGGTGTTCAGGAGCAGAAGTTGTGCCAATTCCAAAATTGAGAGTCGGGCTGAAAAACAGTAGGCCGACCGGCCTAGGGAGGCCGGCCTGTGATTGTCTCCGTTGACATCAATTTTCCTCCAGTGGGCTACATACACCTCAAAACACCTGCATTTTGTTTGAGCATATCACCGCCACATTTGCATTGTTTCCTTTTCAAACCATCTGCATGTTTTATTTCCCTCCATCCCACCCCGCTACATTCAAAAAAAAAAAACCCGAGTGCCCAATCATAGGCCACTGGCTTTGAAAAAAATTATATAAAAAATAATAAAAAAAGAACCTGAGTGCCCAATCATAGGCCAGGGATTTTGCAAGAAAGGTTAGATTTTTATGATGGGAAGAAAGAAACATATATGGCGGAACCAAGATGTTCAACGCAGAAATCTAAAAGCTTAGCCTTGTACTCGATTGCAAACGCTAAGCTTGGGGAGGAGCCGTCAGGTAAGCACACGCATTTATTCCATGCTTTCATTGCCATATACCTCTCCTTTCGAAATGAAAACTAATAATAATAATGCTGCCTGTATGGCTCCATGCTTTGTAAATGCAAAGTATTTAGAGTTGCACTTTGAAAACAAATATACTCCTTTTTTACCATACCTTTGTTCTTGAAATTACGGGTGTTGGTTGAAACATTAGTCATAAATCAACTCACCTACATCTTTTTCTGTTAGTTGGGCGCGTCACTTTTGTGTCTATGGTCTTTTTAGATTATGCCCGATGTCCGTCTGCGCAACAGAAAAACATATTTCTCTATAATGCTTTCATGACAGAAGGAGAGTATCGTAATTTCTACTCTCCTTACATAATTGATCGAATTAGACGTGGTGTCTAGGTTGATTAATGGAACTATAGAGATATGTCCGACGTAGACGAATAGGTTTGTACTAACCATTGCAGGGATCTTTCTGAGAGCAACCCAAGTCCATCAGGCAACATGAAAGGCACACAATTCAAGAAGGAGAAACCAGCAAGGCGGAACCAGTACCTTCAAATGAAAGATTTAATCGCTTAGACTTGCAAATGGTTGCAAGATCTAAGCTTGGGGAAGAACCGCCAGGTAAATGCTTCTATATATCATATACCTTTCTTGAATTGTGCCCTTTCCTCTTTCAATAAATTAAAAAAAACTATAAAAAATTTTCTTCTTAAAAAAAATATTTTTCCCTTATTTTCGAATAAAATGCTAGAACTTGGTGTTTGCCAAACTTTAAAGGAAATGATGAATAGTTGCTCTGTTAGCTCCTTTCATGTGTCAAGTATGCAACTTCTACTCCTTAAATAAAGTTGGTATTAGTAGACTGGCATGATCATATCACTAGTCTTGTCTTATTCATATGGCTTGCGAATGTTACACTAAGTCTAGGTATTGACGATTATGATATGGCTGTTTTAGATTAAATTTTATAATTTCTTTGTGGTAACAATCCAGAGATGTTTTCAATTTTTAAATTGCTGCAACAAAAACACTTTATGTTTTGCACTTCCTTTGTGAGGACTTATTTACCTACCAGAGCCGTATTATGTCAAATTCGGAAATAGCTCCACTCATAGCTATCTTTTATATATTGAGTTTGGTTAAACTTTGATCTTTTAGAACATTGCACTCCTCAGTTCAGTCATTACTCCTTCGCGTGAGCCTTTGAAAATCTCTTCACACCACCATATGTTTGAAATTTTTTCAAACATCCACCAATGAGCCAAATCCCATCTTTCGCGTTGTTTTGAACTTATTCAAAATTTTGGTCTTCTCCATAACGCTCAAGAAAATGCTTACAATGGTTTTGAACCATCAAGACATTGCCTCATGCATCATGGGAGCCAAAAAAAGAGAGTGAAAAAAAGGTATTCATGAAAAAAAAAGGGCTTCCATGATTGCATCACAATAAAAGGCATTTTGGGTTCTTATCAAAAATATCTTGAGAAAAATAAAGAGACCAAAGTTTTTCCATGCATGTCTGTGTTCATTATCTCCCCCTCCATCTATCATTTTTCCATATGACTGAACCTGATGAGTTGCTAAGTTTTCTTAGATCATCTTTTAACTTTACAATATATGTATGAAAGATATGCAAAGCCCTGCCAAGCTCCACCAGACCACTCCTCTTGTGTAGGAAATAGCCTCATTAAACAGGGACTTAAAGGGAAGTGCAATCATAAAGAAGTATTTTATATGCAGCAAACAAAAGCTCTAGACTTGTTACTTCCAGATATTGTTTAACAAAGTCCAAATTAGTTGTTCTAATTTTCAATGTCAGATGACAAAGTGAAGCATATAAGCACTACTGTTTTGTGCATCGCATGGTGAATAGCTTATGCTAGTTTACTCTTACATCCAAATTTCGGGAGTATGTAGTTGTATATTTGATACCCTTAGGGCACTAACATTGAAGCAACTCCTGATCCGCCGGTACCTAAGTTTTGAGTTTGCTCGGGAGGAGCAAAGTTTAAGATTGAGGAGTTTGTTGACGGTCACTAAAACACAAAATGACCATCAACTTACCCGCGAATAAAAGATATACACCAATGTTTTATTCATTAAACTAATAAAGTTCCACAAGTTTTGGATGTAAGCTTGTTTTGCAAGGTATAAAGGAATATTGGTGCAAATGTGCTCATACTCATGAAGAAATAGCAAATACCCAAAAGCATAAACAAGACATTGCTCTGACATCTCGACAACGTTCAAGAAAGAAACAAGAAACGACTTGGACATCAATAAATAATTATTCAAACCAAAGATTTGATCCCTCCATATCAAAGCCATCGCCGAGATAGTCAAAATGGACTTTTAAATCACCCAATTCGAAGTTCAGGAGCAGAAGTTGTGCCAATTCCAAAATTGAGAGACAGGCTGAAAAATAGTAGGCCGGCCGGCCTCTCCCTAGGCCGGCCGGCCTATGATTGTCTCCGTTGACATCAATCTATCTCCAGTGGAAGACCAACCGACATCACAGAATGGGCTGTTTGGGCCTAAACTTGGCCCTTACTCTACCATGACCGGCCCCAGACATCAACCGACCTCGGAACCGACCTTGGGAGACGATCTAGAGCGTCCACGCGGAAGGCTGTGGCCATCCAAGAGGATGGATGGCCGGCCGGCCTAGTAGGGGGGGCCGGCCGGCCTGCCTTGGCGGCCCCGCCAAGTCATCTTCGGGTATAGATACCTCCTCGTCTTGAGGAGGCTATAAATACCCTCGGCAACCTTTGGTTCAACTCGTAGCTCATGAAAAAAACATTCCACTTGTGTAGTTTAGAATAGAATTAGTGTTTAAGTTATGGGAGTTAGAGTAGAAGCGAGAGCTTCGCTCAGAGTTCTGGAGTTCTCTTCGGAGTTTGAGTAAAGTTCTCTTGTATCTTTTCTTTTAGATTTTATTTAATATATTTATTTTCTTATTTATTTAATTTAATTTTCCTTTTAGTTTATATTTATTTATTTATTTAGGTAATTATTATAGAGAAATTTTTGTGTTGGATCCACGTCTATGCATGATAGATATGAATGAATTGTTTGCTTGAGGACTGGCAGTAGGGACATAATTGCCTTATTGTCACGTGTCCCACATGATTTATTCAGATTTATTGTTCATGGGTGGCTTGCTCTTCGGCCAAGAGTAAGTTACTAGGATGATTGTAAGCAAGATGCTTAGAATTGTTCTACCGTGTATTGCCCTCGACCCCACGGGATGATGTGGTAGCCGCGAGTATATGTGAGAGATACACTGGTCTCTGTAGTCCACCACGTTCGGGTTGAATGTGTAGGGCCTAGACTCGGTCCGTCAGTCAGATGCGTTGAACCTAGTTACCGGGTTGCGTACAGCGGGCGGCGGCCGTGCCCCGATGCGCTTGAATGTATCTTTACTGAAAGCTTAAGTAAATAGTTGTAGACTACTATGAAACTAAATACTAACCCCTAGGCTAATTTATACCTTCTTCTCATTGTTCTCCCAAACAAAATGCTAATTTCTAGTTGTCTATATCGATGGATGTTATTTCTAAGTACCACACACATATCAAACATTTGTATCTCTGCTTTGGTCTAGTTTGTAAGTTATAAATAATAAATGTTTCTTTGTTAATTCATAATATTCTTAGCATGCTTCCCTGTGGAAAAATATAAATACGATAACCTTAGAATACTCCAGGGTGAAATGCTACAATGGTGTTCCGTGCGCTTGCGGAAATTGAATTTAATCATTTTGCGTAAGAAACGCCAACAGTCCCCTAGGGTGGGCCTGGGCGCGCACGCCGAGGAAGAGCGGAGCAGGGGCGGCGGCGCCGTATGGTGCCGCACGGCGGCGCCAGGGTTCGCGGGGAGGAGGCGCGGCTGTGGGCCGGGATGGGTTGCGGGGGGTGAAGCTGGGCCGGCGGGAGAAGAAAGGAAAGTGGCCCACTAGAGAAAGAAAATGAAGAGGAAAAGGAAACAAAGATGCTGGGCTGAAAGGATTGAGCCCAAAATCGGCAGGGATTTCGTTTTCGTCTTTTCTTTTTCTGATTTTCTATTCTATTTCCTGAATAAAGGGAAAATAATTCTAATTTGAAGTTTAAATATATTTTTCACTCCATAAAAGCTCTAATCCAAACTACTCCAGCATGAATGCAACAATGAAATATATTATAACTTAAATTATTTCTTTAACTTAGAAAATAGCTCTTTTGTCTAAAAAATGTTAAATAAATCTATGAAAACATTTAAAATATTTTTTTCCTTTTAATTTTAAACATCCAAATCAATCATATTTCAAAGAATAAATCCTCTTGGAACAAAAGGCCTTTCATGATAAAAATAAAATTCTTTTGAAATTCTTTTTAATTTCTATATTATTTTAGAAATTAATTTTCTTGAAACAAACTAAATTCGGTTTACATTTAGTGTTAGTAGAATAAATTAATAATCACATACTTTTCAAATATATGAAACCATATAAATACTTGAAACAAAATAAATCAACTTCAAGATAAAATAATTAAAAAATTGAAAAATTTGAGAAAATTGGTTTTTAGAATTGAAAAAACAATTCACATCCCAAAATTGAAATTTTGAGGTGTCACATCTCTCCCATAGTTTACTCTATTCAACCATAGACAAATGAGCTACTATATAAGCTGGTGTGCTTCTTCCTACACTAGCAGTATGGGACAAAAGCAACCAGCCACTTGCTTTTTGGAATTCTCCTGAATGGGCCTCTCAAAACAGCCCAAATTCCAACACTTTTCTCATTTTGAACAATGCAAAATGACACGTTGGTCATTGAAGTACCTGAGGTGTGCTTCGGCAAACTGCTATTGTGTTGCATCTTCATCAATATCGAAGAGCTGATGAAACGAATGACTAGGAAGGCGATTCCATGCAACTGAGATGACGGAGAACCGGCAATGATGGAAGATCAACTCTGCAGACTGAATCCCCTTGATTGGTGATGTTTCATGGATGAAGAAGCAGGATTAGGCTAATTTTGGGTTGTAGTCTTATCATGTAAGTCGAAGGGCTGTAGACATGCATGGTAATAATGAGTTGACAAAAGCCAGCAAAGGTGTCTGGAACATTTCCTTTAAATGTTGGGTTCAGGTTGAGTTAAAGCGCATTGTCCTTAATTGTGAAAGTATGGCACTTGATTCTTTTTGCAAGATCATGCAGCGGGCAAACCAGATTTGGGAAGAAGGATTTTAGAAACAATGTATCCAGTATTCAATAAAATCTGTTCTAGTGCATGTATCACAACCACAACGTTTAAATATCACGTAACACGAGTTGAAATTTAAATTGGCGGCAGCTCAAGCAGGTTTGCCATACTTTATCCAGAAAACTATTGTATTATTCTCATACAACTGACTAAGGATTGAAAACTTTGACGCCCAATAATTTGACTTCTACACTAGTGCTCGGGCGGGATCAAAATCTTCACCGCAAATTTTATGACGGGGCACGAACTGAGTAACACATCAACACAATATCTAAAATAGGATGGCACGAAAAGATGCTTCTTCTTTTTGTGAACAGGAGGGCTTTATTCATTACGGAATAACACGCATGCAAAGTGACATGCAAACAACTGACCAGACACTTCCAGAGGGATTACATATTTGGACACACTACATACATAGATTCCATGAAGACAGTGACAATCAAGCGGGATCGAAATCACCATATCACACTGTTTATTCCATAAGAAGCATTGAGCTAAACAATGAGTGACTTCAAGGTCATCACTCCACTCCCGCGCCTTGCACTCACTGTCAGTCGTGCGTTGGTATTGTTTGGTCCGATAAAAACACTACCAAGATCGGGAGGAGCCATCAGAGAGTGGAGGTCCCTAAGATTGTGCTTGGGGTGTATGAGGGGGGTGAGGGCTAGAAGGGTAGCTGAACTGGTCCTTGAGGAAGAATCTGGGGAGATGTGGGGGCTTATTTATAGATGTCCCTGGGGACAATACCCCTACAGTACTGGTTGATGGTGCGGTTGTCAAAGACACGGTGGTTGATGGTGCAGTTGTAGACGACAAGGTTGTGTGAAATATTATAATTGAAATAACTTTGACATCTCACCTAACAAGATTTGAAATTTTAATTGGTTGCAGCTCAAGCAGGTGTGAAATAATTTAACTGGAAAACAATTGTATTATGTTGTCATTACTTTATATTATCTTACGAGAATATCTTAATTGATGACTATTTTTTTCAGCACATGCATGCAAGTGGGGATTTCATACAATTTTTTTGTTTGATGTTTTTTTGTTTGAGGGATTTCACACAATTTGGACAGTAGATATATGTGTGCAAAAGAATTTGATGAAACCACTTGGAGAGCTTGTTCTTCCCTGTAAGCACTTGGAATGCTGCCAAGTCAGTTACCCTAGGCAGCATTGCCTTCCTCTCGTGGGCATCATCTACATTATTACTCCTCTATACGCAATGACTCCACACGCTTTAGAAAACCACCTCCCCATGTTACCAAGCAACTCTAGTAATACACTTTTTTTGACAGTGTTTTACCGAGACACGTGCGTACCGCTTTAACTTTACATATGATGACATCCGGCTAGCCTTCTACTACACTAATGGATCCCCTTCGTTTTATTTTTCCTTTTTCCTTTATTTTTCTGGTTCATGCATTATGAATAATTGCATCGTTGACGGTGGGTTGGGTTCCTAGCAGGGATGTTGGTCCCCTCCTCAATGCAAAGTTGTACTGTTTAAATGCAAATATAACAGCTCAAACAACACAACACCA
This sequence comes from Eragrostis nindensis, assembly GCA_012490785.1. Taxonomy (NCBI): domain Eukaryota; kingdom Viridiplantae; phylum Streptophyta; class Magnoliopsida; order Poales; family Poaceae; genus Eragrostis; species Eragrostis nindensis. The sequence goes on from JAAXCT010000023.1 coordinate 2,118,931, forward strand.
CAAAAAAAAAACTCGACCTGCGACGGTTAAGACAGCCGGGCATTGCAATTTAAAGAGACCTTCTCACATAGGCCGAGAAAACCCCCGAGCCCCTGCCCCACCCATACACAGCAGCACTGTAGCACATGTGAGACGACCAACGACTTGGGCCGGGCCTTAGACCTGTGCTTTGGTTGTGGGACAGACGAGAGGATTTTTTTTAACCTCAACTTGAAATTCGCTCCCACCAGGAATCAAATTCAGGACCTGAGGAGTGCTACTCAGACCACCTAACCAGTTCAGCTAGAAGCCGTTTCGCATCAGCTCAAACAACAAGGACTCTAGTTCCCAAAAACAAAAAGCACTCTAACTTCTTATTTCTATACATGAATCCATGAAGCAATAGCAGCTTCAAATAGAATTGACCCCCGCTGCATTTGTGATCCTTGCTTGTTTCCACTGGTTAATAAGAACATGGATACAAATTAATAAATCCAGGTATAGTTGTTGTTCAGTATTGATCAGTTGAGCCTCCCTAATTACCAATGATATTAGTTATGCACATCTCAATAATTGTATCATAAACATCAAATACATAGATGTTTAATCTACATGTACGTTCAAAAGCCTTTTGTGGCTCTCAAAGTTACCAACTCATTTTAAGGTCAATTGTTTAGTGCTAATCGGGATGTAATCAATTCTGAAGCGCAAAACAGTGAATCAAGTGCAACACCGTGCAATGCACTAAAAATAAAGAATACACAACCATTAGTTGGTAATATTATATCAAGGGGTCATTTACCAAGGACTTTGTGTAAAAAACTGAATATTGGGAAGGCAAAAATAGAGACCATGGATTAATATAGTTTGTTCAGCTGAATAACAAGCTTGATAAAATATACGCTGAAAAAAACCCAACAATTGGAACACATTAGCAACTTGCTGGCATAAAAGGGTTCACTGTTGGCCACCTCATACAACATTTTATGATTTAAGCTAAAGCAAATTAATATTGCATGCATTATTTGAATAATTGTTGTACCTAATAATGAATTAGCTCTCATTTCAATGGAAATCCTGTGCCCCCTGCTGGTTCCATTTTGTTGCAGGTATCGATTGAAGTTTTCACTGAGGTACTCAGGAAATAGGGCATACACGTCGGCACACAAAGTATACATGTTTAGCATCACAGTGTTGCTTGTTCAAATTAATATGATCAAAACAATTGGAAAATTACCACCAACACGACTTCACCATCTCACGGAACATGTGTTGAAATTTATATTGGCATCAGATCAAAGTCGTTGGCACAATTAATAGCGACACAAGCTAGATAAAATCTATCCGGAATCTACTACTTTGATCTTGCAACTTAGTTGAGGAATACTTTTTTTGCACATGCACGCATGTGGGTCGTCGTATCTTTTGGCATCCAGAGTAGGCATTTAAGAAGGTAATGATAATTATTGTGTTGGATATCCCCGTATCTTATAGTGAGGTCATTGCATGTAGCACCACCGAAACGTCTACATCTCACGTAACACGAGTTGAAATTTAAATTGGCGGCAGCTCAAGCAGGGGTTTGCCATAATTTATCTGGAAACTATTATATTATTCTCATACTTTTTTTTTGAGATTACACAGTACAACTCAGACACTCACAACGCACGCACACTCACCCCTATGAACACACGTACGCAAACTCTACCCCTATGAGCATCTTCGAAGACTGAGCCGGCAAATCCAGAGATACGAAGTCACCACTGGCGCCTCGCTGTCGACGGGAGCGTCGCCTACCACTGAAAGCACAAATGCCGTTAAATCCTTGAAAATTCGCTCCCACGGGGAGTCGAATCCAGGACCTAAGAGGTGTTACTCGGATGCCTTAACCACTAGGCCAAGACCCCTTTCACTATATTATTCTCATACGACTGACTAGGGATTGAAAACTTTGACGCCCAACAATAATTTGACTCCATGAATACACTAGCGCTCGGGTGGGATCGAAATCTGCACACCCAAAACTTTTATGAAGGGGCACGAACTGAGTAACACATAAACACAATATCTGTAATAGGATGACACGACAAGACGCTTCTTTTTGTGAACATGAGGGCTTTATTCATTAGGGAATAACACGCATGCAAAGTGACATGCAAACAACTGACCAGACACTTCCAGAGGGATTACATATTTTGACACACTACATACATAGATTCCATGAAGACAGTGACAATCAAGCGGGATCGAAATCACCATATATATCACACTGTTTATTCCATAAGAAGCATTGAGCTAAACAATGAGTGACTTCAACGTTATCACTCCACCTTCGCGCCTTGCACTTACGGTCAGTCGTGCGTTGGTATTGTTTGGTCCGTCTAAAACACTACCAAGATCGGGTGGAGCCATCGGAGGGTGGAGGTCCCTATAAGATTGTGCTTGGGGTATATGAGGGGGTGGGGGCTAGGAGGGTAGCCAAACAGGTGCTTGATGAAGAATGTTGGGAGATGTGAGGGCTTATTATAATAGATTCTTAGTTTTCCCAGCGGGGCCCACACTATTGTTCAATAAATCACTGTTAAGTTGTAGCAGGTGTTATGGACCGTCCGATCAAGTTGCCAGGCTTATTCGAGCTGTCCGTCCCCACTCTTGTGCCTGCACAGCACCTACACATTGAGGAGACGCGTTTCTCTTCCTGACTCTTCTTGGCCTCGCCCGTGCACTTTCTTCACCGACGCTGCCTGTCGGTGCCTAGCGACCTCCAACAGCAACTGCGAGGTCCTCCACTGCAAGCTCGATCCCACCCAAGCTCCAGCAGTTTTATTTGGGCCGTGGCTATCTCCGTCCCCCGGCGCCGATCCCACGTTTTGACTGCGTTTATCTATTCACATGATATTCAGCAATGTTTTTTCTAACAAGCATTATGTTACTGTACATACTGGTGGCCATTCGTTGGACTGATTGCTTATGACCATAGATATATCAACCCTGGGACTTATAAAGGTTACCCAAATCTATATCTACTAGCAATGTATTTGCATGATTACTTCAAATGACCAATTACCACTCTCACATTGTGCGTGCTGCAATTTTGCAGCGGGGCTCAGTTTAGCTTATAGATGTCCCTATAATAGTGGTGGTTGATGGTGCTCTTGTCAATGACGTGGTGGTTGACGATGCAGTTCTTGATGACGCAGTGGTGTGAAATAATTTAATTAAAATTAAATCGATGGTGTGGTTGTTGTCGATGAGGTGGTGTGGAATAATTTAATTGAAATAACATTGACATCTCACCTAACATGAGTTGAAATTTTAAGTAGCAGCAACTCAATCAGGTGTGAAATAAATTTACTGGAAACCGATTATTAGTGGTTCTTAGGTGTATTAATTAATTTTTATTAATTCGCAAGTGTATGGAACACCACTGTAGCATTTCACATAGGAGTATTACATGGTATCATGATTTGTATTTTCTACAGGGAAGTAGAACGAAAGGATATTGAATATTAACAAAGTAATGCACTTGTCATGATTAACATCAACCATACTTAAAACAAAGCAAGCTACAAGATATATATTTCTGGTATTTTGGCACTATCCAAGTAAAGCCTAAGATAAATGAGTAAGAGAGAAGTAGATTAAATGTTTAGTTCTTGTTTATATTTTGAAGCAACTCTAATAGATTCTAATATCTTTCCAAGGTCATGCACATACAAGTCTTTTGTTTTGAGGAAGAGACATGCTAAAGCAGGAACCCAATAACTAGGTTCACTACTTTGGGGAGCCGCTACTATTATGTCCCTGTAGGTATTAACCTGGATGGGGTGGACCATAGAGACCGGTACGGCCGTCACACGTACTCGCGGCTACCACTTCATACCGCGGGGTTTAGGGCAAATTGTTCCAAACTAGATTCTAAGCACCACACCTACAACTAGAGCCCAAAGACTCTACTCTTGATCAATAGAATAGAACTTTCTCGGAATAACGAACAGAATAGCACCGACCATGGAAGTATGCGAGTGCTGTATAGAAAACCTTAGCCTCAGACGTGATGTGATCTACCTGTTGCCTCAGACTCTCGGTTCTACGTACATCATACATAATTAGCCACAAAGCCTTTCAATAGCATCTTTTTTTTTTTGAAGCAAACGCCACGGTTTACTTTTACCAACTCATGATCGGTCGGCAAAAGCGGTTTTACCAACTTATCATAGGTCGGTAAAAATCTTACCGACCTATAGCATCGGTCGTTGTAAGTGGCGTCGGTAAAAATCTTTACCGACCCACCATCTTTTACCGACCGATCATCAGTTGGTATAAAAAAGAAATACCGACCAATGGTTCGATGCTATTAAGACAATTATCAACTGACTGTAGGACGCTAACACTAAAATAATTTGACAAATAAAGCCACAATGCAGTTCAGAGGGGGATTAATATTCTCCATGATTCATCATTAACACTAATCCACCACTAGTGGATCCGTACACAATCAAAAGCCCTTGGAACATATCTTGCTCACAAATCAAATCATACATTTACTGCAATCATGCTTACGGTTACAGATTTGGGACATGAGTTACCAATATACCACACGTTTTAGCACAACGTTACAACAATTCAGTACCAGATTCCATGACAAAAGTATGAAGGTACATAAATCACACTAGACTGTCCTGCATACAGGTTCTTTGACATGCCTGCTACCTTGCTATTGTGCATCTTGGAAGCTGTCTTCAACTGTCTCTACTGAATCGATCTCATATGCTTCTTCAGCATAAGCTACTTGACACCATGATGCATACACCTACAAGTTTAACAGGATATACTTTAGATACTAGCCAATACCAGCTATTCAAAGTACTAGCGTGATACTTATACTGAAATATAGTGGAGATAATCTTGGTAGTAGAGAATATACAACCGGACAACTTCGTAGTTAATCATTGTTACCTGCTCATATCGAACGAATAGAAGAGAGCACAACTTAAGTGTAAAATATAAAGACTACAGTGCATAAATAATGACTAGCAATGCACAAGTAATAGCAAGATTTGTTAGGCAAAGGTTCCCCATCGCCCCTATGTTTGTCCTAGTGAAATATTGTGCTTGAATCATATGAATCATTGAAGCCAATTAATAGCAATAGATACACAGAAAAAAAATCAAGGAGGCAAGGGGCGACTTACTGCAGCTATTGGGCGATGGTGCGCTGCTCCTGGTTTGAGGATGGTTGCAGCTGCAGGCCGTTCTTGAGGGAGGCCATGGTTCCTTGAGGGTGGCGGCTGGCCGCACGCTGGATCTCCAACCTGCCCCAAGCTGACCGGATCTGAGCACCGGCAACAGGATCTGGGTCACGGGTGAGCGCTTGAGCGCAAGGCGGCTGCGGCGATGCCGAAGCATGGTAGGGGAAGCTGGGCAGATCGACAGCGGCGGTGGGCATGCCAAGGGGCGGAGGAGACCATGGCGGAGGATGCTTGCGCCCGCCTAATGGTCGAGCGGAATTGGGAGATAGGTGGCGGCTGCCGAGAGGACGAGATGTGCGCAGGGGTTGAACGAGTGTAGCTCTAGGGTTATGTTCTTGATGGGCCTTGGGCCGTGTTTTGTTCTGTGGTATTTGGGTCCAAAACTTTCACCGACCAACAGTTGGTCCTAAATGCTTTGAATTACCGACCATTTTTTTTGTCGCTGTACATTGCGATTTTTACCGACCCCTGGTCTATCGGCTTATGTGGAATCACCGACCAACAGTTTGTTGCCATGTTTTAGCGACTGATGCTTGGTAGCTATTATAGCTCGGTAAAAATATACCGTGGTGTAGTGAAACTGGATAATTTATTAATTAAATAAAAGGAGTCCAACAACATAAAAAAACCGTAAAAACAAATAGGACACTGAAAATCATTCCCATGTTTGTATCCGTTCTTGCAACGGCTGAACATGCCTCGCTTTGGCCCAATGGACAACCATCTTAAGCTCTCCGAAGAATTTTTCACACAATTATCCACTGTATGATCAATCTGGTTGAAGATCCAATCATTCCTTGTTGTCCATATACTCAAGAACATAATAATAACGATATCCATGTAAAAAGGGACAGTCAACCTTCTCTTAAGATACTTGACCTCTTGCAGATGATTCATAAGGATATTAATTACAATTCTATGCAAGCTGCGTTAGCCAAGTTACATCTCATAAACAGTTTTCTCAAGGTTTCTTCCCTCTACCACAAACATTGTTACATAACTATAACTATATGCTGAAAGCAGAAGGCTCATCTCTTCTCACATCGTTTTTACTTACGTGCTTGGTTCGTCAATCTACGCGTGGCCATTCCTCACAGGTTCGAGTGCGCCAGCGCCGTCCGCCGCCTTGGGATAGGCTTGTGCGTTGCTCTTGTGCATCAAACCGATAGACAGATGGTGTGTGGGCCTTGCTTGGTTTGGTCGCTTCCCAGCCCAGCAACGATTGGTCGCGCGTCCTCGGCGGTGCCTAGCCGTCGTTTTCCCGGGCCCTTGTTCCGCCGCGTCGTGGCCCTGTTCAGTGCTCGAGCGTTCGGTTCTATCCGAATGGGGCGCCGTTTGAGTCGGTTCAGTTGACCGGTCCGCCGTTGCTCAAAAAAAAAAAAAGTTGACCGGTCCGCCACCCTCGATGCCTTGATTTGCACCGCATGGTGTCGACGACCTGCGTTCTCTTCTCCTGTACAATTCCTATCAATCCCCGTCGCGCACCGTCCCCTCCAGATCAAACTGTCGATGACCAGTTGGGATTCGCGCTTTCTCACTTCCTTTTTGCTCGCCAGGTTGCTTCCGGAGTTGTTCCGGAACTTCATCGCCGACGGACGGCAGTACGGGATTCCCGTTCCCTGAGAGAGCAGTGCACGTCGCCATGACCGCCAAGCAGGAAGCCTCAACAGCCGACCGACGCCCTTCTTCGAATCTCCGTCAGCACAGCCTTGCGAAAACACAGCATCAATGCGCTGAAACAAAGCAAAGCGACCTGAATGTGGAGATGCATGCATTCACCGCTCCAGAAAAATTCTTCTCGCGGTTCCCCGGCGTCGACGAAGCTCCTTGAAGAAACAAAGCAGTTCGCGAGGACGAGGCTTGCCCAGCTCCGCGGCCGGATGGGGAGACTTATCCTGACGCGCTGATCGAACGCCCGGGAGAAGGAGTCCATAGTACCAAGTAGCAAGAAGCCGGAATGCCCCTGGCATCCTCCGCACGACAGGCCCAGGAATGGCCCGTTATCAAACGGGCGCGACGGAGCGCGCCGGCCCACCTAGTATATGCTGAAAGCTAAAGGAATCCCTCCCATCACAGTAATTTTACCGATGTGGCATTACTGTGGGCTGACACATGTCCTTTACAGTACCAATTGTCCTCCCGCGCATGGAGTTATCGCCTCTTGCCTGGTCCCCATTGCTGCCAGTATCTGGCCATCTTTCCTGGCCCACCTCATCCCCTGTGGCCCATCATCAACTCGGCCCATGTTACTGCCAGTCTCTGGCCATCGCTCCCGCATGCGCACGTTTTCCCCGTTCAACGACGCTGAAGCGATTTAAATCGGTTCGAAATGGCGGTCTGATCAATTGCAGCTTTGTTGAGAGCGTCCCTAAAGGTAGAGGCAGTATTGACTCTCCACGTCATCTAAGAGGCAACATAAGAGTTCATATCAACTCTAAAGTAATGTTAGAGACTGCCTCTTGAAGAAGAGTTAGCAGCCTTCTCTCTCTTTGTTTTTCAATAAAAAATTCTAAGAGTTAGCTAAGAAGTAGCCATTGGGTCCAACACAACGCCGCCCCGACACACCTCCCTTGAAGCGACACATGTCGCGCTCCTATAGATGCGTGCTCCCCAGCTCCCGATCGCGACTTCCTTCTTATCCCGCCGCCTTCCTCTCTTCTTTCCACGCCCTCCCCTTTCATTCGGCGGAGGTCGTGTTCCTCCCGGCCGTGTTGAACTCCGTATTCCTCTGCTGCGGTTCGTACCTTAGTCTCCAGTTTTTGTCATTGCCTTGCAGCTACCCCTACTGTCGTTCCTAATTCCTTTTCCTTCTTTCGCCCGATAGTCTGTTGCATCAGGTCCGACCGAGGAACGCCTCTTGAGTTCGTCGACGGGCTGCTTCCCGAAGTTCTCTGCCCCTACGGAGGTACCATTGGTTCCCGAGTTCATTAATATTTGATTTGGATCCATTCCTTTTCACACGAGCGGCATTGTGTTCTGCTTCTTAAAGCGTTTACGCTTTTTACAGGATCGAGTCGGAAGTGCCGGTGAACGGACACAACAGTACATCACATAAAAGGCACAAATTTGAAACATTGAGTAGCACATAAAAGTCATTACATAAAAGGCACATAAAAGTCATTACATTAGTCCAATTTAAAACATCGAGTAGCACAGCAGAAGTCGTAACATGATACAACAAGTCCAAGTCTAAAGGAAACGATGATACAAGGAGCACGCGCTCACGGTACATGAATCTACATCATAAGCTCTGATGATGCGAACTCAGGAGGAGATCACTTCTAGGTCTTCCAGTGGGCCGTCCAACCAAAAAGGGGCTGGCCATCCCACTGTCCACCTTCACCCGTGAAGTCTGGGATAAAGGTGCTACCTGCACAAAACATTAAAGAGCCAAACCCTGATCAACTAATACTCTGCAAGACTTACCTGTCAAAAGGCTAACTACAGCCGACTCCTAGCATGTAAAGGCTACAAGAGGTAGGCTGACTCCAGTGCATAAAACCAGAAATCATGTGCACTTAACTAGAACAAGAAAAATAACAATACATCATATATAAGGTACAACCGTAAATAATCATAAGTAAAGGAGTAAAGTAATCAACATCATAATCATCATCCAAAAATCACACTACGATGTGATGCTGTGAACAAGAGGTTTGCTCATATCCGAGAGCGGCGGCATCGATGTACATCCTGCAGGGGAAACCAGACCACATGACGCACACGCGCAAAAACCATATGCGGCAACCTTTCGCGCTGTGCACCACCGGAGCTGTACTAGATTCTACTCCTCCCGAGGAAGGGGTCTCCCGCCGCGGCCCCCATCCCAGACGTACAACCGCGCAGGACGTTATCCTTCCTCTCCCAAGTACCATGATAGAAAGAGTTAAGTATCTACCAGACACTCCAAGGCGACACTGGCTACATCGGTTTACTGGGCCCATAAAACACCAGCATGCAGTCAGTACGTTCGAACTTGCTCAACAGGGCAAACAACGAACGGTCCTTAATTGACACAGATGGGGCTACCATCGTGAAGGCCCAGCCTTCTCCAACCATCCTACACAACCAACCCCCGTCCGGTCCACAGCAACAATATCCTTCTAGGACAAGCCAAGGTAAAGTCCTATCATGCGAGTGGGACCAATCACTCGTCGTCTACCGGACAGCAACCCTAAGCATAGCAGTTCTAACGATAACCTAGAACCGACAACTACAAAAATAGGACACAAGGTAGGACAGGAAGGTAATTTCCTAATGCAATTCTAGGGTTTCACATCAACTCCTAATAAACCTAATGCACAAACATTTCTAACCCAAAACAAGTGATAAAGTAAAACCGGTAAAACAGGTAGGCATGCACCGGGGCTTACCTGGCTTAGGGACTAAGCTCGGTGGTGTCAGTCTGCTGCTTCTCCTGCGCCTCCTCTGGCAGGTGGAAGTCCAGAGGCTCTGGGGTCTCCTCGGGAACTACATGTTATGACAAAGAAACATGCATGTTAGATGCAATAATATGATGCAATTATGATTTAATTATTTGATAGGACAGTCATTATACTATAAGTGCAAATGATTAACTTTGTTAATTACTTTCGTATGAAGTATTTCCTTCATTGACTCTTGTTTAAGTTAATTTCATAAATTCACTTAAGTTAGTTAATTAGATTATTTATTTTTGCAAATTAGTTTATATCCAGTGGTATTTTTCGGGGGTCAAGTACCACTGGAAATAATTTACAGTGAAGTTTGACGATTTGTTGCAATAAGAATTATTTATAGTAATTTAAACAATGCAGAACACGATTTACATCATAAGAAAATAATTAAACAAGGTATAATAGTAGAAAAATATTCTGTAAGTGTGTTAATAGTAGCTTAACAGACATGCAAGAGTTCAGGATTTATGGAGCAACAGAGAATTTATTATTAAACAATATCTACACAAATGCATGTTCACATAAAACAAAGAAACGTGTTATGTGATTTGACATTTGCCTGTATAGTTCTGTGTACAAAGAATCCAACAAAATTAGATTTGCATTTTTTTGATTTTTATTCTATTTATTATGCATTTTACAAGTTTCAGGCAATTTCTGGCAATTTAACTAATTCGAGAAAAGGATTAAACTTTGGCGGGCCAATCAAATCGGGGCCACACCGAGGGCCACATGACTTGGGCCACACTGGATCCAAGTCGGCCACAAAAGATCTGGCCACTCACGTGCGAGAACACACCGAGGACCACACGGCTGGTCACACGGGATCCCAACGCAGGCGCACCAGATCTGGGACCTTGTGGTCACCGGTTGTTGACGGTCGTTAAGTACAAACTTCGACCGTCAATATTCCTACACATAAAGGAGAATTAGCATTTCTTATACGCATATTTATTTCAACTAATAAATTTTCACGAGTTTTGGATGATTATTGAGTGCAGGAGTATTTCTGGAGAAAATAGGCCTCTGTGAGAGAAATCACAGGCCGGCCGGCCTACATCCCAGGCCGGCCGACCACACCCAGTGGCCACAGCCTGCAGGCCTCCACCAGTGGGCCACAAGAAGCCCACAAAACCAGAATATTGAAGCCCAACTCGAACTTAATGAAGACTTTCTAGAAGATGGGCTACAATGGGCCTAAACTTAGCTCTTACTCCAGTTCTGCCGACCCCAGGAGAAAACCGACCTCGGGACCGACTTCATGGAGCAATCTGGAGCGTCCACACGGAAGGCGGTGGCCAACCGCCACAATGTGTGGCCGGCCGGCCTGCTACCTAGGCCGGCCGGCCTACCTTGGCGGCCAATCCTCCTCAACCGCCTCTCACTTGCTCTATTTAATCCCCCCCTCTCATTTGGGGCTATAAATAGAGGGGTGCTCGGCCGGTTAGAACACACACACCAAGTAGAGAGATCACACTCTTGCATTAGTTTAGTCTCCAAGCTCTAGTGGAGTTAGGCTTAGAGTAGAGCTACTCTAGTTCCCAAGTTATCTTGGAAATTCTGGTATGGCTTTTGTATCATTTTCTCTTTTTGCGACTTTATTCTATTTAATAATATTATTCTTTTCATATAGTCTTGCCTTGGTAAGCGTACCTTGTTTGGTTGTGGATCCTTGGCTTGCGTATGTAATAGAGTAATCATAATCTTCTTGTATAGTGCTAGTGTGATATTCATATGCTCGTTATGTGGGTATTACCTAGAGGACTGGCGGTAGGGACATAATTGCCTTATTATCACGTGTCCTAGTACATAGTATACCATGTATATACTTAGGTTTACATGCATTTGCATATCCAAGCATGAGTCCAGTGGTCCTTAGGATTATGCTCTAGATCTGATCCATCGATAGGGATTTAGAGTAATGTTTTAACAATGCAAACATGGTGCTTGGGTTGGTAGAATACATTGGATGCCTCGTGCCCCACGGATTGTTTGAGGTAGACGGTAGGTGGCGACAGCCCTGTCCGTCCTCGGTATCCCTCCACGTTCAGGTACGGCGTAGAGCTGCAGACCAGAGTCGCCTGGAAGACCAGGGGTAAGCCGGTGCCCAATTTGCTTGAGTGCATATGCCTAAACCTTAGTTGATGTACATGTATGTGTATGTTGTATACTATGCCACTGTATAATGAAGTACAATAGGAGCTTAGCTCTTTTCTTTGTTCTTCTCCACTTAGCTATGGATGTATATTAGAGTTGATCCTTTTCTTGTGTGTCACACTACCCATATATTATTGTTTAGCATTGTATGGACCGTGATCCATTTACTTGTAGACATTAACTATGAGCACAGTACTCTCTTGACCATCGTCTTCCCTGTGGAAATTATAAATTACGATACCTTGGAATACTCCCGGGTGAAATGCTACAGCGGTATTCTCCGTGCGCTTGCGGATTTATCTGTGATCGTTAAGAAATACCAACAAGCATTTCTGGCGCCGTTGCCGGGGAAGACACTTGGTTTAGGAGTTTACAAATGCTCTTAGTTATATCTGCAAATACATGATCATAGCCCATACAGGCTATCACTTGCTTGTTTTCTCTTCATGTGAAAACAGGGTAGTGCATGATGACTTCGATTTGCTGGCAATGCGCTAAAAATCCATATTCAATCTTGAGAGAGTCCGACTTCTTGTCATTTCTCCTCATGTGTGAGATCCTTCGCAATCGAATCGTCATAATGTCTTGCTCATCGGACATAAAACGATGATGCCCTTGCCGACAGGAAAATCGGTAGTTATCTCATATTTGATTTCCAATTGCATATTTGGATTTCCTTTGATTTGAATTCAATTGCATTTGCGTGTTTGCTTTTCCATAATCATTTTGCATGTTGGATTTCTCCAACCTTTTATTTTTTAAAAAAAAATAAAAAAATGAATTTGAGACATTTGCTTTTGGAGAAAGTGATTTTTGGGCATAATATTCTAGCTGAGCTTTGGCCAATCCTCACAAAAAAAAAATCGATGGAGGCTTTGGGCCAAGCTTGGGGGGAGAGTCCCCATCCACAGGTCACCTGATTTGACATGGCCATTCATAGGGCACTTGTCATTGTTCCTCCCCAAATGTGGCCATTGAACTTCAAGTTTTAAATAAAAGGCCGAGTGGTGATGTTTTCCTACCGAATCCATTTCATTCACCACCCAAATGCCCTCCTCAGCTTCTTTACTCTCATTTCTCCAAATTTTCTCAAATCCAACAAAAAGATTTCCCTCTTCTTTGTTTTGCATCTGCAAGTTATGCTCAAGCTGGGCAAGATGAACCGACGGGCGTGCTAACTTTGATTACACTAACGTAACCCATTCCGAGTTTGTTCCTGTATGTTTTTGCTCTTTGTTGCAGCCATGAAGAAAGGAACCAAGCAATTATTGGCGCACTCAAGCAAGAACTAAGCTTGGGGGATCACTCCCCCACTGAAGTAACTTGTATCTTTCCTTCGTTTCCTTGCATTCAAAAAAAAAGATAAAGATAAAAAAATACAAATAAATAAAGGTAGTTTTCGTTTCTATGCGCGATAAGAATGTTTTAATTCTCTATGTTGAATTGATGAATAGTTGCTCTGTTTTATCCCTCTCTCGTTCCTGTTTGCAACTTAGTACTCTCCCAAGTTTTGAGTTTGTTGGATGCACTCTTATTCTTGAACCTGAAACTCGTGGGTAGCAAAATGCATGATCCAAGTCTAGGTTGTTGTGAGATATGATATGGTCTAATAGAGCTGCTATGATCTTGTTCTAAGTAAGACTTAAATTCCAGAGAATTTTTTTTCAAAACTATAAAACCCAAAGTTCCTCAATGATGAAAATTCCTACCAAAGCCATATGTTGATTTTAATGCAAAACCTCTATACACATGGTGCTTGTCATTACATTGAGCTTGTTTAAAATTGTTGTGACCCCTGTGAGATGCTTGTCATACTTTTATGATCAAGATCACGTACACTCTACCATATACATATGCGTAACTTCTACACTGAAAGTTAGCATCACACCGCCCTCCCCCCCCCCCCCCCCCCCCCCCCCCCCCATTCCACAAAATAAATACTCCATATGTTTTATACCTCTATTTCTCTCTCCAATTCTCATTGCAAAAGAAGAATGGCTATGTAAAAAAAAAAAATTCTTGCTCACTCAAGTAGAGCTTGGTGAAAAAAAAAAGAAAAAAAAGAAAAAAAATGGATAGCCATTCCCTCAAACTTAACAAAAAGAGAGGGAATGTATACAAAAAGGAGTAATCATTTTTCCTCCATCATCTACATATCCACACACATGCACATCTTGATCAGATTGTATGACTTGCTTTCTCCTTGGATCCGGTCTTTTGATTTAGCAATATATGTGATGCAAGTTTGCCTTATTTTGCCCCTACCAAACCCCACATATAAAAACCTATTAGAAGTAGGAGGAAAAGAGGCAAAACAATGCCTTGGTAAGGAATCATACACATTGAGCGATTCGAGAGAATCATTTGAGGAACTTTGTTTTCATTTGCAAAATCTATTAAAAAAAACATCTGGAATGAAAGTTTAACAAAGAATGAGTAAATAGTGCTCGACAAACCGTTTTGTCTCTCAACCGCCCAAGGCAAGGAGAAGCAATAAGCCCCATGAGGAGTAAGGGGAAGAGTAAGTTGCCATGCCAGCTTACTCAATACGAGGAAGAATACTCTATTGTACGCATGGTGCTTTTGCGGAGTAAGACATGGTAGCAACTCCTGATCAACACAACCCAGTTTTTAGCTTTGCTCGGGACGAGCAAAGGTTTAAGCTTGGAGGGTTTGTTGACGGTCGTTAAGTACAAACTTCGACCGCCAATATTCCTACACATAAAGGAGAATCAGCATTTCTTATACGCATATTTATTTCAACTAATAAATTTTCACGAGTTTTGGATGATTATTGAGTGCAGGAGTATTTTTGGAGAAAATAGGCCTCTGTGAGAGAAATCACAGGCCGGCCGGCCTACATCCCAGGCCGGCCGGCCACACCCAGTGGCCACAGCCTGCAGGCCTCCACCAGTGGGCCACGAGAAGCCCACAAAACCAGAATATTGAAGCCCAACTCGAACTTAATGAAGACTTTCTAGAAGATGGGCTACAATGGGCCTAAACTTGGCTCTTACTCCAGTTCTGCCGACCCCAGGAGAAAACCGACCTCGGGACCGACTTCATGGAGCAATCTGGAGCGTCCACACGGAAGGCGGTGGCCAACCGCCACAATGTGTGGCCGGCCGGCCTGCCACCTAGGCCGGCCGGCCTACCTTGGCGGCCAATCGTCCTCAACCGCCTCTCACTTGCTCTATTTAATCCCCCCTCTCATATGAGGCTATAAATAGAGGGGTGCTCGGCCGGTTAGAACACACACCAAGTAGAGAGATCACACTCTTGCATTAGTTTAGTCTCCAAGCTCTAGTGGAGTTAGGCTTAGAGTAGAGCTACTCTAGTTCCCAAGTTGTCTTGGAGATTCTGGTATGGCTCTTGTATCATTTTCTCTTTTTGCGACTTTATTCTATTTAATAATATTATTCTTTTCATATAGTCTTGCGTTGGTTAAGCGTTCCTTGTTTGGTTGTGGATCCTTGGCTTGCGTATGTAATAGAGTAATCATAATCTTCTTGTATAGTGCTAGTGTGATATTCATATGCTCGTTATGTGGGTATTACCTAGAGGACTGGCGGTAGGGACATAATTGCCTTATTGTCACGTGTCCTAGTACATAGTGTACCATGTATATACTTAGGTTTACATGCATTTGCATATCCAAGCATGAGTCCAGTGGTCCTTAGGATTATGCTTTAGATCTGATCCATCGCTAGGGATTTCGAGTAATGTTTTAACAATGCAAGCATGGTGCTTGGGTTGGTAGAATACATTGGATGCCTCGTGCCCCACGGATTGTTTGAGATAGACGGTAGGTGGTGACAGCCCTGTCCGTCCTCGGTATCCCTCCACGTTCGGGTACGGCGTAGAGCTGTAGACCGGAGTCGCCTGGCAGACAAGGGGTAAGCCGGAGCCCAATTTGCTTGAGTGCATATGCCTAAACCTTAGTTGATGTACATGTATGTGTATGTTGTGTACTATGCCACTGTATAATGAAGTACAATAGGAACTTAGCTCTTTTCTTTGTTCTTCTCCACTTAGCTATGGATGTATATTAGAGTTGATCCCTTTCTTGTGTGTCACACTACCCATATATTATTGTTTAGCATTGTATGGACCGTGATCCATTTAATTGTAGACATGAACTATGAGCACAGTACTCTCTTGACCATCGTCTTCCCTGTGGAAATTATAAATTACGATACCTTGGAATACTCCCGGGTGAAATGCTATAGCGGTATTCTCCGTGCGCTTGCGGATTTATCTGTGATCGTTAAGAAATACCAACACCGGTGCGGTGGCCGGCATCCTGCCGGAGCGCGACGGCGCTCTCGCCGGAATGGGGTCCGGCAGCGTCTGGGAAAAATGGTGGACCGAGAAGGTTCAGAGCGGCACGGCGAACTCATAAAGGGGGCTAGGGCTCACCGTGGCTCGCCAGAGGACGGTCGGCGATGAGAGTGGCGGTTGGCGGAGGGGTGGCGACGTCGCGTTGGCGGAAAAGTGGCTGGGAGCAGGCCGGATCTGGTCGTGGAGCGTCACGGAGAGGAGAAGAAGCGCGACGCAGGCACCGTTGACGTGGAGGGCCCCTGGAATGTGGAGCTCGTCGGTGAGGTGCCGCGACGGCTTGACGGCGGCGAAGGGAAAAGCTCCAATCCGAGTAAGACGGCTGCGGGGACGATGAGCGGGGAAGAAGGGCGCGAGGGAGTGGCGCGCCTGTGATTGCCACAAGAAGTCGGGGAGCTCA
Source organism: Eragrostis nindensis (assembly GCA_012490785.1). Lineage (NCBI taxonomy): Eukaryota > Viridiplantae > Streptophyta > Magnoliopsida > Poales > Poaceae > Eragrostis > Eragrostis nindensis. The sequence continues at coordinate 2,135,493 of JAAXCT010000023.1, forward strand.
CCGGGGTACGGCGGATTTGACGTCGAGGCGACGGAGTTGGGCTGCGGGTCTCGAGGGAGAAGGCTCCGATGGCGCTCCTCAGCCCAAGGACAAGGCAGTGGTGGCCATGGCGAACTCGACGGCCGCACGGCGCACTCCTTTGCTCAGCGGCTCGGCCCGGGGAACACCCACGGCGACGGAGCGACAGCGAGGTGGAGCTCGAGCTTGGAATGGAGGTGGCGGCTAGGGTTTGGCGACGAGAAGTGGGGAAAAGGACGAGGAAGAGAGCCGGGAGGGAGCAGAACGCCGTTTTGACACCGAGGAGCGTCGAGGACGCGGGCCAGGAAGCCGCGGCGCTGTCCGTACGCCATCGGCGACGTGGAGCAAAAGCTCCAACGCGCACAGAGAGAGGGGTGAGGCTGACAAGTGGGCTCCACGGCATCTTCCGTTTTCCCGGATTTATTCAAAAGCTGATTTCCCCAATCTTGTGCATGCTATTTAAAATAGCAAACAAAATCCAAAAATTATGAAACTGGTCCCATATGAAAGTGTGAGAGATGGTGATTCCAGTGACATAACATGCACAGTTTGATTCACCACATATTTAAAAAGGAAGCTGGTCAAAGATGGATACTTGTTAAGGTTTGGGGATTTATTCGGGCATTCAAATGAATTTCTAAAATTCTGGAAAATTCTCCAAAATTCTCATTTGAGATGTGCTATCCAGAGAAATTTTTGTTGGCTCAAGTTGTTACTGGAATTTTTGAGTTCCTTCACAAGCTTTGGTTTGGCAATTATTTGAACAATTGATTTCGAATTTGAATTTGATTTGGTTTTAGGTGTTGTTCAGTTTGAGATACTTGCAGAGTTGAGTTCACAGTGACACGGGGTGTCACACTTCTTGGGTTGCCGTTCGTCTGCTTCCTGCGCGTGCGGGCTCGCATCACAGCTAGGTAACTTTGCCAGTCGATCTTCTTCATTCGTATTCGCTGTTCTGATTGATTTCATCCTTGGTTTCCTACCTGCTCACCCTTGGTTCTGATTGGGTTGCCGGTCGATGGATGTCCTGATTGGTTTCACCCTTGGTTTCTTACCTGCTCACTTTCGCCTTTCCCCCTCCTTTACAGGTTCTGGTTTTGGTCACTGACAAGGCCTCTTCCTAGCGTTTAGGATGTCCTGGTCAAGTGTGTGGATCCTGATTCCTAGCGTCAAGTTCTGGACAGGATGCTTGGTTACTGTTATTTTGATTGACGCGCCTTTACCCTTCCATTTGTTCTGCATTTTTTTGGTCCTCCATGGTTTTGTTACATGGTTTAGCTGAAACCTTGCTGCTCTGACTTTCTGTGCATGTTCCTCTCCAATGGTCAGCATATTTTTCGTCACCAAAAATATACTTGGGAACTTCATGTTTCCTGCAGTGCCTGCTTGCCTGTACATCATAATGGTGTTAGTTAGTTTGAGTTTAAGTTTGTTATGCAATAATTGTTCCTGTAGGTATTACCACCTTTCAGGTTTTGCTCCTGTTTATGTCTTGGTCACTTTTCCATCTTCCTGCCTTAGAGTTTTACCCCATTTAGTTTCTTCGGTTTCTTTTGTGGTTCACATTAACCAATTTATGTTTACCTGAAATATCCCTGTTTATATTCAGTAGTTTCTTTCTCCTAGTCGGACTTCGAAGTTAAATTACCATGTAAAAATAGGTACACTTACTCATCAAGCAGGTTAACCAACGTATCAAACGTTGTTCCCTTAAGAGAGTTAATGTACCATACAGTGCTCCACTTTAGGCTGAGCACCACAGCAATCCAATGCCCGCCGGTATTGCACGCGAACATCTGGATTGTCTCCTTCTTCACCGTGATTGTTCCAAACTAAATAATTCTTTTTGAAACCGGGCATTATCAACTGCGCAGGAATGTGCCTGGAATGGGGGAACATCTTGATGTTCTTGCAATCATAGCATGGACAACACATAGCTGTTTTCTGTTTGTTCTTCATGTCCTCTTCGGCGGCGGCAATGAAATCCAAAACACCCTTAAGGAACTTGTCACAAGTGCGGTTCTGAACATACATCCAGCTCCGCTCCGCCATCTGCAGTTTTCAAACATGCATGCAGTAAATCATAATTAGACCTGATTAAAGTCTTACACAACATATAATTAAATCACTTGATCGATCAATGACCTCGTTTAGTTTACGATTCACCACACCATAAATTCTCAAGCTAAGCAACAGCTCAAGGCTTCACCACACCGCACAATCGCCTACCAGAACATGCTGAGCAAACACAACAAATTTGTAACAGCAGCAGTTAGAAAATGAAAAACAACTCCTGCATCAATAAGCTAAGCATCAGCTCAAGTCAAAGGAGATTGGCCGCACCTTCCCCTGTGCAGATGATAGAGCTTAGAAGGAGGTGCGCGGGCAACGCCGAGGTGAAGCGCGGCGGGCGGCGACGCTGCAGATCGAGGGATCTAGCGCCGGCCGGCCACGCAGCAGGTCTGAGCGCACGGCAGACGGCGAGTGGCGTGCCCGGGTGCCGCCACTGCAGGTCGACGCGGAGCTCGGCAAGGGGCGCGGCCGCGCAGCGGCAGGCGGAGCGCGGCAGGCGGCGAGTGGCGCATGCGGATCGACGCTAGCTAGCTGCTGCATGCCGAGCGCGCGAGGATGCCGCAGCAGGTCCAGCGCGGGGCGGACTGCGAGGGGTGACGGGCGATGGGCGCCACTGCAGGTCGACACCACGGCGGCCGGCAAGGGGCGCGCTAGCTTGCGCCGCCGCCGCAAGGGCAGCGCGGTGAGCCTTTGTGCAGTACTCTCTCTGCTGAAACCAGTCGCGTCTTGTGTCCTGCTCGGTGAAGCCTGTGTGCAAATAATGGATACCTAGCGACGGGTTTCAAAGAACGTCGCTTATTATAACTTAGCGATGGGAATGAAAACAGCGTCGAAGAATCTTAGCGACGGGTTCCTACCGCCGTCGCAGGTAAAGGAAACTTTGCGACGGGGTTCCATTACCCGTCTAAATTTATGGAATATTAGCGACGGGCTTCAAATTTGTAGTAGTTAGCGACGGGTTTTTATCAATTACCGTCTGTAATAGTTTGCTGTTTAGCGACGGTGAACTGATAGCGACGGGTTTTTGATGTGGCTGTCAAGTTTAGCGACGGGTTTCCAAATTGCGTCGCTAAAGACTGTGTCGCCGAAGCCCTGTTCTGTGGCAGTGTTCCGTTCTTCTTTTTTCCATGTTGTCATGTATTTAGTTATTTTGATGTACATTGCCTGTTTGCTCGTGCCTGATATAACCTTGTTTCATTCATCTAAAAAAAATGCTCCATTTCCTGATCATTGTATCTTTTTTTTTCTCGAATACGCAGGAGAGCTGCGTATCATTTCATTAATAGAAGAAGAAAAGAGTTTACAACACACCCCCATACAATCAGTTTACATGCGCGCCTGTTTACATTCGAATAGCGACCAAGGCTGGTTTATCACCCACCAGCAACACCACCATGGATGGAGAGGGCTGTCAGAGCTTTCGCTCCAGCCATGCTCCACATGCACTTTTCATCCCCAGCCATGATCAAGGCAGTGGCAATGCTTGGAGAGGCTCCATTGAAGACACAATCATTGCGATGCCTCCAAAGAGTCCACGCTCCTAGAACGATGATCGAGTTGAGTCCCTTTCGCATTTCACCGGTCACCAAGTTTGAGATCCGGCTCCACCACTCATCAAAGCTTGTGTCGCTGGGCTGGGGTGAGAGTGCGTGGAAGCCAACTTGGCGTAGCAAGATATGCCAGAATTGCCTTGCAAAGACAAATCCGACAAGGATATTGTTTCATCCTCTTGATCGCATAGAGGGCAGCGCTCCGGGTGTGGAAGATTTCTCCGCGCCAAGCGATCAGCTGTCCAACAACGGTTGTGTGCAGCAAGCCACAAGAAAAAGCGGCATTTTCCTGGAGCGCAGGTTTTCCAAATTCGTTCCCATGGGCTAAACTGCACTGACCCTTGGAATTGAGCTTCATATGCTGAACTAGCCGTGTACTGGCCCGAGCTTGAGAGGCGCCAAAAGTGCACATCCGCCACTCCCGGCTGTAGGGTAATGTCAAGGATGATATCACACAGCTTGATGAACTCCAGTATGACGTCAATAGAAGCTACTCCATGAATATCCTGTGCCCACCTCATATCAGTTAGTGCCTCATGGACAGTTCTCTTGTTGCTAACTCTCTTGGGGACCATGGAGAAAATCAGAGGGAAGAGGTCTTCTAGTCGTTGCCCCATAATCCATCTATCTCGCCAAAAGAGTGTGTTTCTCCCGTCACCAATCTCTGTGGCCACTGCCATTGAGAGCAGCGCCTGAACACAAACACTTGTTTGCATTGGGAGAGCAGCCCAGGGTTTATTTGGTTCAGATTTTTGTAACCATGGCCAGCGCACCCGAAGCGCTCGGCCAAGGTTTTTGAGGTCAGAAATGCCCAGCCCGCCTAGCTCTTTTGGTCTTGCTACTTTAGACCAAGAAATCAAGCAGTGTCCTCCATGAGCTTCTTTGCGGCCTCGCCACATGAAATTCCGGCTGATTGTTTCAATAGCCTTGATCGCCCAATGAGGAAGATCAAGCGCCATAGCGTGATAGATCACTGTTGCTGTTATTACAAACTGAACCAACGTTGCCCGCCCCATTCTTGTCATCAAATCTGCCTTCCATCCAGGCAGAAGATGTAGTGTCTGCTTACCTGTCTTTTCTGTTTTGGTTTGCCTCTATTTAGTTTGCTTTCCATACCTGTAGTTATAGGCATTACCAAATTACATGTTTACCCCTGTTTCATGTAATTGTTTCCTTTGACAGATCCTTACAGCTGGCATTTGCATGTTTTCCCTAAGTTTTACACGCAAATTTTTTATGCAATATACTACTCCATATGTTTGACTCGGCTGTTTGCATACCTGTTTCCTACCAATGTACCGCCTCTCAGCTGTTTCTTTTTGCCACTTAGTCTTTCGTCCTTCTTTTCCATGTTGTCATGTATTAAGTTGTTTTGATGTAGAGTGTGCTTAGCTTTCTTTGTTGCTGCGATTTCTGTCAAAATTTTTGGGTTAGACCTGTCATGTATTTAGCTATTTTGATGTAGGAACGCTTACCTTTCTTTGTTGCTCTGATTATCCCCTGTTCAATTTTTTGGCTTTGAACTGTTGATGTACCCATTACCAACATTGAGTGTTCCTGTTTTCCTTTTCTTTTCCGTGCTACTTACATGAAAAGGCTTATGTCATGGCCTGTTCTGCATGTTCATATGACTTACACATAAAGTTTCAATGTTGTCATGTCTTCAATGATTCTGAGGTAGGCAGTGGTTACCTTTCTTCTTGCTGTGATTAGTCTCAGTTAAAATTGATTGGTTCGAGTTGTTGTACCCATTACCAACGTTTAGGCTTCCTTGTGTTGAACAAACTAAAAAACTAAATTAGATTTCAAAAACTAAAAACAGACAAGTTCATAATCTCGGTTCTTGCAGGAATTCAGCGAGGGATCGATGTTGGCATTTTGTCGGCCAGCCTACTGCCTCTAACAGGCACCGTAGGCCTTTTGGATCCAAGGGTCAAGGAGTCGCCTACGGGACAAACGCACGTCGTTGTACCAGCGGTCCAGTAGATGGTGACGGTGCCAAGGATCGATCAGGTACAGAAGAGCAGGCCCAAAATAGGGGGAAGGGCCAAGCGAGCAAGCAAGGTGGGTGAACCGGAGGACGAGCGTTAGCTCGACTGGTCAAGGCGCTAGCGTGGGAGCGCGACCACCTGGGTTCGATCCCTGGATCGGACCTGGGATTTCCTCACCGGGGCTTGTCCCCATTTAATAATTTGCAGGTGCCTCTCCATGCGTGGTGACACAAAAGGAGTGCGACGTCCCTCGTCGCGCGCTAGAGCCTGGTGGTTTCTGGCGATCTTTCGAAGGACGCAATCTTCAAAAGATGCTGAGTGTAGTTGTAGGTCTGGTCGTGTACGTGGGTGTGAGTTGGTGTGTGTTGGGGTGTGCGTGCGTGTGTACGTATATGAACAGATGCTACAGCTGTACCCAGTAGGAGAGGCTTCAAAAAAAAAAAAAAGGTGGGTGAACCGGCCAAGCCACCCTGAGCTTTGAGTAGAGGGCTGGTGTCGCATGCTTATACCTCCTGACTCGCCTAAGTTAAATTTGTTAGTCAGACATGCTATATTGTAATGTGCTGTAAGCACCAAACTAATTACTAATAGCGTGTTGTAATCTAAATTTATGTGCTACCAGCACCCGACCTATATTCATGTGCTGTGAGCACGAGGAAATTGTACTTTGCATCTGAACGCTTACACTTACTGCCCCGCCTAAATACAGTGTGACAATCGAAGAATGATCACGTGACATGTCCACAAAGATAAAATTGCAAACAGAGTCCTAGGTAGAATTTAGCAGCCGAGAGATTCACTGGTGAACAGCATATATAGCAACAAAGAGTTGCATGTCCAGGATGACCACCATTTTACCAACAATAAATATATATCAACAGAGTGGTGAACATATGTGGTGAACAATATACCAATACAGAGTTTGCCCGATAGATGAAAGGCAAATATAAAGCAAATTATCCATCACTATGTAAAAAAGGCTAAAATAAGACAACCCCACTCACAGACACGTAATAAAAACGCGTCTGCAAACAAATTTCGCAGACGTGTGTTCACTAAACGCGTCTCCAACATGTTTGTCCTAGCAAAACACAAGCCAGGTAGAAGACTCGTAGCAACAAAAACAAGTCTCCTACAACAGGGTACTCATGGAGCCAGGTAGAGTATACTAATGGGCGACGCGTTTTCTCTACCCGCGTCACCGGCCGCAGCCCATCGGACCCGAATTTTTTAGTTTGTTCCGGGTTGGCCTCGCGTCCGAGGGTCCCGATCCCACCACCCCACCCCTTCTCCAGCCTTATCCATTCGCTCCTCTCTCCTCTCCACTCCCAATCCCCCGTCCCCTCTCTTCTCTCCAGATCTGGCTGCGTCGGCGAGGCTGGCCGCGGCCGCCGATTACCGGCCTTCGCAGCGCAGGCGTGGCGGCCATCGAGCGGCCAGCAGCCTGCAGCCGGCGGCTGGCAGCTACTCCACTCCCTCCTCTTCAACCTCAACCCTAGCCGCCGCCCTCCGTCGTCCCCGCGCCGCCCCCTCGCTCCGCCGCAAAACCGTGGCCAGGGAAGTCGTGCGGCGTCCTCGGGAACCCGCGGAGCCGCTCCTCGCCGCTGATGCCGACCCCGAAGCGGCGGCTCCTGGTCTCCACCACCGCGTCTGGATCTGGCATGCTGCCAGATCTTGTGGCGCCATCGACGAGCACCTCCGCGCTCGGCATCTGGACGGGCTCGGCACCGACTCCAGCTCCCACCACCGGCGACACGGCGGTGACGGACGTCCTCGTCCACGTCAACCCTGCTGCTGCTACGGCAACGTCCACTGCTCCTCACTACAAGAAATTTTGGCTTCTATGACGATATCGGAGTGACAATTAATGAAAACGTCACAATGAATTCTGTTTTATGACGATTCATAAAGGTTGGTTGAGTTTAGTGACGAAAATTAGTTGTGCGTCATGAAAATCGTCACGAACCAAGCAAAAATCCATATTGTGACGATTCTATGACGGTGCAAATCGTCATAAGTTTTTACAGGTCCGCTATAAAACTTTAAAAATAGAGTTTTGAGCGGCAAAAAAGTTCATTATTAGGATCAATATTTCAACACAAAAAATGTTACTCCCTACTGTTTTAAGATCAAAAATTATTTATATATCTATGTTAGGGTGATTAGATTAGGCAAGATAAGTGAATGAATAGTAAAATATTAGTACTTGTCCCTATATTATTTTTTTAAAAAGAAGTTTCCATGTCATAAGTAGGGTGGGGATTATTTTATAATTTTGAGAGATATAAAAATGTACTTTCAAAAGTAAGAATACAGTGAATCAAATAAAATTTTGGTTGATTATTCCAGCAGAGCCACCTTGGGCTGACTTTCATCCCATTATGCCCGCGCGCCAAAAAAAAAAAACACGAACCGGAGCAGGGTTCGAACCGTGCAACTTACCATTGCACTGCCCAGCTGTTACCATCGCACCACTGCTTGTTTAGACGAAAATGCCAAAGATAATGTTTTTATATGTGACTGAGGAGCCCCACCAGTCATTGCAAAGGCAATCAATATAAACAACCCCCGCAAACCCAATCCCTCAAACCCTAGTCTCGTCCTCCCCCTCCGTCGCCCCCAACCTCTCTTTGCCTTTCTCAGTCCCCGGCGACACCCATCTCCCTCCTCCCGTTCTCTCCGGGATGGTCTCCTCCTTGGCGGACTCCTCCAGTGACGCGCGGAGCCGTCGGCGATGCGGCGATGTGCAGGCTGCGTCTCCGCGGCGCGCTGACGAGATCTGCGCTGGGGCGCGTTGCCGGGATCGGCGCGGGGGCGGCACGCTCCTCCGTGACGGGCCCGTGAAGCATCGGCGGATGTGTCGGCGTTCTCGGCTCGGTGTGACGCCATGGATGCGGGGCAGCGCGCAGCGGACGACCTAGCTACAGCAGCACGCGACGAACTACCGTGCCGGCTTCATCTCTGTTGCGTCGAAGCCTAACTCCGCTTTCGATCTGCCACTGCGAGCTCCCACCGCAGAACGTTGCCGCCAAGGTAAGCTGATCTCCTCCCTCTGCTCATTTTTATCTTCCCTTCCTAGTTCCTTGTTCCAATTAGTCTGGAAGGAAGGATTGAATTATTCCGTTCAGATTTGTGGGTGAGACGAAGCTCCCTTGATTTGTTTAACTGTACCAGCCGCACATCTCAGAAATTTTGTTTATGCTTCGGAATAAAAGATCTGGCGATCTGGTTTCATTATAGGCTTATTAGAATCCCTCAATTCCTTTCCTGTAAGAATAACTATATAGGTCAGAGTCTATGCGACTACAATAATGCAATATATGCTACGGTTTGAGATGTGAACAAATTAATAGTTTATTCATATGATGTGGCATAAGTCGCATAACATAATTTACCCATGGCAGATGTGACTTGAATCCCCTGAGAAAATTTTCGGTTTTGCTGTCAAGGGATCAGGTTATTTCTGCACTTGAGAGTAACTATGTATTATGGTGTGACTTGTGAGCTTGACAAAGACATCTTCATGAATTCATTTGATGCTTCTATCTCTGTTAGGAACATGATGTTAACAACATGAAGCCAAGAGTCACTCTCTGGACCAATTTCCAGTAATAAGGTAAAATGAAGTATGCTGCTTTTACACTTCTCCCGAACTCAGTAATTTTACTATTCTAGGATGCAGTGTCAAGAGATGATAATCTGAACATGCCTGACTTTATTATTTGCATTGTCTATCCTTTATTTAGTATTGTACTTTGACGTGTCAACATGCTTTGTATCCATTGATTAATGGAACATCTTGGAAGCAATTGATGATAGGTTCCTAATCAGTAGACTTGTGTATTTGTCCAATATAAGCTTCATACTGTTGATGACGGGTGGCTTATTACTAGACCCTCCTGTGGATTTTTTCAGCAAGCTTATCGTGCTCTTGTCAGCTGACTGATACTCAATTTTGATTTTTTTGATGACTGCCCCTTGGCCTCTTCCAATAGACCATATAGTGCAATATATAGCTTCTAATTGCATTCTGATGAAATAAAATTTGATGTCACGTTAATGATAAATTAGTCCTTGAGCTTGACTAACGGCCTACACATGTTTGTGCAGGTGTGCTGGCATGCAGCAGAAGATGATGCCTTGTTGGATTTTTTTTCCCACTCTTGATTTATGTAGATGTATGAGTATTAGCTCTTTTTCTGGTCTTTTGTATGTGCAATTTTGTAATTGCCAATATCCTGTAATATAAGATACGTTGAATGGAAATTTTGTTTGATGTTATTTAGTGATTAAATATCTGGTGGGCTTTGATAATGTTTATTGCGTTGTGACCAAAAAAGAATGGTGATCTGAAAATAGGTCATTTGATTCCACCAAACCCATAAAAAAACCATGTCACAAAAAATTGCTAAAAAGGACAAAATTTATAAAATAAATTGGGCTCACAAATGGGCCTGGCCCACAAAAGGCTGAACAGTTCATGGGTATTTGCTGGGCTTAATTCCATTTTGTGACGTTTGTAGCCATGACAATAGAATAGGCGTCACAAAGATTTATGACAAAGAAACACGATATTGTCATAGAACATGATCTTAAACGCATAATACATGACAAACGCAGTTTCGTCACACTAGCGTCACAAAGTGGTCATCATGACATAAAAATAAGTTTTTATGACATAAACCGATCGTCATAGAATGCTAGATTTCTTGTAGTGCCTGCTCTTTCCTCTACCTGCAGTTCGATGCTGCTGCTCCTGCAGATCCGGCCACACGACTGCCTCTTCTCCTCCCTGAAGAAGGCGCTTCCTCTGCTTCGTGCCTGTAGCCAGCCACAAGCCGAACATGTAAGTTGTACCTTCTTTTGTAGATCTCTTCTAGGTATTGTACCTGATCGATCCTCCTCTGTTCCATATGTGGATTAGTTGGTTTTGCTATAGAAACAGGGATGAATCACGGTGGAAGTTGTGCTGGTCGTGAGACTGTTGCAATAGCTTGTCTAATCTAGCTGGATGTGTGCTTTGTAATCACTCTGTAAAATGGCTTGTACTGTTCTGTTTGTTTCAGCCTCTGACATTTGATAGAATATTCTAATGGGAAGATGATCTTCTCTGCTACTTGATTGTACTACCAGAAGTTTGTTACTGCACACTTTGACTTGACTGTATTACTGAAGTTTGTTACTGCACACTTTGTCTGAAAATTTAGATATTCTGATTATGATAGGACAAGCACTATTGTCTTTGTACATATTTGCTTATCTATCATGCTGCCATATATGTTTGCATCTATTGGCTTACATATTTTTTGCATCCACAAGTCCTTGGAGCTTTACATGCTTGTTCATTCCCTGCATCTTTGGAGTCTACATTACTTCTGGTGCTCATTTAGGCAGTGTTTTCCTAGACGGTAAACGGTAGACAGTCGGTCGACCATCGTTTAGGGTTTAATGGGGTTTAAACGGCTGTTTAAACGGGCTGTAAACGGGTTAAACGGGTTTAAACGGGTTTAAACGGCCTAAACGGCATAGACGGTGGCCACCCGTCTAGCGTTTAGACGCTGTTTAAACGGCCGTTCAGGCCGTTTAGGAAAACACTGCATTTAGGCTATATGGTTGGTTTCAGGTTTTGAGATAAGTGGATAAATAAGTGCAAGCTGAACTCAGTATCTCTTGCAAATGGCAAGTAAGTGCAAGCTTCATGCCTTTTGATTGTTAAATATATTTTCACTAAAAGCAGAAAACTATTCTCTGTATGTTTTTTAGTAGTCTATGTTTACATTTGCCTAGATCGTAATTCCATCCTCTTGTGTTGTGTTCTCATATCAATGTGTCATACAGGCATCTTTAGTAGTCTAGAGTCACTGAGGTGAGTGCTGAAACACTTGTGTATTATGCCTAATTGATTGGTCAGGGAACAATATTATATATTGTAAAAGGTTTCTCATGGTGAACTAATTCTCATGCTGAAACACTTGTGTATTACTTGCATGATTCCTATTCTTGTTCCCTGCATGCTTCCTATCCTATATTCACTGTCAGTGCCTCTTCTCGTGCTTTGTTTACTTGCATGATTCCTATTTTTGTTCCCTGCATGCTTCCTATCCTATATTCACTGTCAGTGACTTTTCTTGCAGTGAAGGAATCTCTTGTTTGATCCTGCACTACATTTCCAAGAGTGCTCATGTTCGACAGGTACTTTATAGCTGCTCATCAATCTATCCTTTCTTGAATGTATTACTGTACACTCTTCATGGCTTTAAGGATATCAACTTATATATGTTGATAAGTTGATAGCAGAAATGATAAGTTGAAGGTTTGAATGCTAAGTTGATAGTACTGTACACTCTTGTTTGAATGTATTGGAGTGAGACATCTCCAATCTCTAAACACCACTGTATAATAGCAGAAATGATGATAAGTTGAAGCTTTGAATGCAGTTCAGTTGTTGATGGAATATTGACTCTATGCTCTTTACCACCTTTTCCACCTATAACTATCTTTTCATTGTCACAGGATATGAACTGTGAAGCAGCAGGTATTGATGTTCTAGAATCCAGAGAACATGGGAGGTAAGCTTAGATATTAGTGCTATCAGTAAAAGGTGGTTTGTCTTACTTGAGAATCAACTGAGGCAGAGTAGATTTAAGTAATGTCCTGATGCAAAGTGTCCTTGCAGCATGTGTGTAATCACTGTCAGCGCTTCCTCTTTCTTTGTTTGCTTAATGTTTCCTATTCTTGTCCTAGGAAAATGTGGCTTTAGAAGTGTTTTGCATCACATATGTAAATTAGTGTGAGCATTGTAGTTCCTTTGACATAAAACGAGTGTATTTATGATGTATGTAATGGATACAGTCTGTGTATGTGTATTTGTATTGCATATAATGGATAAAACATTCCTTTTTTTTATTTTTTTAATCTATCATAGCAGACGCGTTCAAGTGCTACACGTCTGCTACTGTAGAGCATAGCAGACTCGCTTTAATAATGCACATCTGCTACTGTAGAGCATAGCAGACGCGTTTTGATGTAAACGCGTCTGCTACAGTGGCTCTTTGCAGACGCGTTTTGATCAAAACGCGTCTGCTACCTGTGGCTCTTTGCAGACGCGTTTTTCCGCGTCTGCGATTAGCCCTCTTCGCAGACGAGAATTAGGAGACGAAAAAAAATTTCGTCTGCAATTAGCCTTGACCCGCGTCTGCAAATAGCCATTCTTACATAGTGCATGATCCCACGCCACACAGGAACCGGCACCTCATGCTCCTTTACAACCACAAATCTGTAAACGGAAGCAGGTACCACATATTAACGAACACTCAAATGAAACATATAACATTGTAAAGGAATATCACAAAGGCACAAGAGGATACCTTTTGGATCATGGAAAAAAGAATCAAAACAGCATTACCATCTGTACTGTACACTACGATCAGATAGTCCAATATATAGCATCAAGAAAGTAAATAGATGTATCCAGGAACGCACGGACGCCGCTGGACTGTGGCCGTTGAATGAAGACAACCCGTCTTCCGCCATGGCCAAACGCCGGCGAGCAAGATCCAAGCAGAAGTGCCAATCTGACCATTCAGAAACATTCAGACGATGAAGAGCAGCTATGGGTCGATCTCAGTTCAGAAATCAATAAGCGAGCTTCAGATGGATCGGCTAGAGGAACATTCACCGATTGATGGACCTAGAGATGCCGTTCATTGCCGCAGCCGCTGCCTGTGCTCGAAAGAGGAATGTTGGCTGCTTTTACAGACGTCGCCGACCAGGCGACCACCCTATACCCACGAAAGGCACACCCGTGACGGAAACCAAACAAAAGATTGGGCCAAAGATTGGGCCCTGAAACGGCGGTGCAAGAATGGGCTGCATGTCCTGGGCCTCAAACAAACAACACGACATCACTTGAAAACGTGAATCCTATACGTAGGGCGGGCTATGTTTAACATTTGATAGGCCAGTGTTTGAGATCCGTGCGAGACTAGATGAACGCGTGAGATTCAATCTGGTAAAGAGATGAGGAACCAGAAACTGACACGTGTCGCCTTCCTATTGGGGCGGGTGGGAGGGAGGAGAAAAAGAACCGGTTTTCAAATTTCAAACGCATTTTTCTCCTAAACCGTAAGTCCGTTTTTGAATCCGTTTGAAGCATGATGTTGTTTAGAATTAATGCTACAAAAATATTTTTTGAATTTTTTTGAAATTCGAATTTTTCGTCAACATTTTGAATGTACCATGTCAACATTTTGTTTTCACTGTGTCAACATTTTATATGTGCTGGCGAAAATGTTGACTCTGTTGTTTGAAAATATTGACATAGGCTTACGAAAATGTTGAAACTGTTGTTTGAAAATGTTGACGTTTTGTCTGTAAACTAAGTTGCTTTAAGTGGGCCAAATTTGATGGGCTATTAGGCTGACCTATAACTTGAATTTTGTAGGACGACCTATGCATAGGAGGTCCCACTTGAAAACCCACAAAAGCACGTGCGTGGCCGTGGAGGCGCGGCGAAGCGCACTTTACCCACATCTCTATTCTTTTAAAATGCGTGCGTTTTCTTGCAAAAAGGCCATGCCACGTCATCCATGTATTATCAGCCATCGGATCAAGTCTCTGAGAAACACAAGACGTTAGATTTACCTCAGCATACCTTGCATCTAGACCCTTTGCGAAAGAAGAAACTATCGCAGTCCTCCCATCTTCCTCTATGATCTTGCATATAGACCCTTCTCAAAACTAAAACTGAATTCCAGTCCTTCCACCAGTCACCTATTAATAGCTAGACCCTTCTACCCTTCTCAAAATACAAAACAGAAAATAGTCCTTCCACCATCTCCGGTCTTTCATCAAGCCCCTTCGTAAAGCACAAAATAACACACTTTCTATGATATTCAACTATTAAACTCAATCTTGGCCCACAAAAGCTAACATCAACTCTATCATTCGTTTTATTTTATTTTATTTTTTCAACATCTTCTTCAGCTCTTTCTTGCATAGAAAATCGTATTGTCTAAAATTCTCATAATGCTTGCGAATGATGACATATATGATTTTAATATGCACATATTACTACACATAATTAAAAGAAATTATGCACTAATTATTGGTACCTAAATAGCACTACCAAACATATAGATTGAACCTTTGTTTCTTTAAATAAATACATTTTTGGCAGAACAAATAATCCATGAAAAACACATGAATAGGGAATACAATGTACTTTGTGCCAAACCTTTGCTTTTTTTTTTCTCTTCCAGTGTCAAAGAAAAAAACCCTTATTTTCTTCATACTCTAACCTGGTTTTTTTTCTACTACTGTATAATATATTTGTAACCTAAAGTACTACCACTGCAGTATAATTGGTTCTCCAATAACTGCATATTGTTGTCACTGTATCTTGACCTTTTATAAAACTGAACACATAATTATTGTTTGCTTTCACCTCATCAACAACCGCAATACAACGGTAACAGTGGGGCACACAAAAGAAAAGCAATGTATGCGCGGCAATGACGCGCGAAATTTTCTAGTATGAGTCTAGTTGCATTTTCCTTCTTCTTAGCATACCCTATTGAGGTTTGTCTTTTTTGGTTCTAAGTCTACAAGTTGAATTTGAAACTTAAACTTTACATGATGACAAATATCATGACAACCTACATTAAAAACAGATGACATATTTTTTCAGCACTATTTACTTAGTTTAATTGCAATTACCAATATATGAATACAATGATAACAGAAAAAGAACTATCATCATGCAAAATTTGAGCTTCAAATTCTGCTTGTAGGCTAAAAAATAAGAAATACAAACTTCAATAAGGTGTATATTGCAACAATTGGAATTGTTTGAGGGAGTAAAGTGAGCCATCATTTTGTTTAGCGTGTGAAAGAAACAAAGTGAATTGATTGAGGGAGTAAAATAGACTTCTTCCTAACCTCCTTCGCATACAAAAATAACATAAATATAGAAAATTGTTCCATCTTCAATAACTGAACATAGGATATGATGAAGAAATATGCAAAATACTAGTCACCTATAATAATTAAATGTTCATGCTTCAATTATACAATGTTCTAGCTTCATAAAAGAAAATTTTAACATTTGCATTTGTTTGTTCTAAGACTACGACTGAAAAGTTTACAAAATCTTAGTCACCTGAGGTGTCTCTTTATCAGGTGATTGAGATTTTGCTAATCTCTCAATTGAATTTTCAACCATTTGATATGAATCCATCCATCTATATCTTCTCATTCTCTTCGAACCTCTTTCCCTTCAGAGAAATATTGTTCCAGCTTCATTAAAAAATCGCTCCATCCTCGATAACTGAATCTTCCAGACTGGTAACATGACAAGAGGTGCAAAATTTGCTGATGTGGAGCAAACATGACTGAGAGCTGCAAAATTTTAGATAAATGAATGTAGGCGAAGCTTATATCGCCACGCCACTTCTGATCTGAGATCCACACCCGACATACGAAGAAAAAGGAAGAACACACAGCTTACATCAGCACAAACAACTAGTTGTTTCTTAATATCCACTGGAGAAGGAATTAAAAGTTAAGATCATGTCTGGTGGCAATGGCAGGTTGGGGCGTGATCCACATGCACTGGCGGAGCCACAGCAGGGCCAGCCTGGGCCGTGGCCCCCCCTTGGCCAAGGAAAAATTTTGAAGAGCGAGTAGTAGCACTCTGCCCCAACTGGCTATTTGTGCAGCCTCGATCCAACAAAGTTGACACAGGAAACGATGAGGCATTGGTCATTTGGGCCTTCACGCTGGGTAGTAATAAGAATTGGACATTGCACAACTAAAATTGACCAGCAAGCAGGCGTATTAGGCTGCTATATGCGATCGAGTACAGGCCTATTGTGCTAAGAAAAATCTAACAATTCCCAAATCCATTGATTGATTTGACTAAATTCCAAAAATCACCTATTGGACTGACGAGAAGTGGCTACCGACCAATTGCGGCCGCGGCGCATGGTTGTCCGCCATGAAGACCAGCTCATCACATGGGCTACCACTGCACGGCTCATCGAGTCATCGTTGTGCAACTGTACTTGCTCCTCGTGCTGCTTGTGCCACGTCCGACTTCGGTGTGCCCTGCCATAGCGCGGGCTTCAACACTTCCACCATCAGTTCTCATTAGCTCCGACGGCGCGTCGACTAACCTTCATTGGCTGGTGCTCATGGCCGGCCCCCTCTATGGTTCACAGCTGGCTCCGCCACTGTCCACATGCAGGCTTTCTGGTTCCATCGGGGAGGCAGCTCTCGAACCAACTCCGACTTGTCGTCCAGGAAGCTGTACCTGTACACGCAGCACCGCGTGAGCGGCCACTTGCTCCACGCCGCTGCATAGATGTTCTTCGTGTCGACGAAGTAGGCGAAGCCCCCGACGCTGAAGCCGACTCGCGCAGGTCGTGGAAGAGGACGCCCGACGCCCGACTCCCGACTCCGCCGACTCGCTCCAGGAAGAGGACGCGGTCGGCAAGGCTCTCGCCGTTCCTCTTGACCCACCGACGCCCACCGCCGTCACTTGTCTGTATCCTCCTGCAGCGTGTACGGAAACGGACCACGCGACGGCCAGGTTGCCGAGGCAGCCGTAAGGATGCTCTTCCGAGACGTCTTTGTGGTACGAGCTGTGGGTCTTGATTTGCACCCACACGCTCAGAGCAGCTCGCCGCGGGACTCGAAGACGTAGCTGGATTTAATCATCTTGCCGGGTTCCTCATTCATGGTGCCAGTAACAAGGTCGCCGCCGCTGCCGATGTCAATTCCTTGGGCCTTCTTCTGGACGGACAAGATGGACCACCACCTGTCATGGCATCCCACGATGTTGCCGTTGTGATAAGAGAAGCAGGCTCTGTCCACCATGTACCTTGTTATTGCTAATGTCCACGCCATCCTGCCAGGACGCAGAAGGGCCGCGAAGATGCGCGCATAATTGTAACTGTCGACAGGGCCCAAGCCGTGCACGAAGATGGTGCTGTCGTTGGAGACGACGCCGGACGCGTTCTCGATATGATGAAGCACTACAAGATACCATGTCATGAGGACTAGTGAGGTCCTCACAATACAAACGATCAAGATATATCGTTTGGATTTAGGATGAGACACTACAAGGTACCATGTCATATTGTGCAGAGATAACTGGAAGAGAAGTAACATGGAACCATGTTATGCTATATGAGGACTAGCGACGACATCACAATCTAAACAATCAAAGAGATATCGGATCAAAGCTGCCCTGCAAATTTCGTCACTTGTCACAGAAACCTGTACATGACAAAATAAAATAAAGTAAGCACCACGAGAGGAAGGGCACAATTATAATTGAAATGAACATCAGAAATTAACTTCAAATTAGATAAGTGACTACGACTATTTTCAAATTATGGGTGGTATTCCATCGACAGCAAGATTCCGAGCTAGCTTCGATCTTTACCTCTAATAGCAAGAACAACGGTACGGATTGCCTAATTATATTCATTACAAGAATGATATATATCTCAAACATAGGTCACACAGCCTAGTCTTGCTACTAATTCTTAATCTTCCATTCATTGTTTACTTGGTTACATGCACACAGCCAAATTCCATAAATTACAGTCTGGAACTGTGGCTACTGAACTTACCACAGGACGGTTTTCAACTGTTCATTCGTATACTCAATGAACCAAAAAACTTTGATAGTTTGGAAACCCTCTCATCGTTCTCGCCATGCTTGATTTTAACTAACTTAAGGTGTTTTGATACCGCAGACATTTGTACTGTAGGATTGTGATTTCCCTCTGGTTCGATTGTATTCTTATGTATATATCCCTGTGATTAAAACAAGATCACATGATCAATCACAGTTTTGTAAATATTTTAGAATGTAGATTTGTATGGGTACGTACCTTGAGTTCAATGGTGAGATTCTCAAGAACCGGTGCATGTTGGAGAATGCAAATTAAGCCACGAAGATCAGCTGCCAAACACCATTCACCAAGCAACAAAGTCCTCAATTTACTAAATGTGGGGTAACATTTGAAATCTGTAAACTGAATCAAGTGTAAAAATGTAAGAACAATATAAGAAAAACTTTTGCAAACAGGTGCAGATCAAAATTTATAAATCAGAAGTACAGCTATATATGGTAAGATATTTTGATGCACAAGATCTGTACGTTTACACAACAATATATGGATCGTGGAATAACATGACTCATTGTATTCTTAAATAATATGTCTTTTAGGAATCACTATTATTAAATAATATTACAGCAGGACCATCATAAATTCTTCGACTCTAGCTATATGATGTCCTCTTGAGTCTCTAAGCAAACAAAAAACAGTGATATACAAAGCTCTGTCTAGTGTCGAGCTAGGAAAAAAATTTCGGTGAAATTTCATCGAAAATCCGATATTTCGTATTTATCGGTGGGGTCTGAGATAAGGTCGAAATGAACAGTACCACCGAAATTTTGTCTTTAACTATCTTTATGAGTCCAGAATGTCTTGTTTATATACACAATCGTGATGTTTTATAGACTGGAGACAACTTTTTTGTGAAATCATGTCAAAACTTTTTAAAATTTTATTCATCAAAATTTCCGAAATTTCATGTTTATCGGTGACCCCAGAAAATTTTTTTGTTCCCGAAATATTTTTCCTAGGCGTCGAGGCTTATAGATGCTTTCAAACATTTAAAATCGATATGTATTGACAACATATCTAGCAAAATATAGTAAGCAAATAAGTTCAGAAGGTATGTGTACCTTTGCAAAGGGAATTACCAACTGAAGATGTGTACTAACGGATAAACCATGGAGAAGCATGCAACGACCACCACTATGAGTGTCACAGCCAGTACAACCTTCACAAAGGCCACAACATTCTCTGTTCCAGCCACTTTTAATATGACAAGGATAATCACAGTTACAAGAATGGTTGCATTGAAGCTCGACGGTTGCCGTCTCCAGCAGTGGCATGATTTGAAGAACGGGATCTGCACCCCCACAGATGTTCCAGTTTCAGTGAAACCAGATTTGGCACAGAAATGCAGGTCGGGGACCCCTTTCTACAGAAATCACAGTGTTCTATCCTCAGATGCTTCAATGTCCGCGACGAGATATTCTTAGTGCTGATGTTGCATTTGTAGATCACCAGGTCCTCCAAGGCCGTACATTTCGAAAAATCAAGAATCCTGCCCTTTAGCACCACGAAATAGAACTCCAGTCTCGCCAAGCGCCGGGAGATGAGCAGCTGCCCTGCAAGTTCGAATTAGGGCTCCTCGCATTGCAGCTTGAGACTAATCATGAACTCTCGCACATTGAGCTTGCACACAGCTTGGCGAACCCAGCGGTACGCATGCAGAGCAGTGACCTCGTCGCAGTGGCCATCTTCCACGTAGATGTCACACACGTCAAGGGGAGCTCGGAGATCACGCAGGAGGTGGGCCATGAAGCGGTTCAGCCAGTCGAAACTCAGCACCGGATCACCGTAGTACACGGTGAACACGAGGCTGCGCATATACTTCCAGTGGTGGCGCTAGCCCCGGGCGAGCACGCTTGTGTGCACGGCCTCCGGCGCCGGCAGGAGGCCGAGCACATGGTGGATGACCTCGTCAGGGAGGGCGCTGATCCGGTCGAGGCAGGCGTCCCCCTCCTCCTCCGCCGGCGTCTCGTCATCGCTGCCCAGAGGCATTCCGTCGAACACGCTGCGGGCGTTGCTCTCCCTGCAGTGCAGCAGGACGCAGATGGAAGGATACACGAGAATGAAACAACACACAAGCAAGATGACCTCCGCAGAATGGCAAGACACCGGAGGAAGCGCGCATACAGTGTAACGTACGGAGACTCTAGATTCTCACCTTTTCGAGGCTTCACCAATGTCAAAGGCGGCGGAGGCGGTAGCAAAAGATGATCACCAGAAAAGAAGTAAAGCGTCTCCTCTCATATAGTGGTAGGCAGGCATGTAGGAACCGAAAAGCCACGAGGGGTTTTGAAGGTCGTTAATTCTCTCATATAGTGAGAATGTTTCGCCTCTCACGTGTTCGTTTCTCTCCTCCCACCCCACCGGAGGGGATCCGGTCCGCGCCCACCACCGTGGTTCCCTCGCCGGCGGCGAGTCGCCTGAGGGCCGAGAGCAGGGAATCACCGGGGGGGTTCCGCTCCATATGATCGCCTCCGCAATTTCCCACCGTTCTCGCGTCTCTGGTCGAGGGAGCGTGGCGCACGGGAGCACGCTGCACGTAATTGCGGTATATTCCCCGGAATCCTCGGCTCCTTCCCAGTAGCGACACCAAGAGACGAACCAAAGGGCCCGCCATGGCAGCTTTCGAGCTCTCCTCCGGGCCCCTCGTGGCAGTCTGCACCACCTCAGAGAGAAGCGGCAGTGGGTCATCCTAGTGCGCAGAAAAGCGAGGATTTCCCCAGGTCGTCTTCCTCGAGTGAACCAGTTCTTCCTCCCCAATCCATTTCCTTTCTTGAGAGATTTTTCCGAAATCCAAATTCACAAGAGCCTTCGATCTGGAAGGGAACCACCACAGGCGATACGAGATCGTTCGCTAAGGTGGTGTCGTCGGTCTCCTCGACAAAAGCTCCGGTGGTCATGGTGGGAGCAGGCTGGGGGGATCGGCGTGATGGATATGGCGCCTCGCGCTACGGCCGAGGCGTCGAGAGAACCACGCCGAGACCTGACCGAGGAAGAGGATTGGCTGGTTTCGCCCGGGGAAGGGGGGAGGAAACCCTAACCCTAACTTCTCTGGCAATGATGGTGGTGGGTTCGGCCGAGGTGGGGGAGGGGGTCATCTGAACCCCAATCTCACAGGCCAGGATCAGTTCGCTTATTTGCAGGAGCGCGGTGGTGCTGGTCAGATTGGCCAACAAGGAATCGTTGGACACAACAAGCAACCCCATGGCCTCAATCCGGGGGAAGAAGCAGCGAACAGTGGCAATCATGGAAAATGGGATCACAGACTGGAGATGAAGCATGAAGGCAAACAACAGTGGAGAGAGAAGCAGGTGCCAGCAATTCAGAACCAACAACCTGTGGGGAATCAGAACCTGTCTGCGCAGCAAGGTAATAATCAGCCCATACCTCCCAATCTGAGCAACAAGTCTGAGCTTGATTTCGCCTGTTTTGGGTGTGGATCAATTGAGCACAAGACCAATCTCTGTCCACATGCTAAGTGTCGCTTTTGTGGTAACATCAACCATGGTACAAAATTGTGTGCGAACAAACATCCTTGGGATTATGTGGCTCCTCTGTGGTGCCCAAGCAGAAGGTCAGGGATTTTTTGTGATTGAAAATGTACCAAACACGAATGCTCTGAAGGAAAGAGCTTGCACAGCCCTCATTACTGTGACTGAAGGTACTGCTTCTGGCAGGCAAATTGAGCAGGAATTACAGGCTATCTTTTCGGTGGGATGGAGATGCCAAGTCAAGCAGTGGTCTGACAAACAGTTTAGTATGAGGTTCCCTAATCCCAAGAAGATCGAAGAATGGGCTCACTTCTCCAGCTTGAAGATGAAAACTGCAAATGCTAGTATTAGCATCAAGCCGTGGGACCCTGCTGTAGGAGCTAAAGGCACACTATTCAGAGTCAGGAGGATACATCATGAGAACAGAACCGCCCCTGTCCTAGCAAACGTCGGTTCCTTGGTAGGAAAAACTCTGGAGATTGATGAGAGCAGTATGCATAAGGAATATGTACGTATTAAAATTGGATGCAGAGACATCACAAAGGTACCTGCAGTGGCTGAAGGGCAACTGGATATCTATTTCTATGACTTCCTCTTTGAAAGGGAAGTTTCAGTAATGGAGAGCAAACCCAAGGATGCTACTGCTGCACCAGTAACACACTCCAAACCTGATCAACCTTCTAGTGAGAGAACTCCAAAGAAGGCTAGAACAACAAATGATAACAGCCCTGATAACTCATCAATTGTGATCGGTGGTGACAAGAAATATCTCAAACAAGCTTCTTCTCTAATACTCCTTTCTGCTCCTCCTAAGATCAATACCAGCAAGACAAACTCCTCTTCTGGTAAAATTATGGCTGATGCCTTGAAACCTAGGGCCATCCCCTTTGGGTCCTTTCCTCCTCTTGAAGACAAGGAGGGTGGAAGAAACAAGGAACAAATCGATGCTCCGCAAGGACTGGAAGATAGTGATGATGAGGATGACCAGCTTGATGAAGATATCATAGCAGATTTTGATCCGAATCAGGGGCCTGGAACATCAAAAGGTGACACTAATCGCCAAATCAGGATGGTCCAATGCTCAGCCATCAATGAGAAGGTCAGTGCTGAGATCTTTCAGTCTATGGAGAAGGTAACGTCACCTTTTTCTGTGCCAAGTGATAGGGAAGAGACTTCCAATACAAGAACCAAAGAGGATATTATGATGGTTGATGAGATTAGCCAGTATAATCCCGAGGGTACCAATCTGCAAGGGGGAGTGATACTTGAGGTTATTCAGGCTGTTTTGGGTAAAGCAGTGGAGGCAAAGGAAACCAGAGACAAAGAGGGGAAACAAACTGAAGAGGATGGTGCTGTTGACATCACAGACATCAACAAAGATGCAGTCCCTGTAGACAAGCAAGAAAGGAATGAAGAATCAAGACAAGATCATGGGCCATCAAGAAGAAGCTCTAGAATCAACCTTGGTGGTGCTAAAGTAGAGGAAGTTGCAAGGAACAGAGCTAAGAAGAGGAACCTTGATGGTAACTCTCTTCCCCATCCCTCCCTAAACACAAATAATTCTTTTGCTATTCTCTCTGATGATTGCATTAAACTGAAAGCGTGTGATATGTGTGCTTGCTTATCTTCTGATGACTTTGAAACTATTAATCTGATTAGAAATTTAGAGGATGCTAGATGTGCAATCAATTCGAAAACTACTGTTAATCCTGCTGATAATATCGTTGACGCTGATGAGGAGTGTAGCTCCCCTAACATGATTGAGTGGATGGAATCAGAAGAAACCTCTGATTCTGAAAGTTTCATTCTAGTTTCCTCCAGGAAAAAGAGTGCTAGAAAACCTGTTGTCAAAATTGGCAGAAGTAAAACTGCAAAGGGGTCTCTGATATCAGGACCTAATACCTCTCAGCCAACCTCACAGAGACCTGTGAGAGAGGCCAGGATGAGGGGGAGACAAAACCTCAAAGATTAATTATGATAGAAGTTTTCTGGAATAGTAGGGGGGTAGGCAAAAAAGGCATGTCTACCTTCCTAAAAAACCTTATCTCTGAACATCAACCTTCTTTTTTATGTTTTCAAGAAACAATAAAAAAGACTACTCTGATGCTTTCTTTAGAAAATTTGATATTAATTCAAAATATAGGTGGGCCTGGATACCATCAAGGGGTAGAGCTGGTGGTCTTCTCACTGGCATATGCCAAGACACTTTTGACATTGGGGCAGTCACTAGGGGCAAATACTTGCTCCAAAGTACTGTCACAGAAAAGCTTACAAACAAAACATGGGTGATTGTGAATGTGTATGGTTCCCCTCAAGATGAATTCAAGGATGAATACCTGAGTGAGCTCTCTGACTTTTGTCTGCATATAAGAGAACCTGTAATTTTAACTTTGGGTGGAGATTTTAATATCATCAGATACAGCTTTGAAAAAAAATAGAGCTGGTCCTCTCCCTATACACTCACAGTTATTCAATAATGTCATTCACGCTCATGAGTTGAGAGAACTCAGCATGAGTGGTGGCATTTTCACATGGACTAATACCCAGGACCCCCCCACCCTTGAGAGGCTGGACAGAGTTCTAATCTCCAAGGAATGGGAAATGATGTTCCCGATGACAAATGTGCAGAAAATTGTCAGAGATCTCTCTGACCATAATCTTCTACTCCTATCTACTAACCAAGAAAAGAAAAAAGCTCCAAGACAATTTAGATTTGAATTATCATGGATAAAACACCCTCAGGTCTTGGAAAAGGTCGAAACCATTTGGGAAGCTCCCACTGGAAAGACCAACTCTGTAGATATTCTACAAGTCAAAACAAAGAGGATCAAAAAATACTTTAAAGGATGGGGCTATAACCTTGCTGGCAACACAAAGAAAAGAAAAGAAGAATTGAAAACTGAATTGGAAAAGTTGGAATCACTTGAGGAGAATGCTCAACTCAGTGATGGCCAAGCCAGAAGAAAGATGTCAATTCAAATTGAGCTTTTAAAAATATATGAAGATGAAGAACTATACTGGAACAGAAGAGTTCATGCCAATTGGCTCTTACAAGGTGATGGAAATACAGAGTATTTTCACAGAATAGCCAATGGAAGAAAAAGGAAGAACACCATCTTCAGCCTGAATAATGGGGACCAAAAAATTGTTGGGGATGATGCACTCCTTCAACATGCAACTGAGTTCTATACAGAACTGTTTGGCAAAGCACCAGGAAACCTAATCCCAATTGACAGTACCATGTGGACTGTCAATGAAAAACTGTCAGCTGATGACAATACCATCTAGATAGACCTTTTACTGAAGAAGAAATCAAAGCTGCCCTATTTGACATGGAGACCAACAAAGCTGCTGGCCCAGATGGGCTGCCAGCAGAATTTTTCCAATCTTGCTGGGAAATAGTAAAAGAAGACATAATGAGCATTTTCACAGATTTCCATGAGGGTAGGCTTGATGTCAGCCGTCTCAATTACGGAATCATAACCCTCTTACCTAAAATTACAGGGGCAGAAAGGATTCAACAATTTAGGCCAATATGCCTGCTCAACGTGATTGATAAACTGATTACCAAAACAATGACAATCAGGCTTGAACCAGTAATAGGGAAGCTGATTGACAAGTGTCAAAATGCTTTCATTAAAAACAGAAATATAATGGATGGGGTGATGACCCTCCATGAAATTTTGCATGAAACAAAAAAAAGAAAAGAAACAGGGGTTATCCTCAAGTTAGATTTCAAAAAAGCTTATGATAAGGTGAATTGGGACTTTTTGTTCCAGTGTGTGAACATAAGGGGTTTTAGTAACTTGTGGAAAAATTGGATAAAACAAGTTGTGTGTAATGGCACTTTAAGTGTAAAGTTAAATAACCAAACTGGGTCTTACTTTACCAGCCACAAGGGGGTGAGACAAGGAGACCCTTTATCCCCCTTCTTATTCAATTTGGCTGCTGATTGTTTGGCTAAAATGAACACAAAGCCCAACAGAATGATCACATTTGTGGTTTGGTACCTCACATAATAGACAGAGGCATTGCTGTGCTACAGTACGCCGATGACACAATCTTGTGTCTACAAGATAACATAGAAAAAGCCAATAACATGAAGTTACTGCTTTATCTATATGAGATGATGTCGGGTTTAAAAATCAACTTTCAAAAAAGTGAGGTAATAGTTCTTGGAGGTGATACCACCACCATGGAGCAATATTCTAACCTCTTCCACTGTCAGGTGGGCCAGTTCCCTATCAAATATTTGGGGGTTCCGGTCAGCCCTAGTAGGCTGAGAGTTAGCGACTGGGACCCAGTCAAACAAAAGATTGGGAAGAAACTTGATGTGTGGCAAGGAGGTTCCTCCTCCATTGGAGGAAGAAAGTTCTAATTGACTCTAGTCTGACAAATGTTCCTACCTACCACATGTCTATGTTTCTTTTCCCCAAAACAGTACGAGAACAAATCGATAAAGATAGGAGGACCTTCTTTTGGCAAGGAGGGCATACAAAGAAAAAATATCGCCTAGTAAGATGGCAAAAAATATGCTTACCAAAAGAAAAAGGTGGTCTGGGCATTAAAAATTTGTTGAGAATGAATATTAGCCTGCTTTGTAAATGGTGGTGGAAGTTAGAAAATGAAGAAGGCATGTGCAGAGATAGTCAAAAAGAAGTATCTATCTAGAGATAATCTGATGACAGTAAAACACAAAAACAATGATTCTCCTTGCTGGTCAGACCTGCTCAAAATAAAGGACATTTATCTAATGGGTAGGCGTATGAAAGTGGGAGAGAGCAAAAACACAAGATTTTGGCAAGATTGCTGGTTATGTGATGAAGCACTTGCCAGCAAGTGCCCTGAATTATACAATATCACTAATGATCAAAATGTTCTCGTACATGAGTGTGCTAATAGGAATTGGGGCCTGTCTTTCAGAAGACATTTGTCTGATACACAGCAAATGCAGTGGGATGAAATCAGGACCAAGGTCCGCCTACAATTTCAATGATCAGGCAGATATAAGGCTGTCTCCAACGGAGGACGCATTCGGCGCTTTATAGGGGAAATGGGGAGTGAAACCGGCCAAACATGCCTCCAACGGTAGACGCAAACAGGAGACACATTTTCGGAGCGCCTCGCCTGGTGACGGACAAATGCGGCACATCCTCGCGCGAGCCTTGTCCGAATCATTTTCTTCTGTTTCTTCCTGCTCGAGACGCGGCGCGGCGCGGGACGAAGAAGGAGCTCGGGTGCGTCGGTGGGAGCTCGTCCTCCTTCCCCTGCGCCTTCCCCTCCTCCGCCTGACCCCTCCCGGAGGCCGCGGCGGCGCGAATTGAGGAATCAAGGAAGCGAATCGAGGAAGGGGCAACGCGAATCGAGGAAGGGGCGTCGGTGGAAGCGAATCGAGGAGGAGCACGGCTTCGCCAGTCCGTGCTCGTCATATCCATCGACCCCGCCCACAAACTCAGCGACGCCTTCCAGCAACGCTTCACCAAGTTCCCCACCCTCGTCCGCGGATTCTCCAATCTCTATGCCATGGTAAACAAAACAGCAAAATTCGATTTCTCCTCTTCCCGTCTCATCGGCTCAAATCAAAGCTCTTATCCCCTTTTGATTCCACCCAATTCATCGGTATTTGCAAGGATTGGATGGGTATACGTCTTGGCCCGGTGATTGGCTAGGATCGTAGCGTTGGTGTGGTGCCGTGTTGCAGTGCAAGAGGCGCGGGACGGGGGCAGCTGCTCCTCTGCTCTGCAGGGACGAGCTCCACGGCGGCGGCTGCGCAAGACGGATTGCTGCTCCTCTGCTCCTCCGGCGTCGCCGCCGACGGCATCCTCGTCGGCCAGCGAGGGCAGCGGCGGGTGGCGCTTCTCGTTGGAGATTGGACAGGGGCGGAGAAAGGGTCTTGCCGTTGGAGATTGCAGTTTTTTGGTTTCCATTTTTTCTACTGTGCAAGATCCACTTTGGGTTTGGGTGCCTCCCACCGTTGGAGACAGTCCAACTATTTGGGCGTGGGACAAGACAGGTAAATTCTCAGTCAACTCCCTCTACCAATGGTTACTGAAAGATGCACCTGATCACAATTACAAGCATATCTGGAAGTCAAAGATTCCCTTGAAAGTTAAAATTTTCCTATGGCTTCTGGAACAAGATTCTGTGCTAACTAGAGATAACATGCTGAAAAGGAAATGGCAGGGTGATGGCACCTGCAATTTCTGTACACAACAGGAAAATGCGAGACACCTTTTCTTTCTGTGTCCTGTTGCCAAAGCAGTATGGGGATACATTGGCACCTGTCTCGGGGCAAATTGTATTCCTACATCTTTACAACAATATAGTACTTGGATTAAACGATTCCTGCCAGGCGGCCACAAACTCTACACTATGGGACTGGCAGCAATCTGCTGGGCTATTTGGAAAGCCAGGAACCGAGCATGCTTTGAGGAGAAAATGATAAAAGCGCCCAGTGACATTATATATCATGCTTGTGCTTTTCTGACTTTTTGGGCAGATTTGTTGAAGGAGCTGTCCAAGGAGGACCTGATCCGCGGAGTCGAGATGCTGGTTCAGACCGTCACCGCTATCAACAATCAGCAGAGGGGGCAAGCTCATCAGGTGCCATCAAGTCGTCTGCTACTGACAAGCGTCGAGGAGAGCAATGAGCTGACGGAGGCGGAGCCGTAATCAAGATGAATTCTCTAGACAACAATCATCTAGCCTATGCACTTTTATTTTCTCTGCTGTTAGGAGATTCGATCTCTTTTTGTTTCTGGGTCTGCCTAAAGGTTTCTGTTTCTAGGGTCTCTCCTTCTGAACCTGCTTATGCTACCTGCTCTGTTCTCAGATTGTAAACTCTGAACTTTGTTTCCGTTATCTGATAATGGAAAGGGGCATATGCCCATGTCGAAAAAGTTGGAAGTTGACGAGTCAAGGAGGCGCGTGCTGTTACTTCCCGTGGGAACCTGACTTAACCGTCCGTTAACCTTCCTTGAGAATTGGCCGTCTCTTCCAGTTCCACCTACGGGACCACAGCTCGGCATCTCCAAAAGAGCCTTATAATCAATTAAAAAAAAGAGCCTTATAAAAATTGTCGTACTTTGTTTTCTCGGCAACAACAGAAAAAAAAATTATTGTTGATTTTCTCTCTTGAATTTGGGTGCCTATTTATTTGGTCGCATTCTTCTTCTTAATGAAAAACTGCCTAGCACCTCCTATGTTTGATCTCTTTTTTTTCTTCCGCCTCTAACAGTTCCCCTTAGAATGGATACAAAAACCAATTTAATTGGGCCACGTTACCATTTGAGGCCACAATATTAGAGTTTCCTTTGAAAGGAGAAAGATTAGGGATCCATCTCTTCTCCTATTTGTAGCTACAAAGGAGGAGGATTTTGTGGGAACCAAAATATTAAGGCCAGTTTTAGGTCCTGTTAGAAACATTTCTTAAGTTAAGCCCCAATATATTTATGAGATTTAGGAGAAGTTTTTTTTTCTCTTGGAGAAGCTTTTTATGACGGTCCTTGTGATCGATGGAGTTGAATTATTAGAGAGGAAATTTTTTGTTTTTCCTAAACGAATAATCACTCACATAACACACATCTTGTCCCAAAGAGGGTCAACACATGGCTAGGTTGGTTGATCTTGAGATTAACGAAGTCACCAACGTGTGTCTCTCTATCGACGAGACATCGCTTACCGCTGAAAGAATAGTTAGATATAAATACAACAGCCGTGTTGAGTCTCGGGCTTAAACCCAGGTGATTGGATCAATTACAAAAGTACATATCGACCCAGCTTTTAAGTTTGAGGAAAGTTTAGTTGCTCAAATAAAAATGAAGTTCCGTGCTAAAGCCCTCGCTGGGCAAAAGAAAATAAGAATTCACAACAAATTAAAAGACACCTTTGCATTGTTGCATACCTCCTCCTTCCTAGGAAAGTCCTCCATCGATAGTTGGCACCCTGCCCTCTTTAGGGTTGCGTGAGACTATCTCCAACGGTTGCTGAGACCTAAACCCAAAGAGATAGCCAATTTCTCTAACCCAAATTGTATGTTGAAAAGCTTCAACATTGAAGACCAAAAAACTCCTATCTCCAAGGGAACATCCAAAATGCATACCTTTTTTTTCTGCGGACGCCGCCGAGCACCACCGCTGCCGCCGTCGAGCACCACCACGGCTGACCACCACCGCCACGTCCCCGCCCGCTGCGCCGCGGCCGCCCCCGCTCCCACCCCGCGCCGCCGAGTCACCTCCGCCGTCCCCATCCCCTCTGCCACGGCTTCCCCGGCCCGCCGCATCCACCGCTACCACTGCATCCCCGCGTCGCCGCATCTCCGCCCCGCCGCATCCACCGCCGCCACTGCATCCCCGCGCCCCGCCCACCGCATCCACGCCCGCAGCGCCGCGGCCGCCCCCGCCAAGCCCCGCCCTGCGCGGCCACGTCTCCTCCCCCGTCCCCGTCCTCTCTGCCGTGGCCGCGGCCGCTCCCGCGCCACGCCGCCGCATCCACGCCCGCTGCGCCGCGGCCGCCCCCGCCACGCCCCGCCCGCGCGGCCGCGTTGCCTCCCCCATCCCCGTCCTCTCCGTCGCGGCCGCGGCCGCTCCCGCTCCGCGCCGCCGCATCCCCACCCCGTCCCGCGCGGCCGAGGCCGCTCCTGCGCGTCCTGTTTCCACCGCGCTCACCGAGCTCGGGGAGGAGGAGGAGGAGGAGGAGGAGGAGGAGGGGGGGGGACGGGGACGCCCCCGAAGAGGAGGATGAGGAAGGAGGCGGACGGGGATGGCGCCCGGAGAGGAGGACGAGAAAGGCAGAGGAGAGCTCGGACGTTTGGGTGGCGTTGTTT
This sequence comes from Eragrostis nindensis, assembly GCA_012490785.1. Taxonomy (NCBI): domain Eukaryota; kingdom Viridiplantae; phylum Streptophyta; class Magnoliopsida; order Poales; family Poaceae; genus Eragrostis; species Eragrostis nindensis. Next base: position 2,166,138 of record JAAXCT010000023.1, read on the forward strand.
CGTGATGCATTTGTGTGTCGCCGCCCCTGTCAACCCAAGAATGGGTACTGCTTTTGGGTCACCCGTTGGAGGGTTGTTTTTGCAGTTTGAAGACTCATTTTGGGTATAATGGGAGATATAGGCACTCCGTTGGAGATAGCCTGAGGTGTGCTGTGTTCATCATTTGCTTGTAAGGGAGGATTTCGTCAATGGTGTCTGACATTGTTCCATCGTGGTGGACAATACGGGTACATCTTTTTTTTTTTTGGGGGGGGGGGGGGGGGAGGGGGGTTCACATACGACTATTTAGTGGTAGGTCACGCGAAGCTAATTGTCGACATGGTGGAATGGTAAGGCAGCAGAAGCTGCTCGGAGTGGTTGGACAAGGACGTGGCAGGGGTGTATGACGCGCTCAATGGCGCTGGTGTGGGGCAGTCCTAAAAGTTTTACATTTTTTTTTTAGATAATGGGAAAAATGTATCCCAGCCTTGACCTCATAGAGGCTACAGCCGGCTCATTACAAAGTTACGCAGCACTTCCGTCTGCCATTACACTCACAGTTTCATAAAAGCAAATAGGAGACACCAACATAGTTCGAACAGATTATTAAATAGCAATCCTATTGCTAAAACGCCATCCATGGTTGGCAAAGATTTGCATGACCGTAGTCTCCATAGCACGGCATGCCTCCTTCATCATGTTGGTGTCTTCATCACACTTTTGTAGTTGCGCCCATAGCCGAAGCCAATGTGTTCCCCAGTAGAGTACCTGCATATAAGTTTTCATAGGAGTTTTATCAAAAACGATATCATTCCTACTCAACCATAGAGCCCAACATAAAGCCGATGCCCCAGCTAGCAATTGTAATTTTGATTTAGAGTCAAACCGTAGTAGCCAATTATTAAACAAATCATTAACACTAGTCGGTATATCTAAACCAAAAGTAAATTGCACAGTTCTCTACAAGAATTTGGCAAAATGACAATCAAAGAATAGATGTTGAATGGTTTCATCCAGCGCACAGAAGGCACATTTTTTGCACCCATTCCAATTTCTTCTAGCTAAGTTATCTTTAGTGAGTACTACCTCTCTATGTAAATACCACATAAAGATCTTTATTTTTAAAGGAGCCTTTAACTTCCACAACAAACTATTATGTCTCACATTGCCATTACAAATGAGGGCGCTATACATTGACTTAACAGAGAAGATACCATTTTGATGTAAACCCCATCTAAAAGTATCTGCATTATCGTTAGGTCTGATGTGAGCAATCCTAGCAACTAAATTGTGCCATAGTACCAAGTTGTTTCCCACCAAACCACGTCGGAAAGAGATATTCAAAGGTACTGAATTAAACGCAGTTGCAACAGAGGCATGCTTCTTCCTAACAATATTATATAGAGACGGATATTGTTGCTGAAGTGTAAAGTTTCCCAACCATCTATCCTCCCAAAACCTTGTATTTTCACCATTATTTAGTCGAAAGCTACCGAAGTTAAGAAACTTTTCCTTCACCTTCATTAAGCCCGACCAAAAATGTGAGTCACCCGGTTTTTTACTTACTGCAGCGATTGTCTTGTTTTTCAAATACTTTATTTTGAGAAGGGTCTGCCAAATCCCATCCTCATTTATTAATTTGAACAACCACTTACTAAGCAAGAATTGATTCTGGATATCTATGTTTTGAATACCCAGGCCCCCTTGATCCTTCGGTTGACATAGGATGCTCCACTTAGCTAGTCTATATTTTTTTATGGCTATCGCTCTGCCAAAAAAATCTCGACCTAAAATACTCCAATTTCTCTAAGATTCCTCTTGGGACTTCAAAAAAAGAGAGCATAAACATTGCTAGACTAGTTAAGACTGAGTTGATAAGGACTAAACGTCCTCCAACAGAGAGATGCTTGCCCTTCCAGCTACTCAGTTTTTTCTCAAAGCGGTGTTCGATTATTTTCCAGTCTGCATTACTTAACTTCCTATAATGCATTGGTATACCGAGATATTTAAATGGGTAGGATCCAGATTTGCACCCAAACAACTGTGAGTATTGTTGTTCACAGTCCTGGGCAGCACCAAAGCAGAAAATTTCACTCTTATGAAAATTTATTTTGAGGCCGGAAAGTTGCTTAAAAACACATAAAAGAAGCTTGAGATTCTTTGCCTTCTCAATATCATGTTCCATAAAGAGTATCGTGTCATCTGCATATTGGAGTATGGCTAATCCATCATCGACCAAATGGGGAACAACCCCTTTAATATACCCATTTTCCTTGGCTCTGTTAATCAATATAGCAAGCATATCTGCTACAGAGTTAAACAGTATTGGCGATAATGGATCACCTTGCCTAAGCCTTTCTTAGTTTGAAATTGTTGGCCTACTTGATCGTTGATTTTGATGCCAACATGACCTCCTCTTATAAATGATTCGACCCATTGACACCATATCTCAGAGAACCCCTTCATCTCAAGGGTTTGTTTAACAAACGACCACTTCACCTTGTCATATGCTTTCTCGAAGTCAATTTTAAAAATGACTCCGTCCAGCTTTTTCTTATGCATCTCATGGATAGTTTCATGAAGAATCACGACTCCTTCCATTATGTTACGACCTGGCAAGAAAGCTGTTTGTGTAGGGCTAATTACCTTTTGGGCTACGCTTGTGATTCTATTAGTGGCCACTTTTGTAAAAATCTTAAAGCTAACATTAAGCAAATCTTAAAGTTTTACATTATTGGCCCATCACTTGTATTTCATCCGCATGGACAGTAGATGGGCGGTTGATTTTGTTCTAAAAAAAAAAGATGGGCGGTTGATTTAGACCATAGGGGAGTAAGTATTCTTTCTTCTTTTACATGACACATGAGTGAGAAAAGTAAGTCAAAATTTAAAATTAGTTGAGATGGCCTGTATACACTAGAAGCTTGAGAGTTTTTTAAGTAGTTTGGAAGTCAAAGTTCTCAATAGCAAATACTCAATTTTCTAGGAATCCAATCTAGATTAATAATTTTTTAAGAAGATATTTAAGCAACGTAGCTTTTGTGTTGGTTATTTGTTGATGCCGAAATTAAGAATACCAAGAAGTAGTTGAAGCCCAAAGTTTAGGATGGCAAATAGGCAAATTTTCGGCAATTTTACGGTCTGTAATTTGAATAATGCGGTAAAAATTGTTTTATAGAAGAAAATCTCACTGGCCAGTCGGCCTCTGGATCCCACTACCCAGTCGCAGGGGAAGCAGACAACATTCTTCGACTTGTCGGTATAACCAGACAGAGGCTGTGCACTGCTGCTTCGTCCTCCCATTTCCCTGCTGCCGACGGCGGCCGAGGCTGCAAGCGGCGACGACACGCGAGGTGAAGTCAGGTGAGATGCTATTGCAGTGATAAGTTCTCCATTCTTGCCTCCAACCCAGTAATCCACACCATTTCTTCCTACCTTCCGTTCATGTGCTTGCCGCTTGCCCCGCAGGTTGGCCGCCTGCCACCTGCTCGACGGAATGCCTCAACGGCGCGACAACACCAAGGCCCCCACGGCGAGCGGAAGGGATCCTTTCGGCGACATCCCGGACGCCATAATCCATCACGTACTTGGATTCCTGCCGGCGCGGGATGCCATCCGGACGTGCGTGCTCGCCCGGCGCTGGCGCCACCTCTAGCGGTCCCTGCCCCGCCTGCGCATCTCCAATCAGAGAGTCTGGAATCTGAACAGGTTCGTGAACCGGGTGCTCCTGCTTCGAGAACCTGGCGCGTCTCTTGACGAGTGCGAGTTCGATTTCTGTCGGTTCCAGGCGCAACATGACATAGGACCCCTTGACCTCTGGATCCGGCAGGCTTTGACGTGCAGTGTACAAATGCTCCGAGTTCGTCTCTCTGCTGACGAGCGTGTTAGGCTAGCTGACTGGCCTCTCGTCTCCCTGCACCTGACCAGGCTAGAACTTGACGGCCTTCTTCTGGACGAAAGCTTGCTTGATTTCTCGAACTGCCCGGTGTTGGAGGATCTGAAGATTACCAATTGCCAAACTTGTGCCGATAAGATCTTGTCCCAATCCTTGAAACATCTCACAGTTACAAACTGTCACCTCTGCTATTCGCTCGTCCCAACTCATATTTCTGCTCCGAGGCTGATCTCACTGCAACTATATGATTACACGTTTGTAACTCCGGTTCTTGAAAGCATGCCACTGCTGGAAAAAGCAGCGGTCAAGCTTGGCCAGAATAACGAGGATTACTGTGAGTTCTATGACGAAGGTGGCTCTGAGGAATGTTCTTGCAGCACGTGCTTGATGTATTATGCTAAAGATGGTAGAAAAAATCTCTGCGTACTTCTCATGGGTTTGTCAAATGTGACATCTTTGGAATTGATAGCTTCGTATGGAATGGTATGCTTAAACTTCATTTCAGCTTGCATTCCCACCCTTTTTTTATAATATCACTTCAGTATAAATTTACATTTTGTGTTGGATCATATAATTAAATCTTGAACTTCTTTAATTTGTTATTGCTATCTTGACAGGTTACATTCAAAAGGGACCTGAGATTTTGCCCTAGATTTAGTAAGCTAAAAACTTTGTCACTCACTGACTGGTGTTTGGTTGCGGACCTCAATGCCCTACTTTGCTTTCTCCAACATACACGGATTCTTGAGAAACTCATTCTTCAGCTCTGCAAGGTATGTATGTATTGGACATGTAGCCTTGCCTATCTAGAAGAATGATGCATATTTTGATTGTTGCAGAGACCCAAACCTGCAGTGGAAATGGAAGACTGCAACCTTATGGAACAATCACTCAAACTATGGAAACTTAAGGTAGTGGAAGTCAAATGTCCAACAATTGATGACAGGGTTCACAATATTTTGAAGATATTGTGTTTGTGCAGTCCATGTCTGAGTGAAGTTACTGCCAAAGAGATGTGAAATGTAAGTTCTATTTAAACTAACTTGAAACTAATATTTATTTTATTTACCTACATATAGAATTCCCAGAGTAACTAGATATGTAGTGGCTACAGATGTTCAAGTTCGTAGAAAGCAAGAATTTGAGAAACTTAGGTCAGGGAGCTACATGTCACCCAAAATATATATTTGTAACTGCAGGTTATCCTTGTTAGGATATTTGTATGCCCTTTTCTTTTCCTCTTGATAGATTATTCAGGGCACTTGGAATTAATTTCTCTGTTAACTTTGCATAGTTACTTTCTTTGACTTGGATCCCTAATATAATTATATAAGTCCATTTGGATATTGGCAGTCTTTAGTATAACATTCTGACTAAATACTTCTACAAAAATATGTTAATTTGAAAGGCAAGAATATATTGTAAATTTACTTATCATGATGAAACTAACAATATCAATTTCACGTTTTGAATCTCTGTTTACTTTTAGTTATTGTCGGTCAAAGCCACAAAACTAGGTAATCTAACGAATGAACGCTATTCCTTATGCGTGAACTCATGGAGTGTATGTGAACTATGTTGACTACAGCTCATCGGGCTATGACCGTTCCATTGGCAAGTTAGATTTGTGTGTTCTAACAATGTTTCTTATGATAGATATACATGCCTGTCTAGGTAATTTCTTTCTACAGGAGGAATATACATATGTAGTAATGCAGATTTAAGTTTGGTTCTACTGGTGTAATCGAAATTAACTAATTGCATCTGCCAAATCAAAAGTGTAAAATCGTCATATTTCAGTAACTAATGAGCTATATCCTCACTAAAGCTAGAGCAATAATGAAAACACGCTGTACAGACTCTTATTCGATGTTTCTACAATAGCATAAGTTTAGCAGATGTTTTGTAGCTCCCATATACTTTTTGATTTTTGTAGCTCGTGTATATTGATGATTTTTTTCTGAACCTCCTGGGCACCATGTTTGTAAGCAGCTTTGCCTCCTGGGCTGAAGTAATATGAATTTCGGTTGATTTATCCCCCGATTGATTCATGCATCTTTCTTTTTCTAGTATCTTGATCGATCATTGTCAAGCAAATTTGTGTTCGCTGCTTTTTAGACTAAAGTAGTTCTCTAGAGGCTGAAGTGTGCTGTTGAAGTCACTGTAAGGAGTCCTAGAAGGCTTTAAGGACAATTGCGCATTTGATTGCTCTTTGAGCCTAGTTTAGTCAATTATAATGTCACTGAAAGATTTCCATTTCACTTATGCAGGTTTCAGCTATAGCTGGCACGGATTTTGGGTTCAAACAGTGGTGAAAATATTTGGGGCCATGCGGGGATATTCCATCTCCGATCGTTAAACCTTTTGTGTAGTGCAGTAGGTCCGCCGCGGTTCTGATTGTGCTGCCATTGGCAATCAGGACCTCCCGGAATGAGCAAAGAAATTTACTGCTCTCTGGTTCATTTGTAGTGTGTACAAAGAAGTATCCATTTCACTCATGTTGGAGTCTGTTGCTGCCAGTAGGATGTCGGGCTGATTGTAGTATCCACACTCATAATCACGGAGGTTATTCTGATTGCCAAGGAATATTGACCGCTGTCGATGCAAGGCTCTTCGTGCGTTGCTTCATGGTTTCCTGATCCTGTGCACTTGCACTTGATCCATCTTTTCTGTGTGTATATCAACTTGCAGTTGATTGATGGCTTTTTTTCGAATTGCTGGTGACATTTTAATGGATCTGTTTGAAGTGATTGATCCTTGCATAACCGTTTCACACAGCAAGGAAGAATGCGTTTATGATGGTTTTGTCCCAAAGAGGATTCATGGGGCACTTTTATCTGTGTCATCCCATCAGCTGTTTCGTAACCTGAAATAAAGCGCGTTGTCCAAATTCGAATTTGACCAATAAATTAATATATGGATATATGAGTTGTGTAGCTGAAAGTTTATACCATTGGTTCGTATTTCAGAATTTCATTTTTGGAAATCTAAGGTTGTATTGTATATAGTATGTTTTTTAGGCAATAAATTTGCTATTTTGAGTGATATTTTTCGTGTTTATTAAGTTTTCCTTGAGAAAGTTTATCGTCATCGAATTAATTGTAGGACGCGACTATCGGGCTACCGGTAGCTAGATAGCTTGATCCAGCTACCAGTCTACATACATTGTATCTCGAATCAAATGCTCACGGTCTCGCTTCCACGTTCCACCTCCACGACGGGGCTCCGCTCCGTGCTTCCTCGACGAGACGCCCCCGCGCCGCCCGGCGCTTAGCCTCCGCTCTTTCTCGGCAAGCTTTCGCGCCGCCGAGGCGCGCCACCTCCGCGCGTTCCCAGCGAGCTGCCGCCACTGCCTAGGAGCTCCACCTCCATGAGCCTCGGCGAGGTGCCACTGCGCCGCCCAAACCCTGCACCTCTGTGCGTTCCCGGCAAGCTACTGCCGTCGCCTAGGTCCTCCGCCCCCACGTGTTCCCAGCGAGCTGCCGCTGCGCCGCCCAGGTGGAGTCCCGGCGAGCTACTGCCGCGCCGCCCCGGCCCTCCGCCTCCGCGCGTCACTAGCGAGTTGCCGCTGCGCCGCTCAGGTGGAGTCGTGTGGAGAACAGGAGCATAGGAGAAAATCACTGGACCTGCAACACGAGTTGTATTATCTGAGCGATTGAACCAGCAGCAAGAAATTGGGGGAGCAGATAAGAGAGATTGTGTTAGGAGTTAGGTGGAAGATAAATGATGTATTTGCTGCTTTGTTGCTTGACAAAGGATCACTTGGGGCTCGGATTTGGGAGAAGGAACATGGATTTTTGGTGGAGCGAGGCTTTGTTATAGATACAGCATGGACGAAACCAGAGGTAGAAGAAAACACTTGTTGGCTTGTGCGGTGACCATGGGGATTTTTCACTGCTCTTACTAATTTTTCCATTTAGTTTTGATAAATTACAAAGCTGTCCTTATAGATTACATATGGGTCCCTGTTGAAACGAAACTCATTTGTAAATATATTAGCAAACTGAGGTACAGTAGCAACTATTTGTCAAGTGTTAGAAACTTTATTCGTTCTCCTAGCAACTAATTTGTTCATGTAACAGGAGGTTCATTTCAACATTAGTAGGGACTTTATTAGCGTATAATAGCAACTAAATGACATTCGTATGAATAATGTAAAAAAATTTGCTATCTCTTAGATGAATTTGTTACTATAGTAAGTAGATATTGTTGCCATATTTTCAACGAACTAATTGGCTACTAAAATTTTGATTGGGAGGTTCAGATGCATCTTCTAGAGCTAGACCAGTAGAAATGCCTTTTCTAACGAAACAAGTACAGTTTTTACGGAACAATGTTAAACTTGGGTACAATTCCGCAGTATTATTGGCTCGCATGTTCATATGTTGCACATATACATATCAAATTGGATCGTATGTTCTATGTGGCACCTCATCTCTGATTATTGTGAAACAAAGCGTCACTTGGCTAATTAACAGAAAAACAATGATGTTTGTAGCAATTAGCATGGCGACTTGGTCTTTGTGCCCTCCAAAATATACCTATGAAAGGTAGATGGAAGGAGTACTATACATCTCTAAAGTTTCTTCTATTTTTGCGAGAGGTTAAATTACTCTTTTATCGCAATAACAAATTAGTTGTTAGAGCTCAATGGTTAGTTGCTATTGTATTCTTATTAGTTGCTATCAATTGATATTAGTGCATCTCAATAAAGATGTCACCATTCGTTTTTTCTTATAAAAATGAACAAGTGTCTACCAGAATATCATGTGATACTCTACCTTAAAAGTGAGCTCAAGCATTGTAGTAGCATGAGTGAAAATGATAGGGAACATATCTTAGCTGAGAATAGTTAGTTGCTACTATATCCAGATTAGTTGCTACTATATCTCATAATGATGCCACATTCTTTTTTCTTACAAAATGGATAAATTTCTAACACATAAATGTTACATAGTACTATACCTCAAACATCAAGGCAAATGTTGTAGTAGCATGAGAGAAGATGATAGGAACAAGGTTAATGATAGCAACTTTTGTCGTAAGAACAAATTAATTGTTAGGACCTAACAGTTAGTTGATATCATATCCTGATTAGGTCCTAGCATTCAACTGTTAGTTGCTACTATATCCCGTGGTCACTAGATTTGTGACAATTCTGCACCAAGTAAGCTCCTCACAACCACCATTTGTAATGTAGATTCATATGCCATCTAACAAACATCAATTATGTCTACACAGGTCAAAATCTCACACTATTTTTTTGCTGGGACACAATGCAATACCAATAATCACATTCTTGATTGCATAACCAGGGAGTAGCCTCATCCTGCAAGCCATGAAGATTCTTCGTTAACTGTCCCAACAAAACATTAGTTGCTAACATATCTCAATTAGTTGATAGAACTGAGTTTTTGTTGAACTATATATCAGCAAGGTTGCTACAGCCTACAGCTCACAAGTCAGTCGGAAACATTTTGCTACAAGGACAAATTAGTTGTTATAAGCCAAACATTAGTTGCTATCATAGTTGGAAAAATTTTGTTACAACAGCAAATTAGTTGCTAGGAGAAAAACATTAGTTGGTAACATATCTCAAATAGTTGCTAGAACTGAGTCATTAGTATAACTATCTCAACAAGGTTGTTAGAAACCACAAAGTCAGTCGGAAAAATTTGTTACAAGGTCAAATTAGTTGCTAGGAGACAAACGTTAGCTGCTATCATATGTCGATTAGTTGCTTGAATTGAATTGTTAGTGAAACTACTCAACAAGGTTGCTACAACTCACAATAAGTCAGTTGGTAACATTTTGCTACAAAGACAAACTAGTTGCTATCATATGGAGAAATTAGTTGCTAGAAGACAAATGTTAGTTGCTATCATATCTCAATTAGTTGCTTGATCTCATTTGATAGTACAGTTATGTCAACAAAGTTTCTACAACTCACAATTCAATAAATAGATTGTAATAGGTTGATAGACGGTGATAGTTAGTTGCTATTATATCCCAGTAAAGTTGCTATTACAAAAGTGAAATGTTGGAATTACTTTTTGTTACTAGCTAGGACAAATTATTTCCAAGGACACAACCATTAGTTCCTATTATATCTTCTTTAGTTGCTACCAATATACTGTCAGTTGCTAATAGTTCGTAGAGGCTTTAATATCTTATTTAGCTGCTAACACTAGCAATTTTAATTTATTGCGTAGCACTCACTGTACAATGACATTAACAACTTAGAAGCAACAAATATATAATAGTGTCAACTAATATTGCTTGAAAGGCAACAATCTACAAGTCATGCATGGACAATATAGTAACTAACACATACTAAAAATAAAACTATTGGTCATTTTAGCATGGAGATACCACCTTACTCGCACATTGGACTGAATAGTAACCTATAAGACATGGGCATGGGCACATCCTCGATCAATCATCTAGATCTATTCACAATCTCCAGGCCTTTCCAACATCTTGCTGCACACACTAATTCAGGATATATAAATATCATGTGCTAGCAACTATACACGAGACAAAAGATTAATACATTGTGAAAACAAGTAAAATTGCATTAGAAAGAAAACTGAACCAGAATTAAATCCACATCACATTTGTGACTTTGTCAATATTCTAAGGGTCTGAACACTCTTATAGTTAAATCAGCAAGTCAAACGCTCAGCCTAAATGATGCTAATAAAATACTAATCGGGAGCTCATCATAGGAAGCAAAGGGGCTAGAAGTGGCATTCACAACAAAATTGACAACAACTTTAGTATGTATGACATGAGGCTATTATAGAAACTGAAGCAACTTTATCAAAAATATTTGTACCACTGGCATATTGTAACATTTCTACACAGAGTAGACTAGATAAAGTTGCTAGCTAAAGAAATGAAAAACAACAACAAACTGCTCTGATCTTGCTTGAGCAATGAAATGACAACTATCCCCTAACAATGGATACAAACCAAGCAGGAAGTTACTAAAGCAGCTGGTAAATAACAAGTATATAGAGAGCAACAGTAGTCTTCTCCCACATCTATTAGTCTAACTAAATAGAAGTTACTTCTCTGTTATAATAACAAATTAGTTCTTAGGACCTAACTATTACTCCCTCCGTTCGCCAAATGATGACGTTCCGACAGCCTCCGGCAGTTGTTTTTTAGTTCATCCGGCTGGTCGGAAACGTCAACATTTTCCGAACGGAGGGAGTAGTTGCTATTGTATCTGGATTAGTTGTCTTCATTTTGTTGTCAGTTGCTATTATATCTCAACAAAGCTTCTATCATTCTTTTTCCTTATGCTAACAGATAAGTTTCTATCGACTGGCTGTCAAGTGGTAACATATCTCACACATCAATTAAAACTTGGTACCAGGATGAGAGATGACAGGAAAAGGCATACATAATAGTAGCAACTTTAAAATATTATCCATATAAACATTCTACCAATTTATCGGTGAGCAACAGCAACATATACAAACAAGAATCACCAACTCATTGAAAGTGCACACAATTGAATCGCAACTGGAGCATTTAAAACCATTTCACACTCATAAAACACGAGTATTTAGTAACTTACATGCATGAATAATAGCACCTCAATTAACATACATTGTGTCTCTTTTGCTAAACACTGACTAGAAGGTCGTGTGAGTTGTATTAAAAATAGTGCCAATTCTGCACCAAAATGCCCCTCCAACAACAGCCAATCTTGTGCTTAGCTTCACCTGCCATACAAAAACACAGATAATTCCTGCACAGTTCAAAATCTCACAACATATTTGGCTTGGACAATTGATAATAAAATGAACAATAGTCACGTTGTTGATTGCATAAATTCATTAGCCTGACCCCGCAAGCCATAACGATTTCTTGTCAACTGTTCAAATGTTTCATATAAAAATCAAAACACATGAAAATTTTACCCAAGGAAACTCAGGTCTTGAAAAATCATTTTGATTTTAGAGGTCCACTCCCAGAATCTCGTCTCTGCTGCAAAGCATAACATTACTAGCACATTCCTTTTGTAGCCTAGATTATGAATGTTTTGTTAATATCTGTGAAAAACAACTTGTTAATACGAGCATGAACAAGCCCATGCTCGGTGGTCTTTGCATGTGAGAACCGCAATGACTCCCTGCAAGTCGCTCGAAAAAAAAATAATAGGAGCACGAACAAGATCATGCTTATTGGGCACTATAAGCTGACCCATTTCTGAATGGTGGCTACGGCACCAAAGCTGTGCAACACCTTTGTGCACTCTCCTGTATGTGTGCTTTCGGAATTAGATATCTGCGCATTTGGTACCATAGGAATTCAAAAAAAAAAAATCACTACTTGGTCCTGATATAGTAACATGCTGTATGCAGAACTATATACTAGAACTCTAATAAGGTTGGCATGAGCTTTCTCATCGCCCTTGGTTCAGGTAGATATATTTAACTAGATTCTACTCCGTGCAGACTGAATTTGAATCTGAAAGCAGAGCAATGTCTACCAATAACAAGCCATGAAGCTCTTCTAGCTTCCCACCAGCAGGGCGATCTTGGATTTGAGCATGAAAAAAAATTGCATGTATATATTACAAGTAATGACACACATATGGTAAGGTTCAGTCAACTTGCTCTGTATTCCTAGTACGTGCTAAAGTAAAGAAGCAAACTGTAAATGATTAGTCATTCCAAAATGTGAGTGCAAATTTCAGTAGACTTTCAAGAAAATTGATAAATGGCATAGTTATGTTTGGATTTCTATTGAAAAGAAACTAGCATGTCCGTGGAAAGCAACAAAAAATTAGTGATATATCTTCCTATTTACTGAAATATCATTAATCCGATAGTGAGATCTCAGAGGGAAATTATTTCCAGTAGATGCATCATATTTTTATCTACAACTTGGTGACAAACTGATAATTAATATCACAAAGCTTTTCACCCTGCCCCAGTCACATTCTAGCAGCATTGTAATTATGCAAATCTCCTCAAAAGCGAAACAAATGGTTACAGGAAGCACTGTATCCCTGTTAAGTTTGCACACGTATTGCCAAACTAATGCTCCTCAATCTCTCTCTGAATTCATACAGAACTAGATGCACATGCTGTACTGTGATTTAGCATATCAACGCTGTGATACTCTAGACAATCAAAGCCCCAATTCACAAGGAACAAAATACTGCAGATAAAAATCTGGCGAGAGAGGATCAGCAAACAATGGGGATCCTGTTAATGCTACAGAACATAGGTCGCATAACCTCGAATCACATAGCAATGGGTCGCATAGCAACTTTGACCTCATGAACAGATTTCAGTGGAGGGAGAAGACAACTAACCACGTATCTGAATGCGAAGATGGACTCATGGACAGAAATGCAGTTGAAGTCAACGCCGCGCCGTCCAAGGCGACTCTGCGCCGCCTCCATGTCCGCCCTCGCCGCCGCCACCGAGCGCGCCTCTTCCGCTCCCCTGAGCAAGCCGTCACCACACACCCCCTCCTCACCTCCGCCCTCGCCGCCACCGCCGGCGCTCCGCCTCCACTCCCCCGTGCACCACCCCTCTGCACTTCCGCCCCTACCAGCACCACTTGACTCGCCCTCCCCGCCACCGCAACCCGAGCAGGAGAGCAAGTTTTCCTTTTTGGAGAGCACGGCGATTGCGAGAGGGGAGACTGGTTCGGTTGGGTGACTCGGTCGGGTTCGCAAAGTAGCTGGTCGCCACATCGGTCGAGCTAGCAACCGCTAGTCAGATAGACTTTAGACTGATTTTTTTTTTTTGAGCAACAATTCACACCCAAAGGGCCTTTTTTTCCCTACTTGAGTTGGGCCAAGCATGGAGACGAAGCCCACTACATTTTATACCCAATTGATTCGTCCTCCTCTCGTCTGTCGCCTCCCCTCCCCATCGACGGCGAGCGGCGCGGTGGCGCAGGCAAGCAGCACCAACCCCTCCCTTTCTGTATCCATCTTTTCCTCTGTATTACTCTGGTTTCCCAAGCAGCTACTTATTCTGTGGCTTTCGTACTCACGTATCTGTCCTTCAGGTATCTCCTGGCCAAGACGCACGCAGCCTGTTCGACGGAATGCCGAGCCCGTGGCACGCGCGGTCCGACCGCATCGGCGACCTCCCGGAGGGCGTGATCCACCACGTTCTGTCGCTCCTGCCGGCGCACGACGCGGTGCACACGTGTGTGCTCTCTCGCCGCTGGCGCCACCTCTGGAGCTCCGCGCCCGGAATCCGTGTCACCGGCGTCAAGGGATGGAGCGCCGACAAGTTCATCGACTTCGTGGACCGCCTGCTGAGCCTCCGCCACGGCGGCGCACCGCCTTTAGACTCGTGCGAGTTTCAGTTTGACCAGAGTGACTTCGACTTCGACTTCTACGTTCTCGCCGAGAAGCGGCCTATGAGGCGCTGGATTCGGCGTGCTCTGGGCTGCAATGTCCGAATGCTCCGTGTATCTCTCGACGACATGGCAGCCTTGCGTCTAGCTCGTCTGCCTCTCTTCTCCCGGCACCTTACCAGGCTAGAGCTTGACTGCGTAGAAACCAAGAATAGCCATCTTGATTTATCTGGCTGTCCGGTACTGGTGGAGATGAAGATGGAATATTGCTTTATTAATGCTGACGAAATGTCATCTGCATCCTTGAAGCAATTAACCATGAAGGAGTGTGAATTTCGCCAGCAAAAACGCACACAAATCTCTTTGCCAAGTCTGATTTCACTGGAACTGACTGTTTATTCTGGTAGGACTCCACTGCTTGGAAGCATGCCATCATTAGATGCGGCAATTGTCAGTCTTAACTATGGCTGTGCTGACTACTCTGTTCATGGTGGCCCTAGTGAATGTGATGATGATTCTTGTGATGGTTGTCGATATTATTATGAGTCTGATGATGATGGCACCAGCTGTTTATTACTCAACGGATTGTCGAAAGCTACACACTTGCAGTTATCGTTTTATCCTGATGTGGTACACTTGCAACAGCATTCTCCCTTAACATCTACTGCTCTGTTAAGTTTTGTTACTGTTTCTTATGCATCATACATGACAACAATTGCTGTATGCTGGTGTACAATATCCTTGATTCGCTCTTTCAAAAACAGGTTTGGTGAAAACATCTCACAGTTTGTTTATGATGGTCAAGCTATTATCGAACTACTTGCATTGCAGTTCTAATGACATGTGAAAATCAGGCATTCTAACTGAAATTAATATGATTGCTACTGACTATTGAATGGTGTTAATTTCATCATGGCTAATCCAATATGAGAAATATATGTTTTTTTCTGTATAAGCTATTTAATACGTCTGTAGCAAATAATGGGTTTATATACTGGCTTTTGCTTTACCTCATATTTAGTTCTGATGATTCTCCAGTTTATTTGAAAATGTCTACACCGAGTATAATTTTATATTGGTGCTTTATTGATCTAATGTTGCTCTTTTTTATCTGTCCCTAGTTCGCTTTCAGTAGGGATGTCAAGCGATGCCCTAAATTTACAAATTTAAAGACTTTAGTACTCAGTGACGGGTGGCTTACTGCTGACCTCAATGAACTAATTTGTTTTGTCCAACATTCGTCGACTCTGGAGAAGCTTACTCTTACACTTACAGGGGTATGATATTGTTATGAGCATGGGCTATAGGGCCCAGCCCAGTCCAGGCGCAGCAGCCAGGCGTGCTAGGGCTGCTGCTGCCCTGGCTGCGCCGCCAGGCGGGCGGCAGGGTGGAGCTGCAGCTCCACCTTCCATAAGTGGCTAGAAGGAAAGTCGTAATCAGTTAAGGATTGTTCAGATTGTTTAGGAAAAGGATTTGTTAAAGATAGGAAAGAGTCCATTAAGTTAGGAGAGTTAAGAGTCCAATCAGATTAGGAGTCGGATTAGAGTTTGCTTGCAAGTCAGGTTGTCCACCCTTATATATATGAGGGGATTGTAATCTGAACAATCAAGAAAAGAAAGGGTTTGAGTCCCATAACTCTCTCTCTCTCTACAGTACGCGCTACAGTACCCACGCTACAGTATCAGTGATCATAACAACTGGTATTCAGAGACCATTGATCCTCGGCCGCTGCGATGACGACGGGCGACGCCGCTGCCGCCACCAAGGACGCCGCCGCCGCCGAGGCCGGCGACGTCAAGGCG
The DNA here is from genome assembly GCA_012490785.1 of Eragrostis nindensis. Lineage (NCBI taxonomy): Eukaryota > Viridiplantae > Streptophyta > Magnoliopsida > Poales > Poaceae > Eragrostis > Eragrostis nindensis. The sequence continues at coordinate 2,182,155 of JAAXCT010000023.1, forward strand.
CTTTGGCGCACCTTCAACATGTTCCGTGAGAGCATTACTCTCACCGTGCACGGGCTCTCCACCAAGATCGACAACCTCGACATCAAAGACAAGATCGCCTCCCTCGAGACCACCGTCAACAAGCTCGTCGGGGTGATGGGATCCGCTGGCGCTGCCGCCGGCGGGACGCCACCCCCGGCGACCCCCCAGCTCTCCGACGAAGACCGGCGCGCCCAGGAGGAGGCCGCGCGCCGTGACGCCGCCATCCAGGCCGCCCGGGACGCGGTCGCCAACATCTACGCTGCTGCCAACCTCCCCGCTACGGGGGATTTCGTCTCCAACATCGCGCAGCATGCCTTCGACTCCATCGCTGCCACCGCGGCGGCCACCAGCCGTCCGGGAGCACCTGCTCGTCCTTCTCCAATGGCCGGCCAAGCTGTTGGGGGCTCTACATCGACACCGCGCCCCGACAGCCAGGCCGTCATAAGCTACCACAAGCTCTCCTTCCCGACGTTTGACGGCAAGGACGACCCGCTGCCATGGCTTAACCGCTGTGAGCAGTTCTTCGTTGGGCAGGCCATCCCCAACAACGAGCGCGTGTGGTACGCCTCTTACCACATGACGGGAGGCGCCCGTCAGTGGTATATGCGCCTGAGGAAGGAGCATCCAGCCCTCTCTTGGTCGTCCTTCTCTCGTATGGTGAACGAGAGGTTCGGTCCACCTACTCGCGCCAACCCCCTTGGCGAGCTGGCCACTCTTCGGCGCACCGGCACGGTGGACGACTACACCGAGCAGTTCCTCGCATTGATCGCACGTGCGGGGGATCTCCAAGAACATCAGCAGGTAAACATCTATACGGCTGGTTTACAGGAGCCACTCAAGACGGAGGTGGAGCTCGCCCGCCCCGTCGACATGGAGCACGCCATGAGCCTTGCGCGTGCCTATGAGAAGCGCGCCCTCATCCTCGCCGAGCACGCACAGCAGCAGCCCAAGTCTACACCACGCTCGACGACGACATCACGCTTCGCTTCCTCGACATCGGCGCCCAAGGCGCCAATGGGCGCCCCGGCGAGCACCACCATGGAGGGCGCCACAGGAGGTGGCGCCGTTGCTGCTGCTACTCCCGCTTTTAACCGCATGGTGAAGCGGTTGACGGCCGACGAGATGGCCGAACGTCGCCGTCAGAACCTCTGCTTCAACTGCGACGAAAAGTTCTTCAAGGGTCATCGCTGCAAGCACCTCTTCTACATCGAGGTGCTCGACGACTCGATCGACTTTGAGGGCGAGGGATCCCTCATGGCGATGATGGGCGACGGTGGGCGCCCCATGCGCCTCCACAGCTACCTCTTCGGCGAACAGATCTCCGTCCTTGTGGACACCGGCGCCTCGCACTCCTTAATCGACCTCCCGCTCGCCAACATGCTGCACCTTCCACTTCGACGTGTCGCCCTGGGCGTCACCTTGGCATCGGGCGACCGCATCCTCAGCAGGGGCTTGTGCCATGGCCTCCCTCTTGTGCTTCGTGAGGACACGTACACCATCGACGTCTTCACCGCTGACCTTCCCGACGGCGTCGACCTCGTTCTTGGGACGCCTTGGTTGGCATCTCTTGGGACGATTGCATGGGACTTCGCGGCGCTCTCTATGAGCTTCTTCATCAACGGTGAGCATCGTCTCTTGGTTGGCATTGGTTCTCCTCTACATGTACATGGCAACAATGACGACGCACCATGGCTGGAGCCGCCCCAACCCGCGCCTATGGCTGGGGTGGCGCCCGCCCCTGCTGCTCCACAGCCTCTCCTGGCTATGATGGGAGGTCCTCGCCACGTTCACTCCATCTTCGACATCATCGACGCGACGAGCGGCATCTACACCGACCTTCGTCGCGACATGAGCAAGGACCCGGAGCTTGGAGGGCTCTATGCTTGTGTCGCGGCGGGAGAGGCTCCCCGTGCTTGGACGTTGCGTGAAGGGCTTCTCTTCTTCGACGATCGCCTGTACCTCCCCGCCTCTTCGCCGTTGCTGCTACGCTTCCTCAACACTATCATGCATTACGGCGAGGAGAGCTACTTGCGGCAGCTGGCCGTTGGACTACACATGCCTAGCGCTGTGTTGTCCCCCCGTTGCTTTCCTTCTTCGGTGCTGCTACTTCGGGAGCTTCCACAGACTTCGGTGGAGAATGTGGATGTCAGGTTCGTGGACATATCTGGTTGCGAATTTGTCATTATTCATGGAGTCTTCTTTGGTGTTCCGCCGGGCATGGCGGCTACCTCTCTTGCTGCTACAGACTACCGCATCCTCTATGGCCATGGTTTGGACTTGACGACGAGACGTCCTCGGCCTGTTAGCACTTTCATGGTGCTTTTGGATGGCCATCTTCTACCAACGGAGGAGCCCGAGCACCACCAGTTTCCCATACTTCCAGTGCCAGGCTCGGAGTTCACCGTCGACATGGGGGTGCCTCGAGCATTGCTGCCCGTGGCGCCCGGGACGCCGGCTGTGCGAGGACGCGACCCTCGCCCTTCCTCTCACATCTTCATCAACGCGGGCTTCATCGGCAGCCTCCGCTACTCCTTCGAGTTCTACGTCGACCGCACTCGGCGCAACCTGCTTGCCGACATGGTGCTTGGCATGGTGATCGTCGACATTGGTCCTCGCTCTTCGTCATCTTCATCGACTCCTCACTTCGGACCGGGCTGGCACGCTTCCCAGCGCGAGGACGCGCTGGATTTCAATGGCGGAGGAGATGTTATGAGCATGGGCTATAGGGCCCAGCCCAGTCCAGGCGCAGCAGCCAGGCGTGCTAGGGCTGCTGCTGCCCTGGCTGCGCCGCCAGGAGGGTGGCAGGGTGGAGCTGCAGCTCCACCTTCCATAAGTGGCTAGAAGGAAAGTCGTAATCAGTTAAGGATTGTTCAGATTGTTTAGGAAAAGGATTTGTTAAAGATAGGAAAGAGTCCATTAAGTTAGGAGAGTTAAGAGTCCAATCAGATTAGGAGTCGGATTAGAGTTTGCTTGCAAGTCAAGTTGTCCACCCTTATATATATGAGGGGATTGTAATCTGAACAATCAAGAAAAGAAAGGGTTTGAGTCCCATAACTCTCTCTCTCTCTCTACAGTACGCGCTACAGTACCCACGCTACAGTATCAGTGATCATAACAGATATTCTTTAAACCGACGACACGGTATCATTAAACTTCCAATCTTCTATTGTTCTATTTTGCTCAGTATTGATCTCATGTAGGCTCCCAGGTGTTCAATGGAAAAAGAAGGAAGTTACAGCCTATTGGAACCGACATATGGATCCAACCATCTTAAGGTTGTTGTAATCAAATGTGAAGAAGTTGATGGAAGGGTTCACAAAATTTTAAAGACCCTGAGTGCATACGGCATACCACTTGAGCACATTAATATCCAACAAACTAATAGAAGTTATGGATATGGATGTGAGTGAAACTCTGGATACTCTATGTATCTTTTTTATTACTTTTCAGTTTTCATATAAGCTAGAGTGTAAACCAATTCCAAACAATATCCGACCAATTAGAAGAAAGTAGTAATTAGAATTTCGTTTGTTATGGAAGAATGGTAGAGACTTCATATATTTGGTGAACATAAAACACATTAATCTAGGTCTTAAACGTTATCTAAAGCAAATATTCAAGTTTGGACGGGATGCAGGGGACGTTTGGATTGCAGCTGAAGACTACCCTTTCAATCTTTTGGCAGCTGACCATGTAGGAGCAGCATGTTTTGATTGCAGCGGGAATTTGGCATGCCCACGACGCCCAAGTGTCAGCCAGTAGTTTTCATCAATTTTGGGCGGAAACATTGGCGGCTAATTCCCTCAACATACATTTGGCTAGGCCTGATTTTTTTGGGGGAGGGGATGGACAAAATCCCAAAAACACCATAATGTGTGCAAGACTATCTTTCTAAAATTTGGCCAGTTTGATTTATTGGTAGTTAATTATTGTGAATGCCCTCCATTTTCTACTCTTGTAGGCGGGCATGTATATAGGGTGTATGTTACTCTATCTAAACTTTATTGATTGAATTGTTCAACAGAACGCCCCAGCCCCCCTCCTGAACCCATCCTGCTGCTCTCCTTGTTATATGCAAACTTCTTTGCCCCTTCCTGTTGTTTGTTTTATTTATCTTATTTGCTAAGATCATCTGTTTAATTAGTAACCACAGTATATTATCATATTTTAATTGCATTTGTCCATCTTTGCAATATTTTGATATAGTTCCATGCTGCTGTAAAGGAAATTATTATATATTATATTTATGCCTATTTGTGATGGTTCCATACCAAGCAATTGGAAGTTCACACTATGTTGGCCATCTTTGAGTTGGTTATGCCTTTTCAAATTCTGCAGGTCTCAATTTTGTATGCACTGGCTTTACCTACAGCTAGAGATAAGAAGATTTGGGATGTCATAGTTTCACTACATGTTCAACTTTTGAAGTGTACCATGCAACTTTGTGTCTGATGTAGCTGTCTTTTGTCTATCGGAGCGATACTGTCACTGCAATTGAAGAAATAGTTTCATAGCTTTCATGTAATTTCTTTCATTATTGCACATTTGGTTTTCATTGTTTTGGTTTTGCCTTCACTAAGTTGGATTGTTCATTCATAGATATTCTATTATGTGGCTATTTTTCTGGCGCATACTCATCTTTAATTAAATTATCAATCTGTAGAAGTATTCATTAAGTAAGAAAATTGTCCAGATTTAAGTTTCGACGAACCACAGTAAGCTGGAATAAATTTTGTAATTACCTTGATTGAGGGTGAAGAGAAAAAAAAAGAACTTATGAATATTATAGTCTTCGTTCTACACTGATCAAAGAAATAGTACCCTGGGTCATTCTATTTTTAGTCCCAAGATAAATATGATCCATCCATTTCATAGTTATCTGTTTTCCTTGTCTAACTTTTTTGCAAACTCAATATCGAGTGTCTATTCAGTGTTTTTTTTTTAAAAAAAGTTGAAGATAGTTTAATGTTTGTATCCCCCAAACTATGTGCTGATCTTGGGTGGTCAACTTTACATGACAGCATGGTCAGCCCCGATGCGCCCACAATGATGGAATGAACTGGAACCCAGCAATTGACTAAGCTTTTGTGTATACAACGTATTCTCTGGATGCACATTTCCTTTTGTATTGTTAATGTGGAGAGTTACTGCTATTCTCCGTTACCATTATTAACAGTGTCAAGTTGTTGTGAAGCTCCGCGAGTCTCCGATAGGGCTCCTTTTCACTTTCTCTAGGTAGTTTGTTACCGGTCGGCTTCTCTCCAACGATCAAAGCAATGCCACACTCCAATACAGCGCGCGCCATGCCTGCAGGTAGCAATCTGCTGTTGTTTATGCAATCGTCCACGAAATCCTTTTACAACATTGATCTGTTTGTGGCACAGGTAATTAAGATCTCGTCACATTTGATGCTAAAATAAGTTCTTTTTTTGGGAAAAGAAAAACACAGAGAACCAATCGAATTAGGCCGGATCTGTTTGCCATGAAATTTGGCAACGGATTTGTGTTTGCAGGTATAGCAGCATGGCTCAGGTAGAGAAAGAACGAGCTCCATGGAGTCCTTGATTCTGCGCCTCAGTTACTTGTTACGTGGATTGAGTTTCCATGGAGTTACGTGGTCAGGTAGTATTTTTTCATGAAGTTACGTGGTGCCTTTGCTGAGAGTTACCAGGAATACGTGTGGTTGCCGGTCTTCAAGGGTGCAATCCGGAGAGGCAACAAGGCTATATTGATTGACGTGCGCATGAAGTCAATCAGAGGATGATTCGTGCAGGAGAAGATTAGCAATAAGAGTCTGGGTTAGTTACGGTTTATGTTTGAGTCAGTTTGTTTCAGATAGGGTTGTTACTTAGAGTTTCGGTCAAACATAATGAGTATCGATTGTATTCTTGCCTCTCTATTCTCTAGCCGGACCTAGATATATATTGACCGAAACTCTAAGTAACAACCCTATCTGAAACAAACTGACTCAAACATAGTAAACCGTAACTAACCCAGCCTCTTATTGCTAATCTTCTCCTGCACGAATCATCCTCTGATTGACTTCATGCGCACGTCAATCAATATAGCCTTGTTGCCTCTCCGGATTGCACCCTTGAAGACTGGCAACCACACGTATTCCTGGTAACTCTCAGCAAAGGCACCACGTAACTTCATGAAAAAATACTACCTGACCACGTAACTCCATGGAAACTCAATCCACGTAAGGCCTCGTTCGGTTGCTTAGTTTTCATTCCATGCCTGATTTAATCCAAGGCCTGGATCAAGTGGATCCATGCGTGTCACTTGATCCATGTGATCCTCCCATCCACGTGCAGGAACGGATTCTTGCAGGAGTTTTTGCCGTTCGGTTGAGCAGGAAGTGCACAGGGAACAAACAGAGGAAAAACATGCCATTTTTATCAGGCTCCGATTGTCCTTTTCATAATACTTCTTCCCTGTCTTATGCTCTTATAACTCACTCGATAGAACACATGCCTCAGAAACATGCAGGAAAAAAATGCTTGTCTGATACAAACATGCAGGATCAAAACACATATTATGCTAGATATAGCTGGGGAGTGCACGAACAAAGAAACAAATTAAGAGTAGAAGTAGCTACTTCATGAACAGATAAGGGCATGTAGGACAGCATACAGATTGTTAAGCATGTCATTCCATAGTTCTGTAGCAGCAACCAATTGACAGCTATAGATCTGTAGCATGTCATTCCGTAGTTCTGTAGCAGCAATCAATAGACAAAAAGATAGATGAAGAACAAGCCCCAAAAGGAGTCAGGTCTTTTCTCAAATAGCTAATCTACATTCAAACCAACACGAATCACGACAAATGGTTCTTCTGAAGATCTATGGTTGAGCTTGAGCAGGCGTATTTTGGTGCTCCATCTATCATTGTTTCCCTGCAAAATCAGGTTCAAAATACTTCAGGCATCGGTGAGACTGCAATTAAACTATTATTAGCTCTCTACAAAGATTAACTGAGAGATACCTAGCATGCAATTAATCCAACCGAGAGATAAACTAGGCATGTAATTAAGCTAACCAAAGTCTTTGCAAACCAGCAGAATGAACAAACAGTGAATGGTAACATCGAATTGCAAAGGAAACAAAGTCTTTGCAAAGGATATACCATTGCCAAAACTGATATCAACACAATGAGCTAGTTTATACTGATTAGCTATACTACTACCTACTCCAAGCTACAGAACCATGTTGGCAACTGAATTATTTGAGACATACTAGTGAAAGCTATGTACCTGCTATCAGATCTGGCTCCTTAGCCACAGCAAAGCGGTCTCTTCATCCCCTTCGGCAGATGAGAGAAAGATCTCCCTATTCTCCACATTCTTGAAGACAGAAAAGGCTTTAACTTTCTCCTCTTTTGTCGCTTCCATGGTGTTCAAAACTTTGATGCATCTTGTAATGGAGAAATCCGTGGCTTGAGTCGGTTGATTCTCTATTGCAAGCATTGCAGCTTCATTCTCTCTTGCAAGCATTGCAGCTTCATTCTCTCTTGCAAGCATTGCAGCTTCCTCCTCACCTTGCTTGGTACGCATCTCTAGGTACCTCTCAAACATGCCTTCCACATTGCTTTTGGTTGACCTTTTAGGCTCTGTCTTTTCTGCTCTTGCACAAACCCTTCTTTGATGTACAGTTGAAGCTTGTTGGAGCTTCTTCCTCTCTTGACGAAGCCGGTTTCTTGGTGAAGCTTCTTCATCTCTTGATGGTGCCTCCTCTCTTGCTGGAACTTCAAGCTCATCCTCCTGCACTTGTTCATCCTCTAGATCATACACAAGCTGCACTCCTTCATCGTCAATGTCATCTTCTGCTTCGGGAATTGGCATAAGTGGCTCCTCCTCCTCTGGCTCCATTGAAGTAATGTTATAATTTCCTTCGGCAAGATGACCTACAACGAGGCAACAAGTATTAACACCAAGTCCTAGTAGCAAGGCAGAAAGTATAAACAACAACTATGGATAACAATACTAACCATCATAGAGCTCCCCTAAATAATCAAACAGAGGAAAGCTAGCCTTGGGGTTTTGGAATTTCTTGATCTTGGGAAATGTCTACAAAAACAACAAAGGAGGAAAGGCTACAAACTTGTAGGTTTTGAGCAGCACATGAAAAATGCCAATTAAAGTTTATGATAAGTTCTAGATTCTGAGAAAAGAACATACCACTTTAAGGTTTGCCCATAAGTGTGGCCCTCCCTCTATCATGCACCTGTCTTTATTCCAGGAACAGCCACTTTGCTTTAGTGCTTCCTTCAACATTTTGTAGTCACGCTTCAGCTCCCTCTCCTTCTCCTGAATTTGGCTTTTGGAGAACAACGCGTACTTATTCCTTGCCCAAAAATCCTTTACCATCCTATTCCAAGACTCTGAGCTCCACCCATTATCACCTCGGTAGTCCTTGTTCTCATGAAGGATATCAGCAAGAGATCTCTCGAGGGATGCATTCCAGTAAGCACGTTGTTTCACTACATAAAGAATGAACAAAGCATTACTATTGAAATTGCAGATATAGTTTACAATGTGGTATGAACAAGAGCAATGAGAAAGACAACTAATTATAATTTTACTCTATGCAGAACTCACTGTATGAAATATTCAGAACCTACTAGCAAGAATCAATTCAGTAGCGCCATGTATGAAATAACAAACAACATACCTAGAGAAGAACTTGCATGGCTGCATTTTGGTGAAACCTTCTTCTTTGTAGCACTTGCTACAAAAAGCCGATTAAGCTTTGGTGAACCCCTTGCAATCATTCTAATCTTTGGTGAACCCCTTGCTACCATTCTAACCTTTGGTGACGATCCCTTTCCAGCCATTGCTGTTTATTACAACACATGTAAGAGTTTTATTACAACACATGAACATAAAGGAAAGTCTAGCATAAGCTATTTATTACAACTTTATTTGATTATTTGCTAGCCTAGGCTAATGTACATGATGCTGGTACTGATCCCACATCTGTTGGGCGATGGTGTCTCTCAAAGCATTGCCTTCTACGCTGCCCTGATCATTGTTTTGATCACCGGTTGGTAAGGCAACAAAACTTGCAGGATCAATGTTATCTGGCTGATCATTTAACCATTCCTCATCCCCGGCATGTAATCGGATTATATTGTGAAATATTGCTGCAGCTACTGGGATCCTGACTTGATTTCTCAGTGTATGAAATGTGCCAACTTTGAGAATTGGGAAGCGCTTCTTAATCACCCCCAGTGTCCTTTCCACGTGATTCCTTAGCTCTGCATGACGATGGTTGAACAATTCTTTCGGGTTCTGAGGTCTTCGGTGACCAGCACCGAACTCTTTCAAGTGGTACCTCACTCCTCTGTACGGTGCAAGAAACGATGCAGTATTAGCATACCCACCATCCGCAAGGTAGAACTTGCCCGGAGGAACATGAAAACCCCTGGTCTTTGCAGATCTGAGAACCCTGGAATCTGTAGCCGATCCTTCCCAACCAGTAGATATGAATGTGATGTTCAAGTCGAAATCGCAAGCTACCATCACATTTATACTAAGTGTGCCCTTCCTATTTCTGAAAGGAGCAGCTCTATCAGGGGATATGGTAATAGGAATATGGGTTCCATCAATGGCACCGAGGCAATTCTGGAAAAAAGGATAATATCTAGGGTTATCTTGGATTTTTGGGTGCACTAGATTTGGATCAGGAGCGATGATGAAATGGCGAGAGAGAATGGGGATGACTTTGTTGAAAAAATGATTGAGGTGGCGATGCAAAGTGTCATTGCTATGCCCAAAGAAGACCTGCATATCCTCGTATGAGGCATTTTTACTTAGCATGTACAAGAAGAATGCCAACTTCTCCTCCACTGATATCCTTGTGTCACTAACAAGTTTTGTCCTTCTAAGGTAGGTAGCCACAGCTCTAAAGATATAAGGTTCCATCCTAAAGGTTACTTGGCAATTCTTTACATGTCCATTGAGCAGCCGTCGAACTTTGATCTCGCCAGTTTCTTCCGAAGTGTGACGTTTCTGTTTTTTGCCGCCTCTACTAGAACCCATAACATACAGGAACATCATCATGATATCATCCTCTTCATCTCTCCTCTTTCTAATACGTTGTCTTAAAGAGGTACTCATTTCAGAGCTATAAATAATTAATGGTTACGAATTAAGAACAAGCATAATGGTTAAGAATTAAGAACGAGCATAATGGTTAAGAATTAAGAACGAGCAAAATGGTCGAGACATACTAGTAAAATCTGGAGTTAAAACCGGATCCCAAGACGGTGGTGGCCCGTCTTCTCCTATCCTAGAAGAAGCCGGTATAATCTAAAAGATGCAAACATAGGCACATATTAGTAAATGCATTAAAGCCGGTATAATCTAAAAGATGCAAACATAGGCACATGTTAGAGCTAGCAGCCAACTGAAAAGACATGGGTGAAGTTAGAGTCCATAGCACAAATACTAGTAGTGTACTCTGGATAATAGCAGAAGTGACAATAAATCGACATATTGATAACTGAATCAGTAATCCCCTGTCAACATTCATGCTTCTTACCGAAACTACATATGAATATGACAACTGAAAAGACAGGCTGCTACTGATAAATGATGGTGCAAGATCATGTAAAGTCTAGAACTAACGGACAAAAATATAGGCGAAGAGTGTTCCAGTGCATCAAGTCAAAGTACATGAACATACACACAGGTCAAGTAATTGAACTAGAAGTTCCAAGGAAAACATAAACAGAGATGCATATATACTTGGTCCCAGGTTGAATGTAATACTCTATCAGTAAATAATTGCAAACAGGCATCGTAACTGTTGCGTAGGTAAAAGGATTGTATCTTTCAGTTTAGTGCAGAGGAAGCTGTGGAGTATCAACTTGAGTCCTTGAGATACAATGATCAGCTCCACCAAGATTATGGTGATGAAAGAAATTCAGAAGCTGCTGGACGACAAATGTGACAGGTATAAACGTTTGATTATGACAGGTATAAACGTTTGATTATGCAATGTCTAAGTTTGTTTAGATACAAATATGAAGAGCATAAAAAAGTTGTCAGAGCTCTTATGATTTTTCATACAATTCTGAATCTACTTGATGGCAGCAGCATAATCAAGATTAGATGATACATTTCTCCATCCCAGTGCTCGGCTCCCGCACACAAGCATACAACTATTCAGCAAACAAGTTGTGCCAATCCTCTTCTCGGGGATGGAAATCTCACGCTGAAACCCATGCGTGAGCAACAGCAGCAGTACTCGACAACCAAAAAGTGGAGCGCGGCCGCAGAAATTGCGGCGACCGGTCCGCCCAGCGACCATCACCACCGCCGCGCCGGGCGGCCGGCCGCCCTTCTAATCCAACCGCAGTCCAAGATCCAAGAACCAAGACGAAGGGGAGAGGGAGACGTCGTACCGGAGAGAAAGCCTGAGGAGGGGAAGGGCATCGGAAGGGATTCGGCCGCGCCGTTGCCGTGGTGTCGCGCCGCGCCGCCGTCCTGACGCGCTGCGCCGCCCGTCGCCCTCGCCTCGCTTGCGGTCGCGTGCGTCTGGGAGTCGTTCCACGGGGTCTGACACGAGGAGCGATTCCTAGTTGTTTGTTGGGCGCAATGGCCGGATTGGGCTCGGTGGGAATCCAGCCCAGAGATAACCGAACGACATTTCCAGCCTACTCCAGGATTCTCTCCAAACCATGAAAACCGACTGGATTTGGGCCCAAATCCTGGGCATTCCATGCCAAACGAACAAGGCCTAACAAGTAACTGAGGCGCAGAATCAAGGACTCCATGGAGCTCGTTCTTTCTCTACCTGAGCCATGCTGCTATACCTGCAAACACAAATCCGTTGCCAAATTTCATGGCAAACAGTCCGGGTACCAGTTCAAAACCTACTCAGATCGATCAACGACGCACGTATTCAACCAGATCGCGATGCCTACCGCAGCTCCGCCCGACGCCGCCGCGTGGCGGCCATGGCCGGACCTCCCCTTGGACCTCCTCCGCGACATCTCAGGCCGCTTCCACACCACCACCAACTACGTTCGCTTCCACGCCGTCTGCAAGCCCTGGCTCGACACGCTCCCGCCGCCGGAGCGCCGCCCGGCGTTCCTGCCATGGCTCGTCGCGCCGCGCGACGCCACGGGACACCGGAAGGCCCTCTGCGTCTTCTCCTCCTCCAAATCGAGCGCCGCCGCCGCCGAGATTCGCGTTCCAGACAGGAGATGGGTGACCAGCGCCGAAGACGGCACGGCCATCTGCTGGCTTGATAACACCACATCTCTTGTCCATTCTAACGACCCTCTGAACGGATCAGCGAGCTCCACCCCTGTGCCTCGTCTCCCATGTGAGGAGATCGACAGCTGGGAGGAGCGCGCCGTGGGCGTGTCCTCGGGCGACGGCACAGTCGTTCTGTATGCATTTGGAACTTACCGGTGTAAGCACGGCTTCGTCGTCGCCATTCGGCGTCCTGGAGACGCAGAGTGGGCGTTGTTGGAAAGAAACATATACGTCAATGAGAGGAACTGGCAGCGATGCAGCGTCACATATCGCAACGGCAAGATCATACTATGCAATAGGGAGAAATGGCGCATCGTGTCGACGACGAAATGGCCCACCGCCGCCGATGATGATGATGGGGTGTGGAGGTGCATGCCAAATGATCATGGCATTGTATGTGTATCCAGCCACCTCGTGGAGACACCCAAGGAGCTCCTTTGGGCGTCTGTTGAAGTCGTCAGAGATTACAATGACCCAAGCGCCGGTATCGTCTATAATCCGCTAAGCACGCTATCTGTGTCCGTATACGCATTCCAAGATGCAGGACGTCGCAAGCCACGTTGGGTGAAGAGGGATCGCCGGAGCTTGGCCGACACTGTCCTGTTTCTGGGACGGCCGAGCAGCCTGGCCATGGACGCTGCACGGTTCGGCATGAGCGGTAGAGGGTGTGCCTTCTTTGTTGATAGGAGGCAGATCGTCTCTAACGGCACCTCGAGCAGCTCAAATATTGTGCGGAGCCGTGTGTTCAAGTACAGCTTCCGCGACCGCAAGTTAGAATTTGTGGCGCTGCTGCCTGAAGACTGGATGGATAAGGGCTGCATGTGGATCACGCCACAACCTTCCATTGCTCCGACAGAGGTAATTTGCTCTAGCTGAAACTTGCTCCCATTTATGCAGAGGCTCTTATCAAAATTACAATCACCCACCTCTAGCTACTGGAATTTAGCAGTTAATTTATGAACCTTCCTTTTCTTTGCGCGTGTAGGAAATTGGAGAAAGGCTTCATGCAACGCACGCATAAAAAGGCAGTAGAGCCTCGGAAACAATTCGGTAATCATTGAAAGGTTGGTCTAGAATCACAGAGGAACTGGTTTGTCCGCGAGGGTTTAGCTAGCTTTAGTATGTGCACTGTCTGATCCAGCCTGTTTGTAGTTTGAACAAAGATGGGTAGTGTTCCCCTTCTTTTGCTGAATTTGGGCCATAACAGCGGGGCCGTCCATTCCAAACTGAACTTTCTTCGTCATATAGACCATATTTTGTGCAACTGCTCCTATCAATCAACATTTTTTCCCTTCGTGTAGTTGGTAATGTACGTATGCATTCCCATATAGATTGTGCAAGATCCTGATGTCACACCCGACGGCTCTAAGTCCCAATCATCTCATGGCATCGAGTGCACACGGATTGAATGGAAAGGTGAATCATGTGTTTCAAATTGTGATAAAACATTGGTGATTATGGCTAGTCATTGAGCGTCAGCGTAGAGCTTGTGCAAGGTAATTAAAGCCAAAGAGCACCTTCATGATCGCACCAATCTCCACACCTTTAGCTGGTGCCAGCATGGCGGTGGCAACATCGGTGAGTAGAGACGTATGTGAGCACTGAGAAAGTGAGAAGGGCCAGGTTGAAGATTGGGAAGATTCTCGTAGGAGAGCCAAAAGGACGATGGTTGATTTCCTTATAAAAAAGAGATGGATAGAGTTTAGGGTTAGCGTCTTCCATTGATGCTTGTTTGTCTTTTACAGGCCAAGGGCTTGCCGATGAGAAGCCTTTCAGTGCATGTGAATGAATTAACCTGTGTGCTCTCATATATACTCTGCCATTCACGTCCCTTAGATATTTTTATCTGTGGCTATGAATTACTTCGTTGACCACATAGATACTGCATTTGTTTAGCATGTTTTTATGACTGGTTTGATCACGTTGCAAGAGATATATGACCTATTTGCACCTGCACTACACAAGTTGTTGGAGCTTTAGTTTTTTTTTTTTAGCCACCCAACACTTTATTACTCAGTGTGAGCATATGAGTTACAGATGCCCTCAGGCGAAGATAGCAGCCATACATGTATGCCCTGATGATCATGCAACGAGCCTCTCGCTAATCTATGGGCATCCCCATTTGAGGCTCACCCCTCGTACAAAATTCAGTTTATTCAAAATTGGGTTCCCTGCGAAATGTAGAAATCCACAATTCACTATATTGTTCTTCTCCGTTGTTGCTAGGTGGTCCATTCTCATTTTGTGTTGGCCTAATTTTTTTTCTCTAAAAAAAAACTCAAGACGATAAGATTTTTTTAATGAAATTCGCTCGCACTAGGAATCGAAATCTGGACCTAAGGAATGCTACCGAGACCACCTAACCAGTTCAGCTAGAGGGCCTTTCTCATTTTTATGTTCTCTAGAAAAAGATGAATATGCAGCCACCACTTCAATGTTTTAAGGAAATATTGGTTGCGACAATTGCTTGTCTTTACCCCATTGTGTGTTTTTTAACAAAAGAAAATCACCAAACTATTCGGCCTCATGTCATTTCTATTTAATAAAGAATGAATATACGCGTTAGTTTATATCTCAGGTGATTGAAAAGATCAGTTTGAGTTGATGAACGTAGGCCTTAATTTGCATCCGACAAGGCTCTTTTTCACTTTCTCTAGGAACTACTGGTCTTCGATCTTCTCCAGGCCCGGCCCTGGAGGGGGGCAAGCAGGGCGGCAGCCCAGGGCCCCCCGATCCAAGGGGCCCCCCTTGCTCGCATGTACGTATAGAGGTTTAAGCTGGCCTTTTGCTTTGGTCCAGCGCAAAACTTCACCCGAGCAGGCTGTAATTTTGTTGGCTGTAGCGCAGGCTCGTGTCCAACAGGTCCACCTATGTAATTTTGTCTAATAAGCCCAGTAATAAAGCCCGTTAATTAGCAAAGCTCTTATGCGGATCGGCGCACACATCACAAGTCGATGGGCAATTTGCTGATCGCTATCGCAACAGTCTGCCGGCCGTGCTGCTGCAGTCCAGGCGAGTCGACATACCAGTGTCATAGTCGCGTCGCGCCACCCGCTGAAAGAGGTCTGTATACGCCCTGTCTCTATGCTAATTTCTATGCCCATAGTTGCTGACCGCATGAGTACATGATCCATTGATCTAAAAAAAATACATGAACCATCAATTGACAATGATCAATTCATGTTCCATTTGTCACCCAGATCACGTCACTAGAAAGTATGCATTTGGCTCAAAAAAAAAACCTGGAAAGTGTGCATCATGCCGTTAAAAAAGAAAAAGAAAAAAAATAGGAAATGAGTGGGTGTGTTAATATAGTAAAAAAAGTGTTGCGGACAATTTTTTTAATTGTGGCTTCGCGTCTACAAGTTTTAGAAGAAACTCTTATGGTAATATGTACAAATCACTGAAGTTTTGTGAAAGGGGTCTTGGCCTAGTGGTTAAGACATCCGAGTAACACCTTTCAGTTCCTGGGTTCGACTCCCTGTGGGAGCGAATTTTCAAGGATTTAACGGCATTTGTGCTTTCAGTGGTAGGCGACGCTCCCGTCGACAGCGAGGCACCAGTGGTGACTTCGTATCTCTATTTTTGCCGGCTCAGTCGTCGAAGATGCTCATAGGGGTAGGGTTTGCGTACGTGTGTTCATAGGGGTGAGTGTGCGTGCGTTGTGAGTGTCTGAGTTGTACTGTGTAATCTCAAAAAAAATCACTGAAGTTTTTTAAGAGTGGCTTCACATATACAAATTTTAATTTTATAGAAGGGCCCCGGCGTTTAGGTTCGCCCCGGGCCACCGAAATCCCAGGACCGGCCCTTTCTTCTCCAACACGCAAAGCAATGCAATGGAAGAATCTGTGAGCATCTGCCGTTGCCATTCTAACTAGTTGTTTATATTTATGCAATCGTACAGGATCGAAATTCTTTTACCTCCATGACCTGTTTGTAGCACAGGTAGATGCTGCTGTCAGCCACATTTGATGCTATAGTTTTTTGCTGGAAAAACAAAAGAACACCAGAGAGGCCGGATCCTTCACGGCCCAGCCCAGCGTATCCTGTACAAACTCGACCCTACCCTAGTAGAAATAGCATAGCACTCACACGATCCACGACGCGCGCGTCCTATCGGATCACCACCATGTCTACCGCAGCTCCGCCAGTCGCCGCCTCGTGCCCACCATGGCCGGACCTTTCCCCAGACCTCCTCCGCGACATCTCAGGCCGCCTCCACGCCCCCACCAACTACGTCCGCTTCCACGCCGTATGCAGGTCCTGGCGCGACTCACTTCCGCCGCCGGAGCGACGTCCGGCGTTCCTGCCGTGGCTCATCGCGCCGCGCGACGCCGCCGGCAACCGGAAGGCGCGCTGCGTCTTCTCCTCCAAATCGAGCCGCAAAAGACGGCTCGCCGACAATCTAGAAAGGATACGCGTCCCGCACAGGCGATGGGTGGTCAGCGCAAAAGACGGCACGGCAACCTGCTGGCTTGACACCACTACCACATCTGTTACTGTCAAACCTTACGGCGTCGTTGACCCTCCCATCGGAACAGCGGCTGCAACTTCCCTGCCTCGCTTCGAAGACGAGGTCAAGTCCTGGGTGGAGAGCGCCGTCGGTGTCACCTCCAGCGACGGCACCTTCGTTTTCTATGCTTATGGTCGCGTCGACAGGTGGCATTTTAATGGACATGGCTTCGACGCGGTTGTTCGGCATCCAGGCGACGACGAGTGGAGACTGGTGCAAAGGAATGATCTGTGGTACTTACATTGCGACGACTGGCGCCGCTACTGCGTCGCGTATCGCAACGGCAGGATCATACTGTTGGAGGGGAGCTCGTGGTGCATTCTGTCGACGCGGGGTGCCGTCAGTGACCGGGAGATGATGTGGATAAAAGCAGAACCTGGAATGAGCCTTGCACGTAGCTACCTCGTGGAGTCTCACGGCGAGCTGCTTTGTGTGTTTGTTCAGATTGATGATGATAAGTTTGAGAGCGCGTGCAACGACGGCGACGATATCGGTACGGTTGGCAGCCTGATGAGCGCGCTGTCGGTGTCCGTTTACGCGTTCCAGGATGACGCGGAAAGCGGTGAGCTACAATGGGTGAAGAGGGATGGCCGGAGCTTGGCCGACCGTGTCCTGTTCCTGGGGCGGCCAGGCAGCTTTGCCGTGGACGCTGCTCGCTTCCGCATGAGTGGCAGAGGATGCGCCTACTTTGTCGATAGGAGCCTGCGCTATGGCGGGATGTGGAGCAAGTGGGCGGTTGTGCGGTGCCGTGTGTTCAAGTACAGCTTCCACAATGGCAGGTCGGAGCTCGTTCAGCAGCTTCCTGAAGATTGGAACGACGCGGCCTGCATGTGGCTCACGCCACAGCCTGCTATAGCTCCAACCGAGGTAACTATTCAGAGCAGAGCTAATTAACCAAAACAAATATAAATCCCTAATAAAATGACCGCCTTCACTCATCAAGTTAATGGAATACGTCAGCTGATTTAATTTGATAACCATAATTTGCATGCGCGTGCAGGAAATCAGAGAAAGGCTTGACGATTTAAAAACAAAGGCAGCAGGTCCTGATGGACAGTTGGGAACTTCTTTCAGGATATACGTGGGTAACCTGCCACGGAAGGTGGGCAACCATCAACTGCGACAGTTCTGCAGCAAGCATGGCAAGGTCGATGATGTGAGAGTCATGCATCACAAAAGGACCGGGCGCTCACGAGGCTTTGGATTCGTAACCATGGTTATTGCAACAGATGAAGAACCAGCTGATGCTGTCACCAAGCTCACTGGACAGGTAGATCTCGACAGATGCTATCCGTCATTTGATTGAATATTCTATATCTTCTTCTTTCTTTTCTTTTTTTTTTTTTTGGTGAAGGGAATGTCTATATGTCAGACCCCATTTCTGGAATCTACTGTGCATCCTGTATCAGTCCCTGGATCAGTAGCTGATACGCACAAGAACACAGATATGATAATCAAAAGCATACTTCGAATAGGTAAATAAGTAAGATACCTGATATAAGACCCTTAGTGGCGGTACGACAAGGATTCAAACTATCCAAGTCAATACGGCCAACTAACGGTGAAGCAGACAGCGGAAAACATGGCCCAACGCCACAAGCAAACTTGAGAAGCAGAACTGAAAACCCATTCGTCGTCGTTCTCTACGAAGTCTTCTCCTACTAAACCAACAATTGCAAACACGTGAGTACATAAGGTACTCCGCAAGCCCTACACTACACAAGGGTATATATATACATGCATAATTGGTCTTAGCAAGGAATAGGCTGTATGGTTTATTTGCAACAAGCAGATTTTATGCAAGGTTCACTAAAGCAAGTGAAGGAATTCTTAGATAAAACAGAGAAGTAACTGTCAATATTTTAGTTGGTTGGCCCTGGGGGAGTATGAAGCATTCCCGCCAGTTCCCAAGTTTTAGTTGGGCCTTCTGACCTCAATGGTCATACCGACCCGGCACTCTGGCCATTACTTCCAAAACACGAGCAGACTACTGCTCACTCACACTTCAAGGAATGAGAGGTGGCTAATCATATCGAACTCAACAAAGATGCGTCATATGCCGTGACAACGTCCATCCGGATGAATTTTACACTCTGCAGAGGTTGTACATCTTTTCCCACGGGCTATGCACTCTTGATCGGGGAGTAACATAACGCTCATTCCATCTTCTCCGAGTACCACACACAATGCCACCTATGAACCAACCCAGGGGCTTTTCATGAGACTACAAATAGTCTTCATGTGGAACCACAGCACATTTAATGTGGGGATCTCGGGCCGGAGCTCCTAAGCAATACAAACTCCAGAGTCTTCTCCTGGTTGCTCGTTTGCGCTACTGCTCTCCAGGTGGAACAAAGTGGTAGGCACCAAGAAGGTAGGGTGAGTCCTTCCCATACAGGTTCCGTGGTAGTACGAGAATCATCTTATTAAAGGTTGAATGAACCGGTCCTTATGTGGCCGGGCAAGCACCATGTCCCACACTAGGGGCCTATCACAACATCACAATTCACTAATGGCCTTGCCCGCAGTCCAACCCATCCCATCACCGTCACCATCAGCATCACCTAACACAGTTATGCTACTCCCAACCTCAATATATTACGCACACCACCAAACTCATTTCACGCATTTACAAAAGTATGTAAGTGAGTAAGGTGTGGCAATGTAGAACATTGCGAGGGGTCCTAAGCAATCTAGTAGCAAGGTGAACGTGCCATCATAGAAATGATGGAACTATCCTAAGGTTATCAAGGTGACAGGTGAACAAGGGTAAACAAGGATTCTGATATTAACGCCTAAGTAACAGACATCAATATCAATAAGCAAGTAGGACCATAGCTACTCAAGTAGTAAAATAACAAGTAATGCATAGTACGAGAATAGGCTATATAGGTGCATTGCGAAAACAGTAGGTTTAATCATGATCAAGGAGAAGTAGAGCTTGCCTGAAGAACGCTATCCTAATCTTTCAATTTCTGGATCTTCAAGCTCTTCCGTCGAAGTTGATGTCTTCGAGTCCTCCTTTTAGGCTTGTATCTTCTGACTCGTCCTTGGGCTTGGATTCTTCAACTCGTCCTCGAGGCTTGGATCTTCTAGATCTTACTTGAATTCTTCTGGCTCTTCCTCGAATCTCGCGTAAGCTAGCGCATAGAAATACAACGTATAAATAAACTACCGCAAAGGAAATAAAGAACGAAAAGAGCCGAATAAGATCCAATTAACTCCAATAAGAATCGATAAAACTCCAAGAAGAACGGCTATGTTTATGCAATGCACATTTATTTATGAAAGATTATTTATTACAAGTTTTTAATCATGGCCTTGTAAGGGCCATATTCACCTAGACAAACTATTAATTATTTAGTTTCTCTTAAAAGAACGGGGGTGCAAGGTTTTGCATGAAACTTTATTTACTGGAACATTAGAGTGAGGATGATGAGATGCACATGCTGTATTGATGGTGATTGCGTGCATATCTATTATATAAAACTCTAAGTTATTTCTATTAAAGAACATGTGTGGTTTGCGGAAATGATGTGCAGATGCAGATGCGTACATAATCTAGGCATGCATGCATGATTTGAATGCATGGTTGCATTGAAATAGCAATGAGCAACAATTCCAATGAGATTAAGCGGAAGATCAAATATAAACACGATCGGTAAATCCATAAAGTAAAGTGGCGATTAATGGCAACATGGGATTAGGTTTGATTGAGCGATGGCTGAGCGAGGTTAAGGTTGAAGCTAGGTCGTGATGAAAAAAAAAAAGTTACTATACTTTAGTGGGGAAAGACACGGCGAGATTGATCATGCTCATCATCAAAAGGTGAAGGAACATTTGTGTTACACGAGATCAGTGGCAAATGATTGGCTGGGATGAATATTCATCGAAAGGAAGAGGAATGTGGGCATTGATGGTTTGTAGGTACCTTCTATGGCTTCAGGAACAGTACCATGAGGTACTTCGCGTTTCTACAAACGCGTGGGCGCAAGAATCGCTCAAAACGGAGCTCGGATGGAAAAGATATAGGCGTTTAAAGATCTAGGGGCTTGTTTGTAATTACAGAAAGGTTCTAGGGGCTCATCCGTAAGAACAGAAAAGTTCTAGGGACCTATATGTAATTATGGAAAAGTTGAGGGGCCTTGGTGTAAAAAGATGGGGACTAAAAGGTAATTATGGAAAAGTACAGGGGGGTTTCTGTAAAAGACAGGACTGGAATGTAATTACAGAGAAGTATAGGGTTGTTTCTGTAAAAAGACAGGACCTATACAGAATTAAAATAAACTAGAGGGGCTTATCTGTAAAATGTACAGGGTCCGGGATTTTCTTGGATTTTTGGAATTATGTTTCTACTGGAAAAATTAGTGGACTTGGTCCACGAAGGTCGTGGACCGCGCAAGGGTTGAGGTCCACCGGTCCACGGTGGACCGGGGTGTCGGGAGAGGGGCCGGGCGCGGTGGCTGCTCGCCGGAAACGTAGCCGGCGGCGGCTACGGTGAGCGGGGCTGGACGAGGAGCTCGTGCCGGGGCTCAGCGCACGGCGGCGGGTCCGTGGTTGAGCACATCGACGTTGACGGCCCACGGCGCGACGGTGCGAGGCGACCGGAGCGGCGTGCGGCGGCGGCGCGTGACGGAATCGCGCGAGCGTGCGTGCTCGCGTTGATTTGAGGGGTCGAGGAGGTGTGCGAGCTTGCGGGGGATGTGTTGCGTGCCTCGGGTGAGCTCGGCGTGGCCGGAAAGGCGGCCGGCATCGAACTCGAACGGCGGCGATGAGCAGCGCACGGTGGGAGCTCGGCTCGGACGAGGAGGGAAGGAACGGGCAGCCGGGGAAAGGAAAGGGGAGGCCCAGGGTGCTTACCAGCAGTTCATCGAGCTCGGAGCGGCCTCGGCGATGAGGATCGACGCGGCGGCCGGCGTTGAAGAGGAAGAGAAGGTTAGGGTTAGGGTTTCAGGGAGAGGGCGGCGCAGAGAGGGACGGGGTTGCTTAAATAGAGCGAGGGAGTGAGCTTCGCGGCGAAGGGATAAGGTCAAGGGCCATATCCACGGCGGCGGTGGCGTTCTTATCCGGTCCGGTCAAGGTTGCGGCGGCAACCCGTCAAAATGCGGCGCCCGCAATACTGTAGCTCGGTGACGTCAAGGAGGAGTGGCTACAGCGCCGAAGAAAGGGACGGGGCGAGGTCCGAGGTGGCAGCCGAGCTGGAGGGCGACGGCACGTCGGCGGCGGCGTTGGCGAGTTCCGGCCGAGCTGGAGGAAGGAGAAAGGTGGGGTGGAGGCGGGCCGGACTGGGCCGAGTGGAGTTGGGCCGGAGGGAAAAGAAAGAAAAGAATCGGCCCACTCGGTTGGAAAAGAGAGAAGAAGAGGAGATGGGCTGGGCCGGCAGGTGGAAAAAGAAAAGAGAAAGGGAATTGGTTTATCTTTTTCTGGGACTTTTGGGGAACTTCAGATTTGGATGAAATTCAAATTTGAGAAGGGGACCAACTTCAATAAATACTCCAAATAAAACCAGTAAAACCAAAAATACATATGGTGATATTTGTGCAAATTTTAAATTCAAGATTTTAAATTCAAGATGAATTGTCTAACATACATTTATTTTAATTTGTCGTAATTCCAAAGTTCAAACTTTTAGTAAATATTAAATGTGAACATGCACTTGAGCATAGATTTTATATTTTGAAAATTTCAGATTCCACTAGGTTTGAATTACTTTTGTTAGTTTTATTTCTAAAATTTGATGAGGAGGAAAGAAATAAACAAAAATTCAAAATCGGAGTGATTTTTTTTTTTATTCCATTTTATTTTTGACTTGAAAGTTGGGATGTTACACTATATGAGCATTGCCTGGATATATAACTTGTTCATGTTGGACTAATTTTGCAGTATTTGGATGGACGTCCACTGCGGGTGAAGTTTGCAGATTAGTAGCTGGTCATACCTTCCCGATATTTGGCCATCAGTAGGTGAAGAAATGATGGCCAGCCATGACAACGGATTCATGATGCTTATGGCACGTCCATAGGGTTCTTACCATCGGATGAGGTGATATTCAGGTTATGGGGTTGCCTTGTTGGACTGCACAATATATATATGATGTTCTAGATTATATAATCTGCCTCATATAATCTATAAGCTGAAACAAACAGGTATCAGATTATAGCTAGATTACAGCAATTCACAGGCCAGATTATCATAATCCCATAAGCTGCTCTCCCCTAGCTTATAGATTATATAAGCTGGATTATATAATCTGAGGGGGAAACAAACAGGGCCGTAATATAACGATACTTTATCCGCTTGACGTATTTAGATTGGGAAATTTGCCTGGAGCACACTATGAAAGTGTGGTTTCGTCCAGAACACACCGCGGATTTCGATTTCGTCTGAGACACACTACGAATCTCTGACAATTGTCTGTGGCACACTTTGACCGTTTAATAATTAGTTTCAACTTTTTTTATCTCGATAGTTAGAATACATTTGGACTTGAAACTTGGCACAGATATACACTATCAGATTCTCTATCATAAAAAAATAGAGCTAGATTTTTTTTTATTGTTTGCATAGTTTGCTCATTGTTTTAATATCTAATTTGTTGAGCAAACCATGCAAACAATCAAAAAAATCTAGCTCCATTTTTTTATGATAGAGAATCTGATAGTGTATATCTGTGCCAAGTTTCAAGTCCAAATGTATTCTAACTATCGAGATAAAAAAGTTGAAACTAATTATTAAACGGTCAAAGTGTGCCACAGACAATTGTCAGAGATTCGTAGTGTGTCTCAGACGAAATCGAAATCCGCGGTGTGTTCTGGACGAAACCACACTTTCATAGTGTGCTCCAGGCAAATTCCCCATTTAGATTCCACTTACGGTTGTTCTACCGTCGAGGATCCTATCGCTTCTTGGACTAATATAATGAGACTTCACCATGAAACTGTTTGTCTGCCCAATATCCAACATAAAAAATGCGTCTTTGATAAAGCTAATGCGACTTTACAATTTACTTGTTTACGTACTCTTCCTTTGTGCTTTAATGCACCTTAATCTTTGGTATGTGTTCACAAAAAAAGAAAGTTTGGTGTATGTATACATATACGCATAGGTTTCTTTTACGTTAATGAAGAGTACATTATTTTAATATCTAAACTTCATGCATGTTGAATTATGTCAGCACGACTGTGCAGTGTACATTATCTTAAATAACATCATTTTAAAATAGAAATTTCTTATAAACCATGTTTAACTATCCACTCCCTTTCGCATCACGGACCTAGTAGCGCTTGCTGGGCAGTGGGGGGCCAGTGCATCTTCCATTACTGTCGTCACGAATCGTACATGAGGCGATATGGACATGTCCGCCATTCTGCATGACGAAGAAGAGAGACGGCGCGGCCACGAAGAGGAACACGAGAACCATTATGGGTGACCGAGACCGAGAGCCACTGCTTTGGGTGGGAGACCAAGAGCCACTACATCATTGGCAAGAAGTAGTGAGCCTAGAGCGGGATCCGGGTCCAACACAATCTGCTGCGGGGGCGCTCGTGGTAGGGCGAGGCGCGTGGGGAGCGTTGTGGAAGCTCTTTGGGAACGAAAGGCTAGGGTTTGGGGAGAGCGGCACCTAACAAGAGGGAGTGGAGGCTCTGCTGGCCACCTTACGGGCTGAGTGCTGCCGCCACGCTATGAATGCCGCTGCTCTGTCGTCGAGGCCTAGGCTACCGACGCTGCCAGATCTGGGAATGAAGAGGAGAGAGGGAAACGAACGCGTGGCTTTGGACTATATTCAACTAAAATTTTCGGTCCGAGAACGGTTGGCTGCAGACACGGATTGAGAAAACACGTCTCTCATATATATCCCTGCTTTACAAGACGTGTTTCGTGGAGACATGTCTGCTATCTAGGTATATTGGAGACGCATTTTATTTAAACATGTTTTCTATTTGGGTTACAGATTTAGGGAAATACCTATGTAGGCATATGACATTGAAGACACGCTTTAATTACACATGCGAAAGAGGTATGCAAAGATGTCTTTTCTTTTGGGATACCTTTTCTTTCCCCAACGGGGGCTCTCCCACAGAATTTCATTAGAAACTAAATTTTCCTCAAACTCTACTCCATCATCGATCAGGACTGCCAAGACCCTCACAAAGAAGCCTCGCGCAAAAGAAATTCAAGCTCGTCTACCTGTAGACCTGGTCCCGTAGCTGCATTTACCCAATGGAAAAGAGGAGCCACGGCTAATTTCAAACGAAGGTTAATGGTTTCCCAGGTCCCGAGAAGGCGAGAACAAAAAGATTCCCTCGCAAATGAATGGCGCGCGCCTCATCGACTAGTCAACTTCCAACGCTGAAGACGAACAGGATTAATTTGCGCTCTATAAATCTCCCTGTGTCTTTTCGGTTCTGTGTATATGAGATGAGACCCTCTGCTTCCACGGTAAAGCTGCGGAAAGGTGAGACCTACACAGTCTCCATATATGATCTTGTTTGCTCGCTTCCTCCATTGTTTCCTTCTCCTGTATCCTTCATGGTTCTTCCTGCTCTTTTACAGGGCGTGACGCCCGCAACCTGCTCGACGGAATGCCTTCACGGAGCGATGACGAGGCGGGGCCGGAGGAGGCCGACCTCGACCGGATCAGCGCCCTCCCGGACGAGGTCATCCACCACCTGCTCGGCTTCCTCCCGGCGCCGGAGGCCGTGCGGACGAGCGTGCTCGCTCATGGTTGGCAGCACGACTGGAAGTCCATGCGCAGCCTCCGGCTCACCGTGTCCGACGGTCCGGCGTTGAGCGCCGACTGGCTGAACAGGTTCATGGGCCGCCTCCTGCACGACCTCCGTGCTCCCCTCGACGTGTGCGACATCTACGTGGAAGAAGGGCTCTGCGACGACGTCACTGCTCTGGATGCGTACCGCTGGGTGCGCCAAGCTGTGTCCAAGCACCATGTGCGAGAGTTCATGGTAGATCTTGAGCTGGCTTACGAGCAGTCCTCCTTCAGACTTGCAGGGAAGCCGCTCGTCTCCCGGCGCTTGGCGAGACTGGAACTCTATTACGTGTGGCTAAAGGACAGGATTCTTGATTTTTCAAGATGTACGGCCTTGGAGGACCTGGTGATCTGTAAATGCGACATCGACACTAAAATTATCTCGTCGCAGTCATTGAAGCATCTGACGATCGAACAATGTGATTTCTGTATAAAGGGATCCCGGACCTGTATTTCTGCACCAAATCTGGTTTCTCTGAAACTGGAGCATCTCTTTGGTGCAGATCCCGATCCCGTTCTTCAAACAATGCCACTGCTGGAGACATCAACCATCGTGCTTCAGTGCAACCATTATTATAATTTTGATTATCCTTGTCATAAATGGGGCAACCAAGAATGTTGTGGCCTCTGTGAAGGTTGTACTGGCAGTGACGCTCATAGTCGTGGTCGTTGCATGCTTCTCCATGGTTTGTCCAGTGCTGCACATCTTGAGTTGAAAGTTCCCTTTGCAAAGGTACACATACCATCTGAACTTATTTCCATTCGTCATATTTTGCTAGATGTGTTGTCAATACATATTGGTTTTACATTTTGAGAGCATCTATAAGCCTCGACAGTATAAACAGAGCTTTGTACATCACTCCCTCGCAAAAGAAAAAGAGCTTTGTACATCACAGTTTTTTTTTTTTTGAGAGAGTAAAGAGTATAGCATATAGTTGGAGTTGAAGAATTTATGATGTTTCTGCTGTAATATTATTTAATAATGATTCCTCAAAAACATATTATTTAAGAATACAATGAGTCATATTACTCCATGATCCATATATTGTTGTGTAAACATACCTATCTTATGCTAAAAAATACCTTACCATATATTGCTGTACTTTTGATTTATAAATTTTGATCTGCACCTTCTCTTGTATAAGTTTTTCTTTAATTGTTCTTACATCTTAATTTACACTTGAATCAGTTTACAAATTTCAAATGTTACCCTACATTTAGTAAGTTGAGGACTTTGCTGCTTGGTGAATGGTGTTTGGCAGCCGACCTTCATGCCCTAATTTGCATTCTCCAACATGCACCAGTTCTTGAGAATCTCACCATTGAATTCAAGGTACACAAACAATTACATACAAATATTTATAATTCTAAAATATTTACAAGACTGATTGATCATGCGATCTTGTTTTAATCACAGGGATATATACATAAGAATACAGTTGAACTGGAGGAAAATCACAATCCTACTGTACGAGTGTCCGCGGTATCGGAACACCTTAAGTTAGTTAAAATCAAGCATGGAAATAATGATGAGAGGGCTTCCAAATTGTGAAAGTTTTTCGGTTCATTGGGCATACAAATAAACAGCTGAACCATCCAACGGTATGTTCACTAGCCGCAGATGCAGACTGTTATTTTTGCAAGTTGGCTGTCTGCATGGACACAAGTAAACTATGAATAGCAGATTAAGAATTAGTAGCAAGACTAGGCTGTGTGACCTATGTTTGGGATTTCTATTATACTTGTAATGAAAAATTAGGAAATTTGTCTTGGAATCAAGCTGTCTATGTTATATCCCCTAATTTGAATGTAGTCGTAGTCACCTGTGTACGTACTTGAAGTTAATTTCCTCTGAAATGGATAGCAAAAAAATCCTGTGAAATCAAATGTTTATTCAATTATAATTCTGCCCTGCCTCTCGTGTTACTTATTTTTTTCTGGTTATGTACAGGTTTCTGTGACAACACTGACAAGTGACAAAATCTGCAGGGCTGCTTGATCTGATCTCTCTTGATAGTTTAGATTGTGGTGACCTCACTAGCTATATGGATTTTCATCATATCATATTATTGGCTCCATGTTATCCTTCACATTATCTCTGCACTTATACCCCATATGACATGGTAGCTTGCAAGAATGTTTCATCCTAAATTTTTACTTCCTCCATTTCATAATACTTGTGATTCTAGACTTGCAATGTTTTGCCAAAATACATGTGATTATCACATTTTGATGCATCATTCTCACTGCTCCATGCAAATCTATCTCTAAATCTCTCCTCCTAGTCGAGTTTTATTACTTCTTGTTTCCAGTGCCAGAGCTAGAATCACAAGAATAATGATTGTGAAACAGAGGGAGTATTATGGGCTGCCAAAGAATAATGATAAAATATTCGCTGTGTTGATTTTATCTGTTTTGGAAATATTATATTATAGTCAGTTTTGTAAGAGAATCGTAGCTAAATTAATTAGTTTTGAAATTAGAGTAAATGTTTTATGCATGTCTATTTGACTGAACGGTACGTAGGAGATTGTTTCTTCCTTAAAAATCAATTTTCCTGTCCTGGCTAACATTACCTGAACTAGTTTTTTGAGAAACAATTTTCTTGTCCTTGCTGGGATTACCTGAACTAGTTTTTCCTTAAAAAAATGAATTTTCCTGTCCCGGCTGGGATTACATAAACTTCTTTGGAATTTTGGTCCCTTTTTATCGTTCGTGTCAGTGTTGGAAATTTAATGGAGCTTTACAGGAATATATATATATGATCCTCGATTTTTTGATACTGAAAGAATGTGACGGATCGACAAGGGCTGAGTCAATCATCGCGGTAGAGTAGTCCTTGTCCAGATACAAAAGTAGTCCGTCGACGACGCACTTAAAAGTCCAGGGTCGCCACAACTGGCAACTCGTCGACGGTGAATCATGCTAGCAGCTACGGCAGAAGCGGCGGCTTCGTCCTGCTGGTCCGACCTCGATCCCGTTCGATCTCCTCCGCGACGTCTCGCGCCGCTTCCACACGGCCGCGGACTACACCTGCTTCCACGCCGTCTGTCAGCCCTGGCGCGACACGGTTCCGCCCGCGGTGTGCCGGCCCGTGTTCCTGCCGTGGCTGGTTATGGCGACGGACGAGTCCGGCCACCGGACGGCTCGCTGCGTCTTCTCCTCCACGTCGCGCCGCCGCCGCTGCGGCTTTGGCACCGACGAGATACGCCTTGGAGATAGGAGATGGGTCGTCGGCGCCGACACCGGCACGGCCGCCTGGCTCCTCGCCGCCTGTCCTGCTGCAGACTCATCTGCAGATCCTCTCACCGGATCTGCAACCATGGTCCCCGTCCCGGTGCCTTTCCACGACGAGGATCGATGGACGGCCGCCGTCGTCTCCAACGACGGCACCATCTTCGTGCACGGCCTGAGCCCCGACGACAGCTCCGATTATGCGCGTGTCCACACGGCCCTTCTGCGTCCTGGCAGGACGGCGTGGACGTTGGCGAGAGCGTACATGTACCTCCCTCGCGAAAAGGACATGTACAGCGCATGCTTCTCATATTACGGCGGTAACGTCGTGGGATGCGATGAAAGGTGGTGGTCCATCTTGTCCGTGCAGCAGGCTCAAGGAACTGACGTCGGCGACGACGACCTCCGTACTGGCGTCATGAATGAGGAAACCGGCAAGATGATTCAATCCAGCTACGTCTTCGAGTCCCGTGGCGAGTTGCTCTGGGCCTGGGTTCAGATCAAGACCAACAGCTCCTACCACAAAGACCTATCGGAAGAGCATCCTTAAGGCTGCCTCGGCAGCCTGGCCGTCGCGTGGTCGGTGACCGTCTACGCGCTTCAGGAGGATGCGGACGGCGTCGGGTGGGTCAAGAGGGACGGCTAGAGCCTCGCCGACCGCATCCTCTTCCTGGTGCACCCACACAGCTTCGCCATCGACGACGCTGCGCGAGTCGGCTTCAGCACCGGCGGCTTCGCATACTTCGTCGACACGAGGAACCTCTATGCCGGGGCGTGGAGCAGGTGGCCGCTCACGCGGTGCTGCGTGTACAAGTACAGCTTCCTGGACGACAAGTCGGAGCTGGTTCAAGAGCTGCCGCCCCGATGGAACCACAAGGCCTGCATGTGGATCACGCCCCAACCTGCCATTGCCACCAGACATGATCTCAACTTTTAATTCCCTCTCCAGATGAACAACATATGTATGTTGGTGATGTAAGCCGGACAGATGACGTGTTAGACTAATCAGCTTGTCTCGGCCAAAACCAGAGTACACATAAACAAATTGAATAATCTAAGCCAGTGTTAATTGTTGGAGGTACTAAAAAAGTCATCGTTTTGTTTGGGTACCTGGATGGACAAAGTGAATTGTTGAGGGTACTAATTTGGACTTTTCTCGTTTGTATTATATGGAGTTTAAAGTTTAAACATCTCCAATCCAAACTGCTCTTGGCCAGCTTATGGTGCTGCAACTTTTTTTTTTAAGCAAATCATGGTGCTGCAACTGGGCCATTGAGATATTTGAGTTGGGCCACGCAGATTTCGGCCGAGCCATAGACGAGGCCGAGAGTACGTTACCTATTCCCCCCCTACAAGTAGGTGGATCCTATATGTAGGGCGGGCTATGGTTAAGCTTTGATAAAACAGTGTTTGAGATTCGTGCATAGGCTCAGATTCGCGCAGGTGGAGAAGGGGATGGTTGAGAAGCTGCCACGTGTCGCTCTCTGATTGGGGCGGGTGGGAGGTGGGAGAAAAAGAAACGAATTTCAAACTTTAAACGTATTTTTCTCCTAAACCGTAAGTCCGTTTTCGAATTCGTTTGAACCTACGTGTTTGTTACAATTACTTCTACAAAATAAAATCTAATATGAATATTTTTTAAATTTTTTAAAATTTAAAATTTTCGTCAACATTTTAAATATACTACGTCAACATTTTGTTTATACTAGGTCAACATTTTTTTTGTTTGTGGTCAACATTTTTTATAAAAATATTGATTTTATTTTAAAAATGTTGAAATAGAACTACAAAAATGTTGACTCTTCTGTTTCAAAATGTTGACGCTCTGACTTGGACTGGGCTGTTTAGATTTAGTGGGCTATTGGGTCAATCTATCGTATGTTAACTATAGGACGCCCAGGAGGTCCCCTACAAGTAGAGCGCCTCCACCTGAACCCGTTGGCCCTCTGTCCTCTGTCGCATCCCCTGCCCGTGGACGGTAGGGGTGGGCACAAAACCCGAGCCCGATCCCCGAACCCGAAAAAACCCGATCCCAAACCCGAAGAACCCGAAGCCCGAAAAATCGGGTGCTATCTCGGGTACCAGCTCCGGAAACCCGAAATTATTCTGGGCATTTCGGGTAGCATATCCAGAAACCCGATCAGCCCGAAGTACCCGAACAACATCATTCCGTTTGTTTTCTATTTTCAGCCCAGCCCAAACTACTTCTCTCTCTCCTGGACCAAGCCACAGCCTTACAAATCAATCACGTAACCTAGCCCAACAGTAGCCATCGGCATCATTCGTTCCTGGCATGCTTGCCTCCGCCGCCACGCATGACGGACGCGCCTCCAGCGCCGCAATCCGCCAGCACGTGCCGCCGCACACAGCGCTTAGCAGCACCTGGTGTTCGAATATGAGCGTAGCTGCTAGAAGATGTACGCCGCGCCGCGCCGTGCCGCGCCGCGCCTGTGCTGCTCATCTTCGTCCGGGACGGCGGCGGCGGCGGCATGCGGCGCAGGGCGCAGGGCGCCGTGGCGCTGCTGCTGCGGGCGGAGGTCGAGGAGGAGCGCCTCGTCGCGGCCAGCGAGACCACAGCCATGAGGCTCCGCCTGCAGCACGAGAAGACCGAGGTCCAGATGGAGCTCCGCCACTCCCGCCGCTTCGCGGAGAAGATGACGCTTGACATCGGGTAAGTCGGAATACCCGAAACCCGAGCCCGATTTTTCAAGCATCCGAAATGTCGGGTACCCGAAATTCGGGACCAATGGTGGAGGTTCTCAAAACCCGAATTTGTAGAAACCCGATTAACCCGACCCGAACTGTCGGGTTTACCCGAACGCCCAGGGCTAGTGGACGGCGAGCAGCGGCGGCGCGGTGGCCATGGCCGGTTGTGGCGACACGGTGGTGCAGGAGACCGAATCCATCTCTTCCTCTCTCTCTCTTGCCCTTGTTTCCCGGAGCAAATCAGCACAGCTCCGTGGCTTTCGTACTCACGTAACTTGATCTTCCGATGTCTCGTGGGCAGGACGCACGCCGCCCGTTCGACGGAATGCCGATCCTAGTACGCGCGCGGTCCACAGCGAGCGGGGCCGACCACATCAGCGGCCTCCCGGAGGGCGTGATCCACCACGTGCTGTCGCTCCTGCGGGCGCACGACGCGGTGCGCACGAGCGTGCTCTCCCGCCGCTGGCGCCACCTCTGGAGCTCCGCGCCGGGGATCCGCATCACCGGTGTCAAGAGCTGGCGTAGCTCCGACAGGTTCGTCGACTTCGTGGAACGCCTGCTCAGCCTCCGCCGCGACGGGCCTCTCGAGTGGTACGAATTCAAATTCGACCCTAGCGACTTCGACTTAGAGTTTGACTTCTCCGATGTCGCCGAGAAGCTGCGCGGCTGGATCAGGCGTGCTCTTATTGGCTGCAATGTTCGAGCGCTCCGTCTGTCTCTAGAGGACATTAACATGGCAGACTTCTGTCTTGGTAGTCTGCCTCTCTTTGCCCAGCACCTCACCTGGATCGCGTAAGAGCCACGTATAGCGTCCTTGATTTCTTGGGCTGTCCCATGCTGGTGGAGATGAAGATGGAATATTGCTTTATTGATGTTGACGTGATGTCATCTGCATCACTGAAGAAATTAACCATGATCGATTGTGAATTTCGTAAGGACAAACGCACACGGATCTCTTTGCCAAGTCTGATCTCACTAGAACTGACTCTGCATTCAGGTAGGACTCCATTGCTGGGAAGCATGCCATCCTTAGAATCTGCAGTTGTCAGTCTTAACTGCGGATGTGTGGATCACTATCGGTGTGACGAAGATTCCTATGATGGTTCTCAATATTACTATAAGTCTGATGATGATGGCACCAGCTGTGCATTACTCAATGGATTGTCGGAAGCCACACACTTGCAGTTGTTATCTTATTCCGATGTGGTACACTTGCAACATCATTCTCCCTTAGCATCTACTATTCATTTAAGTTTTACTGTTTCCTATGCAGCATATATACATGTCCACAATAGTAGTTTCCTCGTTATATGATTTCACACAGATGCCATATGCTTGTGTGCAATACTTAATTCATCCTTTCAAAAATGCTTATGTCAATGACTGCTACGGACTATTTGATGGTGTCAATTTCAGCATGGTTAATCCAATATGGCAAATATATGCTATTTATTATTTCCTGCATAAGTTAAATACATCTATCACAAAAAATGGGTTTCTATACTAGCTTCTGCTTTACGTCCTAGCTAATTCTTATGATTCACCGAGTCACATTTTTTATCAGTGCTTTCTTGATCTGATGTTGCTCTTTTTCTCATTCCCTAGTTCGTTTTCAGCAGGGGTGTCAAGCGATGTCCTAAATTTACAAATTTAAAGACTTTAGTACTCAGCGATTGGTGTTTTGCTGCTGACCTCAATGCACTATTTTGTTTTCTCCAACATTCGCCTACTCTGGAGAAGCTCACTCTTCAACTTTCAGCGGTATGATATTCTTTAGACCGATATCATGTTATCATTAAACTTCCAATCTTCTATTGTTCTATTGTGCTCAGTATTGGTTTCATGTAGCTGCCCGAGTGTTCATTGGAACAAGGAAGTTACAACCTATTGGAACCGTCTTATGCATCCCACCATCTTAAGGTGGTTGTAATCAAATGTGAGGAGGTTGATGGAAAGGTTCACAAAATATTAAAGACCCTGAGTGCATACGGCATACCACTTGAACACATTAATATCCAACAAACTAAGAGAAGTTCCTGATCTGGATGTGAGTATACCACTGGGTAATGTATCTTTTTCTACTATTGTTTTTCAGTTCTTGTATAAACTACAGAGTGTAAACCATCCCAAAAGAGATCCAACTAATTACAAGAAAGTAGTAATTTCCTTTGTTATGGAAGAATGGTAGAGGCTCCCTATATTTGATGAACAGAAAGAAAATTAAATTAATCTATGTCAAACATTATCTAAAGCAAATATACAGTTTCACGGGATGCAGGTTTGGATGCAGCTGAAGGCTGCCTTTCCAATATTCTGGCCGTTGACCAAGTAGGAGCGGCATGTTTTGATTGCAGCTGGAATTTGGCACACCCACGAATTAAGTGTCAGCAACTTCTTTTCACCAATATTTCTGGGTCAAATCATTGGCGGCTAATTCTCTCGCCATACATTTGGCCAGGCCTGATTTTGCCGGGCTGGCATGTGCAAAATCCAAGAAAGCATTTTCTACTCTTGTAGGTGAACATGTATATTTGGTGAATGTTACTCTTGGTCCAACCTATTTTGCTAAGATCACTCGCCAAATTAGTAACCATAAAATATTATCATCTTTTAATTGCATTTGTCCAGCTTTGCAATGTTTTGATAGAGTTCGATGCTGCCATAAAGGAAATACTTATATATTATATTTATGTGTACTTATGATGGTTCTACAATAAGCAATTGGGATTTCACACTTTTATCTTGGCAAGCTTTGAGTTGGTTGTGGTTTTTCATATTTTGCAGGTCTCAATTTTGTTTGCACTGGCTTCACCTACAGATAGAGATAAGAAGATTTGGGATGTCATAGCTCCACTACATGTTCAACTTTTGATACGTACAGTGAACTTTGTGTCTGTGATGTAGTTGTCTTTTATCTGTACGTAGGAACGAAAAGGTTATTGCAATTGAACAAACAGTTTTATAGCTATCATGTAATTTGTTTCATGATTGCACGTTTGGTTTTCATGGTTTTGTAAACTTTTTGCCTTCATTAAATTGGATTATTTATTCATAATTTCAGATATTCCTATTGTGTGGCTATTTTTTGTGAGGTGCGTAGCTATCATCTGTAACAAAATTAGCTATTAATAACCAGTTTTGCTTACATGTGCAATCTCAGGATTTTTTTCATACAGGCAAAAGTAAGAGGATTATCCAGATTTAAGTTTCGATCAGCCGCAAGAAGCAATGGAAAAAGTATTTAATTCTCTGGATTTGAGGGGTGAAGAGAAGAAAAGGAAAAAAGAAGTTATCAATTTTATAATCATTTTCGTTCTACATGACTAAAGATAAAGTACCCTGGATTAATATTCTATCCATCCATTTCATAGTTATCTGTTTTCCTTGTCTAACTTGTGTGCGAACTCAATATGAAGTGTCTATTCGGTGTTTCTTTAGTGAGTTTTAATGTCGTGTATCACCTAAACTATGTGCTAATGCTGAGCGATCAACTTTACATGACCGCACTATCATCGAATGAAGAAACACAGAAATGTTTACTTATCAGGTCCAATTTTTTTATCTTCCTGCAAATGACAGCTATCTCACGCTATTCCATTATTACCTTTGTGTATATAATTTATTCTCTGGGATGCACATTTTCTTTTGTATTTGTAATGGGGAGACTGACTGCTATGCCGCGCCTATTTCATTATTAATAGTGTCAGGTTATTCTGAAGCTCTATGGATGCCTTAGGGTAGGATAGGATACTTCGATCCCTAGCTTTACAGGATACACTGCTCATTCAAAAAAGGGTGTGTGTCGAGGTTTTAGGGCCTCGATAGATTTTAACTATGGGCGAAGGAATCAAGAATACGATGGTGAACACGAAACACAAGGTTTAGACAGGTTCAGGCCTCCTGGAGATAAAAACACTACATCCTGTATGGCATGATATGTGTTGGATGTGTTTGAGATAGGATCCCTGTCCGCCTTATATAGTCTGGGGTACAGGGCTATAATGAAAGTATCCTAGTCGGTGAAAATAGTTGGAGTATAAGAAAATACTCCAACTGGAGTACAAAAAAAATACCCTGCTGTTCTTTTTCTCGAGAACTCCCCCGATCCATTATATATTGGGACGGAGGGAGTATGTAGCTAGAGCATCCATTCTTCCCCATCACATCCGCCACACAGCTTCTTTGGCAAAGCATTTTCCACATCCTCTGTGCCGGCCGGCGTGCGTGCGAGGTTCGGTTTGACGGGCGAGACCGAAAATGAGCGGGAAAATAATTGGAACGCCGGCTAATGACCATGCAGGCCCCGCCGTCGTCACTCCTATCCGGCAGTAGTCGGGGACAGGCCACCTGGCTACCGGCCGTGCCGTAGTCCTCCTCCTCAAGCACAGCACAGCCAGTCAGTCTACGCGCGTTTCGGGCACCCATCATATCCGCTTGGTTTCAGGCAAATTGGGCGAGCTAGCTGCCATGTGAGCGAGCTCAATGCGTGTTTCCTGGTACAGTACCAGGAAACACGCATACCTTCCTTATATAGTCTGGGGTACAGGGCAACATGAAATTACTTGGAGTACAAGAAAATAGTCCTATTCTATCTTGCCGACTAGCCATACCTTCCTTCTGGAGTCATGGGCTATTCGGTCTCTTCTGGGCTGGTCCGACTACCCTTATCAGGTTACTCGGCCCTGCAGGTCATGAGGGTACCGGGGGGTCATGGTAATAGTATGTAACATTTATCAAAGAACTAGACCAATCTAGAAGAGCACCTACCTTCTTTGTAAATTGTAACAATCTGAACAAGACATGTAAAAACATGTTATTAGTTCCTAAATATCATAGTATATATGCAATTTTTAGACACAAATGTTATTAGTTCCTAAATATGTATTTTGTTTTTCTTGCCGGTACATGGTAACCACCAAGAAAAAAGCTTCTTTCTGGCGGTTCATATAACCGCCAAGAAAACACGTTATTTTTGTTACAATTAGAGGGAACACACAGAAAACTAATGCTTTCATAGTGGTTTGAAGATGCTGTCAAGAAAATTCCATTTTTCTTGGAGGTTGTCATTTGACGCTCAGTAAAATAATGCACCGCCAAGGAATTCTGAATTCTGGTAGTGCAAGGCTGTTGATTCCCCGAACTTGATGCTTTTGTTGTTTTCCTCACTACTTTTTACTATGATTATTTTGACGTGGATTTGATGTAATAAGCAAATCAATTTTCCGGTACACTGAAAGCTTGGGATTGAGGCTTTCTGGATTGGCAGGAAAGTTATAAAGAGACAATATAACCTTGACCCAAGAACATATGAATTATAACGTTCCTTGTGAAATTTGGAATCCAGAATTGACTATATGTTTCTTCTCTTTTATTGCAATGTTATTTATTGAGCAATTTTATTGTCCAAAATAATGACCATTAGTTTATCAAAACTAATGGCCATTAGTTTGATTTGACGGTGTAGATTTGATCTTAAAAATCCACTACTAATGGCCATTATTTTATTAAATTGAGAGTAATATTGGAAAAATAAGAGTTGTAGACTTGTAATAAATAGTTATATTTTTATAAATAAAGTCAAATTCGTAATCTAATTAATCCCTAGTGCTTATCAATATAGTAAATAATTTTTTCATCATTATCAGTTTTTTCGGTCTGATGTGGTAGCTATCTTTCGTGACATAAAACGTAAATTTTTCTTAATTTTTATTCTAATACGAATTTACTTTTGAACTAATGGCCATTAGTTTTATCAAACTAATGGTCATTAATTTGGACAGTAAAACTCCCTTGTTTGTTCTCATTTGGTTTTGGCCTACTTTTTCTTCAGCTGGCTGCCGGAAGGCCGGCTGCGCCTCCTCCTCCTCCTCCAGGTGAAGCCACCACCGCGTCGCTCCGACTTGGATATGCCTTCCGGACAGGAGATGGGTGATCAGAGCAGACGACGGCACGGCCACCTGCAGTCTCCTGACCAATTCTTCTAATTTCGAATCTAGCGGACTCATATTTTCCCCTATCACTAGATCAGTGACCGCCACCCCTGTGCCTCAGCTCGCTCCCACGTGACGAGATCAACAGCTGGGAGGAGCGTGCCATCGGTGTGTCCCCTGGCGATGGCACAATCATTTTGTATTCGTTGGGAGCTAACCAGGAGAGGCACGGCTTCTACGTGGCCCTTCGGCATTCTGGCGATGCGGAGTGGACGTTGGTGCATAGGATATACTCTCTCCGTTTTTATTTATATGACGCAATTGACTTTTTTGTTAAACTTTTTTTTTGCGAAAAGGGAATTCCATTAATATTAAAGCATATTACATCTCTTGATTACATAAACCACCCAAACAATGCCAACTCCATTGATGGGAGACAAAAAACCTTGAAAGTGCCGCAAATTCCAATAATATATAGTTATGTAATTAGTTAGTTAACGTGAAATTGATATTATTAGATCTATCATCAAAAGCACTTTAAGATTAACCTATTTATTTAGCTATTTGCACAAATATTTATATATAAGACGAATGGTCAAAGTAATGAAAAAAGTCAACTGCACCGTATAAATAAAAACGGAGGGAGTATAATATGTACGTCAATGACGTGAACTGGCCCCGCTGCTGCGTCGCATATCGAAATTGCAAGATCATATTATGCAACCGACAGATGTGGCTCAAGGTTTGTTTTTGTTTTTTTGAATTGCGAGCCTAAGGTTTGTTTGTGGGGAAAAAAAAGGGAGAAAATTGAGGCACAGGCTGGATCCTTCGTAGACCAGCCCAGCGTATCCGGCACATGCTCGATCCACCGGCGTAATACTAGTACTCGCCGATCCACGACGCAAGCTTCCAATCGGATCATTAATTATGCCTACCCCAGCTCCGCCGGACGCCGCCACGTCCCCTCCCTGGGCGAACCTCCTCCCAGACCTCCTCCGCGAAATCTCAGGCCGCGTCGGCACCGCCGCCAACTACGTTCGCTTCCACGCCGTGTGCTGGTCGTGGCGCGAAACGGTTGCGGATCGCCGTCCGGCGTTGCTGCCGTGGCTCCTCTCGCCGCGCGACGCCGCCGGCAACCGGAAGGCCCGCCGCATCTTCTCCTCTTCCAAGTCGAGCCTCTACGGCGCCGCCGCCACCGAGATATGCCTTCCTGACAGGAGATGGGTGACCAGCGGCAGAGACGGCACGGCCACCTGCTGGCTCCAGGCAAATTCTAATTCTGAATCTAGCGGACTCGTCGTTGGCTGTCCCACCGGATCAGCGGCCGCCATCCCCTTGCCTCGCTACACAGACGAGATGGAGATGTGGGAGGAGCGTGCCATTGGTGTGGCCTCTGGCGACGGCACCATCGCTGTGTACGCATATGGCACAACCCATACCCATGGGTGCAATCGCGTTGACCACGGCTTCGTCGTGGCCCTTCGACATCCTGGCGAAGCAGAGTGGACCTTGGTGCAAAAGAACAACACGCGCTTTGATGAGACCTGGCACCGCCACAGCTGCCTCGCATATTGGAACGGCAAGATCATACTATTTTGCGGGCAGTCGTGGTGCATTAGATCGACGCAGGGCGAAGCCGGTAACTGGCAGTGGACGTCGATGAGAAGAGAACCTGGAAAGGTTTTTCAACGTAGCTACCTTGTGGAGTTTGACGGCCAGTTGCTTTGCGTATTTGTTCAGCTGAAAGCTGAGCCAGCTGAGAGCGCACACAACACGGGTGAAAACCTGAATCCCACTTTTCGTGCTACTACCGTTGACGGCCTGGCGGGCGCGCTATCGTTGTCCGTATATGTGTTCCAGGATGCAGAAGGCGGCAAGCCACGTTGGGTGAAGTGGGATGGCCGGAGCTTGGCAGAACATGTCCTGTTCCTTGGGCGGCCGGGCAGCTTTGCTGTGCCCGCTGCACG
This sequence comes from Eragrostis nindensis, assembly GCA_012490785.1. NCBI lineage: Eukaryota > Viridiplantae > Streptophyta > Magnoliopsida > Poales > Poaceae > Eragrostis > Eragrostis nindensis. Next base: position 2,221,558 of record JAAXCT010000023.1, read on the forward strand.
GTTCGGCATGAGCGGCAGAGGATGTGCCTACTTCGTTGACAAGAGGGAGGTATGGAGCGACTCACCACTTATGCGGTGCCGTGTGTTCAAGTACAGCTTCCACGATGGCTCGACGGAGCTTGTGGAGCAGCTGCCTGAAGATTGGAACGATGAAGCTTGCACTTGGCTCACACCACAACCTGTCATTGCTCAATCCGTCAAAACAAACTTGAATCTTTAGAGAGATTCTCCACTCCTCTAGTTAGTAGGAAATCAGAGAAAGGCTTCAAGCTTTAGAAAGAAAAGGCAGCAGGGCCCCAAGGACAGTTGGTGACTTGTTTCAGAATATAAGTACGTGGTTAAGTTTCCACGAAAGGTGGACAACAATCAACTGCGACAGTTCTTCAGCAAGCATGGCAAGGTGGATGATGCAAGATTCATGCACTACAGAGGGATCGGGTGGTTACGAAAGCTTTGAATCGCAACTATGTCAACCCTAAGCTCAAATAACTTGTTTTTGTTGTATTAGTTAAGCAGTGTTTGGATGGGCGTGCACTGCGAGTGAGAATAAGCAGCTGAGTATACAACTATACATAAACCATTCTGATGTTCAGCTATCAGTAGGTTAAGAAATGATGGCCAGCAATGAAGATACTCTGTCTCGTCCATTGCATTGGTTGTTTCAAACATATATATATAGATTCATAAAATTATTCTTTATTTTAAATACAAATACAAATTTATGTGGGTTAATGTATTATTATTGTAAGGATCAAAAGGGCGATTTTTTTATTAGTAACAAAGTTACATTACTATTGATTTTCTCAACAGAAATAATCGGTTTTCATATTGCCCTTAGCACCTTGCTTTCCATCTTCCCACTATTTTACCTCGTAATTATTTAGTGCTGGTTGTGAAACACAGAGGTGGTGTGCGGAAAAAGGGTGAATGCAGTGCTATTCTAGGCTGGCCGCTCCATGTATAGGCGAGATAAAGCATCTCTCGTGGTTTACAAGATATGCATGAGATGTGATGAATTTGGATTCTACCATTCTCAGTTTAGAACATAATATATACACTACGGGAATCCCTCACTTTGCCGTGTGCTGGATGCACACGGCAAAGGGCAAAAAACGCCCGGCAAAAGGTTTGCCGGGTGTTGCACCCGGCAAAGGCCACTCGGCATATTTCCATCGGCAAAGACCACTTTGCCGGGTGCTTTCTTTTCACCACACGGCAAAGAAGATTTCGAGACAATAAAAAAAAAGAGGCGCATGGGCCCGCGGGGGAAGGGAAAAGGAGGCGCCACGTCACCGTGACCGTCGCCACTGCCTCCTCCCGGAGCCGCCCGCCATGCCGTCCTCTCCTCCATCCGCCATCGCGCCCGAAGCCGGGAGGAGCCGCCACCGGGAGTTGGTCGCCGCCACCGGGAGTTGGTCGTCACGCCGTCCTCTCCTCCATCCGCCGTCTTCTCCCAGATCCGGCGCCACCGGGAGCTGCCGCGCCGCCGCGACCTGCCACGCCACCGCGAGCCGCCGCCACGCCACCTTGGCCGCTCCTCCCAGATCCGCGCCGCCGCGACCCGCCGCCACGCCACCTCGGCCATGTCAGACCCTATTTCTGGAATCTACTGTGCATCCTGTATCAGTCCCTGGATCAGTAGCTGATACGCACAAGAACACAGATATGATAATCAAAAGCATACTTCGAATAGGTAAATAAGTAAGATACCTGATATAAGACCCTTAGTGGCGGCACGACAAGGATTTAAAACTATCCAAGTACATCCGACCCACTAGGGGTGAAGCAGACAGCGGAAACCATGGCCCAACGCCACAAGCAAACTTGAGAAGCAGAAACGAAAACCCAATCGTCGTCGTTCTCTACGAAGTCTTCTCCTACTAAACCAACAATTGCAAACACGTGAGTACATAAGGTACTCAGCAAGCCCTACACTACGCAAGGGCATATATATATGCACATTTGGTCTTAGCAAGGAATAGGCTGTATGGTTCATTTGCAGCAAGCAACTTTTATGCAAGGTTCACTAAAGCATGTGAAGAAATTCTTAGATAAAACAGAAAAGTGAATGTCAATATTTTAGTTGGTTGGCCCTGGGGGAGTATGAAGCATTCCCGCCAGTTCCCAAGTTTTAGTTGGGCCTTCTGACCTTAATGATCATACCGACCCGGCACATTTGCCATCACTTCCAAAACACGAGCAGACTACTGCTCACTCACACTTCAAGGAATGAGAGGTGGCTAATCATATCGAAGCTCAACAAAGATGCGTCATATGCCGTGACAACGTCCATCCGGATGAATTTTACACTCTGCAGAGGTTGTACATCTTTTCCCACGGGCTATGCACTCTTGTACGGAGAGTAACATAACGCTCAATCCATCTTCTCCGAGTACCACACACAATGCCACCTACGAACCAACCCAGGGGCTTCTCATGAGACTACAATAGTCATCATGCAGACCCACTGCACATTGATGTGCGGATCACAGGCCAGATCTCCTAAGCAATACAAACTCCAGAGTCTTCTCCTGGTTGCTCGTTTGCGCTACTACCCTCCAGGTGGATCAAAGTGGTAGGCACCAAGAATGTAGGGTAAGTCCTTCCCATACAGGTTCCGTGGTTGTACGAGAATCATCTTGTTAAAGGTTGAATGAACCGGTCCTTATGTGGCCGGGCAAGCACCATGTCCCACACTAGGGGCCTATCACAACATCACAATTCACTAAAGGCCTTGCCCGCAGTCCAACCCATCCCATCACCGTCACCATCATCATCACCTAACACAGTTGTGCTACTCCCAACCCCAATATTACGCACACCACCAAACGCATTTAACACATTTATAAAGCATAATATACGAGTACGGTGTGGCAATGTAGAAACATTGCGGGGTCCTAAGCAGTTCTAGAAGCAAGGTGAACGTGCCATCATAGAAATGATGGAACTATCCTAGGGTTATCAAGGTGATAGGTATATCAAGGGTAAACAAGGATCCAGATATTAATGCTTAAGTAGGTGGCATCAATATCGGTTAAGCAGATAGGACAATAACTACACAATCGGTAAAATAACAAGTAATGCATAGTACGAGATCAGGCCATATAGGTGCATTGCGAAAACAGTAGGTTCAATCATGATCAAGGGGAAGTAGAGCTTGCCTGAAGGACGCTATCCTAATCTTTCAATTCTGGATCTTCAAGCTCTTCCGTCGAAGTTGATGTCTCCGAGTCCTTCCTCAAAGCTTGTTTCGTCCGTCTTGTCCTTGGGCTTGGATTCTTCGGCTCGTCCTTGATGATTGGATCTTCCTTGAATTCTTCTGGCTCTTCCTCGAATTTCGTGTAAGCTAGCGCATGAAAACATTACGTATAAACAACTATCGCAAAAGAAATAAAGATCGAAAAGAACCAACAAGATCCAATTAACTCCAAAAAGATTCGATAAACTCCAAGAAAATAGCTATGTTTATGCAATGCACATTTATTTATGAAAGATTATTTATTACAGTTATATTCATGGCCTTATAAGGGCCATATTCACCTAGACAAACTATTAATTATCTAAGTTCTCTTAAAAGAAACAAAGGTGCAGGGTTTGGCATGAAACTTTATTTACTAAAACCTTAGAGTGAGTATGATGAGATGCATATGCTGTAATGATGGTTATTGCGTGCATATCTATTATATAAAACTTAAGTTATTTCTATTAAAGAACATGGGTGGTTCGGAAAAAGGATGTGCAGATGCAGAGGCGTATATAATCTAGGCATGCAAGCATGATATGAATGTATGGTTGCAATTGGAATAGCAGTGAGCAACGATTCCAATAAGATTCAGCGAAGGATCAAATATAAATAAGATCGGTAAATTGATAAGGTTAGGTTTTGATCGGTGGCAATATTTGAATAGGTTTGATTGAGCATTAGCTGAGCTAGGTTAGAGTTGAAGCTTGGTTGGGGCGGACGAGAATATGTCGAATGACATGGCGAGATTGGTCAAATTCAACACTAGAAGGTGAAAGATAATTTGGGTTATGCGAGATTAGCGGCGAATGATTTAATCGAGATGGGATTTGTCGGGCGAGAGGGAAACTTAGGGTATCGAGGGTTTGTAGATCCGATGTGAAGTTCCAAAGATAGTACCAAAAGATACTACGCGTTTCTACGAACACGTGGGCGCGAGAATCGCTCAAAACGGAGCTCGGATGGAAAAGATATAGGTGTTTAAAGATTCTAGGGGCTTGTTTGCAATTACAGAAAGGTTATAGGGACCCATCTGCAAGAACAGAAAAGTTCTGGGGACCTATGTGTAATTATTAAAAAGTTGAGGGGCCTTGTTGTAAAAAGGTAGGGAGTAAAAGGTAATTACAGAAAAGTATAGGGGTGTTTATGTAAAAAGACAGGGGCTAAACAGAAATAGAGTATACTAGAGGGGCTTATCTGCAAAATGTACAGGAGCCGGGATTTTCTGGGATTTTTGGATTTATTTTTATATTGGAAAAGGTTGAGGGGCTGACATGTGGGGCCAAAAGGCTGACGCGGACTGCCACGTCAGCACCGGCTGACTCGGGTCAAGGGCGGCCGAAGCGGGCGCGGCATGGCGGCGACTTGCCGGAATCCTCGCCGCCGGCGGCTCCGATGACCGGAGCAGGACGGCGAGCATATGCCATGTCAGACCCCATTTCTGGAATCTACTGTGCATCCTGTATCAGTCCCTGGATCAGTAGCTGATACGCACAAGAACACAGATATGATAATCAAAAGCATACTTCGAATAAATAAATAAGTAAGATACCTGATATAGGACCTTTAGTGGCGGTACGACAAGGATTCAAAACTATCCAAGTCCATCCAACCAACTAACGGTGAAGCAGACAGCGGAAACCTTGGCCCAATGCCACAAGCAAACTTGAGAAGCAGAACCGAAAACCCAATCGTCGTCGTTCTCTACGAAGTCTTCTCCTACTAAACCAATAATTGCAAACACGTGAGTACATAAGGTACTCAGCAAGCCCTACACTACACAAGGGTATGTAACATGCATATTTGGTCTTAGCAAGGAATAGGCGGTATGGTTCATTTGCAGCAAGCAACTTTTACGCAAGGTTCACTAAAGCATATGAAGGAATTCATAGATAAAACAGAGAAGTATTGTCAATATTTTAGTTGGTTGGTCCTGGGGGAGTATGAGGCATTCCCGCCAGTTCCCAAGTTTTAGTTGGGCCTTCTGACCTCAATGGTCATACCGACCCGGCACATTTGCCATCACTTCCAAAGCACAAGCAGACTACTGCTCACTCACACTTCAAGGAATGAGAGGTGGCTAATCATATCGAAGCTCAACAAAGATGCGTCATATGCCGTGACAACGTCCATCCGGATGAATTTTACACTCTGCAGAGGTTGTACATCTTTCCCCACGGGCTACGCACCCTTAGCTAGAGGATACGTAACGCCTAGCCCATCTTCTCCGAGTACCACGCACAATGCCACCTACGAACCAACCCAGGGGCTTTTCATGAGACTACAATAGTCTTCATGTGGAACCACAGCACATTTAATGTGGGGATCTCGGGCTGGAGCTCCCAAGCAATACAAACTCCGGAGTCTTCTCCTGGTTGCTCGTTTGCGCTACTGCCCTCCGGGTGGATCAAAGTGGTAGGCACCAAGAAGGTAGGGTAAGTCCTTCCCATACAGGTTCCGTGGTTGTACGAGAATCATCTTGTTAAAGGTTGAATGAACCGGTGTAAGCTTCATGACCATTGGAGCTAGGGAAACCCCATGGTATGAATGTTTTGGTGATAGGATGAGAACCATGAATGTGACTAACACTCTTGTGAGATCTTATAGGTCACATATGAAGAAAGCTCCGTCCGTTGGTGGTGAACGCCAACACACCATGAACTTAAATGAAAAGGATGATTGGTTGCCTTCATCTACACAAGAATTGACTTGATGGAGTCGCGGAGAAGACATAGATCAAGGCTAAGGACATGCTAGATCCAAGCGGGTGTTGCTTGGTTAGATGTTAGTTTGAGTCCATAGGAAAAACCGGACTATCAAGAGGGTTCGAGGTGGTTCTCTTAGTACACACTAGTTATAGAGATCATTAGATGCATGATGAGTCTCTCAGGAGCTAGGGTGGCAGAAGAGAGTTGAAGGAACCAAAAAGATCAAGTGTTGAAGAAGAAGATCAAGAAGAAGATCGAAGCTGCGAAGGCAGAACAGACCGGACAGTACGGTCAAGGAGACCGTACAATACGGTCTACAGAGGAAATCCAGACAGAGAAGCTCAAGTTTCTAGAAGTTGAAGAATAGAGACCGGACAGTGGACCGGACAGTACGGTCCTAGGGACCGGACAGTACGGTCTCTATTAGAGTGTTCCAGACAGAGAAGCTGAAGTTTCTGGAAGTCGAAGAATGAAGACCGGACAGTCTGACCGTACAATACGGTCGAGGACCGGACAGTACGGTCTTACAGGCGAAGAGCAACAGAGAAGGAGAAGTTTCTGTTGGCTGAAGAAGAATGGAGACCGGACAGTACGGTCCTAGGGACCGTACAATACGGTCTGGTCTGAGATGAGTTGCAGCACTCCCTGGATGCCGGTCTGGTGAAGACCGGACAGTACGGTCAGATGGAGACCGGACAGTACGGTCTACTGTACGGTCATCACGCAGACTGGGCACTTTTTGACAACGGCTAGTTTGAGGTTGGAGGCCTATATATAATCGGTTGTTTACCTCTTTGAGGTGCTCTTGGACCCAGGAAAGAGGGGATGTGCTGCCAAGAAGCCAAGAGGAAGAAGTGTGAAGCACTTGAGAGGGATTTGGAGTGATCCTAGTGCTTGAGAGAGTAGCAAGTTGCATCCTTTGATCTCTAGGCTAGTGTGGGCTTGAGAGAGTCATCTAGGGCTGTTACTCTTGGTCTATGGCAAGGCCTAGACCGGTTAGGCGTCGGTGTTGAGCTGTCCAAGGAGATTGTGGAAGTCGACACAAGTTTGTACACGGTCTTGGAGCTTCCCGTGCGAAAGAAGCATCACTAGTGGAGCGCCCTTTGGCACGCATCAAGTGCGGAGCCTTACCTCCGGAAGAGTACCCGGGATCGAGCCCGGCGGGACGTGCCCGCGACTTCACTCGGAGGGTGAAGTGTGCTCTAGGAGGGATCGCCATCGAGCGGAGGGACGGGGTCGAGACTCCGGCGGGAGTGACCCAACGTGGAGTAGGGGAAGGCGCCATCCTTCCGAGACCACGGGAAAACATCATGAGCATTCTCTATCCCTTCTCCTTTACTACTCGCATTTACTTATCGTACTTCATATGATTGCTTGTAGTACTTGAGTTGTGTTCATATCTTGCTTGTGTGTTACTAGGTTTGCTTGATTGCCTTGCTCGTGTGCTTACTTGTTATAGCCTATCTAATAGCTCTAAGGACTCTACTTAGTGTGCCTAGTATCTTGGTTGCCTTGTCTCTAGTTATCTTGTTCCTTGCCTTACCTAGCTTAAGTCTTCCGCTATCTATCTATCTTATGCTAGGTTGCTAGTGTGGTGTGATTGTGTTATCTATATGCACTAGCTTAATAGGTTAAGGATACTCCTTAGTGTGCTTTACCTTGTTACTAGAACTACTCGCTAGGAGTTGCTTGGGTGTAAGTGTTTGGAAATAGATTCTAGAGTGCACCGATTCACCCCCCCCTCTCGGTCACACGATCCTTACAAGTGGTATCAGAGCCAAGTGCTCATTATTAGGGCTTTACCGCCTTGAGTCGTGACCGGGATTGCGTGTGGGAAAATGGAGACCTCTCATGATGACGTTTCTAACACTTCCATCGCCTCTACCTTGATTGAGCCTTATGATTGTGTGCTTAATGATATTTCCTACTATGGTGTGCGTGATGAGTATGATGAGCTTGTTTTGAATGATAATGAGGATATCACTAACTTCGCATCTCGCTTGTATGTTCTTGCTAGGAAACTCATGTCACGAGGTTATCCATCTATTATGCACAAGCATGTTGTGAAGAAGCTTATCCGATCTCTACCACTCTCGCGGTTTGGTATTCTTGCTTTTGCTCGAGTGGATGAGTTTGTGAACATGCCCTATGATGAGGTGGTTGCTATTCTCTCCTCTCTTGAGGAGGATATCAAGAAGGGCAAGGATTTCTCTCATGCAAGTGAAGATCAACACATTGAAGCTCAACCTCTACCTCAAGCTCTATCATCATCTCGTGTTGGTGAAGGTTCTTCTTCTTGGGATCAAGAGGATGGATATCTCAAGCTATGTGATGAGTTGGATCACATCTCTATGGAGCCGAATGAAGGTCTTGTTGAGTTTGCTCTTCGGATGGATTCTCTCATCAAGAGGATAAATGAGAACAAGCTTTGGATAGTCACTAAGGGTCAAGGTCTTAGAAGGTTTCTTGATGCTCTCCCGAAGGACAAGTATGGTGATCACATTGAGTTTGAGAGCTTTGAGCTTGAGTCATATTCAATTGAGCAAGTCATTGAGATCATTACAAGAAGAAGGGCTCGCTCTTTGCTCTCTAACACATTCAAGACCCCAAGTGATGATGAGGAAGAAGAGGAAGATGATAGAGTTCCCGTCTTCTATTGTGATGATGACTATTCAAGTGCTAGTGATGATGAGCCGGAGCCTATCAAGGAATATCACATGAAGAAAGAAGTCTTGCCATCCCTCTTTGAAGACTACTACAACTTGTATGAGCCGGATCTTGCCGATCGGCCTCACTATCACCTCTTCGACATGTATGATGTGTTCTATAGGGAAGATGGAGAGTCTTGGCTTGATTGTTGGAAGAGACTTCTTGTGTTGGTGGCTAGAGTGAACTCTTTTGAAGGAGAAGACAAGATTAGTGATGAACACGCTATTCACACCGTGATCTCTATGCTACCATACAATAGGAAGGTCCACATTCTAAATGATCTCAATGATGATATTAGTGGTATGACTCTCAAGGACATGATCTTGATGGCACTATCCTATGAGAATCAAATCTACAACATTCTTGAGTACTTCAATGCTAGTGGAGATGTGGGAAGGTTTCAAGGTCTTCAACTTGGAACTCATGTCACACACATGGGTGTTGATCGGACCATGTGGAGACACAATGAAGTCACCAAGGCAATGATTGACGCCTTGGATGCATTGGACTTGGACTTTCTCAATGGAGTTCCTATGGCCTACATCAAGAGCAAGCAAGAGATTGGTGGCAAACATTGGGTGTTGGATAGTGGGTGCACTCAACACATGACCGGTACTTCATCCATCTTCGCTAACTTGGAAGAAAATGAAGATCATGACAAGGTCACATTTGGGGACAACTCCAAGCACAAGGTGAGAGGTCTTGGTAAGGTGGCTATCTCAAATGACCTCTCTATCTCTAATGTATTGCTTGTTGAGTCCCTAAACTTCAATCTTCTATCCGTTGCTCAAATATGTGATCTTGGTTTTTCTTGTAACTTTGATGCTAATGGGGTGGTTCTTCATAATGATGCTATGGGTCTCACTATCAAGGGCTTTCGTCATAATAATCTATATGTTGTTGATTTTGAGACTAACATTGTTGCCCCTAGCACTTGTCTCTTCACTAAGTCCGCTCTAGGTTGGCTATGGCATCGAAGGCTTGCTCACATTGGTATGGGTCAACTCAAGCATGTAATGAAGAACAAGCTAGTGAGAGGAGTCAAGGATGTCACCTTTGAGAAGGACAAGCTATGTAGTGCATGCCAAGCCGGAAAGCAAGTGGCTTCACCTCATCCATCCAAGAATTTCTTGTCAACTTCAAGACCTCTTGAGCTCCTACACATTGATCTCTTCGGACCTACAACTTATGTGAGCATTGGTAGGAATCTCTATTGCTTGGTGGTAGTGGACGACTACTCAAGATATACTTGGGTATTCTTTCTTGAGAACAAGGCACAAGCAATTGGGATATTCAAGAAGTTTGCTAGAAGAGTGCAAAATGAGTATGGGCATCACATCAAGAAGATTCGGAGTGATAATGGGACGGAGTTTAAGAACTCTATCATTGAAGACTATTGTGATGAGATTGGCATAAAGCATGAGTTCTCGGCTACATACACTCCTCAACAAAATGGTGTTGTTGAGAGGAAGAACAAGACCCTTATCACTCTTGCTCGTGCTATGCTTGATGAGTACAACACTCCGGAGAAGTTTTGGGCGGAAGCTATCAACACCGCATGCTACACCTCCAACCGGATCTATCCTCACAAGTTGCTAAACAAGACTCCATATGAAGTGATTGTTGGGAGAAGACCGAATGTTGCCTACTTCCGAGTGTTTGGTTGCAAGTGCTACATCTACAAGAAGAGGGAAAGACTTGGCAAGTTCGAGAAGAGGACCGATGTGGGCATTCTTGTCGGTTACTCGGGCTCGGCCAAGGCTTATCGGGTTTACAACACCTCTACCGGCTTTGTTGAAGAAACCTATGATGTGCAATTTGATGAGTCTCACGGGTTTCAAGAAGACCCTCCTTCTCATATTGTAGGTGATGAACCCGTGGAGGAAGCTTTGGAGAACATGCCTATTGGTGAAGTTATTCCTCGTGAAGATGAACCTCCGACACCTCCTCCAACAACTTCATCAAGCGGACCTTCTACAAGCACATCTCAAGTGAATCCAAGCTCTCCCTCAAGTGAACAACATCAAGCACCTTCAAGTGAACCGCAACAAGCATCTTCTAGTCAAGCCACTCCAAATGAACCGCAACAAGCGTCATCAAGTCTACCTCATGCATCTACGAGCCAAGCATCACCGAGCAATCAAGAACAAGCACAATCTACTTCAACTCAAGATGATGGCTCGGGTTCACCTCTTCGACAACAAGACACTCACATCTCTAGGGAGCAAGCCGCAAGAGATGCGCAAGATACTTCGCCGGCTCCTCCTCCTCCTCGACAAGAACCTTCAAGGAAGCACAAACCCATTGCTAGGGATCATTCACGTGATCTCATCATTGGGAGTCCTTCTCAAGGGATAAAGACTAGGAGAAGTCAATATAAACCTAATTATATTGATGAAGCTAACATTGTTGAGAATTTCTCTTTTGTCTCTACCCTAGAGCCGAAGACGATCGAGGAAGCCTTGAAAGATCACAAGTGGGTGCTATCCATGCAAGAGGAGCTCAACAACTTCAAGAGGAATGACGTTTGGAAGTTGGTGAAGCGGCCCAAGCGATCCAATGTCATTGGCGCTAAGTGGGTCTTCAAGAACAAGCAAGATGAGAAGGGAGCAATCGTGAGGAACAAGGCAAGACTTGTGGCGAAGGGCTACTCTCAAGTTGAAGGCGTCGATTTTGACGAGACTTTCGCCCCCGTCGCTCGTCTTGAGGCTATAAGAACACTTCTTGCTTATGCTTCTCATTTTGATTTTAAACTTCACCAAATTGATGTGAAAAGTGCATTTCTCAATGGACTAATCAATGAAGAAGTTTATGTAGAGCAACCTCCCGGCTTCGAGGACCCTGAGCATCCGGACCATGTGTACAAGCTCAAGAAGGCTCTCTACGGACTCAAACAAGCACCAAGAGCATGGTATGAACGACTTCGAGATCATCTCATCACCAAGGGCTACAAGATCGGTAGTATCGACAACACTCTCTTTCCTAAGCATATTGGTGATGATCTTTTTGTTTGTCAAATCTATGTTGATGATATCATCTATGGCTCTACTAACGAAATCTATAATGATGAGTTCCGTGCTCTTATGAAGAAAGAGTTTGAGATGTCCATGATAGGTGAACTCCATGTCTTCCTCGGTTTTCAAGTCAAGCAAATGAAGGAGGGCACGTTCATCTACCAAGAGAAGTACACTCGGGATCTTCTTAAGAGATTCGGCATGGAAGACTCCAAGTCCTACGACACACCTATGGCTACAAGTGTCCCTCTTGATGTGGATGTAAAAGGTATACCGGTGGATCCTAAACTCTATCGTTCTATGATTGGTTCACTTCTTTACCTTACCGCATCTAGACCGGATATCATGTTTAGTGTGTGTCTTTGTGCTCGTTATCAAGCTAACCCCAAGGAGTCCTATATGAGTGCCGTGAAAAGAATTCTTAGGTATGTCAAGAACACTCCTACAATGGGCCTATGGTATCCAAAAGGCTCGGACTTTGGACTTGTTGGCTATGCGGACTCGGACTTCGCCAGATGCAAAGTGAGTAGAAAGAGTACCTCCGGTGGATGCCAATTTCTTGGACAATCACTCATCTCATGGAGTTCCAAGAAACAAAATTGTGTGGCTATCTCTACGGCGGAGGCGGAATATTTGGCGGCCGGTGCTTGTTGTGCTCAACTTTTATACATGAAGCAAACCCTATTGGACTATGGATTAACTTATGGGCAAGTACCTCTCTATTGTGATAGCGAAAGTGCTATCAATATGGCTCTCAACAAGGGTGATCACGGCCATGCCAAGCACATTGAAGTCAAGCATCATTTCATTCGAGATCATGTGGCCAAGAAGGATATTGAATTGATTGGTGTTCGGACTCATGAACAATTGGCGGACATCTTCACCAAGCCACTTGACAAGAAGACCTTTTGTAAGCTCTGGGGAGAACTTAATGTTCTCGACCTCTCCGACTTCACTTGATATCCTTGAGCTTACATTTGTATATATGTATATATACTTTGCTTGTTTTTGTTTGTGTTGTTGTTTTTGTGTGTTCTTCTTGTTTTGTAGGGCCGACGACTAACCTACTTGAGATAGCAATGAGCATGGGTTAAGCTTGGGATTGGTGGCACTTGGCTCCCGAGGCTTTGAAGAATGGCTCGTTGTGATCAAGCTCATGGAGGGTTCAAACTTGTTGTTGGTAACTTCACTCTTAGCTTTCTTTTGTTTTACCCTTATAGCATCATGCATTGTACACTTATCATTACTTGCATTCACATCATGCATCTTGCATAAGTGTCTCGACGCCGAGCACCCATCTAGGGGGAGTTGCTTATTCAAAATATGAGTATATGACCTCCTATGATGAATTTATAGCAATGCTATATGAGCTTCATGCCCATTGAACCAAGATTTTTGAGCTCCAAGGTTAAATCCACTTGCGCGGCTCAAAGTCTAAGGGTTCATACATTTCCATCATCATCAACTAACCCCTATGTACTTCAAGACAATATTCTTTTGAGAATGTGTGTAGGGATAATTGTTGGGAGATGGAGAATCACGGATCAAGGGGGAGCTTCATGCCAAATCAAGTAACTCATTTTCCCACTCGTCCCATATATTTACACTAACCTTTTCTCCCTTGGAAGATTTCTTTTTGAGTGATAGATGCCAAAAGGGGAGAAGAGTTGGGCTTAATGATCGAGCAAGAGAATATGGGGGAGAAGAGTTCGAGCGGAGTTGGGAAGAAGAGTTCGGACTTACAATGAGTTGGAAGATGTCACCTCAAGGGGGAGTTTGTACAAATGGAGATCAAGTGATCAAGTCGATCGATCTTCACACAATCTTGAGGTGATGGGGAAGAAGCAATGCCGTCTCAAGGGGGAGTGTGCGCAAATGAAGATCACGTGATCAAGATGATCGATCTTCACACAATCTTGAGATTGGTGCACTTGTCAAGGGGGAGCGGAATTCGACAAAGTAAGTATGAAGGTAAAACCCCTTGCAATCCTTGCTTGTCATAGCTCCATGTGCTTTCTTTCACTTGTGATATGAGTTTTTGCTCTAACTTGTGACTTCTTTCGAGCTATGACTTGCCTCGACCTAATCAACAAGGTAACCATCCCTCTATCATATACTTGTTGTTTAGTGTCTTGATCGAGTTGCGTTTTTATCTTGGCTTTTGTCGTTACATTCTTTATCTTCTCGATCATTTTTATCATGGTTGTCATCCATCACCAAAAAGGGGGAGCTTGTAAGCTTCATGACCATTGGAGCTAGGGAAACCCCATGGTATGAATGTTTTGGTGATAGGATGAGAACCATGAATGTGACTAACACTCTTGTGAGATCTTATAGGTCACATATGAAGAAATCTCCGTCCGTTGGTGGTGAACGCCAACACACCATGAACTTAAATGAAAAGGATGATTGGTTGCCTTCATCTACACAAGAATGGACTTGATGGAGTCGCGGAGAAGACATGGATCAAGGCTAAGGACATGCTAGATCCAAGCGGGTGGTTGCTTGGTTAGATGTTAGTTTGAGTCCATAGGAAAAACCGGACTATCAAGAGGGTTCGAGGTGGTTCTCTTAGTACACACTAGTTATAGAGATCATTGGATGCATGATGAGTCTCTCAGGAGCTAGGGTGGCAGAAGAGAGTTGAAGGAACCAAAAAGATCAAGTGTTGAAGAAGAAGATCAAGAAGAAGATCGAAGCTGCGAAGGCAGAAGAGACCGGACAGTACGGTCAAGGAGACCGTACAATACGGTCTACAGAGGAAATCCAGACAGAGAAGCTCAAGTTTCTGGAAGTTGAAGAATAGAGACCGGACAGTGGACCGGACAGTACGGTCCTAGGGACCGGACAGTACGGTCTCTATTAGAGTGTTCCAGACAGAGAAGCTGAAGTTTCTGGAAGTCGAAGAATGAAGACCGGACAGTCTGACCGTACAATACGGTCGAGGACCGGACAGTACGGTCTTACAGGCGAAGAGCAACAGAGAAGGAGAAGTTTCTGTTGGCTGAAGAAGAATGGAGACCGGACAGTACGGTCCTAGGGACCGTACAATACGGTCTGGTCTGAGATGAGTTGCAGCACTCCCTGGATGCCGGTCTGGTGAAGACCGGACAGTACGGTCAGATGGAGACCGGACAGTACGGTCTACTGTACGGTCATCACGCAGACTGGGCACTTTTTGACAACGGCTAGTTTGAGGTTGGAGGCCTATATATAGTCGGTTGTTTACCTCTTTGAGGTGCTCTTGGACCCAGGAAAGAGGGGAGGTGCTGCCAAGAAGCCAAGAGGAAGAAGTGTGAAGCACTTGAGAGGGATTTGGAGTGATCCTAGTGCTTGAGAGAGTATCAAGTTGCATCCTTTGATCTCTAGGCTAGTGTGGGCTTGAGAGAGTCATCTAGGGCTGTTACTCTTGGTCTATGGCAAGGCCTAGACCGGTTAGGCGTCGGTGTTGAGCTGTCCAAGGAGATTGTGGAAGTCGACACAAGTTTGTACACGGTCTTGGAGCTTCCCGTGCGAAAGAAGCATCACTAGTGGAGCGCCCTTTGGCACGCATCAAGTGCGGAGCCTTACCTCCGGAAGAGTACCCGGGATCGAGCCCGGCGGGACGTGCCCGCGACTTCACTCGGAGGGTGAAGTGTGCTCTAGGAGGGATCGCCATCGAGCGGAGGGACGGGGTCGAGACTCCGGCGGGAGTGACCCAACGTGGAATAGGGGAAGGCGCCATCCTTCCGAGACCACGGGAAAACATCATGAGCATTCTCTATCCCTTCTCCTTTACTACTCGCATTTACTTATCGTACTTCATATGATTGCTTGTAGTACTTGAGTTGTGTTCATATCTTGCTTGTGTGTTACTAGGTTTGCTTGATTGCCTTGCTCGTGTGCTTACTTGTTATAGCCTATCTAATAGCTCTAAGGACTCTACTTAGTGTGCCTAGTATCTTGGTTGCCTTGTCTCTAGTTATCTTGTTCCTTGCCTTGCCTAGCTTAAGTCTTCCGCTATCTATCTATCTTATGCTAGGTTGCTAGTGTGGTGTGATTGTGTTATATATATGCACTAGCTTAATAGGTTAAGGATACTCCTTAGTGTGCTTTACCTTGTTACTAGAACTACTCGCTAGGAGTTGCTTGGGTGTAAGTGTTTGGAAATAGATTCTAGAGTGCACCGATTCACCCCCCCCCCCTCTCGGTTACACGATCCTTACAACCGGTCCTTATGTGGCCGGGCAAGCGCCATGTCTCCCGCACTAGGGGACTATTACACAATCCATCACGCCATCAATCACTTACTAATGGCCTTGCCCGCAATCCAACCATCCCATCACGGTCTCCATCATCATCACCTAACACGGTTGTGCTACTCCCAATCCCATATATCACGCACACCACCAAACTTATTTCATGCATTTGTAAAAGTACATAAGTGAGTAAGGTGTGGCAATGTAGAACATTGCGAGGGGTCCTAAGCAATCTAGTAACAAGGTGATCGTGCCATCATAGAAATGATGGAACTATCCTAAGGTTATCAAGGTGACAGGTAAACAATGGTATACAAGGATTCCTGTATTAATGCCTAAATATTGGCATTAATATCAATAAGCAAATAGGACCATAACTACGCAATCAGTAAAATAACAAGTAATGCATAGTACGAGAACAGGCCATATAGGTGCATTGCGAAAACAGTAGGATCAATCATGATCAAGGAGAAGTAGAGCTTGCCTGAAAACGCTATCCTATTCTTCCGATTCTTGGTCCTCAGATCCTCTGACTCATCCTCGGGCTTGGATTCTTCAACTCATCCTCGAAGCTTGGATCTTCTAGATCTTCCTTGAATTCTTCTGGCTCTTCCTCGAATCTCGCGTAAGCTAGCGCATAGAAATATAACGTATAAATAACTACCGCAAAAGAAATAAAGATCAAAAAGAACCAACAAGATCCAATTAACTCCAAAAGAATCGATAAAACTCCAAGAGGAACGGCTATGTTTATGCAATGCATATTTATTTATGAAAGATTATTTATTACAGTTATATTCATGGCCTTATAAGGGCCATATTCACCTAGACAAACTATTAGTTATCTAAGTTCTCTTAAAAGGAGCAAGGTGCAGGGTTTGGCATGAAACATTATTTACTAAAACCTTAGAGTGAGGATGGTGAGATGCACATGCTTTATTGATGGTGATTGCGTGCATATCTATTATATAAAACTTAAGTTATTTCTATTAAAGAACATGGGTGGTTTGAAAAGAGGATATGCAAATGCAGATACGTATATAATCTAGGCATGCATGCATGATATGAATGCATGGTTGCAAATGAAATAGCAATGAACTCCAATAAGATCCAATGAGAGACTGCATAACAAGAAGATCGATAAGTCAAATAGATTAGATGGCAGTTGATGACAATACGGGTTTAGGTTCGATTGATCGACAGCTGCGCTATGTTAGGGTTGAACCTTAGTTGCGATAAGAGAGGTTGCTATGCTTTGATATGGAACGATACGGCAAGATTGGTTGGGTTCAACGCTTAAAAGGTGAAGGAACATTTGTAATCTGCGTGATAGATAGCGAATGATTTGTTGGAAGGAGACTTCATCGAAAGAAAAGGGAAACATGAGCGTTGATGGTTTGTAGATGCATTCTAGAGCTTCAAGAGCAGTACCATGAGGTACTTCGCGTTTCTACGAACGCGTGAGCGCAAGAATCGCTCAAAACGGAGCTCGGATGGAAAAGATATAGGTGTTTAAGGATTCTAGGGGCTTGTTTGCAATTACAGAAAGGTTATAAGGACCCATCTGCAAGAACAGAAGAGTTCTAGGGACCTATGTGTAATTATGGAAAAGTTGAGGGGCCTTGATGTAAAAAGGTAGGGACTAAAAGGTAATTACAGAAAAGTATAGGGGTGTTTCTGTAAAAAGACAGGACCTAAACAGAAATAGAATAAACTAGAGGGGCTTATCTGTAAAATGTACAGGAGCTGGGAATTATCTGGAATTTCGGAATTATTTTTATATTGAAAAAGGGTGGACCGAGTCCACGAGACCGGTGGACCGGAACTGTAGCACTGGTCCACGAGTCCACGGTGGACCGGTTACACAGATCGAAGGGGTACGCGATCTGGGCCGTTGATTAGGGAGTGGATGGCCAGGGGCGGCTGGGGGCGGCGCACGGCGGCTGGCGGCGCGGGCCCGGCGGCGAGTCGCCGGAACTTCGTCGGAGCTAGCCGTTCCGGCGCTCCGGTGGGCCAAAAGCGAGGCGGAGAGGTTCGGGAGGGAGAGAAAAGGGCGGCGGGCTCACCGTGATGGCTTGTCGACGACGCGCGGAGGCGGGGACACGTCGATGGCGAAGAAGGCGGCGGCGAGATGGCGGTGCTCGGCGAGGTGGGGCTCTGGTGGCGGAGCAAGACGGCGAATGGGCCCGGGAGACGCGGTGCGTTGTCGCAGAGCTCTCCGGCAAGACGTCGTCGAGGAAGGAGGCAGGGACGCGCGTTGCGGCGTTGGTGCGCGGCGCTCGGCGGCGGCGCTCGGTGAAGTGGGCGAGGAAGTGCGGTGCGGCGTCTTGGCGCGGGTTGTAGCGGCGCGCGGCGACGAGGCGAAGCCAATGCGTGCGTGAGGCGAGCTGGGCGAGGCCAGGAGAGGGCCGACGGCGAGCTCGCGTGGCTGCGAATGGCGACGCACACGGCGGCTAGGGTTTGGGTTTCCCGGAGCGGCGGCGGCTTCGGGGAAAGGGAGAGAGAGAGAGACGGCGCGGAGAGAGAGGGCTCAACGTTTTAAATAGGCGGCGGAGGGGAGGTTTCCTTCGAGGAGAAGCTTCGGCTCCGGTCAATGGCGGCGGACCTTATCCGATGACTGGCGGTGCTGCATTGACGGCGTTGCTTGTCTTAGGGGTCAAGATTGCGGCGCACATGGCGTGAGTCAGGTCGGCGTCACAGGTCGAACGGTGGAGATTCCCGGTCCTCGACACTTGGACGGCGATGGGGAGGCCGGCAGTGAGCTGTGAGAGCGCGAAACGCGGGGAAAAGATTGCGGCGCCGCACTACGCATGCTGACCACGAACAGGTGCGAGCTGGCGTCACTTCGGTATGGCAACAGCGCTGGAGAAAGCGACGGGGAGAGAGAGCAGAGAGAGATCGAGAGGGAGCGAGAGAGGTGAGCTGGAGGTAGGGGATGGCGCTGGTGGTTGGGCCGGACCGGGCTGGGCCGAGGAAAGAAGGAAGGGCGCGGCCCACTCTGAGAGAAAGAGAAAGAAGAAGAAGGGGAGGCGTGCTGGGCTGGGCCAGACAGGAAAAAGAAAGAAAAAGGGAAGAGGAATGCGGCCCAGAGGGAAAAAGAGAAAGGGAATTGGTTTAACCTTTTCTGGAATTTTGGGGAACTGAATTCAAATTTGAAAAAAGGGACCAATTATAACAAACAATCCAAATAAAAACAGCGAACACAAAAATGCATATGGTGATATTTGTGCAAATATAAATTCAATATTTTGAATTCGAGGTGAATTTTCTAAGGTTTTAACATACAATTATTTTTGTTTGTTGTAAATTCAAAAGTTCAAACTTTTAGTGAATTTTTAAATGGAAGCAAACACTTGAGCACCAGTTTTAATATTTCAAAAATTTTCGTCTTCTCACTAAGTTCTAATTATTTGAATTAATTTTATTTTGAAAATTCATGGCAAGATAAGATGTAGACAAAAATTTAAATTTTAAGTGACTTTTATTCCACTTTGAATTTGATTTAAAATTTGGGCTGTTACATGCCAGGGGTCAGCGTGGAGAGGCGGAGCTAAAGGATGAACACGCGGTCGACGGCAAGGGCGGATGCGACGGCGCAGCGTCGCCAGAGGGGAACGCGACGGCGGCGCACGAGGGGAAACTGCGCATGCGTGCGGTTGCGCGAGCTGGTCGTGCCGGGGAGATGCGCGGGCGTGCGAGGGAGGTGGCGCGCACCTTGGGGAAGCCGGAGGCGGCTGAAAAGGCGGTCGTCGACGAGGTTGAGCGGCGGCGGCCATGGCGGTTAGGTAGAGGAGCGACTCGATGCGGGGAGGAGAAAAAGGTGAGCGGGGAAAGGGAGAGGAGGTCACGGGGAGGCTTACCGGCGGCTCGATTTGGTCGGGGACGGCCGGACGGCGGAGATCGACGGCGGCCGGCGATGGAGGAGAGAGAGAGAGAGTTAGGGTTTGGGGAAGAAGGGTCGCGATGAAGAGAGGGAGGCGGCCTTTTATAGACGGAGGAGGATGACGTCGCGAAGCTTATCCGGCCGGTCAAGTATTGCGGCGCACCTTATCCGGCGGGGTCAAGAAAGTCGGCGGCGACCTCGTCTACGATGGCGGCGCCCACAACTCTGTAGCCTCGGGAGCGGAGCTTGGCAGGGGTGACGTCGGGGCGGCATGGCCACAGTGGCGCGCAGGGGTGAGCTGGAGAGGTGCCGGCATGAAACGCGGCGGCGGCGACGCGTCGGCGGCGACGTGTCGATGGAGGAGAGCTGAAGGAGGGAGAAGGAGGAGATGGGCCAGACGGGCCGGACTGGGCTGAGGCTGGGCCGGAGGAAAGAAGAAAGAGAGGCCCGCGGCGGTGGAAAAAGGAAGGGGAAAAAGAAAAGTTGGGCTGGGCCGGTTAGGAAAAGAAGGGATTCGGCCCACTGGCGGTTAGAAAGGGTTTTCTATTTTCAGGTTTAACAAATTTGGCTCAAATTTGAAATGGATTTCAAATTTGAGTAAAAGGAATGAAAAGCGTCAACACAAAAATCAAAATAAAACTCCAAGAACGCAAATGGTGATATTTTGTGCAAGTTTAAATTCCAAATTTTCAAATTCAAGGTGAATTTGCTAGGGTTTGACATGTAACCATTTTTATTTGTTGTAAATTCAAAAAGTTCAAATTTTAGTGGATTTTAAATGAAACAAACACTCGAGCACAAGTTTTATATTTCAAAATTTTCATCTTCTCACTAAGTTTTAATTTTTTTGAATTAATTTTATTTTGAAAATTCATGGCAAGATAAGATATAGACAAAAATTTGTAATTTTGAGTGATTTTTATTCCATTTTGATTTTGATTTGAAATTTGGGGTGTTACAGGCCGCTCCTCCGCGCTGCGCCACCGGGAGCCGCGCCACTTCGGCCGCTCCTCCGCACCGCCTCGACCTCCGCGCCACCGCGAGCTGCCTCCGCCTCCGCGCCACCGGGAGCCGCCGTCTCCGCGCCACTGCGAGCCTCCGCCTCCGCGCCACCGGGAGCCGCCGTCTCCGCGCCACCGCGAGCCTCCGCCTCCGCGCCGCCGCGCCACCGGGAGCCGCCGCCTCGACCACCGGGAGTCGCCCCCTTCGCGCCGCGCCACCGGGAGCCGCGCCACCGGTAGCGGCGAGAGAGAGAGAGAGAGAGAGAGAGAGAGAGAGAGAGAGAGAGAGAGAGAGAGAGAGAGAGAGAGAGAGAGAGAGAGAGAATGAGTGGATGAGAGGAGAGGAACGGAGATAAGGACGGGGGCGCTGCGGGGAAGGGAAAAGAACTCGCGTGGGCCCCGCGGGGGAAGGGAAAGGAGGTGCGGTGGAATTCTGCTTTTGCATGCCGCGTAGGCCCCGCGGGGGAAACTGACTTTGCCGAGCGCCCCGCGAGATTCCGCTCGGCAAACTCTGCTTTACCGTGCGCTGTACCTGAGCACTTGGCAAACCATTGATTTGCCGAGTGCCCGAGGGATTATACTCGGCAAACAAATTAACACACGGCAAACTATGGATTTCCCGTAGTGATAACGAACTGCTAACTAGAACTGATCACGTCCACATCTCACACACATATATCGCCGTGTTATGAATTTATCAGTATAGAACTGACTCTTTTTATCCAAAATGCAGTTAGATATGGTTGATTGCCTTTAACTTGATCTTTTTCTGTGAATATGAACCCATGCATCATGTAGCATCTTTCTTAATAAAAATACATAACAATAATATGAAATCAGTTCATGTTTGTCTAGACTGACGGCCATGAAGTCCTTGCTCCTCCGTGACCTTGTATCATTCATTGTATGTACTCCCTCCGTTTCTTTTTACCTGTCGTCCTGGAGAATTGGGGGAGAACCAAGGAGGGAGCCGAAAGACCCTGCTACCCTCATTCAATGTGGCGTCAAAGTAACCAGACCACTGCACGATACCCAAGGTAACCTCGCCTCGCTTCCAGTGGCGGAGCCAGCAGCGAAGCCAAGGGGGGGCCGGATGAACAGTGGCAGAGTAGGGAATCACAACAGCGAGCGAAGGCGTTTGGGACTCTGGGCGCTGGCCGAGACGACGGAGGCATCGCGGCGCCGAACGAACACAGTATGCGGAGCCCGGCGTGAAGCGAAGGCCGGTGTTGATCTCAGGCCTGTGCTCTCTCCTGGTCAGCGTATGGGCGGGCTATATATCAAGCTACGGGCGTTGTTATTTGGCACACGAGAGCTGGCCTTGTTATTTTGCACTGCCGATCAGGCAAATACTACTGGCTGTTCGAATTTTTCCCAGAGGCAAGGGGGGGCCGGAGCCCAGGTTGGCCTGAACGTGGCTCCGCCCCTGCTCGCTTCCACACAGCACACTTCACAGCGGGAGAATGAGATAAATCGAAGAACAAATCCAAACAATGCAACCATCCAAATGAGCAAAAACCGAAGAACGAGCTAGCATATGCTTTTTCTTTTTCTTTTTTTAGCATCCAAAAGAAAATAAAATAGCATCAGCGAGATGTAGATGGATCCACTTATCAACCAAAAATATGGAGAAAAATTTCAGCGTAGAATAAAAAAATGCTCTAGTGGCACATTTCATCGAGCATGTACATGCACATAAGATCTGGATCAGGAAGCTGTGGGCGCTGGAGTCAAGCAAAGAGCTGCAGGTCGCGCCTGTCCACGCCAGGCTCGTCGTCGTCCTTCACCACGCGACGGCGGCGCAGTCTCAAACCGCCAGGCAGCCGCGGATACACCATGCCAGGGCGGCGCCGTCCCATCCCCACGTGACGGCAGGGTCCTCATCCACCAGCGGTTGGGCGTCATCCTCCTCCGCCACGCGCTAGATCTGCACGCTGGGGAGCCGGAGGCGGAGCGCCGCAAAGGCCGCGCAGGGGAAAGGGAGAGGCGGGGGCCACGGCCGCAACCCGCGAGGGCAGAGCAACCACATCCCGCCAGGCCGCCGCGGCAGGTACCCACGAGGGCGGCGCGCCTCATCCCACCCTCCACTGCAGGTGGGCCTCGTCCTCGTCCATCACCACGCACTGGATCTGCGACCTTAGGAGCCGAGGGCGGGGAAGGCGGAGCAGGCAGGCCGATGAGCCGCGGACGGGGAAGGCCGACGACCTGGGCTGGGGAGCAGACAAGCGGGCGAAGCTGGAAACTGAGAGGCGGAGCGGTGGATGGCGACTGGGACATGGGAGTGGCGGGCAGTAATTGTGGAGCGCAGTCTTCTGTACCCAGGGGCAAAATTGGAAACTCAGCGCGCCTGACTGTCTTGGATACCGAGAACGACACATAAAGCGGTAAAAATCGGTAACGCTAGGACGACACCTAAAACGAAACGGAGGGAGGAGTATGTAACTTGGTAGAACTCGTCACATTTTGAGGATGAAGATTTTTGCTGGAAAAAGTAAACAAAAGCAGGCCGGACTCTTCAGGGCCCAGCCCAGCGTATCTAGTACAAGCTCGATCCACGCAAGATGAAGTATAGATACACGATCGGTATTCACGACTCACGCATCCGACCGGATCACGATGCCTACCGCAGCTCGGCCGGACGCCGCCTCGTTTCCGCCATGGACGGACCTCCCGTCGGACCTCCTCCGCAACATCTCAGGCCGCCTCCACACCACCACCAACTACGTTCGCTTCCACGCCGTCTGCAGGTCCTGGCGCAACTCGCTTCCGCCGCCGGATCGCCGTCCGGCGTTCCTGCCGTGGCTCGTCGCCCCGAGCGACGCCGCCGGCAACCGGAAGGCCCGCTGCATCTTCTCCTCCGTTAAATCGAGCCCCCACCGCTCCGCCGCCACCGAGATTTGCGTTGGAGACAGGAGATGGGTGATCAGCACGGACGACGGCACGGCCAGGTCTTGGCTCAAAACAACTTCTTGTGCTGACTCTGCTAGCAGCCTCGTCGACCCTCTCACCGGATCAGCAGCCGCTATCCCCCTCCCTAGCCACCTGGACGAGATAGAGTGGTGGGAGGAGCGCGTTATCGGTATGTCCTGCGCCGACGGCACCATCGCTCTGTACGCCTATGGTGGCGTCCAATGGTGGCAATGCAGCTTCGACGCGGCCCTCTGGCATCCAGGCGACGCGGAGTGGACGTTGGTGCAAAGGAACAATGTGTATGTCGATGGCGAGGATTTGCGGTGCTGCAGCCTCGCATATCGCCATGGCAAGATCATATTATGCAACCTGGACCACTGGCGCATCGTGTCGCCTGAAAAGGCCACCGCCGATGACCGGGAGTCGGGGTGGATGCGAGGTGACCCTGGAAAGGTACTTGTATCTAGCCACCTCGTGGAGTCAGGCGAGGAGCTGCTTTGGCTGTTTGTTCAAGCAGACATTGATTTTTGCTATAGACACGTCCGAGGCTATGGTGTCGGTGATACCAATAACCTGGCGAGCGCACTGTCCGTCTCAGTATTTGTACTGCATGAGACGGATGGCGTCAAGCCACGGTGGGTGAAGAGGGACGGCCGGAGCTTGTCCGACCAAGTCCTGTTCCTTGGGCGGCCGAGCAGCTTCGCTGTGGACGCTGCACGGTTCGGCATGAGCGGCAGAGGTTGTGCTTATTTCCTTGATAGGAGAGAGGTCTATGGTGGGGTCTGGAGCAAGTCACCTATTTTGCGGTGCCGTGTGTTCAAGTACAACTTCATCGATGGTACCTGTGAACTAGTGGAGCAGCTGCCTGAGGAATGGGCTGATAAGGGCTGCACCTGGCTCACGCCCCAACCTGCCATTGCTCCAACAGAGGTAAATGATCCAGCCAAAACTTGTCTCGTGGTGTTTATCCAACAGAAATATCTCAAAATCGTATTATGACCCACCTGTAACTATGGAATGTGCCAGCTTGACTACGAACCTTTGTTTGCTTGCACATGCAGGAAATCAGGGAAAGGCTTCAGACACATAAAAAGGAAGCAGATTCTCAGCCACAATTTGGGGGCCGTTTCAGGATATACGTGGGTAACTTGCCACGGAAGGTGGACAACTATCAACTGCGACAGTTATTCAGCAAGCATGGCAAGATCCATGATGTCCGAGTCATGCGCGACAGACGGACTGGGCGTTCAAGAGGCTTTGGGTTCATAACCATGGCAACTGCAACGGATGAAGAACCAGCTGATGCTGTTACCAAACTAGATGGACAGGTGGATCCATGGACGCCAAATTGGTCAATTGATTGAATCCTCTATGAGCATATTTAACTAACTTGTTCATAATTGGGTTAATTTTGCAGTGTTTGGATGGACGTCCACTACGAGTGAAGTTTGAAACTCAGTAGCTGGATATCCCTTGCTGATGTTCAGTGATAAGTGAGTAAACGAATGATGGCCAGCGATGACAAAGATTTGATGAAGCCTCTGGACTGTCCATTGGGTGTTACTAACTATATGAGGAGATAATCAGGTTACAGGGGTGCCTTATCAGACTATAGAATCAAGATTTTGCTACTCGTAATGATACATAATCCCCTTGACCTATCTATGTTAATTATAGTGATTTGTCTATCAAGGATCTCGTCGTGGCATATCTAGGTTGTAATTACGATAGTTTGTCCATCGAGTCTCCTATTAAGTGTGTAGGACCAAAGGAGCTTTAGAACACGAACATTGTTCGTCTGGCCAATCTCAAACACGGAAATGTGTCTCTGCTATTTTACTGTTTATTCCCTTACTCTGCCTCATGCTTCTAATGTAATTGAAAGTTTGGCATGTGTATTTGTATGTCACACCAATTTTCTTTTAGATTTTGAAAATATTTATATTATAAGGGAAACAGGAATGAAAACATGCCATGAATCGTTTTGCCAGGTAGCTATCTGATTGGTGCCGTGGGCAGCCCTACGGGGCAGGCATGTGTGCATATTAGACGAGCCCTAGAAACCATCACATTACCCTAAAAAAATAAACTGTCTCATTGAGGGACACGATCGATTTATTGTAGTTCCCATGATGTTGGTTGTACTTCCATGAAAATCTAAAAACACAAGAGATGAAACACTTATCTTTCACACCACGAGTAATCATATTCGATCGAGCACAACTCAATTTGAAACCTTCCTTGCCCCATTACCCTGACGTTTGTCACCGGTCGTCTTATTACAACTCTGTTTTGGACATTCATGACAGTTTCCATGTTATCGTCGTAGAATAAGTCCTATGTCCGTGTGCCTACAGTGCCGGCCCTGTCCTATGGTACATAACCTTGGATCCATAATTTATCTCTTGTAAGCGGCTTACTAGCTAGCATATTTAATTATACACGGCATTTTTTTGCCTGACGAGACTTTTTCTTTTACGCAGTCTTCCCGCGTTATAACACTGGTTTGTTATACTTGTTGGATTTACGTGTAGATTTGCCATTATTCCCCAGCCCATCAGAGACTACTAGGCAGAACGGCGCGCTCCGCTGAGCCCATATATGAAAATTAATTCGTTTGAAGTTCAAAGATTTATTTGCAAATACACTGCTTAATGCGACAGGGCTGGTGAACATGCAGCAGAGCGTGGACCCCACAACAAAATTAAAAAAAAAACAGACACAAAACCTTCTTCAGTCCAGGCACCCGTGACCCTTCTCAGCTCCTTTTTTTTTTTCCCTTTCTGCCTGTTCCCTCGCTGACACGCAGACACAAGATAGGCCACGCGTTGTACCTCTCCGCCACTCGTCTTCACTGCTTGTCGATTTTGGCAACTAAAGCCGGCCTCTTCCCTCTCTCCGCTCAATCTCCCTCGCACACCCAAAAATTAGCAACAACGGCAGCCGCATGCTTCTTGCTCCGCCATGGATCCACCGCGTGCCCTCTCTGCTCCTCTTTCCCGGCTTTGGAGCTCACAAGCACTTCACTGCCCTCTCTACTGTTCGATGTATTGCACTCCCTATCCTCTCTCCAATGTTCCCATCGCCCTTCCCTCCCACTCCTCTGCTACCGGCTTCGTGTAGCCAGAAACCTAGCCTCCTCTTGCTAAGAAGCTTCACCGAATCTGGAAGATTGCCTGCTCAATCTTCATTCCACGGCGGCGCGGGAGATCTAGTGGAGGCGGGTACCTTGGCCGAGCGAGGTCGACAATGGCTTTCCGATGCCTTGTGGACGCCGCCTTGCTCTGCAGGAGGGCACCACCACTGAAGTGATGCCCAACCACTAGTCGGCCTCCGCGTGCGGCATGGCGGCCCATGGCCCGTTCGACGCCCATCGACCGTGATGTGGCGGCCGTGCCGCCGGGCCGTGGCCCACGCTCAGCCTGTCGGCGTCCCCCCCGACGTACGGACGCTTGTGGCGGTCGGTGTAGCCATGAAAATCATGGCCAGACACCGGCTGGGCTGGCTTGTGCGTGGGCTTCCAGTGACCGAGGCTTCGCGTCGCCGCTAGGCCTGTGCGGAGGGAGCCGTCTAGGCCAACTACTCGGCAGTACAAACCGACATACGGCGCCGCCGCCGGCTGAAGACCTCGGTTGACGGCCCATAGCCCGGCAAGCGAACCGACTTGAGGGCGGCGACGTGCTCGCCACGGAAGGCGGCCACGACGACCGGAAACGGCGTGCTCCCACGGTAAGTTTCCATGTCGTCCCGAATGCTGAGGAGCTGCGGAAGGGTTGACTCTTCAGCTTTAGACTATATAGTGAACTGTGCAAACAGAGGCGTGAGTCCGATCAGATCATGCCCAAGAGCAAGAGATTGACCAGGCTCGATGCGGCTTCGTTCCGTTTGTAAGGATCAAGGCAACCGAGAGGGGGGTTGAATCAGTGGCTAATTAAAAACTCCCGCCAACAAACAAGTTATACGATGCCAAAGGTAACTAGAGTTCTAGGTGATAACAAGAAAGGAAACAAACTAGTTACGACAACCTAGCAAGCAAGTCTACTTGAACAACAACGATAAGAGCGGAAACGTAAAGCACAACAAGTAGAGCAAGAGCTAGATAACAACAAGCTAGTAGGGAAACAAGGACTAGGCAAGATCTATCACAAGCAAACTAGAAAGCAACCTACACACCTACTACAAGGAAGCAAGCATATATCAACATAAGTAAATGCATGTAGTAAATTAGAAGGGATAGAGAATGCTCATGATTTTTTCCGTGGTGTCGAGAGGATGGCGTCTCCCCCTAGTCCACGTTGGGTCACTCCCGCCGGAGTCTAGACCCCGTCCCTCCGCGCAAGGCGATCCCTCCTAGAGCACACTTCACTTCCGGGTGAAGTCGTGGGCACGTACCCACCGGGCCGAATCCCGGGTACTCCTCCGGAGGTAAGGCTCCTCGAGCCAAAGGGCGCTCCACTAGTGATGCTTCTTTCCAACAGGAAGCTCAAAGACCGTGTACAAACTTGTGACGGCTTCCACACTCCTCGGACAGCTCGATCACCAACACCTAACCGGTCTAGGCCTTGCCATAGACCAAGAGTAACAAACCGAAGAGACCCTCTCAAGCTCACACTAGGCTTAGTGGTCACTGGATGCAATTGCTACTCTCCTCTAGCACTAGGATCACTCCAAATCCTTCACAAGTTCTTCTCCTTCTTGCTCTTGGCTTCCTCTGAGTTTCCCCTACTCCAACAATGGCCAAGAGACCCCTCAAGGGCCGAGCAACCAACTATATATAGGCCACCAACCTCAAACTAGCCGTTGCTCAAAAGTGCCCAGAAACTGTAGGGACCATACCACGGACCGTACCGTCCGGTCTCTATACCGTCGTACCGTCCGGTCCCTATTCTAGGAGCTTCTGCTTCTCTGTCTCAACTTATCTTGTGGGTCCCTAGGACCGTACCGTCCGGTCCCTAGGACCGTACCATCCGGTCTCTACCTCATCTCGCCAACAGAAACTTCTCCTTCTCTGTTGCTTCATCTTCACTGAGACCGTACCGTCCGGTCATACCGTCGTACCGTTCGGTCAATGGTCCGGTCTCTTCATCTGTCTTCAACAGAAACTTGACCTTCTCTGTATAGAAACTCCATAGAGACCGTACCGTCCGGTCCCAAGGACCGTACCGTCCAGTCCTCATTTCTCCAGTTTCCAGAGACTTCACCTTCTCTACCTCGATCTTCACTGAGACCGTATGTTCCGGTCCCTAGGACCGTACCGTCCGGTCTACACCCGAAGCTGGAATTTGATCTCCTCTTCGATCCTCTCTTCCAACTTCCTCATCCTTGGTTCCTCCACTTCTCTTCTTCACCCTAGTGCCACAAGAGACTCACTTTGCATCCAAAGACCTCTAACCACTAGTGTGCTCTAAGAGAATCCATTCGATCCCTCTTGATAGTCCGGTTTTTCCTATAGACTCAAGCCTACATCTATGACCAAGCCAACACTTGCTTGGATCTAGCATGTCCTTAGCCTTGATCCATCTTGAACCTTGACTCCATCAAGTCCTCGATCCGAATGTAGAGGCAACCAATCATCGAGTCTTCAATAAGAGATAGGCATGGGCGCACTCCACCATACGGCACTTCCTTCCAATGTGACCATGACCAATGTCCTACATAAAATTGTTAGTCACATACGAAGGTTCATCCAATCACCAAAACATTCATACCTTTGGGGTTTCCATGCTCCAATGGTCATGAAGCTACAATCTCCCCCTTTTTGGTGATTGGTGACAATACATCAAAATATATGGAAATAAAGCGCATAAGAGATCGAGATGATTGGATAAGAGTGAAAAGCAATACGATATGTGAGAAAACAAGTTAGTCATAGCTCAAAAGTGTATCACCTGCAAAATAGAGTTAGTGCACATGGTGATATATAAGAATAAGAACGAGAGAGCTATGACCAATGATATGTGATGATAAGGATAAGAGATAATCCTGCAAAAGCAAGTTAGAGCACATATCATCACAATAAGGAAACCTGGCAAGATAGATGGAAGGAAAAACATCCAGGTCATCATACACAAACTCAGAGCAATATATATATAAACAAGAACGATAGAGCAAGTATATGAACAAAACCAAGTGCATTCTAGATGAGCTAAACACCGAGGCAAAAGAAATCCAAGCTCATCTAGAACCACAAAGATCCGAAAGAATATACAGCAAAATACATCAAGTCCTGACAAACATGAATCCCGAGGAAACTCCCCCTGAACTACAGCACTCTCGATCGAATCACACTCCCCCTAGACAACTACTCCCCAGACTCTCTCTGAACTCTCTCCCCTTTTGGCACCAAGTACCAAAAAGACGAGAAACACTGCTAGTCTACGCATCGGGAGCTGGAGGAGGTGCAGTAGCAATGGTCACTGAAGAAGAAGCTGCCTCATGAACTGTCCTGCTGCTGCTGCTGTGGGGGTACTACTGTACTCCAGGTCCAGGTACGGGGCATCCCCAACTCCTGTGACGGCTGACGAGAAGAGGCGTGAAGCACAATCTGCCTGTTCACTGGAGTGTCCTAGGAGATCACCTGCTCAAGCTCCGCTGTAAGTAAGTCTACCTCAGAGTCTGAGGCTGTGTGAACAGATGGAGTGCGAGAGCGTACGTACTCAAAGTCGTCAGGAGGTGAAGGAGTCCTCATCTGCTGCTCTGAAGCTGCTGCTGTCTCAGCTGTAGTGGCCACTGCCTGTGCCTGAGAGGAAGTCAACACTGCATCTATCTGCACTGCGGCGGTCTGAGCTACTGTATCGAAGTCAAGAGTACGAGCAGGTAGCGGTGAAACCATGAAAGGACTGGTAAGCTGTAGAGGTGAAAAGCTAGGAGCTGTAGAAGCAAGTAGTGCAGAGGGCGTCATGGAGAGACTTGGTGAAGACTGGTACTGGTGTGAAGGTCCTGCCTCTCCTGTCAAGCCAGCAAAAGTAGAGCTCGACGGTCCCACTGTAGGAGCACCAACAGGTGAGAGAGGGGCCGTGAGCATCGAACTATAGAACTGTGCTGTGCTGCTGGACTGCCCTGGCTGAGTCTGTCCAAACTGCTGCTGGAACTGCACTGTCTGAGGAGGAAGCACTCCTGGGAAGGTCATAGGTGGAAACGGCGGAAGTCCTGGAACTGCCTGACCCAGGTGCTGAAGAGTCCGAGCAACCATCTCAAATCCTGTGAACAAGGAGGACATCCCTGTAGCCATCTCCCTCTGAGTGAGGATGATGCTGTCCATCATCTGTCTGTCCCGGGCTCTGTCCTCCCTCTGCTCCCTGAGCTCTCTCCTGATCTCTGCAAGCTCTGCCTGAAGAAGGGAGTCTGAAGGTGCTGGAGCTGTAGCAGAAGCTGAAGGTCCGGCTCTGGAGTCTGGTGTCACATCCTCTGCTATAGACTGCATGTGCTTGTAGTGTGACTCTATCTGCTGCTGAGTATCTGTGTCACCAGCTGCCTGTGAAGAACTCCCCTCTGACACTGCCTCACGAGCAACAACTCGACTATCTGAGGCAGGTAGTGGAGTGTACTCTGTGGTCACCTTAGGCAGGTGATCATACTCCTCTGCGGTCATGAAGGCAAGTCTCCGAAGAATGTAGCAAATCAATGGTCCGAAGGCCAGATGCCTGGCTCCAACTCTCTCAGCAATAATGTCCTCTAGCTGGCACAGAAAGAGATCAACAAGATCGAAGGTCCGGTGCCTCAGCATCATCATCACTATCCACTGTGAAAGAATAAGGAACTTGTCCTTGTAGCCACTCCTGGGAATGATGGTCCTGCTCAAGATGCTCCTCAACACTCGACCCTCATGAGTCGAACGAGTGGGAGCCCTGCTGAAGTTCTCCGTGTGAGGCGGAGGGAAAGCTATGCTCATGTCATCATCACTAGGCTCATGACCTCCGTGTGGTCTGCGAGGAGGCTCCATCTCTCTGTGAGCGAGCTCAAAGACTCGAGTCTCGTACTGAACTGTATCCAGAGCCTGCACAAGATCCTCCCTCGTCACCCTGTAAGGCTGGCCCCTGTGCATGAACCATATAGCTAAGCGATCTGGGGCTATCCAAAGTGAAGCATAGAAGTCCATGACAATATCATCATCAAATCTCAGGGGCTGTGTCATGAGCTCCTCTAGGCCGGGTAGATAGGTGAGGTGCTGTGTGAAGTCAACTCCGGCTCCTCTGCTGGCAGCCTGAATGCTGCAGTGCTGGTGGGTGATGAAAAGCTTCTCTGGTCCCTTGGACCTGTACAGACTCCTCAGGCCCTCAGCAATCCTCTGCTGCAGTACTGTCCAGAAACGTCCTCCAGCTGCAGCCTCCCTCTGGGCTGGTACCCAGGTCTCCTCAGCAACCCTCCTGAAACCCTTAAGAGTAGGGCCAGAGAGTGTCAGCACGTCTCTGCTGAGGACGGACTGAAGTGTGACCTGACGGTCAACAGCACAAAGCCTCTGAATCATCCTCTGTCTGTCCTCCTCAATCACCCTGACAGGACCATCACCTGAACTGGAAGAGCTCTCCTGCTGCTGAGCTACAGTGGTGGTCCTCTGTGTCGCAGTCCTCGACGTACCTCTCTTGCGAGAGGACGGAGTACGCTGCGAACCCTGAGCTTGAGTGCCCATAGGCACTACTAGGGTCCTCTGTCTGCCTGACTTGCGGGGCTGCTCCCCCTGTCCTCCTGAGCCTGAGCTTCCTATCCTGAGCCCAGTGTCACGGCTAGGTGGCAGGTCAACCTCTGCTGCCCTGAGTGCTGTGTCCCACTCAAGGTCACCTGTCTTCTGCTTCTTCTTCTTCGGCGGTGGATCTGCTGCCTTGGCCTTGCCCTTGTCACGTCCCATAGCTGCTATCAAGCTGACCTCTGCAACTGTCTGGCACTGACAAGATAGGGCGAGTGAGCTTGGCTCACCAACCCGTCCAACTGACTCTGCAAGATAGGATCAAGGGCTTGGCCCTAAATCAGTCCACTGTCTCTGCTCTGCTGTCAGCTGTCCCTGCACTGTCACTGACCAACTGCCACTGCACGATAGGAATAAAGACAGGGTATATGAGTATGGAATAACCTACTATAATCTAAAAGCAAGAATCCGTAGGTAAGCGCATAAATCTAGATGAAGTTTTAGCGCAGAGGTGAAGGACACAATGCCGATCAAAGTAAACAAAGTGAATCAACGGCATTGTCGATTATGAGGATGATCATATAGTGTCATATACAATATGAGGAACATTATGAGTAAATGACACTAAACGAGATACACACTATGTGTCGAGCTAGTGGATATGGAATGGAATATGGAAATTGACACAATAGTGAACAACTACCACAATGTCATAGATAATTGAAGCGCATTACTCGAACAGTATGACATATGGCAAGCAATCAACCTAAATTGCATTGGAAATGATTGAATGTCATCACAAATGCAATAAAGGAACAATTTTGGATCAATTTCTAGGGATTTCAATCGATGAAGGCAAGAATGGCTCAAACCCTAGATAGGAATCGAATTACTGTGCAATTTGTCAATCCCAGAGGCCCACCGGAGCAAGCAAGTCGACGGCGATCGTCGGAGAAGTGGTGCGCAGGCTCGGTGAACCGACGGGAAGAGGAGCTCATCGCGCGCGGGAAGAAGAGCAGAAGCTCAGGTTGGCGCAGAACAGGGAGGAGCTCCTTTGCGCGGGCTCGTCGTCGTCGAGGTCTCCTTCCTCGGCTCCGGCGAAACATGGCGGCGGCGCGGGCGCGTGGAGCTGTGGCGGCTCGGAGTGGAGGCGCGGCGCGGCGATGCTAGGGTTTGGTGGAGCAGGTGTGCTAGGCGTGATGGAGCGAGGCGGCGCGCAGCTGCAGGTGCGGCGGCTCGTCGGCGAGGCACGCGACGGCGGCGTGGTACGGCGGTGGTGCGCGCGCGGGGGGAGGCGAGGAGCTCGGCGAACGGCGGCTGTAACTCGGGGACGATGCACAGTAACTCGGAGCGGCCCGTTAGGATTAGGTTAATTTCGAACGGACGGCCGAGATCGATCCAAGAAATGATCAACGGCTCAGATTGGAATTGACGTGCCGATGAAACGACTTGACCGGACGGTCCGGTCCTGGAGATCGTACGGTCCGGTCTCCTTTTCATTCCCCTGACATTCTCTGATAGACCGGATGGTCCGGTCTCTAGGACCGTATGGTACGGTCTCTTCTGCCTCAGGGAATAAAAAGGACTCGTGCAAAAGCACACCGTATGGTACGGTCTCTAGGATCGTACGGTACGGTCACGTCCAGAAAAGCTGATTTCAAGGAAATTCTTTCTATGTCCAAGCTTCTCACACAAAAACCAAATAAACACCGAACTTAGACTAGAAAGGGAACTCTCAAGCACTCCTTTGAAAATAAACCAATATAGGTTGCACATAGGCTTATATTAATTTTTCAAATGGCAATAAAGATCCAACCAAATAAGAACCAAGGGGATAAACACCAAAAGAGGGGTATGTATGAGTCCCTTTGCCTATGATCCGTGCAAGTAGATTTAACCTTGAGGATCATTGTGCAAGACTCAATGGGCATGAAGCTCAATCCTTTCCTTTCGTCACACTTCTATGGGATGTGGGATCATATCAAGAATGAAGCACTTTCCTCATAGTGTGACCACTCCTTTGTGATTTCCTATATGCAATGCATGAACAAGCATATCATACAAATGCAAGGGAATTTAAACATGCCATGTGATATGCAAGCAAGATTAAGAACGCGCATAAAGGAAACCTACTCAAGGTCAAGTTTGAGCCTCACACAAGCTTACTCACAATGTGCGCAACCTTGCCTTGAGTCCAATGAACCACCAACTCAAGCATCCCCCATGCACATTGCTATCTTGTGAGAGTTAGACCTTGCATCTAATTTTTATGTTCTTTTCTTTTTAGTTATTTATATTTTTATGTTCTTTTCTTTTCTTGCATTGCTTGCATGGTATGTGAACTAGTATGTTTGCATCCATGCATGCTACTCTACTATGATACATGTTATCTCCTTGAAGAGTAGATATGTCGTTGAAGCTCTCGACACTTGTGGTGGACCTTCATGAATCGTCATCTTGGCACACGGTCCACCACCACCATCCATCTAGGTCTTGGTCTTGGGAGCCCACTCGCACTTGGTCGGCCTCTCGAGGTCAACAATGCACTTGGGCACCCAAATCTTCCGTGTCCTCCTCCTCTTGTCCGGTGGTCCAAGGGCCTTTTCCTTCACATTGCCCTTCTTGTCCCTAAACAACTTGAAATGTGTGTTCTCATGGAACAAGTTAGCGTTAGGCAAAAACTTGGAACCTCTCACCTTGGGGCAATTCTTGCTAGTGTGCCCATCACGTCAACACTTGTCACAATAGTAATCATCCGCCATGAGAGGTAGCACCCAAGAGGGGATGGTGTCATCTTTCCCGATAAGGTTGATGGAGGCGGGATATGAACCAAGTCCCTTGTGCTCGGAGTTGTTCACAAGATTCTTTGCAAGGATCTCCTTGTGAATAGTCCTTCCTCTTGTGAGCCTTTCAAAGCCATCCATCACCGTAGCTCTCTCTTCCTTGAGCATGTGATATTCCTTCAAAATTTTCTCATCAAGAGTACAAGTCTCAAAGAGGGGGTTAGTTCATCGCAAGTAGTATATGAAGAAATAGAAGTAGATGAACTAGGAGTAGGAGAGTTACACTTCTCGAGGTCAATGGCTTGGTACACAATCTCAAGTGCCTTGTACTTCTCATTGAGCTCGATGTGATCAACCTTGAGCTTGTCATAGCTCTCATCTCGAGCCTTGTGCGAAGTGGCAAGGTCCTTGTATTCATCCTCAAGTTGATGCACCCGAAACACGGCCACTTCATGCTCCTTCTCTAGCCTTGCAATGGTCTTGTCTTTGTTCTTCATCAACTTCTCGGCTAGGACAAGAGCCTTCAAGAGTTCATTGTATGTAGGCCGATCCTCCTCTCCAAACTCCTCATCACTATCATCATACTCATCCTCCTCATCACTAGAGTCATCTCTAGCCATCAAGCACATAGGAGGTGGAGGTAGAGACTTCTTCATGTTGGTGAGTGCGATGCCGGCAACTTTCTTGCCCTTGGAAGAAGAGTCATCACTATCATCATCGTCTTCACTTTCTTCTTCATCGGTGACCCACTCTCCAACAATGAGGCCCTTGCGAGATGATTTCTTCTTGTCCTTGCCCTTGATGTACTCTCTCTTGACAAATCTCTTCTTTTTCTTGGTCTTGGCTTTAGGCTCATCTTCATCTTCATCACTTGAATCTTGGGACTTTCTCCTCATCTTCTTGTTGGGCTTGGGACATTCCTTAGCAAAGTGTCATTTGTCCCCACAATTGAAGCACTCAACATCCTTCTTGTTCACAAACCTCTTGAAGAACTTTGACCTCTTCATAAGGAGTGCTAGGTCATTTGGAGAAATGTCTTCCTCATCACTTGAGTCTTGAGTCATCACCTTCTTGCCCTTCTTCTTGGTTGAGCTCTCAACTTGGAGTGCAAGGTTCTTGGAAGACTTCTCATCAACCTTCTTGTCAAGGTTGTAGCTCTCAAAAGCGGTGATCTTGTCAAGAAGCTTGTTGACGGTGAGAGCACTAATGTCGGTGTTGAAAAGGCAAGTGATGAGAGCACCATACTTCTCTCTTGGGAGAATCCTTATCACCTTCCTCACAAGGTCGGCATTATCAATCTTGTTCTTCACCCCAAGTGAGTTGATGTCCTCTACAATCAAGTTCAAGCGAGAGTAAGTATCATTTATCAATTCATGAGGAAGCATGGTAAAAGCATCATACTTGTCCTTGAGCACATAGAATTTTTCCTCCTTGATATCCGAGGGACCCTCATGAATTTATTGGATTTGAGTCCAAATCTCATGAGCGGCACCCGTGGACTTCACACGAGCAAAGACATCCTTAGTTATAGCTTCAAACAAGGCATTTTTAGCTTTGGCATTTGCTTTAATGTTTTTATCACCATCCTTGTCGCCGGGGGTCATTACAACCATGTTGGCGATTTCTAGCATACCATTTTATATGTCAACCGCGCCTTATTTAGAGCATAAATGTCATCATTATAGGCCATTAACCCTTGATAATAGCACTATATTTGTATATATGTCGTTCTGGAGCTTTATTGCAGAAACAGATGAAAAGGACGACATTCTGGACATGGTGACTGATTTGGACATGAAGAGAAGAGAACCAGCAGAAAAAGCCCACTGTGCCGATCGGCACAGCCATGTGCCGACCGGCACAGGGGACTTCAGGCCATCGAGTCTGGCCCACCATTCAGTTGATTCTAGAAAGAAGTTATCCGAACCAATCTTGGGAGATATTCGTCACGAAGAGATAACAGATACTCGAAGATTTGAAAGAGTAATACAAGACTTGATCTCGAAGAAAACTGATTGGAAGGCCCACATGGAAGCTACCTAGGACTTTGGAACCGACTTAGGGAGGAAACCGAGCTGGACACGTGGTGTGCCGATCGGCACGGCCTCTGTGTCGATCGGCACGAGGACTCTTTTCCCGAGATCCTCTTTCTTTCTGATGTACAGCCCTATATAAACTTGTAAAAGCCCTAGGGTTTCGGGATCGGCCGCCAGAGGGACAACACAGCTAGTAAGTTTAGAGCCACCGGGGCTTGCCCCGTTCTTCATGTTCTAAGTTGCTAGATCAAGAACCGCTGGTGTTAAAGAGGTGATCCATCAAGGTAGGCCTACTAGATGGTGATGTATCTTGCACTATGTATTATCAAAGTATGGTTGAATATGTGGATGAATGGTTTTGATTATTGATTGCCTGGATTTTATGGTCTTTACATGCGCTTGTTCCTACGCTTAGTGACGACTAAGTATTAGATGTTATCTTAATTGTGGTGGCAATAAGAGGCGAGAGATTCAATCTCTCACTATCTCCATTGTGGTTAAGGTAGTATCGGGATCTTGTAATGCGCCATAATTGCATGTTGTCTCTGCACCTCAATGACCGCTAATGCATACGCGAGATCCTTGAGATGATGTGTAGAGTAGGAAGAGGCTACTGACTAAGGCGAACTGGTCGTGACAGGGCTCGTCGGAAAGGGGTCTCGACCTATCGATCTTCGGTTATCAATAATTGAGTAATTCTGTTTATGATGCTATTTAACTAAGCTTTTTGGTTACGATCTCAACTAGCAGACTTGGCTAACTTACCCCATGATCTAATCAGGTTCCTTAGGCTGTTCAGACAACACTTCGGACAACTTAGCCTTCGTGCCGACCGGCACACACCCTGTGCCGATCGGCACAGCCCCCAGTTTTCCTGAGACTCACGCTCAAGCTCACTAGAAAGCTTGGCTAACTCTCTTACTGATGATTTTGTTTAATTCCCATTGCTCTTGCGGTATATAAGTGGGTGCATAGATACGACCAACAAGCTGTCTTTTTCTGGCGCCGTTGCCGGGGACCTTTGTTCGAATTAGGCATTGTTTGAAGTTTGAGAAATTGGCCACTGTGCCGATCGGCACAACTTTGTGCCGACCGGCACATCGCTTTCTTTCTTTGATTTCTCTGTTTTTTCCAGTACATATGTCCTGTTTTATTTAACAGACAGGTATGGACGGCGCTAAGTCGAATAAACCCTTTAATTACCTCGATGATCCAGAGATTCTCTTTCGCAAGCGTAAGGCGGAATAGAAAAGCAAGTCAATGGGAGACATAGAAGACAACAGCGAGCCACTCAGCCCGAGGGCATTGTTTGCAGCTCTAGAAGAAGACAAAGAAGAAGAAGTTCCTGAAGTAGAAGACATGGGAGACACAACACCGATAGCTAATCGTCTCAAGCCTGCCTTAGACAATGTTATCAAGACTGAGTTTACTGCACAAGCTCAGCCGTTTCAGCTGGAGAGCTACATGTCTTTGGTTGGTCAACAACCATTCACAGGTTCTGAAGATCCTAATATGCATTTGCAACACTTTCATGAAATCTGCAGTACCTTTCAATTGCAACATATGAATGCCAATGAAGCTAAGCTGCGATTATTCCCCCTATCTCTTATTGGGCGTCCTAAGCAGTGGTACCATGGGTTACCTCCTGCAACAAAGATTAGTTGGGATCAACTTTCTGCAGAATTTTGGGCAAAGTACTTCCCTCCAGGCAAGACTCAAGCTTTGAAGAACAAGATCCTTTCATTCACTCAACTTGCTGATGAGAGCGTTAGAGAAGCATGGAATCGATTCAATGAGTACAAGGATGCTTGCCCGCACAATGGTCTTGCTAAATGGGAGCTAGTGGAGAGGTTCTACACGGGTTTGAATCTTTTGTCCCGACAACACTTAGATGCTTCGTCTAGAGGATCGTTTTTGGACAAGACACCCGCTCAAGCCACAGCCTTGATTAAGAAGATAGAGCAAAGTCAATCATGGGTTAGTGAGAGAGAAAGTAGAAGCCTTCAACCTTCCACGGGAAAGATGAAGAGTGTGGTGGAAAGAGCTTATGATGAATTGCTTATGGGCAAGCTTGACACCATACAAAGGAGATTGGACAAGATTGATCATATTCCTAAGGAAGAGACCGTCAAGCTAGCGGAAGCCCGATCCACATGTGAAGAATGTGGAGAACTTGGTCATGTGAGCAAGGATTGCCCCGAGGATGTAAAGATGCTCAATTATGTCAAGAGCCAAGGATGGAAGACTCGATATCAGCAACAAAGGAGTAGCTTCACCCCATCATCGTCTATGCAAAATGCCATCCCTCTCCGTATTCAGTGCCAAGAGTTCTTTCAAGCTCAAGAGAAGGTCAACAAGGACACCCAAGCCAAATTCAAGGAAGTTGATCGTGTGCTTGAAACGATCAATGATAAGGTCATCGAAGTGGGGAGTTCTAATCAGTAAATTCTCCAATTCATGAAGATGATGGAGAAACAAATGGCCCAATTAGCGGAGTCGGTAAAAGGCGAGAAAGGAGCTCTTCCTGGTAATACCCGCTCTGCAGAACAGCTGAAATCCATCGAGACGAGGTCTGGGAAGCAAACTGAAGATCCGAAGTTTGCAGCCGGAGCAAGACGACCTCATGCCGACCGGCACGAAACTTGTGCCGATCGGCACGCTACAGTAGACTGTGCCGACCAGCACACAGAAGGTGCCGATCGGCACGCGGAGGAAATTGACCTCTCGGGTCTGAAAAAGGGAACTGAGAACAAGGAACACGGACCTGCTACCTTTCTGGATACGCAGCTGCTGACCAAGACAGAAAGGATCCGACACCATGATGAGCAATTCTCCAGGTTCGTCGATATTATGAAGAAGTTATATATCAATGTCCCGTTCCTTGATGCTCTTCAAGTGCCCACCTATGCTAAGTACATAAAGGATATTATGCAAAGCAAGAAGTCCTTAGCATCGGAAGAAGTAGTGAAGATGACAAGGGAGGGCCCTGCAGCTATTAATGACATTACACCAGAAAAGAAGCCCGACCCCGGATCTCCTAGCACCGGTGTTTGATTGGAGCTCAAATCTTTGAAGGGGCTTTATGCGATCTTGGAGCAAGTGTAAGTGTCATGCCTCGCTATATCTTTGCAAGTTTGAATTTGCCAGAATTGGAGCCTACGGCTATGTGTTTGGAGTTGGCCGATCAATTGGTTCGCTATCCCGATAGAATTGCTGAAGATGTGCCTGTCCAAATTGGTGATCACATAGTTCCTGTGGATTTCATTATGCTTGATATGGATAAAAGGACAAAGACTTCATTGATTTTGGGCTGGCCATTCTTGAGGACAGCGAAGGCAAAAATTGATGTGGGAAGTGGAAAGATAAGTTTCGACATAAGTGGAACCTCCTACACATTCAATTTTCGGCCTAAGGGAGAAGAAGGCCGTACGGTATCCAAGTGGGTTGAGAAATACAAGTCTCCGCACCACAAAGCAATCGAGGGTAATTGGAGGAAGGACATGTCCTATCATTGAAGGAGAAGAGACAAGAGAACCTTGTAGTGTTGCAACATTTTTCCCGTAGCGACGCTAAGGAAGTGATTTATGCGGGAAGGTCAAGCTCTATGACCTTTTTAAAAACTAAGAGCGCTTTTTGGGAGGCAACCCAAAATCCAGGGAGAAAGTCATAGGGTGAGTCTTTTTGTGTTAGTGCTTTCGGGAGGGCAACCCGTGAATTAGAAATTTAGTGCTAACTGGGAGGGCAACCCGGCCTTTAAATTTTTTGCTTGTAATCCACAATAATGCACCCGGAATAAAATTTGTTAGTCCAAGTGTTTGTTCTAACTTTTGTGTGAACACCTGCGCTGTCTGTTTACTTTCTGCAGTTT
Source organism: Eragrostis nindensis (assembly GCA_012490785.1). Lineage (NCBI taxonomy): Eukaryota > Viridiplantae > Streptophyta > Magnoliopsida > Poales > Poaceae > Eragrostis > Eragrostis nindensis. Next base: position 2,262,572 of record JAAXCT010000023.1, read on the forward strand.
TTATTTTTGTATTTTGCTTGTTCGCTAACAGCGCAGGAAGAAAATAAACAAAAAGAGGAAATTCTGGCAGGTGCCGACCGGCACAACGTCGTGCCGATCGGCACAGGAGCTAGCACGCCAAATCGTGCACTGAAAGATACCCCGATCTGGAGATGCAAACTAATATGGGGTAAAACGAAAAAAATATGCGGGATATTCGAGGAAGGAAAAATCGGAAAGGTAAGTGCAACAATTGTCCCGAGAATATTTCCGTCTTTTCGGTATTTTTGTGTGTCGCAGAGATATACTGGATGCCGACCGGCACACTGACGTGCCGATGGGCACAGCATGGAAACGCCACCTCCAGGAATCTTGATGCTACAGGAAGTCTGACATCCACAAGAAAATTTGAAATTTTGGCGACACAAAGCAACGAAGTTTTGAATCGGGCGTGGACTCCGTTGTGCCGACCGGCACCACCTGTGCCGACCGGCACGCTGTCCAAGAATTCGAATCGGAGCATCAAAGTCTGCGCGCATTGGAAGGAGGAAAATTTACTGACACCCATGCAGCTGCCGAGCACAGAGGGAGCACTTGTTGGTATTTCTTACGTCACGAATAAATCCGCAAGCGCACGGAGAATACCGTTGTAGCACTTCACCCGTGAATATTCAAGGGTATCGTTATTTATATTATCCCAAAGGAACGGAGTGGAATTATCTACTAGTCTAGCTGGTCCAAGGACACAAAGAAGGATGGTAGGTATGGGTAGAGAGGATTCCTATGGATGAAGTTCTATCTGGAATAAGGAAGAGTAAACACAGCAGGGCTGTCACCACCTACTGGCAAACCCCCCTACTAGAACACGTGACACTAGGGCAATTAGGTGCCTAGGCCAGTCCTAGGGTCGCGTGACAACAAAGCAATTAAGTCTTCGCTGCCAGACCGATTCCAAGAAGTCAATTCACTAGAACAGAGAGGATTAAGCAAGTAGGGCTGTCACCACCTACCGGCGACTCTCTCTTAGGACACGCGACACTAGAGCAATTAAGTCCCTATGCCAGTCCCAAGGTCACGTGACAACAAGGCAATCAAATCCTAGCTGCCGGACCTATTCTAGTTCACAAGACTAAAGATAAATTCCGCCTCTAAATGCTTACTTGAATGGAACGATGATCATGCAAGCAAGTAAAAGAAGAACTTATACTAGAATAGAAATATTCAATCCAATAGAAGATCAAGAATACTCACTTGTAATGAAGATGAACGACGAACGAACGATGAACGAACGACGAACGAACGATGAACGATGAACGAACGACGAACGAACGATGAACGAACGAAGAACACTTCACTATGAATAAGTATCCTCCAAGGTACAAGATTTGGGCAAGGTCCTCACAAGGGGAGGACTACCCTTCTCTCCTACCCTACTCTCTCCCTATTCTACTAGTGTACAAGGGGCTCTAGGCCCTTGGGGTGGAATGAGGCTCTCCTTCTTGTGTGTCTTGAGAGGAGGGGGGTACCCCTTTATTTATAGCCCTCCATAGGCGGTGGAATTGAGGCGGTTCCTTAGGTCGGTGGCATTGATTGCAGGCAGAACCGACCTTGGTACGTCGGTGGGGAACCGCCATAAAAAGATGGGCTGCTGGGGCCACTGTAGCAGGTCGGCCGACCCAGGGTTTGGGGTCGGCCGACCCCCCCTTGGCCCATTTGGTCTTGGGCTTTTGCCGAGAGGTCCTCCTTGATGTCCTATTGAGTTATTTTGGTGCTATGGCCCAAGTTGGTTAAGTTTCGTAGGACATTTGATCCATATCTTGGTCGGCTGCCGATGCTGATTTCTCGGAGTGGTGTCCTCTTTGGAATATGGTATGGGTTGATTTGGTGGATCCATATATCCTTGCCATTGTTGAGGATCTCCAAGGGATGATCTTTCTTCATATCTCCTTGATATTGGGCTTTTGGGGAGATTTCCTTATGACGGGGAAATTCGGTGTTTGCAGAGTGGGCCTTTTATGCTTCCTTTTCCCCGGTTTCCTAGAAATGCAGCTGCACTCACAAATTCACCAACACTTGTGGAATTGATTAGTAATAAACTCCTACCACTATGTTTGGTGTTCATTTTAATTCTTTTATGAAGGTAATTGACGGTAAAATTCTTGCTCTAAGGACCGTCAACAACTCCCCCACACTTAGCCTTTGCTCGTCCTCGAGTAAAGTTGAAGGACTAAGGTGGAACAAAACTCCCTTTGGTATGATGCTAGCATACAAGTTATTCCAAGCCATACCTGCACCTGTGAACTTGATGTGTCTACCATGTCATCTTGGGCGGTTGAGGAATGGAACGGTCTTGATTTAAGTCATCATTACTCCCCTGTTGAGTAACTTGGGTTTTTGATAGATTTTCAAAATAAAACATAGCTTGTACTCCTCGAATGATACTCTCAGATCGCTCAGTGTGTATGATTCCTCACCAAGGCATTTGAGTTGCCTCTTTTCATCCTACATCTACAAATGGCTTTTTTGTGGAGCTTGGTAGGGATGGAAAGGAGCATACTTGCATCACTTATATTGCTAAGTCAAAGAGCAGATCCAAAGAGAAACAAGTCATACAATCTGATCAAGAATGTGCATGTGTGTGGATATGTGTATATGATGGTGAATGGAATGAGATGGATACCCCTTGATGTGCTATGATGTCTCTCTCTTGATTGATTTTCATTTGAGAGCATGGCTATCACCAAAAAAAAATTTTTTTCTTCTTTTTTTTTTCTTTTTTTTTCACACTCAGCATGCTAGAGCATGTATTTCTTTTATTCATGCTTCTCATGCATGTGAGTACTCTCTACTTCTTCTTCTCTCTCTTTTTTTTTTTTTTCAAACAACCTTTTTCTTTTTTTTTTGATAGCCATGCCTCTTTTGCAAGGATATTTTAGAGAGAGACATCAACAACAAGTGATGGAGTATTTATTTTTGGTGGATGGGTGGATGGAAAGGGTGTTGCTAACTTCCAGTGTAGAAGTTTAGCACGTGGATGTGGCATGATGAAATAATTATTTGGTGGATGAGTGAAGGTGGTGTGTGTACGTGATTCTTGATCAAGAAAATATGACAAGCATCTCACAAGGGTCACACAATTTGACAAAGCTCAAAGCAATAACAAGCAGCATTTTGTAGGGGTTTTCAATGTGATCATTATTTGGCTCTGGTAGGAATATAAGATCGATCATTGAGGAGTGCAAAGCTATGGATTTTCAATTTTGCAAATAAATTCCCAAGTACTCTATACAGAAGAAGCAAGATTCCTATCATCCAACCATATCACACTCGCCAACAACTTAGATAAACATGGGTTCCTATGATATTGGTGTTCACAAGAAACAAGTGTGCGAAGCGAGGAATAAAGAGTATGCAGGCCAACCAAACAGAAGCATGTATGTTGAGGGATAAAAAAGATTTGTTCTTATCATTGAGTTAAATTTTGGTGATTGATGCAAGAAATTTATTCTAACTCAAGAATTGGAGAGTAGGGTATAGGATGCGCAAACCGTCGCCTTAGATGAAGTGGAGACCAAGAGGGGTCATGTGATTGATCTTTGTCTTCTAGTCCCGATGGCTCCACTCATTTGCGTGTTGATTGGTGCGATGTTGTGCATCGTGTTGGTGGGAGATCTCAAATGTGTGCTTGATGAAGGACAGGAGGTCTCCCCCACACTTGTTCTTGTACCTGGCTTATTTATTCAAACAAACAAAAGAGTGTAGAAACACAAAAAGGGCTCTACCGGGGTTAAAGACCGGCGAGCCTAAAGTTATTGAATAAAGCAAAAATAACTAAAGGTGCGTTATATGTTTGAAAGGGAAATAAAAGCGCCTAGTTTATTCATATAAATTCTTTTTTTTTGTATTGATTTTTTTTTATTTTAAATTTTATCAAGTAAAGAAGTGCAACAAAAGAGATACTTCCGGTTATCCTGTCGGCAAGGGCATCGTCATTTTAAGTCTGACGAGCAAGACTTTTCTCCGTCATGTTTAGCTTGATATATGATGTGGCTCCGGAGAATGTCTGCAAGGTTAGTGCCAATATACAACCACGATATTTGCAATATTTATGATAAATGAAAGCATCCACAACCATCCTAAAGAACAAATAGCAAAAGGAAGCCTTAAGGGGGTTGTAGAGCTTAAGCGTGGTTCTGGCACAACCAAACATTGACTCTAGAGGAGGATCATATGAACATGCATCTTGTGGGTTTTCAAGAAAGAAGCTCTTATGCTCATGCAAAGATTCATGTTGTTCAAACACTAGAGTCGACGCCTCAAGAATGTCCATAGCCTGGAAGTTTTTCTTGTCAAGAGGTTCTTGATCGCCAACAAGAACGGCGTATGGAGGGCTAGAGGGAAGAGGCTCAAGATCGAGTGATGGTGATGAGGATCGTTGGGTTAGGAACAACTCTTTTGCTTCATCCTCATCTTGGGTGGAAAACTTCTCATTCTCATGTAGAGCAAGCTCGGGTGATGTGAAAAGGGATAGAAATTTCACTTGCTCAAGTGGTTCATGATTGATCTGAGGTTTTGCCAAAGGATTTTGAGTGGTAATGGTGGCGAAAGAGGTTTTCCCAAGACTTGCCTTCATATCCTCCTTGAGAAATGGTTCCTTGAGAGGATCGGGAGGAGTAGGAGGCATCTTTTCCCAAGTGTAGTTCGAGGTGTTTCCATAATCATCAGAAAGATCTTCCTCGAATAAAGGGAACTCAAGAGGTTGACTTTCTTCTTCTCCTTCGTTGTTCTTGGTACAGGAGAGGGCTCAACAGGCGAATCTTGGGATGTGGTCGATGTAAGGTTCGACTCGGATGTTGAGGGCTCCTCATGGCTTGACTCTTGGAGGGGTATTTTCAGATCATCAACATAGGAAGAGTTTTCTTGGATAAGTTCTAGGAGCGCTCTTCCTTCTGTCGGGGTTTTGGTAGCAAAAGACCCTCCAGCGGTGATGTTAAGGTATAGGGCGGAGTCCTTGTCTAGACCCATATAGAAGTGTTGCAATAACATGTGGTCGGGAATAGACAAGTTTGGACCGGAAAGAGTTAGCAAGGAAAACCTAGCCCATGCCGCACATATAGACTCCTTCTCGTTCTGACGAAAGTTGAGAACTTCCTCACGGAGGGCAACGACGCGGGATAAGGGAAAGAAGGCTAAGCAAAATTTATCTCGAAGCTTTTCCCAATCACCGTACGTGCTTCCGACTGCAAGTATGTATATGTACCATTGTTTCGCTTTATCTTGAAGGGAGAAAGGAAACAACTTCCATTTCACTGTTTCTTGTGACATGCCTTCGATCACGATGCATGAACACAAGTGCTCGAACTCTCGCAGATGGTGATACGGATTTCATGCTCAAGTCCAGAGAAGGGTCGTTTCCGTACCATGGTTATAAAGGCGGGGTGGAGTTGATAGCCAGATGAGGAAATTGGTTTTGAAGATGGTGGTGGCTCAAATAACTCTCCCCTTGGAGCAGAAAATGATTCGATTGTAGGTTCTGGCTCCATGATAAATGTTTTTGGTATTTTCTTTTAATTGGATAGGTGATGATGGGGATAGGATAGGAAGAATAGATGGTGGAAGCTTGATGATGGAGAAAGGAAAAGCAATGAAAGAAAGATTTTTTTTTTTTTTTTTTTTTTTTTGAAAGGATACAATACGAGGACCAACTAGGTTCGAAGATAAAAGCAACAACCGTTCCCCGGCAACGGCGCCAGAAATGCTTGTTGGTATTTCTTACGTCACGAATAAATCCGCAAGCGCACGGAGAATACCGTTGTAGCACTTCACCCGTGAGTATTCAAGGGTATCGTTATTTATATTATCCCAAAGGAACGGAGTGGAATTATCTACTAGTCTAGCTGGTCCAAGGACACAAAGAAGGATGGTAGGTATGGGTAGAGAGGATTCCTATGGATGAAGTTCTATCTGGAATAAGGAAGAGTAAACACAGCAGGGCTGTCACCACCTACTGGCAAACCCCCCTACTAGAACACGTGACACTAGGGCAATTAGGTGCCTAGGCCAGTCCTAGGGTCGCGTGAAACAAAGCAATTAAGTCTTCGCTGCCAGACCGATTCCAAGAAGTCAATTCACTAGAACAGAGAGGATTAAGCAAGTAGGGCTGTCACCACCTACCGGCGACTCTCTCTTAGGACACGCGACACTAGAGCAATTAAGTCCCTATGCCAGTCCCAAGGTCACGTGACAACAAGGCAATCAAATCCTAGCTGCCGGACCTATTCTAGTTCACAAGACTAAAGATAAATTCCGCCTCTAAATGCTTACTTGAATGGAACGATGATCATGCAAGCAAGTAAAAGAAGAACTTATACTAGAATAGAAATATTCAATCCAATAGAAGATCAAGAATACTCACTTGTAATGAAGATGAACGACGAACGAACGATGAACGAACGACGAACGAACGATGAACGATGAACGAACGACGAACGAACGATGAACGAACGAAGAACACTTCACTATGAATAAGTATCCTCCAAGGTACAAGATTTGGGCAAGGTCCTCACAAGGGGAGGACTACCCTTCTCTCCTACCCTACTCTCTCCCTATTCTACTAGTGTACAAGGGGCTCTAGGCCCTTGGGGTGGAATGAGGCTCTCCTTCTTGTGTGTCTTGAGAGGAGGGGGTACCCCTTTATTTATAGCCCTCCATAGGCGGTGGAATTGAGGCGGTTCCTTAGGTCGGTGGCATTGATTGCAGGCAGAACCGACCTTGGTACGTCGGTGGGGAACCGCCATAAAAAGATGGGCTGCTGGGGCCACTGTAGCAGGTCGGCCGACCCAGGGTTTGGGGTCGGCCGACCCCCCCTTGGCCCATTTGGTCTTGGGCTTTTGCCGAGAGGTCCTCCTTGATGTCCTATTGAGTTATTTTGGTGCTATGGCCCAAGTTGGTTAAGTTTCGTAGGACATTTGATCCATATCTTGGTCGGCTGCCGATGCTGATTTCTCGGAGTGGTGTCCTCTTTGGAATATGGTATGGGTTGATTTGGTGGATCCATATATCCTTGCCATTGTTGAGGATCTCCAAGGGATGATCTTTCTTCATATCTCCTTGATATTGGGCTTTTGGGGAGATTTCCTTATGACGGGGAAATTCGGTGTTTGCAGAGTGGGCCTTTTATGCTTCCTTTTCCCCGGTTTCCTAGAAATGCAGCTGCACTCACAAATTCACCAACACTTGTGGAATTGATTAGTAATAAACTCCTACCACTATGTTTGGTGTTCATTTTAATTCTTTTATGAAGGTAATTGACGGTAAAATTCTTGCTCTAAGGACCGTCAACAGCACTGCAAGCCCAGCCTTGGGATGGAGCAAAAGTGCCGACCGGCACGGTACCCGTGCCGATCGGCACCTCATGGAAAATTCAAATTTTGAATTTGCTCCCCTGTTTCCCGACATGAGACACTGTATGCAGCACGGGGAAGAGGAAAAGAAATTGCGGGAGCCAAGGCGCGGGGGAATCAATGCAAGTTTGAAATGTGCCGACCGGCACGGTCGCCGTGCCAATCAGCACGTCATTGGAAAGCCAAAGTTTTGCAGGTGCGCCCCTGTCTCCCGACATGCGACACTGTACAAGGCATGGGGAAGAGGAAAAGAAGGCGTGGCAGCCGAGGTACGACGGAATCCGTGAAATTTCGAAATGTGCCGGTCGGCACGGTACTGTGCCGACCGGCGCGCGCGTGGAAATTGAACCGGCGCAGGTTCCTTCCCTTGGACGCCTTGGAGAGCTATAAGAGGAGGCATTACCTCCTCCATTTTCGCCACAACTTCCTGGTAACTCTCTCCACTCCTCCACTTCCTCCATTTGCGCGATTCGTTTCGTTTTTTCAGAAAATGAAGGGGTTCGGTTCCACGCTCAAGAGCGCCGGCAAGAGGATTCGCCGGGGTTTCAGCTCCGGCGGATCGCACCAATCCAGCGACAACAACTCCGGCAGCGACTCCGGCTCCTTCATCTCGGCGCGGAGGGCAAGTTCGGCGGGCTATGATAGCCCTGAGCTCTCCGTCGAGATGACACCGCCACGAAGGCAGGATGACTTCTACATCGCCCACCGCGACATCGGCATCCCTCGAGGACCGAGGCCGCGCACGAGGAGCGCAACCGCCGCCGCCGCCGCGGCGGCCGGACCGTCGATGGAGGCCGAGTCAAGCGAGCCGGCATATGTACCACGCGCGGTTCGGGAGGGGTTCACCCTCACGAGCTTTGAGGAGGAGTTCTACTACACCAACATTCGCGGCCGCATCGTCTCCAACATCGACGTGGATGAGGAGTTCCTCACCAAGGTCGGGGTATGGCCGGACCTCCAACAATGCCTCCTCAACCTTGGGTGGGGGACCCTCCACGATCAAGTGAGCAGCTTCGACATCGAGCTCATCACCGAGTTCATCACCACCATGAGCCGCGAGGTGGACGAGCAAGGAAATGACAAGATCAAGTTCCGTGTGCGGGACGAGCCTTATTCCATCACGATCGAGGACATCTCCGATGCTCTCAGTTTTGATAGGAAGGCCCCTGTACACGGCGCGGCGACTACGGAGATGCTCGACACATTTTGGCGCCGCATCGCCGACGCGGACGAGCGCAAGAGGGGGCACATCAAGAACCCCACGATCCAAATTCTTCACCGGTGGATGGCCGCACGCACCACCGGCCGCCTCGACACCACCAACATCTCCGACCCGGATTTGCATTGGCTCTACAACGCCATTGCGAGTCCGTGCAAGTGCAATCCTATCATGATGATGGTGGGGAGTTGGTTTAGCCAAAGGGCCAACCCTAAGGCGAGACTAACTTTGGAGGCTACCTCCAAACAATTATCTTCCAGGTCACCGAAGGCAACCTCATGATGAAGGAAGATTGTTGGATGAGGCCGGCGCTCATCGACGAGTCCATGGTGCGCGGGAAGACCATCACGGGAAGCGCCAAGCTCGGCTACTACGTATGCGGCACCGGCATCAAACTTCCCTGCCCCGAGCTCGCCCTCTTCCTCCCGAACAAGATCGACGGAGGGAATTGGCTCGAGGCCGACCTCCGCGAGCGACACAAGGTGACGAAGACCTAGCGAGGAAGGAAGGAGGTCGTCGGGCAGTCTTCGGCGAGCGCAGCGGCGGACTGGGATAGCTGGGACGCGGCAGCAGCCGCGCCCGGCCAACCGGCGCAACAGGCACCCGTGCCGATCGGCACGGGCTTCGTGCCGGTCGGCACAGGACTCGTGCCGACCGGCACCGACATCAGGTACTTCGGTATGCCCCCTGTCTACCCTCAGCACTTTCAGGGGGCACCCTACTATGCTCCTGCAGGTCCTCCGGGGGCGAACTTTGCCCCTATGCATCGATACATCGACAACAACGTTCAATACGTTGAACGCATCGACGACTTGGCGGGCGCGATGCGGAGCAACACCGACGCGATGATCGATGAGTTCGCGAGATTGGAGGCGGCATACTACGGCTTCGACTACACGCAGCCACCTCCATTCGATGGGTAGTGTGTTGTGCACGGCACAACTTGTATCGGTTTCCCGGTTTGCGTTTTTCTTTCCCTTTCGCATTTCCTTTTTATTTATTTCCTTATGTGTGTGTGAGCGGGTTGGGAAACCATGTATCGGGTGTGTTTAGTTTGTTTGTGTGCTTTTATTTATGCATGTATGCTAGTAGTTTAGTTTTATTTATGCAAGTGTGCTAGTAGTATGTTTAGGGTGATACATCATCATGTAACCCGCGCTTTCAAATCCAATCTGATGATGATCTTTATGCTTTATTTGAAAAATGATACGAGTATGTATGTCTATCTTGAGAAGTGTTAATGATAATCGAGCGATGTTGAGCATAAAGAAAATTTTGAACTTTCACTATAATGTATTCGGCAAGCACTTCATATGTGGCGTAGTTCATTTCAAAATTCCCATGCAAGGTGTAATAATAAGATCAATTTGGATGACATGACCTAGTACCTATTTCTTTATAAAATTCAAATGTTCTTATTGTGAGCTTTAGAATTACTCCGTATCATTCGGTTATGCCTACCAATGCCAAATATATGCGACTCAAATTAAGCCTTTGCTAAGTAGAGACTATGATTGATGATTGAGCTCGGTTAGGATTTAATTCTTAGGGTATGAGACTTGAAAAATTGGCCATATCTTTTGCGTATCGTGTTGAATTTCTAGCCTTATTTCCACTCGAGCTATGCAAATTACCGCATTGGAATTATGCATAATCCGCCGAGTATCCGATACTTGAGAACCAAATTCCTTGATTCGAATATCAATCCTTGACCACATCCTACTGTATTCTTGGCTACACATTTGCCACAGCAGTTCAAATGAAAAATCCAGAGCGAAATTGGCAGGTACAGACAATGTGCCGACCGGCACGCAAAAAAAAAAAACAACAACAAAGGAAAAAAAAAGAGAAAATAAAATCTGTACCTTGCGTTGTTTTGCTCGGGACTAGCAAAAATTTGAGTGTGGGGGGAAGAGTAAATTCCCTTGAATTCTTATCATCAAGTAGTAGCCAAGAATTTCTTTTTCCAACCATGTACACGATCCAATATCAATATTTCCTTTGTACATGTTAGGTGTGAGTTTCTTTCTCAAAATTCAATTCCTAACGGCCTTTTGAAAGTCTCAGTAAAACAAATTAGAGTTATTTCTTAACTTTGCAATATGTTGTTGATTTATGTCTATTTTCCTTGAAATTCCTCACCAAGCTACTCATATTGCCTTACACTCAAAATATCGATAAAGGCTAGGCTATTGAGTGATTTTAGGTGAGTGACTGAAGTTGAGTTGTTCGTTTGATCGTTTGAGAAGGATAGTTCTTTTGCTCACAATGCTTTTTAGTGATTTACACAAGTGGAAAAGTCATGTGCATCAAGTTGAATATTTTTCAAGATTTGCTTTGGGGAAATACTCTTTCATGCTCGATACCCATATTTTGAACATGTTTGCTGAATACTAAATTGATTTAATCTCACAATGCATAAATGCTCAGCTCGTGTAGATTTGAAATACTTTTATGATTGATGTGACTATATGCAAGTTGATTTTCATTCTTGACTTTCCTCGGGACGAGTAAAGATTTAAGTGTGGGGGAGCTGTTGGCGATTTCTAGCATACCATTTTATATGCCATCCGCGCCCTATTTAGAGCATAAATGTCATCATTATAGGCCATTAACCCTTGATAATAGCACTATATTTGTATATATGTCGTTCTGGAGCTTTATTGCAGAAACAGATGAAAAGGACGATATTCTGGACATGGTGACTGATTTGGACCTGAAGAGAAGAGAACCAGCAGAAAAAGCCCACTGTGCCGATCGGCACAACCATGTGCCGACCGGCACAGGGGACTTCAGGGCCATCGAGTCTGGCCCACCATTCAGTTGATTCTAGAAGGAAGTTATCCGAACCAATCTTGAGAGATATTCGTCACGAAGAGATAAAAGATACTCGAAGATTTGAAAGAGTAATACAAGACTTGATCTCGAAGAAAACTGATTGGAAGGCCCACATGGAAGCTACCTAGGACTTTGGAACCGACTTAGGGAGGAAACCGAGCTGGACACGTGGTGTGCTGATCGGCACGAGGACTCTTTTCCCGAGATCCTCTTCCTTTCTGATGTACAGCCCTATATAAACTTGTAAAAGCCCTAGGGTTTCGGGATCGGCTGCCAGAGGGACAACACAGCTAGTAAGTTTAGAGCCACCGGGGCTTGCCCCGTTCTTCATGTTCTCTAGTTGCTAGATCAAGAACCGCTGGTGTTAAAGAGGTGATCCATCAAGGTAGGCCTACTAGATGGTGATGTATCTTGCACTATGTATTATCAAAGTATGGTTGAATATGTGGATGAATAGTTTTGATTATTGATTGCCTGTATTTTATGGTCTTTACATGCGCTTGTTCCTACGCTTAGTGACGACTAAGTATTAGATGTTATCTTAATTGTGGTGGCAATAAGAGGCGAGAGATTCAATCTCTCACTATCTCCATTGTGGTTAAGGTAGTATTGGGATCTTGTAATGCGCCATAATAGCGTGTTGTCTCTGCACCTCAACGACCGCTAATGCATACGCGAGATCCTTGAGATGATGTGTAGAGTAGGAAGAGGCTACTGACTAAGGCGAACTGGTCGTGACAGGGCTCGTCAGAAAGGGGTCTCGACCTATCGATCTTCGGTTATCGATAATTGAGTAATTCCGTTTATGATGCTATTTAACTAAGCTTTTTGGTTACGATCTCAACTAGCAGACTTGGCTAACTTACCCCATGATCTAATCAGGTTCCTTAGGCTGTTCAGACAACTCTTCGGACAACTTAGCCTTCGTGCCGACCGGCACACACCCTGTGCCGATCGGCACAGCCCCCAGTTTTCCTGAAACTCACGCTCACGCTCACTAGAAAGCTTGGCTAACTCTCTTACTGATGATTTTGTTTAATTCCCATTGGTCCTCGTGGTTCGATTAAACCTTGGAATACTCTTCTGGGGGAAAAAGACTACAATTGTACACCGTGCTCTTGCGGTATATAAGTGGGTGCATAGATACGACCAACAAACCACCTCATCGGTCGCCGTCCAAACGATGGGATCGATAGACTCAAGGTAGGCTTGCATGCGAGCCTTCCAATAAGCATAATCATTCCCATCGAACGGCGGCGGCCCACTCCCTCCGGCCATCCTTTACTCAAGGCGGTTAAGCCCTATTAAGAGCAACGAGGCTCTGATATCACTTGTAAGGATCAAGGCAACCGAGAGGGGGGGGGGGGGGGGTGAATCGGTGGCTAATTAAAAACTCCCGCCGACAAACAAGTTATACGATGCCAAAGGTAACTAGAGTTCTAGGTGATAACAAGAAAGGAAACAAACTAGTTACGACAACCTAGCAAGCAAGTCTACTTGAACAGCAACGATAAGAGCGGAAACGTAAAGCACAACAAGTAGAGCAAGAGCTAGATAACAACAAGCTAGTAGGGAAACGAGGACTAGGCAAGATCTATCACAAGCAAACTAGAAAGCAACCTACACACCTACTACAAGCAAGCAAGCATATATCAACATAAGTCAATGCATGTAGTAAATGAGAAGGGATAGAGAATGCTCATGATTTTTTCCGTGATGTTGAGAGGATGGCGCCTCCCCCTAGTCCACGTTGAGTCACTCCCGCCGGAGTCTAGACCCCGTCCCTCCGCGCAAGGCGATCCCTCCTAGAGCACACTTCACTCCCGGGTGAAGTCGTGGGCACGTACCCACCGGGCCGAATCCCGGGTACTCCTCCGGAGGTAAGGCTCCTCGAGCAAAGGGCGCTCCACTAGCGATGCTTCTTTCCAACGGGAAGCTCAAAGACCGTGTACAAACTTGTGACGGCTTCCACACTCCTCGGACAGCTCGATCACCAACACCTAACCGGTCTAGGCCTTGCCATAGACCAAGAGTAACAAACCGAAGAGACACTCTCAAGCTCACACTAGGCTTAGTGGTCAATGGATGCAATTGCTACTCTCCTCTACCACTAGGATCACTCCAAATCCTTCACAAGTGCTTCTCCTTCTTGCTCTTGGCTTCCTCTGAGTTACCCCTACTCCAACAATGGCCAAGAGACCCCTCATGGGCCGAGCAACCAACTATATATAGGCCACCAACCTCAAACTAGCCATTGCTCAAAAGTGCCTAGAAACTGTAGGGACCGTACCATGGACCGTACCGTCCGGTCTCTATACCATCGTACCGTCCGGTCCCTATTCCAGAGGCTTCTGCTTCTCTGTCTCAACTTATCCTGTAGGGACCGTACCGTCCGGTCCCTAGGACCGTACCATCCGGTCTCTTCCTCATCTCGCCAACAGAAACTTCTCCTTCTCTGTTGCTTCATCTTCACTGAGACCGTACCGTCCGATCATACCGTCGTACCGTCCGGTCAATGGTCCGGTCTCTTCATCTGTCTTCAACAGAAACTTCACCTTCTCTGTATAGAAACTCCATAGAGACCGTACCGTCCGGTCCCAAGGACCGTACCGTCCGGTCCTCATTTCTCCAGTTTCCAGAGACTTCACCTTCTCTGCCTCGATCTTCACTGAGACAGTATGGTCCGGTCCCTAGGACCGTACCGTCCGGTCTACACCCGAAGCTGGAATTTGATCTCCTCTTCGATCCTCTCTTCCAACTTCTTCATCCTTGGTTCCTCCACTTCTCTTCTTCACCCTAGTGCCACAAGAGACTCACTTTGCATCCAAAGACCTCTAACCACTAGTGTGCTCTAAGAGAATCCATTCGATCCCTCTTGATAGTTCGGTTTTTCCTATGGACTCAAGCCTACATCTATGACCAAGCCAACACTTGCTTGGATCTAGCATGTCCTTAGCCTTGATCCATCTTGAACCTTGACTCCATCAAGTCCTCGATCCGAATGTAGAGGCAACCAATCATCGAGTCTTCAATAAGAGATAGGCATGGGCGCACTCCACCATACGGCACTTCCTTCCAATGTGACCATGACCAATGTCCTACATAAAATTGTTAGTCACATACGAAGGTTCATCCAATCACCAAAACATTCATACCTTTGGGGTTTCCATGCTCCAATGGTCATGAAGCTACACCGTTGGCCCAGCCTCCCGTCTGATCTCCTTCGTGACATCTCCTGCCGTCTCAACGATGCCATCGACTTTGTCCACTTCCACGCCGTCTGCAAGCACTGGCGCTCCTCTCGTCCTCCGGCGCTGTCCTATCCAGCGTTCCTGCCATGGCTCCTATCACCTCGAGTCGGTAACGCCCACCACCGGAGGGCTCGATGCGCCTTCTCCTCCAAGTCGATCAGCAGTTACCACACCACCACCTACGCTGTACATGACAAATAAAGGAAGTGGGTGATCGGCGCCGACGGCAGCATCGCCTACTGGCCAGTCCCCGTCTCTCCCGAGTCGTGCGCCCTTGTAGATCTTTTCACCGGATCAGCCGTCACGAACCCAATGCCTTGTAACCCGGATGAGTTGAAGCCATGGGTGAAGCGTGCAATTGCCGTGGTTTATGGAGACGGCACGATATTCTTGTACGCCTTTTGCTCAATCGACAGCTCTTGTTGCGCAAAACCTTGGACATGGCCCTTTTGCACCGCAGCAGCGCGTCGTGGACGACGGCGCAAAGGGACATATTTTTCCATCCTGGCAACTTGGACAACTTCAGTGTCGTTTATCGTCACGGCAAAGTAATTGTATGCGCCAAGACAAGGTGGTGCATCCTATCGACAAAGGCCACCGAGGCTGACTTGGGAAGGAGCAGGTGGATGTTGCTGGATGACGAGGATGGCAAGAAATTTCACTCTAGCAACCTCATGGAGTCCCAGGGCGAGATTCTTTGGGTGTTTGTCCAACTCAAGAGTGCAGGTAATGATTATGATGACATCAATACCCTCGCGAGCGCTCTGTCGGCGTCGATATACGCCCTGCAGGAGGCGGCAGGTGGCGAGCCACCACGGTGTGTGAAGAAAGAGTGCCGGAGCTTGGCCGACCACATTTTGTTCTTTGGGCCGGTGAGGAGCTTCGCCGTGGATGCCGCCCGCATCGGCATGAGTTCCAGGTGCGTTTACTTCATTGACAGGAGGCAGCTCTACGTGTACGATGGGATCAGGAGGAAGCCAACGCCCGAGCGGAGCCGCGTGTTCAGGTACAGCTTCGAAGACAAGTCAGAGTTCGTGGAGGTGCTGCCTCCCCAATGGAACCGCAAGGCCTTCATGTGGGTCTCGCCCCCTGCCTGCCATTGCTACAAAACAGGTAAATGAAATTGTGCCTGCCATGCTCACGTAACTGTGATCATAAATCAGTCTCGGTAATTGACCTGGAATGACATGTCTGAAAATTCTGTGCATGATGTGCTCGAAATTGTAGAGAGCTTGACTTTTAGGAATATTACTTCGCATATTTTTTTTTGATTACATAGTACAACTCAGACACTCACAACGCATGCACACTCACCCCTATGAACGCACATACGCAAACCCTACTCCTATGAGCATCTTTGAAGACTGAGCCGGCAAATTCTCGAAATTGACGAAGTCACCACTGGCGGCTCGCTGTCGACGGCCATGTCGCCTACCGCTGAAAGCACGAAGCCGTTAAATCCTAGAAAATTCGCTCCCACAGGGAGCCGAACCCAGGACCTGAGAGGTGCTACTCGGATGTCTTAACCACTAGGCCAAGACCCCTTTCACACTTCGCATACTAGTCATCTGCATGTCTGTTCTGCAATTGCCGCTTGAAATGAATCCGTTCTGTGCTGCTTGATCCGGCGCCAGATTTTTTTTTGTTTGATCTCTCGGTTTGTATAGCACCCGCACAAGTAGATCTCACCGCATTTATAAGGGTGAACATTTTTGCTTTTTTTTTAGGGGATGGGTGAACATTTTTGCTGAAAAATACAAAAGAAAACAAAAGCAGGCACAATTCTTCTAGACTCAGACATAATTCTGTGCATGATATGCTCGAAACTGTGGAGAGCTTGACTTTTAGGGAATATTACTTCGCATACTAGTCATCTGCATGTCTGTTCTGCAATTGCCGCTTGAAATGAATCAGTTCCGTGCTGCTTGATCCGGCGCCAGATTTTTTTTGTTTGATCTCTCGGTTTGTAAAGCACCCGCACAAGTAGATTTTTTTTTTTTTTTGAGCAATACCACCCCTCTTAACTGGACACCAGAGGGGATAGAGTTACAGACGCCCACCGGCGGATCGAGCAGGTAAACATGCCTGCCTAATTCTAGGCCAACTGAACTTCTAGCAAAACAATGTGCATCAAAATTAGAAGTCCTTCCTTCATGGACAAACTCTGTCCATCTAAAGTCCTTTGCCCGTGAATTTATTTCCTGGACAACGTGGCCGTACGGACCCAAACCGGCCCCTTGGTATTTCGCACCACATTCAGGCAATCACTCGCAACTCTGATATCTTGCAACATCAGATCACTTGCCAAAGCAAGGGCCTCTCGGCAGGCCACTGCTTCCACAATTTCTGAATTAGTTACTCCTTCCATGACAAGCGCCGAAGCGCCCACAAAGTTTCCGGCTTCATCTCGAGCTGTCGCAGCTGCAGCTGACTTATTAAGGTTCTTCGCCATGGCCACATCAACATTTAATTTCATTTTCCCCGCTGGTGGTGGAATCCACCGCACACCACTTCTGGACTTAATCATTGCGCCCGATTGTTCCGGCTTTGATAATGCAAGATCATCAGTGAACCTATTGATAAAACAATGGGTAGACATCGGGCTTTGGTAAATGTCTTCATGGATCACCTTTCGCCTTGCGTACCAAATTGCCCATAGAGCCTCTTACTAATTCCGGTTGAGGTAGAGATTCCCTCAAAGCTGCCAGCCACCCCTTGGCGTCAGTTTCCTGAATACCAAACATGTGTTCAGTTACCTCATAATCTTCCAGAGCCCACACACACCTTGAAATTTTACACTCAATTAGTGAATGTCGCCAAGAATCTGGTTCGCCACAAATTCCACATAAAGCAGTTGGGGCCATGTTTCTGTGGTTCCTGACATCATTTGTAGGGAGAGAGTGGTGAGCCAGGCGCCACAAGAATACACGAAGTTTGGGTGGCACCGTCACTATCCAGATCGAGCTCCACTCCTTCTCCTCCGAGTTTATGTCTGATCTACCAGCATTGCTTTCTAGATATGTTGTCGCTCGAACTTTTTTTTACCACCAACATACGGTAAGCTGTCCTCACACTGAAAATTCCATTACCATCATGGTGCCAGGCCCAAAAGTCCTCTTGACGTCTTGTGCTCAACGAATTCCAAGGATTGCTTCCTGATCTACTGGCATAAAGAACTCTTGTAACTTCCCTTGATTCCACGTCGCCGTGGTTTGATCAATAATCTCGCTCACCAGAGCGTTTGTTAGCCTACATCGGACAGGCCGACGTAGTCCATCTCTTGGGATCCAATTCGTGTCCCAGATATTCGTGGTTTCTCCCGTCCCAATACGCCGGATCAGGCCCTGCATGAGAACATCTCTCCCCTCAACGATCGATCGCCATATCCGTGATGGTGAGGATCCCAGCCGAGCATCCAAGAACTCATCATTCGGAAAGGAGAGAGCCTTCAGAATGCGCGCGCTCAAAGAGGTCGTGTCCTGCAGTAAACGCCATGCCTGCTTTGCCAATAGTGCAAGATTGAAAAGCTCAATGTCCCTGAACCCCAGGCCACCTAAAAATTTGGGTTTGATCATTTCGTCCCAAGCAACCCAGCATGTTTTTCTTTTTCCTGCCTTGCTGCCCCACCAAAAATTCCTCAGGAGACCATTGATATGCTCGCAAAGTCCTCGAGGTAACTTGAAACAAGACATAGAGAATGTAGGGATCGCTTGAGCTACTAACTTGAAGAGCGCCTCTTTGCCGCCAGCAGATAAACATTGTTCCATCCATCCCTGCACTCTTTTCCAAACGCGATCCTTAAGGTACTTAAAAGCACCATTAATCGAATTTCCCACAGCTGATGGCATACCTAAATATTTCTCACTCAAAGACTCATTCTGCACATCCAGCGTGGCTTTTATATCATCTCTCACACTTTGATTGCACCCTTTGCCGAAGTGGATTGATGACTTATCTCTGTTGATTTGTTGGCCCGACGCCAAACAATAAATTCTAAGCACATCGTTAATCTCCTGTGCACTCTCCCTGTTCGCTCTAAAAAACAGCAGGCTGTCATCTGCAAAGAGTAGGTGGTTCACTGTCGGAGCCGACGGAGCCACTTTGATGCCATTGAGCGTTGATGACTGATTTCTTGAGTTAAGCAGGCACGAAAGGCCCTCTGCTGCTAGTAGAAACAAATAGGGAGAGATAGGATCTCCTTGCCGTAATCCTCTCTCTGGTTTGAAACTTTCAAGATTCTCACCATTGAAAAGGACCGAGAACGACACCGTGGTTACCAAGCGCATGATCATCTCGACCCATTTATGATGGAAACCAAGACGTCTTGTAGATAGCTCCATTCCACCCGATCATAAGCTTTCTTCATGTCAAGTTTCAAAGCACAACACCTCTGATCAAGTGGGTGTTTCTTCTTCATAAAATGCAGACATTCATAGGCCGTAATTATATTATTAGTAATTAACCGACCTGGAACGGATGCAGATTGCTCCTCAGAAATGATTTCCGGAAGGATAGCTTTCAGAATATTAGCCACAGCCTTTGATGCAATTTTATAGATTACATTGCACAGACTAATGGGCCTGAACTGGCTCAATTCTTCAGGGCTCGCCACCTTGGGTGGGTATCAACACTATAAAAGTGTTGTTAATCATAGATAAATCATCTTCTCCTTGCAGAACCCGCAACACCACTTGGGTAACTTCTGTATCGCACAAATTCCAATGCCATTGAAAAAAATGTGTCGGATAACCGTCGGGGCCTGGTGCTTTGGTAGGAAACATTTGAAACAGCGCTTCCTTGACTTCATTTTCAGAAAAAGGGGCAAGCAAACTGCAGTTCATAGCTTCGGTAACCTTCACTGGAACGGCCTCGATGACCGCTTGCATATTTTGTGTACCCTCAGTCGTATAAAGCTCTTTGTAGAAGGCCGTGGTCATCGACTTGAGCTCTTGAGGATTCTCGGTGACCTGCCCATCCCCCCTTCTCAACTTGACAATTCTGTTCTTCCTCTGACGTCGGTTAGCACGCAAGTGAAAGAAACGAGTATTCTTATCACCCGCCATCAACCATTGGATTCGGGACCTCTGTTTCCACATGATTTCCTCTCGGTAATTAAGCTCCTTAATCTTTTCCACGATCTTTAACTCAGCATGTGAAGGCTCACAACGCCGAGGATCATCACGTTAGCGATCGAGTTCCTTTTCAAGCTGCCGCAGCTCCCTGCGTACATTGCCAAATGTCTCCTTATCCTACCCAACCAGAAATTTTGACACTTCCTGGAGCTTCTCCGTCAACGAGGCCAACGTGGTAGCACTTCGACCATCTTGCCAAGTATTTGTTAACGTATTAGAAAAATCTTTGTGGGTCTCCCACATGATGACCTCATACCTGAACCGCCCTTTCCGGCGTCGTTGAGCATGCCTTCGCCGCCACTCCAACAAGATCGGCCCATGATCGAACGCAGCCGCGGTTAGATGACAGACTCTCGCCTCCGGAAACCGAACACTCCAGTCTGGAGTCGCGAGTGCTCGGTCCAGTCGTGTGCGACTGTACGTGCCACCAACAACCTTCTTTTCAAAAGTCCAACTGCGACCCTCATAACCTAAGTCATTTAGGCCGCATACATCAACCATCTCCCGGAACCCTGCGATCTATGCATTACTTCTTTCTTGCACACCCACATGTTCCGCTCGATGTAGCACTTCATTAAAATCGCCAACACAAACCCATGGGAAGTGCGACGACGACTTGATGAATTTTAACATGTCCCACGTCTTGTGACGCTCACTTGTCTGGGCTTCACCATAAACACATGTTAACCTCCAGGGATCAGAGTTCCCTTCTATTATGATAGCATCAATATGATATTGTGAATAAGGTAAAAGCTCCATCTTAACATCATTGTTCCAAAAAATTCCTAGACCACCACTTCGGCCAAGACTACTCATAGCAAAAGCATTATCATAACCAATACTTTGCTTCAAACCTTCCACCCGTGCTTTATTCACTTGAGTTTCAAGAACGCACAACACCGATGGGGCAATTTTCTTCGCAAGATCGCGAAGTTCCTTCACTGTCGCGGCATTGCCAAGTCCGCGACAGTTCCAACTTACACAACTCATTGTGAATGATGGTACTCCTCGAAGGAGCCCGCCCCAGTCCTTGCTTGCAACAAATCTGCCTCCGCCTTGGTCATCTCCTTCTTTGAGCGTTTCTGTTCTAGCCTCGTCCCCCAACGAAAACTGAGTTCGCCGAACTACCAAGGCCGGGCAGTTGCGCAAAGCAACCCCTTAATCAGCCCGAACAGATCAGGACGGACCCAGGAGTCGATGGGAAGGAAGAAAACCGGCGTCTAGAAACCTACACCGGCGATCGCCCACGTAGTCGCCAACCCCTAGTCGCCGCCTAGGAGTCCCCCCCGCACAAGTAGATCTCACCGCATTTTATAAGGGTGAACATTTTTGCTGAAAATAAAAAAAGAAAACAAAAGCAGGCCCAATTCTCTTCAGGGCCCAGATCAGCGTATCATGTATGCAAACTTGACCCCAACGATTCTCTCTCTCTCGAAAAGAAAGCAAACAAACTTGACCCCAACGACTCTCTCTCTCTCGAAAAGAAAGCAAGCAAACATTTTTTCTGAAAAATACAAAATAAAACAAAAGCAGGCACAATTCTTCTTGACTCAGATCATCGTATCACGTACAAACTTGACGCCAACGGTTCTCTCTCTCTCTCCCAAACAAAATAAACAAACTTGACCCCAACGATTCTCTTTCTCTCTCTCAGAAGAAAAAAACAAACTTGACCCCAACGACATTGAATAGAAATAGCACTCGTGATCGGAATATCGGATCCACGACGCACGCATCCGATCGGATCACCACCATGGCTACCCCAGCTCCGCCGGACGCCGCCTCGTCCCCTCACTGGACGGACCTCCCCCCAGACATCCTCCGTGAAATCTCAGGCCGCCTCGGCACCGACGCTAGCTACATCCGCTTCCACGCCGTGTGCTGGTCCTGGCGCGAAATAGTACCGTCGCTGGATCGCTGTCCGGCGTTGCTGCCGTGGATCCTCTCGCCGCCCGACGCCACAGGACATCGGTATGCCCGCCGCATCTTCTCCTCCAACAAGTCAAGCCCCGTCGATCTTATACGCTTTCGAGACAGGAGATGGGTGACAAGCCCGGACGACGGGACGGCCAGGTATTGGCTCCAAACAGCTTCTTGGGCCGAATCTGCTCGCAGCCCCGTCGACCCTCTCACGGGAACAGCGGTCGCCATCCAAATCCCTCGCAACCCAAACGAGGTCGAGCGATGGGAGGAGCGCGCAATCGGTGTGGCCTGCGCCGACGGCACCGTCGCTCTGTTCGCCGTTGGTCACGCGGACAGGTGGAAATGTGGACACGGCTTCGACGCGGCCCTTCGGCATCCTGGCGACGCCGAGTGGACGTTTGTGCAGAGGAACGGGATGGATGTCCCTGACGTGGAGTGGTGGCGGCGCTGCCCCTGCTTGGCTTATCGCCATGGCAAGATCATATTATCCTACCTGAAACGGTGGCGCATCGTGTCGCCAGAGAAGCCGACCGCCGATGACCAGCGGTGGCGGCAGATGCCACCTGAACCAAGAAAGGTGTTATCAGGTGGCTACCTCGTGGAGACCCGCGGCGAGCTGCTTTGGGTCTTTGTTCACCTTGACGTGGATTTTTACCACAGATACTACTACCGAGGCCATGTTTTTGTCGATCTTACAGATGAGATGGCGAGCGCGCTGTCCGTTTCAGTGTATGCGCTGCATGAGGCGGAGGACGGCAGCGTGCCGCAGTGGGTGAAGTGGGACGGCCGGAGCTTGGCCGACCGCGTCCTGTTCCTGGGTCCGGTGAGAAGCTTCGCCGTGGACGCCGCCAGTCTTGGCATGAGCTCCGGGTGTGCCTACTTTGTCGACAGGAGAGGACCGTTTAACGTCTCTGACGGGATTGGTGGGGTGAAGTGGAAGCCCGAGCAGAGCCGCGTGTTTAAGTACAGCTTCAACGATGCCAAGTCGGAGTTCGTGGAGAAGCTGCCTCCCAGATGGAACCGCCGCGACCCCTTCATGTGGGTCTCTCCCCGACCTGCCATTGCTACGAAACAGGTAAATGAAGTAGCTTCTGGCCTGCCATGCTCACGTAGATCAATTCACAAAATACACATGAGCTAGCCAACTAAAAATTGTTCATATGTACTGCGTTAATTAACCAGGGCTTTTAGCTCAAATCAAGGTGGTCTTTATTTTTCAACCAATTGACAGGGATGTGGACAATTCGACCATATGAAGTTCCTTACAAAATACAGTAGAAAACAGGAATTATAGAATTTGCCCAAGTAATATTATATGAACAAATTTAATAACCTTGCGTGTCCATTCAGGAAATGCGTTCAAGGGCGGCACATTTCAGGATATATGTTGGCAATCTGCCGCGGAATGTGGATAGCAATCGACTGCGACAATTCTTCAGCAACCATGGCAAGGTCGGTGATGCGAGAATCATGTACCGCAGAAAAACTAAGCGTTCACAAGGGTTTGGCTTCGTAACCATGATGGCCGCAAAGGATGACGAACCTGCTGATATTGTTGCCAAGCTCCATGGGGAGGTAGTCCATGTGCTTACTTATTAGCCAGTCGAACAAATCATCAATGCATGATGATAACTTAGCTTGTTCATATGGGATTATTTTGCAGAGCTTGGATGGGCGTCCCCTGCAAGTGAAGTTAGCTGATTAGCAGGCAAGCATACATGTTTATCCTTCCTGCGATCAGTGATCAAACTTGCACTGTGACAAGAAGCATCAGCCAGTGACGATGGTTCAGCCACTAGCTAGCCTCATGCTGTGCCGCGTTTCTTTCATTATTCCTCAGGAAAACACTGAATTTGACTCGGACACAAGGGGCGGTGGCCTGAAAAATTGAGGCTGACAACTTCAAACGAACATTATAGATTGTAGAGATTCTTTTTGATCTTTTGCCAGGTAGTAAGATGGCTAGGCTTAGTTCTGAATTTTACATGAGACCATAATGTGCCTTTCAAGGTAGATATTAAGATATGAGTGAGCTTCGAAAGAAGCAGCAATACTGATGTTCTCTTGTTGGCCTCCCTCTACATCTCTCTCCATTAGAGGCTAAATATCTGTCTTCTTTGGATCTGACTTTTAGCTGACTGGGACACGGATTGGTTTGAGATTCCGTGACGGACAGGACGGCGCTTCCAAGTTCCAACACAATTCACTTCCCTGATTAGGTCTTGTGTGGAACCGACTAGAAATAATCATCACGATTCACAATTAGGATGCATGGACTAGTATAACCTCGGGCATTACTATGTCGAGGCGCTGCTTGACTCAATTGAGCTCTCCTTCCTCGATTTCGCCTGTTACCAAAAGATATCTAGAACAGGCATCGGGCAACTCTATAGCGATGGTGGAGGCGGCCACGTGCCGGCCTGACCTCCCCTTGGATCTCCTCCCCGACATCTCACGCCGCCTCCAGGTCACCACCGACTACATCCGCTTTCACGCCGTCTGCAGGTCCTGACGCATGCAGTCCTGCGTTGCTGCGTTGCTGCCGTGGCTGGTCGCGCCTCGCAACCACACGGGGGACACCGGAAGGCACCGCTGCGTCTTGTCCTCCTCAAGTCCAGCCACTACGCCAACGGGTTATGTTTTTTTTTTTGAGATTACACAGTACAACTCAGACACTCAAACGCACGCACACTCACCCCTATGAACACACGTACGCAAACCCTACCCCTATGAGCATCTTCGAAGACTGAGCCGGCAAATCCAGAGATACGAAGTCACCACTGGCGCCTCGCTGTCGACGGGAGCGTCGCCTACCACTGAAAGCACAAATGCCGTTAAATCCTTGAAAATTCGCTCCCACGGGGAGTCGAACCCAGGACCTGAGAGGTGTTACTCGGATGCCTTAACCACTAGGCCAAGACCCCTTTCACAACGGGTTATGTATCCAGGACTGACCGGGGATGGGCGATCACAGGTGCGGACCTGGGCCTAGGGCCACTAGTATGGGCCTCAAGTGTTCATCAGGCAACGTAGTTGGCTAGTGGCCGCCGCTCCAGCAGTTGGCAAGTCGCCGTGAGCCCACTGACCATGGGCAAAAGAAAATTAGCAACCGCAATGTTTCCTCATCATATCTTTTTTTTTTTTGCGAACTGTTTCCTCATCATATCTCTCCTCGATCACTAGAACATCTGTACACAGCAACGCAATCGAAGAGCACCGGTGTGTCACATATTTGCAGATAGGCTAAAAGAATGCAGAGATAAAGGACATAGTATCTTATTTTCTTATATGGCGCACAATCGAACCAAAACCTCTCCATCTTCATGCTACAGGTGACACTATAGAATATAGATGAAGACATGGGAGTTTCTAGTGAACCAAATTTTTGTATTCCATCATGTTGGTTGTGTTTATGTTGTACTGAAGTTAAAGCATGGAGCTCAAAAAATTGAATCTCGTTCGCCCTGTCCTTATTTTCGCAATTTTTCGGGTGTCAATCGAGTCCGTATAGTTTCGGGTGTCACAGCTTGTCCCTAATCCAACGGCTTTGTCGACCCTCTCGCCGGACACACGTCTTCTGTCGCGCTCCCTCGCTATCCGGAGGAGATGAAGTCGCGGGTGAAGCACGCGACCATCGTCGTCTCCGGTGACAGCACCATATTTGTTCACGCCTATGGCTGGCCTCATTCAGAGGACAACATCTTATGTGCCCATCTTCATGGCACTTCTGCATCTCGGTGATGTCGCAGCTTGGACGCTCATGAAACGGGATGATCTCTACCTGGATACAAGGAACATGGATACCTGCAGCAAGAGCACTAGATGCCTATGACCCCGCCGCCGCAGCCATCTAGGCCGGAGGATATGCGGGCGAGGTAGGGAAACCACGACGACGTGGGAGGAGGAGACACCACAGGTGCCACTGGGCTCCAGAGCCCACAGAAGACAGAAGACAGAAGGACATGGAGGTGCACTGCCACATCACATGAGAGAGGAGTCGCCTGGCTCAAAAACAAAATGAGAGAGGAGTCGCGAAGGAAGATGAGGAGGCGATTCAAGGGAATGAAAATCACATGGGAAGGAAGGGTCGCATGTGTGAGGGTGGGTGTGTCGGGCGGGTAAGGAAAATCGGATGTGAAATTTTTTTCGAGGAGGGCGACCTAACCAACTACAAAAGGTGTCAGGTGGTGAAGGAATGCCTTCGTCTTCACATCGTGCGGTTGGAAGTGGTGACCTTATTTAAATCAAAGGTTCCATATTGATAGGCATAGAATACTGTGGGTGATAGGTAGGTCGCAGGATCTCGTACCTTATTTAGTTTAGGTTAGATAGATTCGCTGCCATGAAGTCTTTCCACGGTTCCACACCTCTATGGCCTGTTTGTATAGCACCCGCCCAAGTAGATTTCACGGCATTTTATAAGGGTGAACATTTTTGGGGACCTCCTATCCAGCACTTAGGTGTGTTCTATAGCTGCTAGGGCACCCAGCCCATCAAGGCCCAACAAGCAAAGCGCACGGCCCAGGCATGCAGATGGATCACGTGACAAGCGGGTGCGGTCTTCCTCTTACCTTCTCTTCTTCTGGGGGCCGTGCAAACCAACCGAAGCTCCAAAATACGTGAAAAGAAAAAAGGATGTTCCTTGACAGAGAATCGAATGTTCCATCAATAGAACACAAATGTTCCAGCAAAACAAATCAAATGTTCCAGCAAAAGAATTCAAATGTTCGGGCAGAACAAACCAGATGTTCCGGGAGAACAAATCATATGTTCCAGCAAAACAAATCAAATGTTTCAGCTGAACAAATAAAATGTTCCGGCAAAACAAATCAAATGTTCCGACAAAAAAATAAAAATGCTCCAGCTGAACAAATAAAATGTTCCGGCAAAACAAATAAAATGTTCCAGCAAAAGAAATCAAATGTTCCAGCAAAAGAAATAAATTGTTCCAGGCGAACAAAGATCATGTTCCGGGCTGACAAAATAGATGTTCCACGCAGAGAAAGAGGATGTTCTAGGGCAACTTCGCCAGAGGAGGGCAGCCGAGCGCGGCCTTGCGCTCGCGGCGCAGGGGCAACCGGGTGGGGGTAGGGCGCGGCCGGGCGGCGAGCAGGGCGTCCGGCGCACGGCGAAGCGGGGCCGGGGGTCGTAGAAGGGGGTGTGGCCGGGGCCGTTGGAGTGAGGCAGGCCAGGGGAGGCGCGGCCGCGCAGGCGGGGAAGGGGCTGGTGCGCAAGCGACGAGAGGAAGAGGAAGGACGGACGCTCATAGGATTTCAAATGCACGAATCTCAAACACTAGGTGCTTTAGGTACTTTTAGGGGGGAGGTTACTGCGCGTCCGTACGCGCGATACGGGATCGCGCGTTCCTCCCCCACGGCCGCCACGTGCCCCACAACTCTTCCGACAGGTACTGTTCATCTTCTCCCTCCCGACTTGAAGACCTGGGTCCGCTCCCGCCGACCGCTCCCGCTGCCGGGTCCGCTCCCGCCGACCGCTGCCGCGCTAATCCAGCGACCGTGACGCCCCCCCACCTCCACCGCCCCCGGCTACGGCGGCGCCCCCGCCGCCTCCGCCGCCACCCACCTCCGCCACCACGCTAATCCGGCTCCGCCGGAATCTTCTCTGTGACAGCACCACCGCGCTAATCCGGCGAATGGGACGCCCCCGCCGCCTCCACCGCCCCCGGCTCCGGCGGCGCCCCCGCCGCCTCCGTCGCCACCCACCTCCGCCACCACGCTAATCCGGCTCCGCCGGAATCTTCTCTGTGACAGCACCACCGCGCTAATCCGGCGAATGTGACGCCCCCGCCGCCTCCACCGCCACCCACCTCCGCCACCACGCTAATCACTCCAACGACGTGATTCTTCTATGTCCGGTGGGAGCAGACCTGACCTAGGGGGTACAAACCCCGCGCATTAAGGGATTCTACAGTCGCCAATGTTTTCCTAAACGGGATTAGACGGCCGTCTAAACGCGTTTAGACGGTAGACGATGACCTAACGTGTAGTTTAGCCCCTAATCGGACCACTAAACGGTCGGTCAAAAACAGAAAAAAACGCCATAAACGGCCTGAACGGGACGGAGTTGGGACGGATTTGGACGCCGTTCAAGCCGTATAGGGTCACGTTTAGGCGATGGAGAGCCGGAAATCTAGCTGGAGATGGAAGGAAAAGAAGGGGAGATGGAGAAAAAGAATCAGCGCCGCCGCTGTCCAACCCCCGCACGTGCGCGCAGGCACCGCAGCGCCCATGCTGCGCGCGCCCGGGAGCCGCCGCCGCCACCAGCCCCGTACGCGTGACCCGAGAGTCGGCGAGCCGCCGCCGTCCACTTGGCGTGAGCGCGGCTCAGGTGAGGAGCATGGTGGCTGAGCGCATGGAGGAGCACGGGTGGAGTGGAGGGAGGAGCAGGCTGCAAGACAGCAAGAGCTTGAGAGCTTCGGGGAAGAAGGAATGGCGCTGCTGGTGGTGTCCGTCTGGTCTGCTGGAAGGAATGGTTGGCTGTTGTGTGGATAAGGGAAGAGAGACGTGCCCTGTTGCTAGACCAGCACCTTCTAGATAAGGCAAGGGGTTAGGTGGGCTGGGCCCTTGCTGATGGGCTGGGCTAGTTCAACATATTTCCTTCCCCTTTCTCTTTTTTTCTCTCTTTTCTTTTTCCTTATTCTTTTCTTTTTGGTGCTACAGTAGCAAAACGTTTAGCCCGTCTAAACACCGTCTAAACGCGTTTAAACAATTTAAACGCTAAACGGTGCCTCACCGACTGTCTAGCGTTTACCGTTTAGGAAAACATTGACAGTCGCGCTCGACCGCGCCGGCGGCGCGCGATGGCTGCGGCGGAGCAAGCTCGACGGCGTTTGAGTCTGCGACGGCGTGTGGATAAGGTCTAAATGGGCCGGGCCGCACGCGCAGGGGACGCGCGATCGAGCGCGCGCGCGTACATACGCACGATAGACTTTTCGTACTTTTAGCACTTGAGTGCTGTATAATCCTACATTTTTTATGAAAAGCAAAAAAGAAAACAAAAGCCGGCCCAATTCTCCGGGGCCCAGATCAGCGTATCATGTACAAACTTTACCCCAACGATTATCTCTCTCAAACAAAATAACAAACTTGACCCCAACGACAACATAGAATAGAAATAGCACTCGTGAACGGATCCACGACACACGCATCCATTCTAGGATCACCACCATGCCTAGCCTGGCTCCACTTGACGCTGCCTCGTCCCCTCCATGGGCGGACCTCCTCCCAGACGTCCTCCGCGAAATCTCAGGCCGCCTCGGCACCGACGAAAGCTATGTCTGCTTCCACGCCGTGTGCTGGTCCTGGCGTGAAACGGTAGCGGATCGCCGTCCAGCGTTGCTGCTGTGGATCCTCTCGCCGCGCGACGTCACAGGACATCGGTACGCCCTCCGCATCTTCTCCTCCAACAAGTCAAGCCCCAAGCTTATACGCGTTCGAGACAGGAGATGGGTGACGAGCCCGGACGACGGCACGGCCAGGTTTTGGCTCCGGACAAGTTCCTGGGTAGAAACTGCTCGCAGCCCCGCCGACCCTCTCACCGGATCAGCGCCCGCCATCGCCATCCCTCGATACCAGGACGAGGTCGAGGGGTGGGAGGAGAACGCCTCGGTGTGGCCTGCGCCGACGGCACAGTCGCTCTGTATGCCTTTGGTCACGTCGACAGGTGAATTATGGCGGATACGGCTTCGATGCGGCTCTTCGGCATCCTGGCGATGCCGAGTGGATGTCGGTGCAAAGGAACGGCGTGGATGTCCCTGGTGAGGAGCAGTGGCGGCGCTGGTGGCGGCCCTGGTGCTACCTCACTTATCGCCATGGCAAGATCATACTATCCAACTTTACACAATGGCGCATCATGTCGACCGAGAAAAAGACGACCGCCGCCGATGACCAGCAGTGGTGGTCGATGCCACGTGATGAACCAGAAAAGCTAGCGGCGTCAGGTGGCTACCTCGTGGACCTCGTGGAGACACGCGGGGAGCTGCTTTGGGTGTTTGTTCTTAAGGATTCTATTTACCACAGATACGACCGAGGCTATACTGCCAGTGTTACCGATGACCTGGCGAGCGAGCTGTCTGTAGCGTTTCCACTTTTCACAGGATCGAGTCGGAAGTGCTGATGAATAGACACAGATAGTACATCACATAAATAGCACAATTTTTCATCTTTAAGTTATTACAAGTCTCAGCTGATTTAAAACATGTGAGTGGCACAGCGGAAGTCTACCAAGTGCAACAATACCTACTACACTCGACGATGCATGGCCGCACATCGAAGCCCTGAGATGTGGACATGGAGACGAACACAACAGCAACAGCGGAAGCAAACGATACCTGCACAAAAACATAAAGAGCCAAATCCTGAGCAACTAATACTCAGCAAGACTTACCCGTCAATATGGCCATCTATAGCCGACTCCTAGTATGCAAAGGCTACAAGGGGCGGGCTGACTCAAGCTTGCAAAAACTGCACTAATCAGTGAATCTTTACTTTCAAGTTTTAGCTCAAGTTTAGTATTTAACCATGTATCATGTTTTGCAGCTAACAACTATAACAGGCAAGTAGATAACAGCAAGTAAATACAGTATGTAAATAGCAGTAATACATAAATCATCATCATCATCCATAATCACACTATGATGTGACGCAGTGAACAAGCGGGGTGCTCATTTCCGAGAGCGGCGGCATCGATGTACATCCTGCAGGAGAAACCTGACCACACGACATATGCGTCCGTGAAAACAGACCACATATGGCAACCTTTCTCAAAGCCCCCGCAAGGCCGACTCAATCTGCTGCTCCCGGCGGAAGTCTTGGGCCCACAAAACACTCGGCCCAGCCGTCGTTGTGGGTGGCTTCCCTCATTCCCCTGTACTCAGTTTACTGGGACCATAAAACACCAGCATGTGAATCAGTACGTTCAAAACTTGCTCAACAGGGCCAACAACGAACGGTCCTTAATCGACACAGACGGGGCTACCACCGTGAAGGCCCAGCCTTCCCAAACCACCCTATACAAACAATTCCCCGTCTGATCTCCAACAACCTATTATTCTTCTAGTACAATCCAGGTGTCATGGTCCTACAATGCGAGTGGGACCTACGACTCGACTTCTACCGCTCACTAGCAACTAAGCATAGCATTGCTAACGATCAACACTAGACCAAAGTACTACTAAACAGGGTAACCAAGGGTAATCAGGAAGGGTAAACCTAATGCAGTTCTATGGTTCCAATCAACTCCTATAAACCTAATGCACAAACATCTAGACCTCATCTATAGTGATAAAATAAAAT
This sequence comes from Eragrostis nindensis, assembly GCA_012490785.1. NCBI lineage: Eukaryota > Viridiplantae > Streptophyta > Magnoliopsida > Poales > Poaceae > Eragrostis > Eragrostis nindensis. Next base: position 2,293,631 of record JAAXCT010000023.1, read on the forward strand.
CGAAAACATAGGACAGAATGCACCAGGGCTTGCCTGGCTCAGGGTGCGGGGTTAGCTACTAAAGAAGTCAGCTGAGGCCTCCTCCTGGACTGCTCATCATCCTGATCCTCCAGCTGCTCCTGGATCACCTCGAGAGCTATATGGCATGACAAGGAAATGCAAGTCAGATGCAATGAAATGATGCGATATTAAATTTACTTACATGACGGGACAGTCATTTATATTATATTAAACAAGGTGATTTTCATTAACTGAAGTGGTGGGGTTCTGCTGTTGGTGAGTGATTAACTCCGTTAAACATACTTTCGTCTGAAGTATTTTCTTTATTAAATTAAAGTTCAAGTTAATTAAACTAACTTAGCTTAAGTAAGGAAATTTGGTTAACATGATTTAGAAATTTATTCTAGGTCCAGTGGCATTTTTTGGGAGTAAAGTGCCACTGAAAGTAATTTACTGTGAAGTTTGACGATTTATTGACTTATGGATTATTTTTAGCAATTTAAACAAGACATCAGCTTAAATAAATCATAATAAATTAATTAAGTAACATATGACAGTGGAAAATGCTCTGTAGGTGTGTTGACAGATTATTTACAAGCATGCAAGAGTTCAGGATTTATGGATATACAGGGAATTTATTATGAATTAAACAATATTGACCATATATGGAAATTTACAGAAAACAGAGAACGTGGTTTATCAAATTTGACAATTTGTTTTGGTAGATCTGGTCACAAGGAGTCCAACAAAATTGGATTTGCATTTTTTGGAGTTATTTTCGATTTTATACGAATTTTACAAGTTTCTATGATTTTCTGAGGAATTAAAGAAATTAGGAAAAACTGGAAAAGGGCGTGTGATAAGGACACGACGACAGTGTCCGTAAATTGTCCCAATCTTTCACGGTACCAACAGAAATAATATGCCTTTTCTGAATTAATATATCAAATATTCAGAATTATCGGTGCTTGTTTCGGCCAACTATAGGATCTTCGAGAGATAGTTTAATCTTTCCAGATAGCAGCAATACCAAGATAACTCAATAATTTCCAATCCAAACAAGAGCAATAGATCAATGGCAGCACAAGTGTAATCCACAGAAGGAAAACTTAATTGCCGTTGACAAAGAAAATAGAACAGTAGCAATATTGATAAACTGAATCGGCTTACAGAATTGCAAACTGATTCCTTAGTATTCCTTCCACCCGTGCCCTGATGAACACGAACAAAAGGATTGATTCCAGAAGAAATCAAGATACGCACCCAAGATGATCTCCTGGTCACGATCTCCTTCTCGATCCACAAGGAACGGCAGCAATCTTTTCAGAGATAATGAGGCGGCGCCTCTAGGGTTCGTGTACTAACCCAGCTGGTCACACGAATAATAAAACTCCAAAAATCCCCTCCGTACATGGGCGTTGGCCCCTGGGTATAAGGCACGCAGACCACCCGTCTTGGACTCGATTAACATGATTGAGTCGGACACAAACGTGACCGGACCCAACATGACTCAAATACACGCACATGTATAATTAATATAATATTCCGGCACCTGCACATGTATAATTAATATAATATTCCGGCACCTGCACATGTATAATTAATATAATATTCCGGCACCTATGCTAATGACCCTGATTAAGTAACACCTTGTACAATTCCTTTGCGTGGATAAATGCCAGTACCTATTGCTGCTGAACAAAACTCCTTGATCTCGACATCCATAGAGCCAATCTGAATATATTGTTTCAGGTTCTTATCTTGAATCCTATGAAAATTAGCTCCAACAAATAGATTCTTGGATGAAGAAGCAGGCATGGCTGAGAGTATTTTCTTCCCTTTTATGCAATATTTTTCGTCCAAGGATAAAGTGCCAAAATGAAGAACATTCTTATAAAAAGAATTACCATCTTCAATACCTAAATTATTGCAAATACTTCCATAATTCCTAGAAGAACTGATTTGATGAGCCATGGGCTCATCATCCTCTCCCCCTTGAAACAAAGCCGTCCTCGGCTTTGGCGGAATTTTAAGCATTTCATTGCAATTGTGCGCAGTAAAGTTGTTGCTGTCTTTGGAGTTTAAATCATGATATATAAGACTATATTTGCACGGAACCATTGTTGGTAAATTATCCTCCATTTTACTCAACACAACAGCAACAGAACCAATTTGCAAAGATGAATTATTTGACTCGTGCAAGTAGGTCCGGAGTCAGAAACATCTTGGGAAGCACCTGGATCATGTAATTGAGCTAGTAGAGACACATCATTCTCTCCATTGTCAATATCTTAAGTGCTAGTAATTTGAGAAGATATATTTGCAGCATTTAATCCATCTATTGATGCAGCTGTAACATTCCGGGCAATCACAACATTCTCCCCCTCTTGAAATAAAGCCGTCCTCGGCTTTGAGGCATCATTTGGAGGCTTCTTCTTTTTTACCACAGCAGCGAACACCTCAGCCTTAATATCGGTTTCTTTCATTGGTTTCAACAGATGAGACACTCCCTTATGCACGAAGGAATAATTGTTTGATCGACCACCATGTGTAGCATCACGATCGAATTGCCATGGTCTCCCAAGCAATAAATGACACGCACTCATCGGTGCCACATCACAGTCTACACTGTCCACATAATCTCCCACAGAAAATTTTACTCTCGCCTTGTGAGTAATTTTCAGCGTACCGCTTTTGTTCATCCATTGTACATAACGAGGCGTAGGAAGCCTCCATGTAGATAGAGATAATGAGTGTACCACATCTGAACTAATAGCATTAGTAAAGCTTCCACCATCAATGACTAATTTGCATACATTTTCTTTGATTGTGCACTCTGATTGGAAAATATTGCATCGCTGCCCCTTCACATCAGCGACTGTTCCATCACTCTGTACTTCATGTGACATCAAAGATAACCCATTAGAAGCATCATCGATAGCATCGATGTGAGGGTCGGCATGAACATAATCAAAGGAAGAGTTCCCAGCATCCTGCTCTTTATGTTCCTTAGGAGGGGAAACAATTTTAGCAAGACCGTTAGCAGATTCCTTCTCACCTTCATTCAAATTATTGCCCAATGCATGTTCATGCAGTTTACTAGAAGAAAAATCAGTAACATTAGCTTTCACTTGTACACATTGTTCTGACAATAAATTAGAGTCACCTCTCAGGGCTTCTTGAATTTTCAAGCATTCTGCAATAATAGAATCACTCCAAGACGAACGTTGATTCAGTTTGGTGCCAAAAGAAGTTTTGCCACGCACATCTACTATTTTCTTTGACTCAGGTGGAGGAGCAAATCGTCGCCGTAATACTTCCTTCATCTCGTACCAAGAACCGCAATAATCATCACTATGTTCTAACTGCAATCTCCGAAACCATAATGACACAGAAAGAGAGAAAGTTTGTCTTGCCAAATTTGCCAACTGGTTTAATGGTAGTTCACCAGTCATATAACAATTTATTATAGCATCCTCCCACTCGTAATATCCGGAAGAAGAAGTTGTTGCGTATAGCGTCGGCACAAACTCAAGGTATGTGTCAAAACAGTAAGCCATCACCATAAATTAATAGAAAGCACCGTGAGCAACCCAGCTAAACTGATACCAAATGATAAGGACACGACGACAGTGTCCGTAAATTGTTCCAATCTTTCACGGTACCAACAGAAATAATATGCCTTTTCTGAATTAATATATCAAATATTCAGAATTATCGGTGCTTGTTTCGGCCAACTATAGGATCTTCGAGAGATAGTTTAATCTTTCCAGATAGCAGCAATACCAAGATAACTCAATAATTTCCAATCCAAACAAGAGCAATAGATCAATGGCAGCACAAGTGTAATCCACAGAAGGAAAACTTAATTGCCGTTGACAAAGAAAATAGAACAGTAGCAATATTGATAAACTGAATCGGCTTACAGAATTGCAAACTGATTCCTTAGTATTCCTTCCACCCATGCCCTGATGAACACGAACAAAAGGATTGATTCCAGAAGAAATCAAGATACGCACCCAAGATGATCTCCTGGTCACGATCTCCTTCTCGACCACAAGGAACGGCAGCAATCTTTTCAGAGATAATGAGGCGGCGCCTCTAGGGTTCGTGTACTAACCCAGCTGGTCACACGAATAATAAAACTCCAAAAATCCCCTCCGTACATGGGCGTTGGCCCCTGGGTATAAGGCACGCAGACCACCCGTCTTGGACTCGATTAACATGATTGAGTCGGACACAAACGTGACCGGACCCAACATGACTCAAATACACGCACATGTATAATTAATATAATATTCCGGCACCTGCACATGTATAATTAATATAATATTCCGGCACCTGCACATGTATAATTAATATAATATTCCGGCACCTATGCTAATGACCCTGATTAAGTAACACCTTGTACAATTCCTTTGCGTGGATAAATGCCAGTACCTATTGCTGCTGAACAAAACTCCTTGATCTCGACATCCATAGAGCCAATCTGAATATATTGTTTCAGGTTCTTATCTTGAATCCTATGAAAATTAGCTCCAACAAATAGATTCTTGGATGAAGAAGCAGGCATGGCTGAGAGTATTTTCTTCCCTTTTATGCAATATTTTTCGTCCAAGGATAAAGTGCCAAAATGAAGAACATTCTTATAAAAAGAATTACCATCTTCAATACCTAAATTATTGCAAATACTTCCATAATTCCTAGAAGAACTGATTTGATGAGCCATGGGCTCATCAGCGTGGCCACTCAGATCCAGGCAACATAAGGGCCACATGGGCCTGGCCGCACCGGATCAGAGCCTGGCCGCAGATCGATCCAGCCTGGATCGAATTCCAGCCATGGCGACGGAGCTCGCCGAGGCTTCGTCGGCGCACCGGGATTTGATCAAATAGCCACGAAAAATCCCCAAACAAATGTGGACCCGCAGCACATCGAGTTTCTCACCCATTTGAGGATGTTGGACTCGACGGAGACGGCCATGGGATGGCCGGCGACGTGCACGGCGTTCTGGCAACGTTCGGCGAGGCCGCCCGTGCTGTATGAGGCATGAAAAATCATGGAAAGATTACGAGAAGCTTCACCTCGTCCTGTAGAAGCGTTGTCGATCTTGTCGTCGACGGAAAGGCGCGGAAGCAGGAGTTCGTCGAGGAGCTGCTCGCGTCCTTGTAACAGACGACGGGGAAAAGTCCTTCTCCGACGATTCGGCTGCGCGAGAGCAAAGGGAAAGGGGTCAGGGACGTGCAAAAGAACGTGAGGAAGCTCCAGGCGCGATGAATCGACCAGCAACTCACCGAAGGAGGCGAATTCGACAACGGCGGGGTGGTTGCTCGGCTGGCCGATGTCGAAGAAGAGAGCTCGATTCGTGAGCTCACGGTGGGGGGTGGCGAAGCGAGGCCATGGTGGAGTGGGAAGGAGGTCGTGGAGACTCTCGGGGAGGAGTAGCTGTGGAATATTATGGGCTTTTAAGCCCATAATAGTGCAATAATTCTATTTAGTCTAGGCCTATAATTAATGTAATAATGGTTTAGTCTCACATGGGATTCCTACCATTAATTGACTCAACTTATTAGGTGGATTTCCGGTACATCCTCTAGAGAAGTTGATAGAGGCTAGTGGCGAGCCACACGCGCGCGCGCGCCTCCGCCGCCGCCGAGCCGTGGCGTGGCGGGCGTGACGTGGCTGGCTGGCTGGCTGGCTGGCTGGAGTCGCGTCCGTTCGTTATGGGACGTCTCGCCGTATCTATATATATAATGCCCCTTCCATACGCCTGGACTCTCTCGCTCTCGCTTTCCATACGATTCCTTCCGGCTGTGCGGGCGATCAAGTTTTTGGGGAGCGACAACGCGACTGCTCGCTTTCGATCGACTTCTTCCCGGAGCGCGGCGGTTCTACACTGCGTACATCGTCCTGCATCGACTAAGATCGACTACATCGAACACACTCAAGAACAAAGGTTATTGGGAATGGATCTTCTAGCGCCTCCGGCGCAAGATCTTCCGCTGGGTATGTTTCTAACTTTCTTTTCAGTTTGTTCATCGCTATCACCTTATTGGGGAATTTCTGGATTAAATTAATTAGGAGAGTGCCTAAATTCTTAACAATCCAAAAACCTGATATTAGGCAATTTTCTGTTAGCGATTTTGCTGCTGCACTGAAACCGAACACGTTTGATGGCTCTTTCTATAAGAGGTGGCGTGCTCAGATGGTCCTGTGGCTTACAGCAATGAACTGCTATCACGCCGCGAACGGTAAGCCAAAACAGTTTACTCCAGAGGAGGAGGTACGGTTCAATATGGCTGATAATCTGTTCAGAGGCGCCGTGATTAGCGCTCTTGCTGATAAGTATAAGGATTCATACATCACGTGCACCTCTGCAAAAGAACTATGGGATGCACTGGACGCTAAGTTCGGTGTTTCTGATGCCGGTAGTGAGCTGTATATCATGGAGCAACTTTTTGACTACAAGATGGTTGAGAACCGTTCTGTAGTTGAACAAGCCCGTGAGATTCAGGCTATGGCAAAAGAATTCGAACAGTTTCCATATGTGTTGCCAGACAAGTTTGTGGCTGACGGTATTATCGCTAAGTTGCCACCTACTTGGAGGGATTTTGCTACCCAACTGAAACACAAGAGACAAGAGTTTGGCGTGTCTGAACTCATTGGGACTATTGATGTTGAGGAAAGGGCGAAAGCAAAAGATACACGTGGAAAGAGCGTAGGAGAACCTTCTAGTGCCAATATGGTGCGAAAGGTTAACTCATCAAAGAAGAAGAAGAAGGGGGCTGAGAAGCCTAAGCAATCAACCACTTTTAAGAAGAAAAAGAACAAAGAAAGTGGCTGCTTTGTTTGCGGGAGCACTGAGCATTGGGCAAGTGCGTGCCCAGACCGCAAAGTTAAGCAGGAGAAGAAATCTGCAAACGTGGTCATTAGCGAGACTGGAGGGACTTCTGGGTACGGTAATTCTACACCCATTGTCCTTTCTGTATGTCAAACACCTGAGTGGTGTATTGACACTGGGGCTAATGTACATGTGTGTGCTGATATCTCTTTGTTTTCTTCTTATCAGGCCGGAGTGACAGGAGACTTGTTGATGGAAAATGGGTCACATGCTCGTGTTCTTGGTGTTGGTACGGTCATTCTGAAGTTTACTTCGGGAAAGACGGTGCTATTGAAGCACGTGCAGCATGTCCCCTCAATCAAAAAAAATCTTGTTAGTGGCTCTCAATTGTGTCGAGATGGTTATAAAATAGTTCTTGAGTCGAATAAATGTATACTTTCTAAGTATGAAACATTTGTTGGAAAAGGCTATGATTGCGGAGGCTTGTTCCTCTTTTCTTTACTTAACAATGGTTGTAATAAGTTTGTGAATAATATCCTTACTTCGAATGAGTCGAATGTTTGGTATTCACGACTTTGTCACATTAATTTTGGTTGTATGACGCGGTTAGCAAAACTGAATTTAATCCCGAAATTTGACATGGTCAAAAGTTCTAAGTGCCGTGCTTGCGTGCAATCTAAGCAACCTCGCAAGCCTCACAAGGCTGCGGAGGCGAGGAACTTAGAGGCATTAGAACTTGTTCATTCCGATCTATGCGAGATGAATGGCGAATTGACTAGAGGTGATAAAAGATACTTCATGACTCTCATAGATGATTGTACTAGATATTGCTATGTGTATCTGCTAAAATCCAAAGATGAAACTTTGCATTACTTTAAAATCTATAAAGCTGAAGTAGAAAACCAACTAGAGAGGAAGCTTAAACGTTTAAGGTCCGACCGTGGTGGAGAATACTTTTCTAATGATTTTTCTGAATTCTGCATGGAACATGATATTATTCATGAGAGGACACCGCCTTACCCACCTCAATCAAATGGGATTGCTGAGAGAAAGAACCGAACTCTAACTGATTTGGTTAACGCCATGTTAGAGACAGCGGGTCTTTCTAAGGAATGGTGGGGTGAGGCGATTTTGACAGCATGTCATGTCCTGAATAGAGTTCCCACAAAGGATAAAAAAATCACACCATTCGAGGAATGGCATAAGAAAAGATTAAATCTCTCATATTTGCGTACTTGGGGTTGTTTGGCCATGGTGAATGTGCCAATCAATAAGAAACGCAAACTTAGACCTAAAACTGTTGATTGTATCTTCCTGGGTTATGCTATGAACAACGTGGGTTATAGATTTTAGTAGTAAAATCTGGAGTACCTAACATGTTGGTCGGTACAATTTTGGAATCCAGAGATGCTACACTCTTAGAGAGTGAATTTCCTTTTAAAAATGCACCTAGCACATCTAGTCATGAGTCTACATTACCCTATGAACATTTCATTCCGATAACACAAAATGAGGAACCCCCTGAGCACATTCCTGAGGAGGATGACAATCTAGTCAGCCGTAAGGGTAGGAGACAAAGGACTGCAAAGTCTTTTGGAAATGACTTTATTGTGTACCTCGTGGATGACACTCCCAGAACCATTGAAGAGGCACTTTCATCTCCCGATGCTGACCTTTGGAAGGAAGCAATAAGGAGTGAAATGGATTCAATCATGTCTAATGGTACTTGGGAGCTGGTCGAGCGTCCTTACAGGTGCAAACCCATAGGATGCAAATGGGTGTTCAAGAAAAAGTTTAGGCCTGATGGTACGATTGAGAGGTACAAGGCAAGGCTTGTGGTGAAGGAATATTCACAGAAAGGGGGTGAAGATTATTTCGACACCTACTCACCTGTTGCTCGTTTGACCACGATTCGAGTATTACTTCCCCTGGCAGCCTCACATGATCTTCTCGTCCATCAGATGGACGTTAAGACAGCTTTCCTTTATGGAGAGTTAGACGAGGAGATCTATATGGATCAGCCGGATGGGTTTGTAATAGATGGTCAAAAGAGTTTGGTGTGTAAGTTACTGAAATCCGTATATGGCCTCAAACAAGCTCCTAGGCAATGGCACGAGAAGTTCGAAAGGACTTCGACATCGGCTGGCTTTGTTGTGAACGAAGCTGACAAATGTGTGTATTATCGGTATGGTGGGGGCGAGGGAGTCATCCTGTGTCTATATGATGATGACATACTGATCTTTGGGACCAACCTTAATGTGATTAAGGAGGTCAAGGATTTTCTGTCCAACAACTTTGAGATGAAGGATTTGGGAGTAGCAGATGTTATTCTTAACATCAACCTACAAAGAGAAGGCAATGGTGGGATTATCTCTTGCAATCTCACTACGTGGAGAAGATCTTGAGTCGCTTTGGGTATATTGATTTTCCATCTGCTCCCACGCCTTATGATCCCAGCGTGCTATTAAGGAAGAACCAAAGAATAGCAAGGGATCAATTGAGATATTCCCAAATCATTAGTTCGCTTATGTACCTGGCTAGTGCTACAAGGCCTGATATCTCGTTTGCCGTGAGCAAATTGAGCCGGTTTGTGTCAAAACCGGGAGATGATCACTGGCAAGCTCTTGAGAGAGTAATGCGCTATCTTAAAGGTACTATGAGCTATGGCATTCACTATTCTGGGTATCTGTTGGCGGTCGTTAAACCACGATTTGACCGCCACCCTACCGGTAAATAAATGTATAACACCAAGATTTTGTGCATAGTAGTTAGGAATAATGCTACTCCACAGATTTTGGTGAATATTTGGATGCAGGAGTGGATAATGGAGAAAAGTGGGCCCAGCCAGGGAATTTCCCTGGCCGGCCGGCCCCACCTTAGGCCGGCCGGCCCCACCTGGTGACTGCAGGCCCCAAACCTCCTCCATTGGGCTGGAAACTAATCCACAACGCATAATTCAAGCCCAGCCCAGCAGAATTGCACTGCCATTCTAGAAGGTGGGCTATTTGGGCCTTTACTTGGCCCTCACTTCAATTCTGCCGACCCCAGCGAGGAGCCGACCTTCGGACCGCCATCAGGAGACGATCTGGAGCGTCGAGGCAGAAGACGGTGGCCAACCGACAGAAGGGACGGCCGGCCAGCCACCCCCTAGGCCGGCCGGCCGGCTTTGGCGGCGCCGCCTCTCCAAAGTCGGCAGCAGTGCTTCCACCACCTTGGAGACCTATAAAATGGACCCTCCGGCCTCAGAAGCAACTCGCACCTCCATACTTGAGAAGAGAAGATCCAAAAGGGTCACGCTCATCTCATGGAAGATCATTCCACTTGTGTAGTTTAGAGTAGGCTAGTTGGTCATGGGAGTTAGAGTAGAAGTGAGAGCTTCGCTCGGAGCTCCGGAGTTCTCTTCGGAGTTTGGGTAAAGTTCTCGTGTATCTTTTCTTTTATACTTTCTTTAATATAATTATTTTCTTATTTATTTTCTTATTTATTTATTTTAGTTTTCCTTTTAGTTTACGTTTATTTATTTAAGTAATAATTATAGAGAAATTCTTGTGTTGGTTCCACGTCTGTGTATGGTAGGTCTATCTGCATGGGTTGTTTGCACCGCAAATGCTTACACAATCCACATAGATTTGTTATGCATGGTTGGCTTGCTCTTACGCGAAGAGTAAGTTATCTAGGATATTTGCTTGTATGGCTCAAGGAACTATTCTAGACGTGAGTTTGCTCTACACCCCACGGAGGATAGTAGCCGCGAGTACGTGTGACAGGCGTACCGGTCTCTGTAATCCACCACGTCCGGGTGATGGTTTTAGTAGGGAGGTCAATAGCACGGAGTTCCCCAAGGTAGTTGAACCTAATTCTCGGGTTGCTACCTTGGCATGCGTGTGCCCTGATATGCAGGAACGAATCTATAATGAAAGCCTAAGTAGATATTTGTAACCCCTAGGCAGATACCTTTCTTCTCGTTGTCCTCCCAGTTGACTAGTTCTATCTCTTTATCTTCATATGGAATCCTTGTGTGTGTTGGCTTGCCACCCATCATATCATATATGTATCCCTGCTTTGGTCTAGTTTGCAAGTTATAAATATTAGATGTTTCCTTGTTAATTCATGATATTCTTAGCCCTGCTTCCCTGTGGAAATATAAATACGATACCCTTGGAATACTCCTGGGTGAAATGCTACAACGGCGTTCCGTGCGCTTGCGGAAGTTGAATTTAATCTCTGTGCGTAAGCAACGCCAACAAGCATTTCTGGCGCCGTTGCCGGGGAAGCAATGGTTTAAGATATCTTTGATTGACATTGAATATCTGTTATGTTAATTTGCTGCTAGATTAAGCATCCACCTGCATTTTGTTTGAGCATATCACCATCACATTTGCATTGTTCAATCCATCTGCATATTTAATTCCCCTCCATCCCACCCCGCTGCATTTAAAAAAAAAACCGAGTGCCCAATCATAGGCCTCGGGCTTAAAAAAAAACCTTAAAAAAAAAAGAACCCGAGCGCCCAATCATAGGCGTGGGGATTTTGAAAAAAATAATAAATAAATAAATCCGAGTGCCTAATCATAAGCCCGGAATTTGTTTCAAAAAAATAAATAAATAAAAATTAAAAAAATAGAAAAAAGTTGGATTTTTATGACAGGAAGAAGGAAACATATGTGGCGGAACTAAGACGTTCAATGAAGAGATCTAAGAGCTTAGTCTTGCATTTTGGTGCAAAGACTAAGCTTGGGGAGGAACCGCCAGGTACGCACACTCAATTATTCCCTGTTTTCTTTGTCATATACCCTCTCCTTTCGAAATAAAAAAAATAATGCTGCCTGAATAATTCTTTGCCTTATCAATGCGAAGTACTTTGAGTTGCTCTCTGATGAAAATATGCTGCATCTTTTTGACCATACCCCTTGCTCTTGAAGTTTCTTTTCTTACATGGGTGTTGGTTGAGCTGTTAGTCATAAATCAATCGCTTGCGTCTCTTTCTGTTGGTTGGGTGAAGATCACTTCTGTGCCTCTGTTCTCCATTGAGATTATGCCCGGTGGCCGTTCAACCAATAGAAAAATACGTGCCTCTATGATGCTTTCATGACAGAAGGAGAGTAGAATGTGTCTAGGTTGATTGATGGACCTATAGAGACGTATCAAGGGTAGACGCATAGGTTTGTACTAACCATTGCAGGGATCCTTTTGAGAGCAAACCAAGTACATCAGGCAACATGAAAGGCACATAATTCAAGAAGGAGATACCAACAAGGCGGACCCAGTGCTTCCGCATGAAAGATTTAATCGCTTAGCTTTACACATAGTTGCAAGAGCTAAGCTTGGGGAGGGACCGCCAGGTGAGTACTTCTGCATACGATTTATACTCTTCTTGAATTGTGCCATTTCCTTAAAAAATAAAAAAATAAAATAAAATAGAATAAAAAAACAAAAATATTAGGTTCTCGGCAAAGCCCAATAGGGGCTAGCCACCTGTATCACCCTCATTCTTTTTGCAGACACAAGAAGAATGGAGGAAGCGGCCTATTCAAGCTTAAGTCTTGCAAAGACTCAAGTTTGGGGAGGACCTCCAGGTAAGTATTTCTAAACTTTCCTTGAATAAATAAACTCTCTGTTTCGAATAAATGCTAGAATCTTGGTGTTATGCTACGCATAAGGGAAATGATGATCGAGTTACAAATTAACTTCCCATGTATCGCATAGATGCAACCTCTACTCCTGACATATGTGTTATTTTTATTTGAGCATGATCACATCATGAGTCTTGCTTATTCCCGTGGGTTGCATTTGTTACACCAAGTCTGAGCATTGTGGACTGTGATATGGCATGATTAGAACTTGTTGCAATTTCTTAGTATGGTTTCATCCAGAGATGTTTTTCTTGAATTGCTGCAAGTACCTAAAACTCTTCTGTTTTGGCACACTTCTCTTAGTGTGAGGATTTATTTACCTACCAAAGCCATATCATAATATTCGAAACAGCCCCACTCATAGCCAATTGTTTATGTATTGAGTTTTGTTAAGGTTTGATGTACTCTTGAAACTAAGCACTGGAAATTTTGGTCATAATTCCTTCGCGTGTGTTTTCGAAAATTTCTCTCCACCAAATAAAAAGGGGAATGTTTGGATAAATCAACCAAACATTTTTCAGAGTTTGCAAAACTTTTGGTCCATCCAAAAAGCTCAAGAATATTTCAAAATGTTTCCTTTGAACCATGCAAAAATTATGGCCCTATGCACCATGGAGTAGTCAAAAAAAAAAACTCCATGGTTGCATGACAAAAGGCAATGGTTATATGGTTCTTATCCTAAACATCTTGAGCAAAATAAAGGACCAATGTTTTCAAAACCCCCTTCCACAAGTGTGAGTCCATTTTTCTCCCCTCCATCACATCATTTCTTATGAGCAAAATAAATGGAGTTGCTATGTTGATTGAGACTCATTCTTTAGCTTTACAATATATGCATGGCACTTGTGCGTTCCATACCAAGCTCCACATACAAAGCCTCATTTGGTAGAAGGTAGGATGAGTGAAGCTTGTAGGAATAAGACTCACATCAGGGTTGTAAGAGAAGTGCCATCCAAAACGAAGGAGAATTTTTGCACCTTACCTTGCAGCACATAAAAACTCTGGATGCATACCTGCTAGAATTGTTCACTTGTCCAAAGGTGTCGTTCTAATCTTCAATGCTGCATGACAAGGTGTAACTTATAAGCCCCACGATTTTTGCAACACTCATGAATATTTCGTGCTCTCGTAAACTTACCACTGTTTAGGGAATATGTTGTTGCATCTTTATTACCCATGGGGCGCTTCTTTGTAACTCCTGATCCGCCGGTATCCTGAGTTGAGTTTGCTCGGGACGAGCAAAGTTTAAGCTTGGGGAGGTTGTTGGCGGTCGTTAAACCACGATTTGACCGCCACCCTACCGGTAAATAAATGTATAACACCAAGATTTTGTGCATAGTAGTTAGGAATAATGCTACTCCACAGGTTTTGGTGAATATTTGGATGCAGGAGTGGATAATGGAGAAAAGTGGGCCCAGCCAGGGAATTTCCCTGGCCGGCCGGCCCCACCTTAGGCCGGCCGGCCCCACCTGGTGACTGCAGGCCCCAAACCTCCTCCAGTGGGCTGGAAACTAATCCACAACGCATAATTGAAGCCCAGCCCAGCAGAATTGCACTGCCATTCTAGAAGGTGGGCTATTTGGGCTTTTACTTGGCCCTCACTTCAATTCTGCCGACCCCAGCGAGGAGCCGACCTTCGGACCGCCATCAGGAGACGATCTGGAGCGTCGAGGCAGAAGACGGTGGCCAACCGACAGAAGGGACGGCCGGCCGGCCACCCCCCTAGGCCGGCCGGCCGGCTTTGGCGGCGCCGCCTCTCCAAAGTCGGCAGCAGTGCTTCCACCGCCTTGGAGACCTATAAAATGGACCCTCCGGCCTCAGAAGCAACTCGCACCTCCATACTTGAGAAGAGAAGATCCAAAAGGGTCACGCTCATCTCATGGAAGATCATTCCACTTGTGTAGTTTAGAGTAGGCTAGTTGGTCATGGGAGTTAGAGTAGAAATGAGAGCTTCGCTCGGAACTCCGGAGTTCTCTTCGGAGTTTGGGTAAAGTTCTCGTGTATCTTTTCTTTTATACTTTCTTTAATATAATTATTTTCTTATTTATTTTCTTATTTATTTATTTTAGTTTTCCTTTTAGTTTACGTTTATTTATTTAAGTAATAATTATAGAGAAATTCTTGTGTTGGTTCCACGTCTGTGTATGGTAGGTCTATCTGCATGGGTTGTTTGCACCGCAAATGCTTACACAATCCACATAGATTTGTTATGATGGTTGGCTTGCTCTTACGCGAAGAGTAAGTTATCTAGGATATTTGCTTGTATGGCTCAAGGAACTATTCTAGACGTGAGTTTGCTCTACACCCCACGGAGCATGGTAGCCGCGAGTACGTGTGACAGGCGTACCGGTCTCTGTAATCCACCACGTCCAGGTGATGGTTTTAGTAGGGAGGTCAATAGCACGTAGTTCCCCAAGGTAGTTGAACCTAATTCTCGGGTTGCTACCTTGGCATGCGTGTGCCCCGATATGCAGGAACGAATCTATAATGAAAGCTTAAGTAGATATTTGTAACCCCTAGGCAGATACCCTTCTTCTCGTTGTCCTCCCAGTTGACTAGTTCTATCTGTTTATCTTCATATGGAATCCTTGTGTGTGTTGGCTTGCCACCCATCATATCATATATGTATCCCTGCTTTGGTCTAGTTTGCAAGTTATAAATATTAGATGTTTCCATGTTAATTCATGATATTCTTAGCCCTGCTTTCCTATGGAAATATAAATACGATACCCTTAGAATACTCCTAGGTGAAATGCTACAACGGTGTTCCGTGCGCTTGCGGAAGTTGAATTTAATCTCTGTGCGTAAGAAACGCCAACAGTATCCTAAAGTACTAGAAGGATATTGTGATGCAAACTGGATATCTGATGCTAATGAGATGTATGCCACTAGTGGATATGTGTTTCTACTTGGAGGTGGCGCTGTCTCATGGAAGTCCTGCAAGCAGACCATTTTGACAAGGTCTACTATGGAGGCAGAACTTACAGCCTTAGATACTGCCGGCATTGAGGCCGAGTGGCTTCGTGATTTCCTTATGGATTTACCGGTGGTTGAAAAACCAATACCGTCTATCTCCATGAACTGCGACAATCAGACAGTGATAGTCAAAGTGAACAGTTCAAAGGATAACATGAAGTCGACAAGGCATGTAAAAGGCGATTAAAATCTGTCAGAAAATTGAGAAACTCCGGAGTTATTTCATTGGACTATGTCCATACGTCTAAAAATCTGGCAGATCAATTTACCAAGGGACTATCACGTAATGTGATAAACAGTGCATCGAGTGAGATGGGCCTGAGACCCACTTGATTGGCTGTCATAGTGGTAACTTGTTCTATGTAATCAGAGATCCCGTGAAGTAGAATGGTGAAACAAGCTAGTGACAGCTCGAGAGGAAAGACCCTTGATTGGTCTATCTCAGATGTACTTCTTTCCTAGAGAACTGTAAGGCAGGCTGGTTTATTAACCTTAATGTGTTCCTAGTGGTTTATGAGAAACAAAGATATCGTCCTACAGGATATCTTTAAGGAACACACCTATATGAGTTCGACTGCTAGTCACAGTCTATGAGATGGTAGGGATATCTAGATACTCATGAATGGGCCAGAAGTGTGACTTATACGCTTCAAGACAGAGGGGATGCTTTTGGCAACCTAGTATCGGTAAAGGACTTAGGCAAAACCTCTTTCGCACAAAACTGACAATTCAAGGCGTAGTCCATTGCTCAGTTGTGAATAAGGCGTAACCTCTGTTCTAGATGGAAGTTCAACTTAACAGTCTCCATCGAAACACCGGTATATCAAACAAGAGGAAGGAAATTTGAGTGCATTCCTTATGAGCTCTAGATTTGGTGGGGATTGTTGAATATTATGGGCTTTTAAGCCCATAATAGTGCAATAATTCTATTTAGTCTAGGACCATAATTAATGCAATAATGGTTTAGCCCCACATGGGATTCCTACTATTAATTGACTCAACTTATTAGGTGGATTTCCGGTACATCCCCTAGAGAAGTTGATAGAGGTTAGTGGCGAGCCACACGCGCGCGCGCGCCGCCGCCGCCGCCGCCGACCCGTGCCGTGCCGTGGCGGGCGGGCGGGCGTGGCGTGGCGTGGCGTGGCGTGGCGGGCGTGCGTGCGTGCGTGACGTGACGTGGCTGGCTGGCTGGCGTCACGTCCGTCCGTTATGGAAGTTTTGATATATTGAAACGTCGCGTCTCAGGAATGAACAGACGCCTTTTCGTTACGATGGAGTCGCGTCCGTTCGTTATGGGACGTCTCGCCGTATCTATATATATAATGCCCCTTCCATACGCATGGACTCTCTCGCACTCGCTCTCGCTTTCCATCCGATTCCTTCCACTCGTGTTGCCTCCGAAGATTTCCCCGTCCCGGATTTCTGCGCGCACAGAGATCTGGGAGAGCAGGCCTCCGGAACCCCCGATCCGCAAGAGACATCTGCCGGGTGTGCGGGCGATCAGGTTTTTGGGGAGCGACAACGTGACTGCTCGCTTTCGATCGACTTCTTACTGGAGCGCGGCGGTTCTGCACTGCGTACATCGTCCTGCATCGACTAAGATCGACTACATCGAACACACTCAAGAACAATGGTTCTTGGGAATAGATCTTCCAGCGCCTCCGGCGCAGGATCTTCCGTTGGGTATGTTTCTAACTTTCTTTTCAGTTTGTTCATCGCTATCACCTTATTGGGGAATTTCTGGATTAAATTAATTAGGAAAGTGCCTAAATTCTTAACAGTAGCTCGGCCCGGAGGTAGCTCGCCGGCGACGGAAAGCGGGCGGTGCTCAAGCTCGGCAATGGAGGTGGCGGCGCTAGGGTTTGGGAGGCCGGGAGCGAGGGAAATGGGCGAGGGAAAGCGAGGAGGGGTGCGGGACGCCGTTTTGGGGCTCCGACGCTCCGAGGAGCGGTGGAGAGGCGCGGAGCGTGGCTCCGCTCGCCGTCGGCGACGTGGCGGCAGTCTTCCGACGGAAACAGAGAGAGGAGAGGCTGACGGGTGGGCTCCACAGGAATCTCTCTTTTTCCCGAATTTCCAGTCAACTGAATTCCCCGAATTTGTGTACACAATTTGTGCTAGCAAACAAGCTCCAAAATTCACAAATTTGGTCTCTTTGGAAAGGTCTTGATCGGTAATTCAATCTGGCCAACATGCACATCTAGATTCTAAAAGGATTTCAAATGGCAGCTGGTCAAAGTTGGGTGCTTTTTAAACTTTAAGCAATTTATAGTGCACCCAAACTAATTCCAAAAATCATGGACAGTTCTCCAAAATTCTCATTTGAGATGAGCTATTCAGAGGTATTTTTGTTGCCTAAAGTTGTTACAGAAAAATTTGAGTTCTTTCATAAGCATTGGTTTGACCTTTGTTTGAACTTGAAATTCGAATTTTTGATTCCTTTCAAGATTGTGTTCTGTTCAGTTGGGAAGGTTTGCACGAGCTGGCTGCAGTGACACGGGGTGTCACACTGTCCGTTTTAGTATTTGCGCTGCATGAGGCGGATAATGGCGGCGTGCCGCACTGGGTGAAGAGGGACGGCTGGAGCTTGGCCGACCGCGTCCTGTTCCTGGCTCCAGTGAGGAGCTTCGCCGTGGACGCCGCCAGTCTTGGCATGAGCTCCGGCTGTGCCTACTTTGTCAAATGGACACCGTCGTTCTGCGTGAGAAACGGGATTGGTGGGAAAGAGTATCATCCTGAGGAGAGCCGCGTGTTCAAGTACAGCTTCAACGATGCCAAGACGGAGTTTGTGCAGGGGCTGCCTCCCAGATGGAACGGCGAGCGCGTCATGTGGGTCTTGCCACAACCTGCCATTGCTACCAAACAGGTAAATAAAGTAGCGCCTGGCCTGCCATGCTCACGTAGACCAAATTCACAAAATACACATGAGCTAGCCAACTCAAAAAAGTTCATATGTAGTACTGCGTTAATTAGCCAGGAGTTTTTAATAACCTTGTGTGTCCATTCAGGAAATGCGTTCAAGGGCAGCACATTTCAGGATGTATGTTGGCAATCTGCCGCCGAATGTGGATAGCAATCGACTGCGACAATTCTTCAGCAACCATGGCAAGGTTGCTGATGCGAGAATCATGTACCACAGAAAAAATAAGCGTTCACAAGGGTTTGGCTTCGTAATCATGAAGGCCGCAAACGATGACGAACCTGCTGATATTATAGCCAAGCTCCATGGGCGGGTAGTCGTGTGCTTGCTTACTAATTAGCCAGTTGAGCTATTGATCAATGCATGATGATAACTTAGCTTGTTCATATGGGATTATTTTGCAGAACTCGGATGGGCGTCTCCTGCAAGTGAAGTTAGCCAATTAGCAAGCAACCAAGTTTATCCTTCCTGCGATCTGTGATCAAGCTAGCACTGCGAAGAAGCATCAGCCAGACGATGGTTCTGCCACTAGCCTCGTGCTGTGCTGCGTTCCTTTCATGATTTTAATGTCCCCTAGCTTATTAGAGAAGTAAAGAATGCCTTTTTTAGTAGAATTTGGAAACCATAGATGGTTCTTTTGGTATTGTGAATCGTAGCACTTTGCAAATGACAGAACAGTCTCTTTCTCCCTCATGCTGCGTGAGGAAGTTGAGCAGCGGCTGCGGGCAAGGAGGGCAGGGAAGAACAGCACGGGGAGAATTCTTTCCCACCTTCTTACAACTACCAAGTAGGGGTTGTGATGAGGAGACATTTTGTCGAAAAATATTGAAATACCCCTGCTGAACCCTATCCTCACGCAGCTACCTCCACATTGCTCACTCGCGCTGCCGCCGGCTCCCTTTCCATGGTGTAAACCAGTCTTTTAGCTGTATTTTAGCTAACTATTTGGCCAGACTTCAAAGAAGCACACGACTAATTTGGTCAGAAAACTTGTAGAAAGTCAATTATTAGTACAGTTTTGCGGCATTATGCTATTACTTCCCCTGAAGCTAACTGTAATGTTTCTTGCAAACAGTCAAATTTTTACGGCTCACCAGTAGACATGTGGCAATTTTCATTTGGCTCAAATTCTATCTTCTTTTGATTTGATTTTAGCCGACAGTGACACAGAGATTGCTTTGAGATTCTGGGACGCGAGGCTTCTCTACTCCACCTGCTTCTCTGGATTTACAACCAAAAGGAGTGCTCTTTAAGGAGCTTCTCCTTAAAAAATAGGAGGGAGCCGCCCTCAAAAAATGAGTCACAAAATGGTAGCTTCACCGGCTCCCTCACTCCACATCATATTCTTTTTTACATATTTGTCTCTGTGAAAGCTACAATAGCCAAACGTTTTTAGACACAGCCAACACAACTGTTTTTCTAGAGAAGCCACTCTGAAAGGTTTACAAGAAATCACAATTCAAAATTTGGTTATGGGGATTACTAACTGGATTGACCCGGCCTTCGTTAGCTTGGCCTACTCGCTACCAAATCCTAGTACAGGCATCGGGGCTTGTCTACAACAAAGGCTGAAAGAAAAGCTCGGGTTAACGAGCTGTTCGAGCATGGCTCGTTGCAGGCCCGAATGGAAAAGGAGGCGAGCTTGAGCCTAATCTTAAGCTTGCGAACCTCGGCGAGCCGAGCTCAAGTAGCTCGTTTGGGCTCGGGTTCCATACTTCACATTGGCCAGGATCATCATCAGCACCACTGCCCCAGGCCCAATTGCTCCACGACCCAACATATCTCCACATCACAGCTAAATCCCATGCCAACCCGTAGTTGCTATCCTGGTATTGTACAACTCGTTCGATCTTTACAGCTATGACGCAGACACGAAGATGCCGAAGAGAGAGGAGGGCGCCGAGGGGCGGGGCCGGCCCCACCGGCCTGATCTGAAGAGGAGAGAGAGAGGAGAGGCGGCGATTGGTGTGATTTGAAGAGGAGAGACTGAGAGGCAAGAGAGAGGAGAGAGGTGATGGCGAATGAGGAATGAGGTTAGGGTTCGTGGAGAGAGCAAGAGGTGGGCTTGTTGGGTTGTTTTTGTGTTGTCGGGCTTCAAGTTTATGTCAATTTCGGCTCTCCACAGCAGAAGGACATGGAGGTGCGCTGCGGCATCAGATGAGAGCAGTGGCGGACGCAGGGCAAGACTCAAGGAGGGGCTGAACTTCATCCTTTCTTCTTCTTCCTTCCTCTTCTCCTTATTTTTCTTCATCCTCTCTTCTAAACTCCATTGATTCAAGCTTTTTTGACCAAGCAAGTGAAGGGGGGGCTTGGAGGGGGGGGGGGGGGGGGGGGGGGGCTACAAGGAGCTGGTAGCCGGTAGGGGGGGCTGGAGGCCCCCCAGCCCCCCTGCTGGATCCGCCCCTGGATGAGAGAGAAGTCGTGAAGGAAGATGAGGAGGCGATTGCAGGGAAAGAAAGTCACAGGGGAAGGAAGGGACACCTCTATAAATTCGCTGCCATAAAGTCTTTTCACGGTTCCACCTCTATGGCTTTTTTTTTCTTTGAGGAGATGGTGGCTTTTTTTTTCTTTGAGGAGATGGTGAATTTTTTTTTTTGAGATTATACAGTACAGTTCAGACACTCACAACGCACGCACACTCACCCCTATGAACACACGTAGGCAAACCCTACCCCTATGAGCATTTTCGAAGACTGAGCCGGCAAATCTAGAGATACAAAGTCACCACTGGCGCCTCGCTATCGACGGGAGCGTCGCCTACCACTGGAAGCACAAATGCCGTTAAATCCTTGAAAATTCGCTCCCACGGGGAGTCGAACCCAGGACCTGATAGGTGTTACTCGGATGTCTTAACCACTAGGCCAAGACCCCTAGTGAATATTTTTGCTGAAAAATAAAAAAGAAAACAAAAGCAGGCCCAATTCTTCACGGCCAGATCAGCTTATCACGTACAAACTTACCCCAACTATTCTCTCTCTAAAAAAACGACGTAGAATAGAAATAGCAGTCGTTCTTCTAAAAAAAAATAAATAGCAGTCGTGATCGGATAGGAACCACGACGCACGCACTCGATCGGATCACCACCATGGCTATCCCAGCTCTGCCGGACGCCGCCTCGTCCCCTCCGTGGGCGGACCTCCTCCCAGACGTCCTCCGCGAAATCTCAGGCCGCGTCGGCACCGCCGCCAACTACGTCCGCTTCCACGCTGTGTGCTGGTCCTGGCGCGAAACAGTTCCGCCGCTGGATCGCCGTCCGCCGTTGCTTCCGTGGATCCTCTCGCCGCGCGACGCCACAGGACATCGGTATGCCCGCTGCATATTCTCCTCCAAGAAGTCAAGCCCCGATATACGCATTCGAGACAGGAGATGGGTGACAAGCCCGGATGACGGCACGACCGTGTATTGGCTCCAATCAGCTTCTTGGGCCGAATCTGCTCGAAGCGGCGTCGACCCTCTCACCGGATCAGCGACCGCCATCCCCATCCCTCGCTACCCGAACAACAAGGTCGAGCAGTTGGAGGAGCACGCTATCGGTGTGTCCTGCGCCGACGGCACCGTCGCTCTGTTCGCCGTTGGTCGCGGGGACAGGTGGAGATGTGGACGCGGCTTCGATGCGGCCCTTCGGCATCCTGGCGACGACGCCGAGTGGACGTTGGTGCAGAGGAACAGGATGGATGTCCCCGACCTGGAGTGGTGGCCGCGCTGCCCCTGCCTCACTTATCGCCATGGCATGATCATATTATCCTACGTGAACCGGTGGCGCATCGTATCGACCGAAAAGCCGGCCGCCGACGACCAGCGGTGGTGGCAGATGCCACTTGAACCAAGAAAGGCGTCATCAAGTGGCTACCTTGTGGAGACATGCGGCGAGCTTCTTTGGGTGTTTGTTGACCTTGACGTGGATTTATACCGCAAATGCTACCAAGGCAATGACGTTGTCAGTCTTAGCGATGACCTGGCGAGCGTGCTGTCCGTTTCGGTATTTGCGCTGCATGAGGCGGATGGCGTCGGCGTGCCGCGGTGGGTAAAGAGGGACGTGCTGAGCTGGCCGACCGCGTCCTGTTCCTGGGTCCGGTGAGGAGCTTCGCCGTGGACGCTGCCAGTGTTGGCATCAGCTCCGGTGTGCCTACTTCGTCGACAGGAGAGGGTCGTTCTACGTCTCTGATGGGTGTGGCGGGAAGAGGTGGGAGCCCGAGCGGAGCCGCGTGTTCAAGTGCAGCTTCAACGATGCCAAGTCGGAGTTGGTGGAGAACCTGCCTCCCAGATGGAACCGCCGCGACCCCTTCATGTGGGTCTCGCCACGACCTGCCATTGCTACGAAACAGGTAAATCAATTAGCGCCTGGCCTGCCATTCTCACGTAGATCAAATTCACAAAATACAAATGAGCTAGCCAACTTAAACTAGTTAATATGCACTGCGTTAATTAGCTAGAACTTTTAGCTCCAGGTGATCTTTAGTTTTCAACCAATTGACTGGGATGAGGACAATTCGGCCAGGCGATGCATCATTACAATATACAGTAGGAAACTGGAATTATAGAATTTGCACAAGTATATTATATGAACAAATCAATTAACCTTGTGTGTCCATTCAGGAAATGCGTTCAAGGGCGGCACATTTCAGGATGTATGTTGGCAATCTGCCCCTGAATGTGGATAGCAAACGACTGCGAGAATTCTTCAGCAACCATGGCAAGGTTGCTGATGCGAGAATCATGTACCACAGAAAAACTAAGCGTTCACAAGGGTTTTGGTTTTGTAACCATGATGGCCGCAAAGGATGACGAACCTGCTGATATTATTGCCAAGCTCCATGGGGAGGTAGTCTTGTGCTTACTAATTAGCCAGTCTGAGCATATGATCAATATTTGATGATAATTTAGCTTGTTCATATGGGATTATTTTGCAGAGCTTGGATGGGCGTCCCCTGCAAGTGAAGTTAGCCAATTAGCAAGCAACCAAGTTTATCCTTCCTGCGATCAGTGATCAAGCTTGCACTGTGAGAAGTATCAGCCAGCTGTGACGATAGTTCTGCCACTAGCCCTATTGCTGTGCCGTGTTCCTTTTCATGGTTTTAATGTTCCCTAGCTTAATTAGAGAAGTAAAGAATGCCATTTAGTAGAATTTCAAAACCATATATGGTTCTTTTGGTATTGTGAATCATCGCACTTTGCATGACAGAATGGTCTCTTTCTCCCACAGGCTGCGTGACGAAGTTGAGCAGCGACGGCGCGCATGGAGGGCAGGGAAGAAGAGCACTGGGAGAATTCTTTCCCACCCTCTTCCAACCACCAGTAGGGGTTGTCCTGAGAAGACATTTTGTGAAAAAAGATTGAAATACCCTGCTCAACCCTTACCTCCCGCAGCTACCTCCACATCGCTCAATCGCCGCCGCCCGCTCCCTTTCCACGGTGTAAACCAATCTTTTAGCTGTATTTTAGCTAATAACTATTTTCCCAAACTTCAAATAATAAAGCACATGGCTAGTTTAGTCAGGAAACTTATAGCAAGTCAATTATTAGTACAGTTTTGCGGGATTATGTTATTATTCCCTTAAACTAACTGTAATATTTCTTGCAAACAGTCAAATATTTATGGCTCTCCGGTTGACATGTGGCAATTTTCTAATGGCCAAAAATCTATCTGCTTTTGGTTTAATATTTTAGCAAACAGTGAGATGGATTGCTTTGAGATTCTGGGACGCGAGGTTGGTTCTAACACAATTCAATTCCGTGATTAGGGGCCTGTTTGGTAGGGCTTCTCAACGAATTTTCACTTGATTTACAACCAAAATAGGTGCTCCTTACTTCTCTTTTAAAAAAGGAGGGAGCCGCCCTTAAAAAACAAGGAGTCAATCACTGGTGCAATGAAGGCCTTTAGTGGCGGGTGTTTTGCACCTGCGGTGGCGGGCGAAGCACCCGTCACTGCGTCTGCGCCACTGGAAAAAAAGAAAAGAGCGGTGGCGCCAGACGTCCGCCACCGCTAGCCATGATAGGAAACAAAAAAAAAGGAAGACGGGCTGGGCCAAGCCCAACCCGTGCCCGCTCGCGAAGAGGCTGCTGGAACCCTAGCTCCAATCGTCGAGGAGAAGGGGAGGGAGGCCGTCGGAACCCTAGCCGCACCAGATCCACGCGGCGCCCGCCTCGTGGTGGCACGTAGGGACGCCGCCGCGCCGAGGCGGCGCCCCGTGGTCGACGCCGCCGCCGGATCTGGTCGGCGCCGTGGGGGAGGGGCGGCTCCACACCGGGGGAGAGGGCGGGCGCCACCTCACCGTGGGGGAGGGGCGGCTCCGCGCCGGGGAGAGGGCGAGCGCCTTCGCGTCGGGGAGAGGAAGGAGTATCGCGGCACAGAGGGAGAGGGAGGAGTGTCGCGGGGGCGGCGGAGAAGTACTGAAGTGTAGGAAAGGGAGGGGTGTCACGGCTTGGGACAGAAGTGAGTAGTAGTGTTAGGGTTAGGTTGTGTTTATATATGAACCTTCCGATCCAGGCCGAAGCGGGCCAAAATGGGCCCGCCCGCCATTGCTGTGTTGATGACGTTAGCCTAACAGCCACTGCTGTTGCGTTTCCAGTGGCGGTTGACGCTGACATCATCATGCCCGCCACTGATTCGTCCTCCAAGTATTGTAGCGTCGCTGACATCATCACGCCCGCCACCGCTGTCTGCTACAGTACTTCGCTCGAGGCTGTAGTGACGGATCGACCTGTGGCCGCCACTGCTATTTTTGGGCTCCGTCACTGCAGGCTCGTTTGTACTAGTGAATCTAGGAGACATAAATGGTAGCGTCACTAGCTCCCTCACTCCGCGTCATCTTCTTTACATATTGGTCCCTAAAAATAAGAAAAAGTTAGAAGAAGCCGTTGTGCCAAATATTCTTAGACACAGTCAACAACCACGACCAGCACATCTATTTTCCTATAGAAAACACTGCCAAAGGTCTCTTGTGTGCAACCGACAAGAAATCACAATTCACAATTAGGTTAAGGGGATTACTAACTCGATTGACCCATGCATCCTTCCTTGATTTCACCATCCTGCTACCGAATTCTAGGGGAGGCGTCAGGGCATGTGTAGAGCCATATGGCGTCCACGTGCTGGCCTGACCTCCCCTTGGATCTCCTACGCGACTTCTCGCGCCACCACCACGTCGCAACCGACTACATCTTCTTGCTTCCTTCTGCAGGTCGTGGCGTGACTCTCAGGGCAGCCATCCGGCATTGCTGCCATGGCTGGTCACGCCGCGGCAGCTTGCTGTCTTTTCAAACTCGTCGAGGATGGGAGCATAATTTGCCTTTTAAGGTATATATCAGTTAGCTTGGGAAGAAGAAGCAGTACTGATTTTCTCTGGTTGGCCTCTCTCTCCATTAGAGGCTTATTACTGTTGAGTTGCATGCACCAACCAACTCACCCAAAAGCCTAAGCTGATGGGGAAAGGTGGCCATCCGAATTTTAGGAAAGGGAGGGGTGTCACGGCTCGGGACAGAAGTGAATAGTAGTGTTAGGGTTAGGTTGTGTTTATATATGAACCTTCCGATCCGGGCCGAAGCGGGCCAAAATGGGCCCGCCCGCCATTGCTGTGTTGATGACGTTAGCCTAACAGCCACTGCTGTTGCGTTTCCAGTGGCGGTTGGTGCTGACGTCATCATGCCCGCCACTGATTCGTCCTCCAAGTATTGTAGCGTCGCTGACATCATCACGCCCGCCACCGCTGTCTGCTACAATACTTCGCTCGAGGCTGTAGTGACGGATCGACTTGTGGCCGCCACTGCTATTTTTGGGCTCCATCACTGCAGGCTCGTTTGTACTAGTGAATCTAGGAGACATAAATGGTAGCGTCACTAGCTGCCTCACTCCGCGTCATCTTCTTTACATATTGGTCCCTAAAAATAAGAAAAAGTTAGAAGAAGCCGTTGTGCCAAATATTCTTAGACACAGTCAACAACCACGACCAGCACATCTGTTTTCCTATAGAAAACACTGCCAAAGGTCTCTTGTGTGCAACCGACAAGAAATCACAATTCACAATTAGGTTAAGGGGATTACTAACTCGATTGACCCATGCATCCTTCCTTGATTTCACCATCCTGCTACCGAATTCTAGCGGAGGCGTCAGGGCATGTGTAGAGCCATATGGCGTCCATGTGCTGGCCCGACCTCCCCTTGGATCCCCTACGCGACTTCTCGCGCCACCACCACGTCGCAACCGACTACATCTTCTTGCTTCCTTCTGCAGGTCGTGGCGTGACTCTCAGGGCAGCCATCCGGCATTGCTGCCATGGCTGGTCACGCCGCGGCAGCTTGCTGTCTTTTCAAACTCGTCGAGGATGGGAGCATAATTTGCCTTTTAAGGTATATATCAGTTAGCTTGGGAAGAAGAAGCAGTACTGATTTTCTCTGGTTGGCCTCTCTCTCCATTAGAGGCTTATTACTGTTGAGTTGCATGCACCAACTAACTCACCCAAAAGCCTAAGCTGATAGGGAAAGGTGGGCAATTCACTTATGGTTCAACACTCCCCCTCACGTGCAGCTCTCGTGGGCGCAAACGTGGAAATAGGAGTGGCGCAACGGAATATGCGATCACCAGAACTTGAACTCAAGACCTCTGGCTCGATACCATGTTAAGTTGCATGCACCAACCAGTTCACCCAAAAGCCTAAGCTAATGGGAAGAGGCGGGCAATTCACTTATGGTTCAACACTCCCCCTCAAGTGCAGCTCTCGTAGGCGCAAACGTGGAAATAGGAGCGGCGCAGCGGAATATACGGTCACCAGGACTTGAACTCAAGACCTCTGACTCTGATACCATGTTAAGTTGCATGCACCAACCAACTCACCCAAAAACCTAAGCTGATGGGGAAAGGTGGGCAATTCACTTATGGTTCAACAATTACTATGTCTTCTTTGGATTTGACTGACTGGGACAAGGATTGGTTTGAGATTCCATAACGGACAGGAGGGCGTTTCCAACACAATTCACTTCCGTACATGATCAGGTCTTATGTGTGTGCAACCGTCTAGAACTAATTAACTAATTAATCATCATCACAATTCAACATTAGGATACAGGGAGGGGACCTTGGGCCTTACAAACTCGAGGATGCTTGCTTGACTCAATTGACCTGGCCTTCCTCGATTTCGCCTGGTATGGAAAGAAACACAGGCATCGGGCATCTCTGTAGCCATGGGACGCGGCCACTAGCCGGCCCGACCTCCCCTTAGATCTCCTCCCCGACTACATCCTCTTCCACGCCATCTGCAGGTCCTGGCGGGAGGACGCGCACGGGAGTCGTCCAGCGTTGCTGCGTCTTCTCCTCCTCACAAGTCCAGCCGCTGCGCCATCGCCTCCGCCAGCGGGTTACATATTCCGGACGGGGGATAGGCAATCGGAGCGGACGACGGCGCCGCCGCTTGCTGCCTCTTCACAACTTGTGCCGAGTCCAACGACGGCTTTGTCGACCCTCTCGCCGGACTCGCGTCTCCTGTCGCGCTCCCTCCATACCCGGAGGAGATGAAGTCGTGGGTGAAGCGCGCAACCGGCATCGTCATCTCCGGTTCAGAGATGGACGTCTTTTGTGCCCATCTTCGTGGCGCTTTTGCATCCCGGTGACGTGGCGTGGACACTCCTCAAACGGAACGATCTCTAGGTACATGGATACCAGAGACATGGATAGTTGCCGATCGAGTTGCATATCACGAAGGCAAGATCGTGAAATGCCACGCAACCTCGTGGTGGAACTGGGAGAGGTCATGGTCATGGACCATTGTGTCCACTCACAGCGTCGGTAGCAAACAAACCGGGCAAGAAAGTTCAGTCCAGCTACCTCATGGAGTCCCGTCGCGAGCTGCCCTGGGTGTTCGTTCAAGTTAAGACTGACAGCGCTTACTACAAGGGCGTCTTGGAGCAGCGTGCCGACGAGCTCGATCACCAGCATGCCGGAAGTGCTGATGGTGTCAAAAGCTCGCGACGGTGGGTGGAGAGGGACGGCCGAAGTTTGGCTTACCGCATCCTTTTTCTGGGGAAGCAAGGCAGTTTCTCCGTCGATGCCGCTCGGTTCGCTATCGGGATTGGCGCGGGTGTGCGCCTAAGTACTTCCTTGACAGGAGGCATCTCTACGCGGGGTTTGGAGCAAGTCTCCGCTTGAGCGGTCCCGCGTGTACAAGTGCAGCTTCGGCGACGACAAGTCAGAGTTGGTAGAGCAGCTGCCGGCACAATGGAAGGACATGCCCTGCATGTGGCTAACGCCCCAACCTGCCATGGCTTCTACTAAGGTAACTGGCCAGCAAGAAGAAGTTCAGTCCGGCTACCTGGTGCAGTCTCGCGGCGAGCTGCTCTGCGTGTTCGTTCAAGTTAAGACCCAGAGCACGTACTACATGAACTTCTTCCATTGTCCCGGTGACCTCGATCGCCAGCCTGCCCGCCGAGGCCCTCTCTGTGTCGGTGTACGTGCTGCAGGACGATCATGGAGCGCGGTGAGCCGCGGTGGCTGGAGAGGGGCGGCGAGGTACGTAGCTTCGCCGTTGATGCGCCTACTTCAATTCGTTCATAGGAACAAGCTGCCGCTGCAGAGATGCCGCGTGTACAGGTACAGTTTCCGTGAGGACAAGGCGGAGCTGGTGGAGCAGCTTCCTCCCTCCCCAATGGAACGACATGGCCTGCATGTGGGTCACGCCCCAACCTGCCATTGCTTCAACTCAGGTGAATAATAAAAAAACCAGGCCCGATCTCATTGTTTACTAGTACACCCAAATGTAGTGGCAAAACTAGATACTTTTGTGCGCAGTCTGATGTGTGTAGCATTAAGTGATTGACAGATGCATGTGCCTCTTACAATATGTACATGGGCAGTGTTACGGTAATCCCTCCTCCCAACTGGTGCAAGAGTAGAAATCAGTCTGAGCCTTTGATTTTATAAAATTAAAAGTAAATAAATGTAACGTGGTTATGGTAACTTATTTTGATTTGGGTGCACCAAGTGTTCTAAAATAGTATCCCATCACATTTTTTTACAATTCACAATGTCACGTTTTTTCTTTGCTTGGCAATGTGCCATGCATGACACATCAATTCTTGGTATAGTTTTTTTTTTGAACTGAATTCTTGGTATAGTTGGTATAGTTGGCAATGTGACATTAGCAAAATCAATCGATGTGCCACGGTAGTTGTACTGATATAACAAAAACAATCAACGTGCCAAGGTATAGTTGGTACAGTGGCACGTTGATTGTTTTTGTTATATCAGTACAACTACCGTGGCACATCGATTGATTTTGCTAATGTCAACTATACCTTGGCACGTTGATTGTTTTTGTTATATCAGTACAACTACCGTGGCACATCGATTGATTTTGCTAATGTCACGTTGCCAATTGTTACCCCATGGCAGGTTGACTGATTTTGTTGCCATTACCATGATACCTTGATTGATTTTGGTAGAATGGCCAGGTGCCATTTGTTACCATGCATGCATGTTCATTTATTTTGGTAGGATAGCATGTTGCCAATTGTTATCATATTTAAACTAAACGAAACTTGCCTGTTACATTCCGCAACCGATAGGCAATCTTCACAGAATATCAGCAAAACCATATATAAGAGGCAATCTCTTCACAAAAAATAAGCAACTGTTTTGGGAACAAGGATGGAAGAATTACTTTCCAAAACAGAAAATCTAAAATAAAAACAATACTAAGGTGCAAGACTTCATTTTTTTGCCTCGAGATCTACTCAAATGGACGGTCCACAGTTATTTAGGACTACCGTAGCGGGAGCTATGTACATTATTCACCTTTCACTTTCATATATGTGCTGGAAATCAGAGAGAAGCTTGAGCTGTCAGTGTGAGGAACAACATAACAATTCCGGTCTTATTTCAGGATTTATGTGGGCAGTCTGACGCAGGGAGAGCCAATGTCTGAAACGATTGTTCAGCAAGCATGGTAAGGTCTCCAATGCGAGTCATGTTGGACAGAAAAACCAGGCGATCTCAAGGGTTTGAGTTCCTAATCATATAATGACGACAGTGGATGATCGGGCCCATGATATTGCCAAGCTCCATTGGAACGGTCCATCAGCCATGCATGTCTGTTAACTTGTTTGTTAATTGTTCATGCTGGATAATTGAACGCTGAGGTTTGGATAGGCGTCCCCTGCTTCTGAACATTGCTGATCGGTAGGTATAGTTGTTGAACCGCGATAGAGCATCAAGGTTTTGTAATAAGCAAATGCTGCCGACATGTATGCAATGATGTTGGCTTGATTAGGGGTGAATCGCTACAAAAGAGGATTTGAATGAATACAATGATCTAATGAGGTAATTAGTTTCTTCCGACATTAGACGATATGCTCACCCACCAGTACAGTTTTACCTCCTCTAAAATTAGGCCTTATTTCTACGCGGTGCACATAATGTACCGCATGTAAAAATCAATTTTCACAAAGAGAATATTGATATATGAGCTTGCTACATTTTCTGTCCATATGGTTTTAATTAGGAAAAAATTTACAGTGGTAGGTGGGGTACCGGAGTAAATTGTTTCTGTGCGTGAACAGAGAAACAGAGTTTCCTAAGGCGTGGGACGTGGTAAAATTAGGTTCCCTGGTGTCAAAAAATAATTAGGTTCCCTGATTTGGCCTTTTGTGTGCAACTAACAAAACGAATAATATCATAACAAAAACTGATGATGATCGAGGGACACATGCAAATTCAAACTTACAGAGGCAAAGTTACAAATTAAATTTAAACTCGATGAAATTACAATTTTGACACTACATAATAAATAAGGATAACACAAACATGTTGAACTAATTGTTTTCCCTTCTCCATTAAACACGACTGAAAATGTTGAATTATGGTTCTAGAAATGTTGAACATAGAATCAAAAAAAGAAATGTTGAAGCATGGTTCTAGAAATGATGAAGCGTGTGCCGCGTCTACCCTATGTACTAATAGTCACAGGTTTTTACATAATGTTGGATTCATAATCCCATCTGTTGTACACGGCATTATTTGGCTGATGAGACTTTGTCTTTTACGTGAAGCCTACCCACGATAAAAAATTGGTATATGCTAGTTGTTGGATTTGCGTGAAAATTTGCCCCATTCCCCGGCCCACCCCATCAGGGACAATTTATATGGAAAAACTGCGTAACCAGATGGGTTGTCCTATCAGATCCGATCATGCCCAAGCGCAGGCGATTCACCAGGGACGACGCGGCATCGTCTCGTCGCCC
This sequence comes from Eragrostis nindensis, assembly GCA_012490785.1. Classification (NCBI taxonomy): domain Eukaryota; kingdom Viridiplantae; phylum Streptophyta; class Magnoliopsida; order Poales; family Poaceae; genus Eragrostis; species Eragrostis nindensis. Next base: position 2,325,226 of record JAAXCT010000023.1, read on the forward strand.
CGACCTCCTGTCCGATCTCCTCCGTGACATCTTCAGCCGCCTCCACGACGCCATCGACTTCGTCCGCTTCCACGCCGTCTCCAACCACTGGCGCTCCTCTCTTCCTCCGGCGGTGTCCTATCCAACGTTCCTGCCATGGCTCCTCTCGCCACGTGTCACGAACGGCTACCGGAGGGCTCGATGCATCTTCTCCTCCAAGTCCAGTAGCAGTGGTCACGCCACAACCTACACTGTACGCGATGAGGACAGGAAGTGGGTGATCAATGCCGAAGACGGCGCCGTCTACTGGCTAGTCGCCGACTCTCACAAGTCGTGCGTCCTTGTAGATACTTTCACCGGATCAGCCGTCACCGATCCGCTCCCTCGCAACCCGGATGATCGAGTGGAAGCCATGGGTGAAGCGCGCCTTTGCCATGGTTTATGGAGACGGCACCATATTCATGTACGCCTTCCGCCCTATCGACAGCTATTACGCGAAAACCTTGGACATGACCCTTCTGCCCCGCAGCAGCGCACCTGGACGGCCGTGCAAAGGGACATATTTTTGCATCTTGGTAGCAAGGACCATTTCAGTGTCGTTTATCGCGACGGCAACAAGATTTGCTGGTGCATCATGTCTACGAATGCTGCCGAGGATGTCTTGGGAAGGAGCAGATGGATGGGGCTGGACCTGAATCGCAAAGATGGCAAGAAATTTCACTCCAGCTACCTCGTGGAGTCCCGGGGCGAGATTCTTTGGGTGTTTGTCCAAATCAAGAGCACCAGTTACGATGACGTCGACACCCTAGCGAGCGCTCTGTCGGCGTCGATGTACGTCCTGCAGGAGGCAGAAGGCGACAAGCCACCGCTGTGGTGAAGAGGGAGTGCCGGAGAGCTTGGCCGATCGCGTCCTGTTCCTGGGACCAGTAAGGAGCTTAGCCGTGGACCCGTCTTGGCATGAGCTCCGGGTATGCCTACTTTCTCGACTGGAGACAGCTCTACGTCTATGACGGAACCTGGAGGAAGCCAACGCCCGAGCGGAGTCGCGTGTTCAAGTACAGCTTCCTCGACGGCAAGTCGGAGTTCGTGGAGGAGCTGCCTCCCCAATGGAACCGCAAGGCCTTCATGTGGGTCTCGCCCCGGCCTGCAATTGCTACAAAGCAGGTACATGGTGTCGCAACTGCCATGCTCACGTAATGGTCATCAATGCAGCCGCAGTCATTGATTCTAGTGTGGAGTCTGAACATTACGTTCATGGTATGCTTGAGATCGGAGAGATGCTTAACGTTAGGGAAATACTTCCTGCGCATGCTTGTTCATTCAGTGCCCGTTTCTTTTCGTGATTGTTCATGCCGCATGGTGCCAACGGCCACGGCAAGGTTTCTTGCTCCTGTGTCAAAGTTGAGACAACGCCGGTCTGTTTCCTAGTCTTAGCTTTCTCCTGAATCAGACAGATTTGATCGACCAGATTGACGGATCTGCTACTGCCACATCTCTTCTGCCCATACAATTTGGTCTATGCCACATCTTGTTACAAATGTATCCCAATTTTAGAATTGTTACAGTAGATAGTTATCGGAATAGTTCCGGACAGAAAAAAAATCCACGTGTGATGGTCGTATATAACATATGGTAATAACAAAAACAAAGAGAAAATTGTATTAGGCATAGTTCTAAAAAAAATTCCATGGGTCCATATACTCATGCATGCCTCGTCAGTTGAAGGCCTCCTCAAACGTTGCCTAAGAGGACTTCACCATGCGCAGCTGGAATCTGCAGTGCATTTGTTCCACATTCGTCTCCGAATGCACTTACGGGAAATTCTTATGTATAGTTGATTTGGTCAGTGTTTCCTTATCCGGGCCATGGGAACCTATATTGTCTGTTTGTTCTGTTGACTTAAGCTTATAAGTTTTGTGATATTGTGCTAATTCCCTAAACAGTAATATTTCCTGAAACATGCGTGGAAATTTTTCTATTGTCTCAAAACCTGCATGATTTTGATATTATTTTTAGCTTAGTTTTTTTTTTTGAGAATATTTTGGCAGATGTGTGCAACCGACAAGAAAAGTCATCACAATCGGGCGACTAGTATAATTGGGCCTTATTGACTTGGCCTGCTACCGAAACCTAGGGCATGTGTGCAACCATGCTGGACGCGGCGTCCTCGTGTCCGGAATGGACGGACCTCCCCTCGGACATCCTCCGTGACGTCTCCCGCGCCTTCATTTTCCCACCGACTACGTCCGCTTCCACGCTGTCTGCAAGTCCTGGCGCAACACCCATCTGCTGGCGATGACATGCCGGCCCAGCTGGTTACTGCCATGGCTCGTGTCACGGCCCAAGCCCAAGGGCCGCCGCCGCAAGGCTCGCTGCGTCTTCTCCTCTGTGCGGACCGAAATTTGTTTTCATTACCATAGATGGCTGATCCGCACAGTCCAAGGCACGCAGAGCTGCGGTGTCGCGTACCACGACGGGAAGATTGTGCAGTGCCAGGAGGATGCTGTTTCGCCACGTACTTGGCGTCAGTGGACGATGCTGTCCGCTGATCAGCAGGCCATCGTCATCTCGTCCGGGTACCTCGATGTAGCCGCGAAAGTTCGGTCCAGCTATCTGGTCGAGTCTCGTGGCGAGCTTCTTTGGGTGTTCGTGTTAGCAACCCAATCACAGCTTCACCATGAACAAGCAACCCTAATCACTGATGAGGTAGTAACCGATACAATTGGGGAGAAATAGAGTATAAGATGGGTAGCAAGAAGGGGATCGAGGCTAGATCAGAAGTACATCAGGGATACTAGTGAAGAATCTAGAGGAGAGGAGGAGGAGCAGGGAGGAGGAAGAAGAACACGAGCAACAGGTCTGTTTCTGAATATCTCTTGATCGATGTCTTCTCCCGTCGATGCTCTGCTTCCTTTGTACAGCATCGCTTGGGCTTCTGCTAGTAGCTCCAACTCGGCCCATGGGCTTGCCTGTAGCTTATAATACCTGGCAGGCCCTGACATTCCCCCCTTCTTAACGTCCGGCTTGCCCTCAAGCGGACGTAATACAACAGCTTCAACAGAATTCTAGAGCATTTGTTGATCCATGATGCATAGCAAGAGCTCGCAATTGCTAACAGTATGCATTGCTTCGACTTCAGAATGTAAGATGGCATTGTTGCTGATCATCGACAAGTTCCTTCTGCAACTGAGAGCTTCAAGGTGGCCATTGCTATCAATGCACAAATGAAGGTACTTGGTTAACCGACGTCCTGGATCCCATGGCATCCTCACTTCTATATCAGTTAACCTGTTGAGCCAAGTTAAACCAACTTCTTCCATGATGATAGTATGAAAAAGAGCCCCCAAAAATTGCTGAGTAAATTGTTCCTTGCTAACGGTAGAGTAACCGAACACCATGAAAATCCCATTATGCCAAGCAAGTTTAGAAGCACCACCACACGTCTGCTGTGATGATAAAATAGTTTGGCTCCACAGAACATTTATAGGATACTTGGCCAGGAAAGCCTCATAATACTTTGCATCAATATTGTTCCACTCAAGACAACCACCAATCAAGCAAGCTCTCAACAAATTTTCAGGAATCCAATTCAGTATAGATAGCTCACTCTGGAGATCATGCAAGGTATGACAGAACTCACCGACTTCATGGTAGAAGAAGGACGGCCATGGTGGAGGTCGCTCATCATGAGAGCTCTTAAGTTGCAAAGGTGGCGGCCACAGTTGCAGCTCTACCCAAACCAGTGAGAACAGCCATGAGTCCATTGTACTGACATCACATCCTGTCATCAACACCCCAGGGAAGCCCATACAGTCGGCATGCAAACCAGCATCCACAATGATGCCAGGCCCGTCGACAAGGATGATGTCAATGCATGCAGTAGTGGCGACGCCGGATGGCGCATGGAACAGGTCCAACGTGACCTTCTCGGCAGTGGCGTACACCGCAGTAGAAGCCGTGATGTCGATGAAGATGCTTGGGCATTTCGTCGAGCAGGTGATGGGCACGCCGATGTTGCTGTTGCAGCGCCCGGCGTAGATGGCCGAGGTAGCAATAGCGACATGGTCGGGGTCGGGGAGGACCTCCGTGGTGAAGATGCACACTAGAATGAGTGTCGCGACGTCGATGACGGGCTCCTTATCAAAGACGGGTTCCTTGTCGAAGACGGTCGGCTCCTCGTCAAAGATAGGGCTCTCGTCGAAGACAGGTTCCTTGTCGAGGTCGACATTGCTGATGTCGCTGCAACACTGTGGATCTGGTACTGCACATCCAGCTTCTGGCCCAGGCGTAGCTCCATCTGCCGTATCTCCTCCAAAAGCTTGAAACTCGAACCCATGGCAAAAAAGTGATGGAGGTCGATGCAGGGAAGGGCGCGTCGATGCATGAGCTGGTGGAGTCGCTGGTCGCAGCAGCGGCAAGGATAGGGTCCGCGCAGGGCTCCTCGACAGGGACGTACACGGCAGCAGATGCCATGGACTCGCAGGTGTGGCTCAGACATTTCGTCGAGCACTTGGTGAACGCGCCGATGTCGACGTCGCAGGGCTTGGCGTAGATGGCCGAGCTCGTAGCAGCGACAAGGTCGTGGTCGGGAATGAGCTCCTCAGTGATGGTGCTGGGGTGGATGTTGCTGATGCGCGAGGATGAGGCAGAAGTCTGGGGTAGAGTTGGCGCTGAGCATGTCATGTTGCTGCGAGAGCTCATGACGGGTGGCCTCATACTCCTGAGAAATTCCCCACTTGATGTCCAACTGACAGCAGCCATCGTAAATGTTGCGTCCATGCAAGGATCCAAAAGCTTCAGCAGCTTCTAGTTTTGACTGGAATGTAACCCGAGCTTTCACATGATCCAACATCTCACACAGATAGACCTCCACAGCCCCACATGGATCAAACACTTGGTGAAGAAGCTTCTCGGTGATTGGATAGCAAGCCCAGAGAACACTGACCTCTAGAACACAACTAGGTTCTCTCCAATCCTCAAACTTGCTTGTGGGCATTTCATCAAACATGTTGCATGCGCCCATGCTGGAACCACCACCCCTGCAGTAGCTCTGCCTCAGCTCCCACATCATCTCCAGAAGAAAAAAAAATCCAAGGATTCGAACTGCTCTGAATACCAATTGTTAGCAACCCTAATCACTGATGAGGTAGTAACCGATACAGTTGGGGAGACATAGAGTATAAGATGGGTAGCAAGAAGGGGATCGAGGCTAGATCAGAAGTACATCAGGGGATACTAGTGAAGAATCCAGAGGAGAGGAGGAGCAGCAGGGAGGAGGAAGAAGAACACGAGCAACAGCTCTGTTTCTGAATATCTCTTGATCGATGTCTTGTCCCGTCGATGCTCTGCTTCTCTTGTACAGCATCGCTTGGGCTTCTGCTGGTAGCTCCAACTCGGCCCATGGGCTGCCTGTAGCTTATAATACCTGGCGGGCCCTGACAGTTCGTTCTAACGAAGACTAATAAGAGCACTTGCTACAAGAACGCCTCGTCCAATTTGGAGCATCGCGCCGGTGACCTTGGCAGCCTGCCGGATGAACTTTCTCTGTCGGTGTATGTGCTTGATCAGGACAACGATGGCTGTCGTGAGCCACGGTGGACAGAAGGGCTCCTTCGCCGCCGACGCCACTCTGTTCGCCATGGGTGGGTGCGCCTACTTCGTTGACAAGAGGCCGCTCTACAGCCAGATATGGAATACGTGCCCACACGAGAGATGCCTGCTGTACAAGTACAGTTTCCAGGACGACATGGCTGATTGGCAGAGCTGGTGGAGCAGCTGCCTCCACAATGGGACGACATGGCCTGGTGGGTCACGCCACAACCTGCCATTGCATCAACAGAGGTAACAAATTACAAATCCTTCCTGACATGATGACCTCATCGTTTATGACACGGCTCAAGTTTTGGAACTTGAAGCGCCCCGGTTATCCCAGGAGCTAAACACTTTATTATACCAGTCCCTGGATCAGTCGCTGGTACAATCAAGTCTTACAACAAGTGATATTACAAGTCGCGACCTGACAGGGGTCGATTAAGAAGCAACAAGAACACTAGTAGATAGGCAACGGTAAACACAAAGCTAAACCAGAAGATGACTTCTAGGTCATCAAACGGCAGAGCGGAAGCAATAAGCGGTAGACTAATGCCACAGGCAGCTCGGGTGCGGATGAGACCAAGCTCAATCGTCTTCCTCACCGTCGGCGTCGACGAAGTCTGGATCTTCCTCTGTAATCATCAAGCAAGAATGAGTACGAAAGTACTCAGCAAGTCGCAACCCTTACCCTACCATCAGTGGATAAAGGTATGCATTTGGCAGTAGCAAGGTAAAGGCCATCAGGTTTAACATTGCAATAAAGCAAATTTTACACATGCAGGGGTTCAGTTTATAAAGCATTTTAGCAAAAGCATCAAATTAAGATATTAAGGGGGTTGGTCAAGTTTTACGTTGCCGGACACCCCGTCCACGACAACCTTCGGCGAAAGGCCGGACCTATTCTCAAAAACAACTCGCGCATCAAGGAGATAAGCACCCAACCCATGCTAGTTCTTGGACCGAACCAAAGCCATGTCCGTGACCGTGGACTCGGCTATTCGAATAGATTTTAACACTCTGCAGAGGTTGTACGCTGTACCCACAATCTGAGTGCATCACAAGCCACTGCGCGGGTGGTGTGAAGACTCACAAAGCCATTACCCATCACAGCATCGTCCCGACTAATCGCCATGGGAGATGTCCAGGGGTCTAGCCTCTGATCTAGGCCTCGACCGGGTCGCACACGTCTGCATCACGTCCACCTGCTCCATGGGCTCCCATTGCATCTCCAGCCTCCAGGCGATTAACAGACTAGCTGGCGGGGTTTAGACTAAGCCGTGCCGCATACACAGTAGTGTGGTCGCACTGAATAAACGGCTAGGTAGGATGTCACAAGCAACTCGGTCCTTATACGAGCCAAGGCAATCATCTCCACATATATGAACCCACCACAGAGGCAGCATTCATCTCCCATATCACTTGTCCTAAACACACCACAGAGGCGACACTTAATCTTCCATAAATATCATCAGGATCACCTCAGCTCTAACCCAAGTTCATTCATTCATCTTTCTTTAGTTATCACCCAACCTTACTACTACCACACAACACCAATCACGGTTTCCACATTTGCAAAATCTAGATATAAGTAGAGCACTTAGTGATACACAGTCCTAAGCATTTCAATAACAAGGCAATCATCCATGCGTAAATATTATCATACATAGATATCCTAGGTTTAACAGGGAATAATTTAGGACATGTAATATAAGGCTCAGTGGTCTTGGTCATACTACACAAAGGTTTTGCAAACATCAGGGCAATCATTTCATGCAATAAAATGGCTTCTACGGGTTGTGTTTATAAAACATAGCAGCAGTATGATCAAAGGGAAAACGGATTGTGACTTGCCTTCGTTGACGTCATCGGGAAACTCCTGCTCGAAGTCTTCGGCTCCTGGTTCCTGCTCCTCCTCCTCCGCGTACTCGTACTCTCCGTTAGCTAAACGTGCGACCGGCAAACAACAAACAAGCAAACAAACACAAATAAATACAAAAGAAATAGAGGATGAGCTCTACAAAAGATGAAACTGGTAGGAATGGATAGAGCTCGATTTTAGATGAATTTAGGAGGAAGAATCAGGTCAATCGGAGCTCGGACGAGGGAGATATTGAATTTATAGTGGAGTGTGTCGGTTTATTCCGAAAATAATTTCGGAAATGGAAAAACAGGCTGGGCTGCTGGTTGCATGGGCCTGCGGGAAGGGGATGTGGCCCATAAGCTTTAGTGGCTGCTGATGCCCACGTTGGCTGGCCCAAGGAAAAAAAATGGATCGGGAGTAGAGAGAAAAAGGGGATCGGAGCTTTCTTCTTCTCTTCTCCCGTTCACCATGGATGGGCATTGGGAGCTCAAATCGGCAAGGGGGGAGGGCAGGAGGGAGGCTAGGGAGTGGGGGAATCGGATGCTCTACGCCCTGGGGTTCCATTTGAGCCATCAATTTGAGGGGAGGCTATGGGGAACGGCAGTTGCGGCGAGGAGGAATAGAGGCGGCCATGGTTGCTCCGGGAGAGCTCGATTGAGCGAGGGAGACGGCGATTGAGCGGGCTGGGGAGGTGGGGTTGGTGCTGGGGGTGCTCACCTACAACTCAATCGAACCTAGGACGAGCTGGAGTGGAAGATTGATGGCGCGGCCGCCGGGATTGAGGAGGACGACGAATTGCGCGTCGACTGAGCTGGGAAAGGGGATGGTGGCTCGGTGGTGGTGCTGGGCGGCGAAGGAGCTCGCGGGATGGGCTATTTATAGCCGGAGGCGAGGGAGAGGGAAGCTTGCTGTGGACGCCCCGACGGCGACAGTGGAGTTGCTGTGCGCTGGTCGTCGCCGCTGTGCGAGGCGACGGCAGCTGCAGAGGCGGCGTGGGGCGGTGCGTCGCGATGCTGCGTGACCGGCGCAGAGCGACGGGACTGAAGCGGCAGCTGGAGCGGAGCGACGCGCGACGCAGGCAAGTGGGCACGGCCGGGCGTTGGCGTGCGGCTTTGGTCTGAGGAGACGCGAGCTGCAGAGAGCGGAGGGGGACCTGGGCAGTGCGTCGCTTTGTGGCGTGGCTGGGGCAGAGCGATGAGACGGAAGCGGCAGCAGCACAGGCCAGTGGGCACGGACGGGCGCGCCGTGCGGCTTTGGAACGACGGGACGCGAGCGCTCAGCGAGAAAAGCGGCCAGTCAGTGCGTCGTCTAGCTGCTGGACGGTGCAGAGCGATGGGATAGGTCGTGCAGCTCGGAAGTGAAGGCTTGTCTGGAGGTTGGTATGGCGAACGCGCTGCTGTGCGCGAGGGGGAAGAAAGCGAGAGGAAAGGTTTTAAAAAGATTTTGAAAACTTCCGACTTTAAATTTGGATTTGTTTTGAGAATTTTTAGGGTGAATTTTCAGGGCGTTACAGAACTACATTATTAGGAGTTGTATATAGTATTCAGTTACATTTCACTTTCTTCTGCGTGCAGGAAATCTCAGAGAAAAGCTTGAGCCGTCACGGAGGAACACAGCATAACAATTCGGGTCTTATTTAAGAATGTACGTGGCCGTGGGGCAGTATATCACGGGGATAGCCATTGTCTATTTGTCTATTATAGTTCCTCAGCTAGTATGGTAAGGTCACCAATGCAACAGTCATGTTGGATAGAAAAACCAGGCATTCAGGGTTTGGGTTCTAACTATGGCCACCACAATGGATGATGAACAAGCCCATGCTATTATTGCCAAGCTTCCATGAACTGATATCAGAATAGGTGTTTAATGATCCATCACAGTTCTGTCCTGATTTGGATTTAGTCACTTAGGACCTTGTGTACAACGGCCGACTTCAAAGAATCGCAACAGTTTCCAAGTCGATCCGCTCATCAATATGGAAATGGGCGCCGCGTGCAGGTCCTGCCGCCGCCGTGCTTCCATCCCACGCTCCTCCTGCCATTGCTCCTCGCGCGGCGCAAGGCTCGCTGCGTCTTCCAGACAGCAGATGGGCGATCAGCACGGTCGACGGCGCCGCTGCCTGCAGTCTTTGCACCACCACTTGCACGGAGTCGTCTGACGGCCTGTTCAGCCCTCTCGCCGGATAGGAAACGTCCAGAAGAGATGAAGCAGTGAACGAAGTGTGCCGCCGGCGTGGTCTCCAGCGATAGCACCGTGTTCCTGTACTCCTTTGCCCCTGTTCAGTTCAGTACTTTTGTGCGCAGTCAGATGTGTGCAGCATTAACTGATTGACAGATGCATGTACTTACAATATTCAATTACCTTTCACTTTCATCTCTGTGCAAGAAATCAAAGAGAAGCTTGAGCCGTGAGGCGGAACACAACATAACAATTCGGGTCCTATTTCAGGGTTTACGTGGGCAGTCTGCCGCAGGGCGTCCCTTGCTACTAAAGATTCCTGATCAGTAGCTAGTTGTTGACCCCCCGATCGAGCATCATGGTTTTGTAATAAGCAATGGCCGCCGACATCTACGGGATGATGTTGGCTTGATCAGGTGACTCACTACACAAAGAGCATTTGAATTAATGCAATGCCCTGATGATGGTTTTTTTTTTTGAGATGTTGATGATGTAATTTGTTTCTTACGACATTAGATATTCTATGCTCCATCAGACTGACTCCAACCCGTTTCTGCAGACCCAAACCCAAATTGAATGTCCATGTACATCAAAATGCAACACCTACAAACTTGAATCTCCAATCGAGTACCCAAACATACCCGACCCCTTCTTCTTCCTCCTTCAATCTCCTGCCGCTGCCGCGATCCCCCGCGCCTCCACGCCGCCGCCGCTGCCGCCGCGAGCCCCCTCGCAGCGCGGCCCCGAGCCTCCACGCCGCGGTCGCCATCTGCCGCGCCCACGCCGCCGTCGCGGCCATCGCCCGCGCCGCCAACGCGCGACGAGGACGAACCCCGGCGGGCCCGCGCGCGTGGCACCACCGCCTCGGCAGCGGCTCGCACCCCTCGAGCGGGGGAGGAGCGGGTGGGGCGCTGGTGATGAAGGGGAGGAGCGGGCATGGCGCCGGGGATGAAGGGGAGGAGCGGGCGGGGCGGGGCGGGGCGCCGGGGATGAAGGGGAGGACCGGCCGGGGCGGGGCGCCGTGGATTTCCACAGGGGCGGAGCGGAGCAGGCGGGTCGGGGCGCGAGCCGGTGGGGAGCCACCGTGCCGCCAATCTCCGGCATGGCTCCGTCGAGCCAGTTGGAGCTCACATCGAGCAGGGGACCTCGCCGGCGGCGACGGCGCAAGTGCGAGCAGCAACCGGACAACACGGAGGCAGAGGCGGCGCGCGAGCGGGGAGGAGGAAGAAAGGAGGGGAGAGGCGCGGAGAGTGCTCGGTCGCGCGTGAACCTGCTCTATTTCTGCGGCGCCGGGGGGAACGGAGAGCAAAATGGGTACCCATTTGGGTAGTCGGTTGAAGGGTTGATTTTACAGTTTTACAACCTATTTTGGGTATTAATGGATATATGGGTCATGGGTTGGAGTGAGTCTCAGTGTCAATCTTATGGTGAGTACCTATAAAAAGGGAGTGGTTAACGTGTGTCAGGATGCGTGTTCCCCGAGCGTGCGACCCCAGCCAACACGTGCCACTTGTCCCGATCTTCTTCCTCCTCAGGCCAAGTCGCCAACCGCCATGACGTGTCGCCCCCCTAGCGGCCTCCGATGCCGTCCCGATGCCGTCACCGCCCGCCGCGAGGCCAGCACCTGCCGCCGCCCACGGTAAGTCGTCGGGACGTGACACCCCTGCCGCCGACCCCGCCCACCGTCCTCCTGCCATCCACAACTTCAGCGGCGCCTCCGTCACCTTACCGGACCACCGTCCACCGCTGGGTCGGCTCCCCCCCCCCCCCCCCCCCCCCCCCTGTCCAGCTGTGATGAGAGCTCCCCCCACCTCGCGGCGACCCGAAATCCCTAGCCCTACTGCCGCGCCACGCCGTTGCCCCGATTGTGCTATCATCCACTCAGACAGGCTGGGCTTCTTTGCTAGCGGGCCAGGCCTCGGACGCGCGTTCTGCTCCCAGCGCGACTGGGTGCGACGAGATGATAAACTCTCCGCTCCAAAAATAAGCCATATTTCAAAGCGGTGCACATAATATGACTTTCGGGGGGCCCGGCCAGGGCTGCAATTGGGCCTTCACAAGTCGAGCCCGCTTTACAAAATCCTAGGGCACTTGGGGATTCGATAGATCATGTCTACAGCCACGGCGGCATCGTCCGCGAGCTGGTCGGACCTCCCCGTCGATCTCCTCCGCGACATCTCGCGCCGTCTCCACGCCATCACCAACTACGTCCGCTTCCACGCCGTTTGCAGATCCTGGCGCGACACGCTCCCGCCGGCGCCATCCCGTCCGGCGTCCTGGCCATGGCTCCTCGCGCGGCGCGACGATGACACTGGCCACTGCAAGGCTCGCGACGTCTTCTCCTCCAAGTCCGAGATTGAGGTCCGGGACCAGGGATGGGCGATCAGCGTGGACGACGGCGCGGCCGCCTTCCGCCTCGTCCATGATCGTCGTCCCGTTCCAACGGCTTGGCTGATCCTCTCGCTGGATCTGCATCTTCCATCGCCCTTCCTCCCTGCCCAGAAGAGACGAAGTCATGGGTGAAACGCGCAGCCAGCGTGGTCTCCAGCGACGGCACCATATTCCATTACGTCTTTGTCCTCCTTCCAACATCATCGTTTGTTGTGTCCATCTTTATGGCACTTCTGCACCCCGGTGACGCGGATTGGACCATCGTGACAAGAAACGATATCTCCGCACACGTCTTCAACATAGATAGCTGCTGCATCGCGTATCATGACGGCAAGATTGTAAAATGCTGCAGCGGGTCGTGGGTTATCGTGTCCGCTCGGGTCGTCGGCGACAAGCGGTCTGGCTTCATCAATGGCGACGAAGCCGGCAAAAAACTTCAGTCCAGCTATCTTGTCGAGTCTCGCGGCGAGCTGCTTTGGGTGTTTGTTCATGTCAAGACTGATAGTTCTTACTACAAGGGCGTTGCCGGTGACCTCGGCGGCAGCGTGTCGGACGCCATGGTCGTGTCGGTGTACGCGCTGCGGTTTGAAGGAAGCGAGCCACGGTGGGTGGAGAGGGAAACCAGGAGCTTGGCTGATCGCGTCTTTTTCCTTGGGCGGCATGGCAGCTTCGCGGTCGCTGCGGCTCGGTTAGGCACGGACGGTTGCGCTTACTTCATTGATCAGCGACCGCGCTACTTCGGGTTTGGGAATCAGGCGCTGCTGGAGCCGGCCCGCTTGTTCAAGTACAGCTTCCTTGACGACAAGTCGGAGTTCATTGAGCAGCTGCCTTGGATCGACCCAGCCAGCATGTGGCTCACGCCCAAACCTGTCCTTTCTTCGACCAAGGTAAATAATTCCTGCCACGGCCTCATCGTTTATAACATCCAGATGTACAAAAATTTGATACGTTTGTCCATTCTAATGTGTAGCTTTAGCTGACATGTATATATATACCATATGAACAATTGGTATCACGATATGTTCTCAGGAGTTGCAGATTATAACATAACCTTTCATTGTAATCCGTGTGCAGGAAATCAGAGAAAAAGCTCAAACTGTCTCTTTTCAGGATTTATGTGGGCAATCAGCCACGGAAAGTGGATAGCTTTCTGCTGCAAGAGTTCTGCGAGAAACAGTACGGTAAGGTCACCGATTCAAGAGTCATGTTGGACAGGAAAACCAGGCGTTCAAGAAAGCTTAGCAACGTGAGAAAGCAGATGCATGTGTGATTGAACATGTATAGGACTTGTCGTACGGACATGTCGCATAGGCCAGAATGTTGTGAGAGGAGGGATTCCTTTAGCTTTCAGCATAATATAGATAGATATGTGTTGTAGTGCTGTTTAGGGCCTTAGGTGGACCCGATGATTGGTACTTGCCAAAACACCATTGGTTGTTGATCACCATTGATACTCAACGAGGAGACGCAATTCAACTGATCATCTTCCTCAAGATCACATCATACTTTGTTGGACATCGAACGGATCGAACATGTGGAGGAGCCTCCCAAATTATACACATAATGACCAAACATGTCGACTAACCATGGGATGAGCATCGACACGAGTCGACCACTCGACACTAGACGTGTCAAAGCCCATTCCAAGCAGCCAACAAAACAATATTCGATCACCACATGTATAATTCCGGTATTCCTCGATATGCATTTCAACACCCAAGATCAATGTGCATACCGCTAAGCCACAATGGTAACCATCATCCTTACAAGATACAAAATAGAGAGCAATTTTAAAGGTCATTACAGGTTTTCATTCATATCAAATACAGCAAAGGGAGAGTTTATTTAGTTTAGCTCTCATGACAACATTAAGAACTAGCCAAGGAAATGTGTAAGAGTTTGATCCTTGACATGAGTACGCAGCGGAAACTTCAACAAAAGCCAATGGTGCTCAGCCCACAAACACCACCGGGGTTAGCACAACCACAACCAACTACTCCTGCCCATCACCGCCCTCAGCAGGGTAGAAGTAGCCATACACGTACTCGTCCTCACCTGCAAAAACTCAAATAATAGCAGCGTGAGTACGAAGGTACTCAACAAGACTTACACATAGAGTCATATAGCTCTCTGTATAACGGAAGATGAATTTGGCATTAGACAAGGATATAGCAAATAGGATGACATTTTGCATAAAATGCTTAATCATTTTCAAAGTGATTAACTTGCAATCCTATTTAATATAAGTGAAGCTAAAGGGCAACACATATAAAACCATAATAAAGAACAAGTAGTTACAAAGTAACTCATCTCATCATCAACCCAAAACCACAGCTAGGAAAATATACCATGACGAATGTTGCTGTACCAAGGCTTGTTCATAACCGAGAACGCGGCAATTCGAATTGTTTTTACACCCTGCAGGGGAGTACATCTTTACCCACACGCCACACGACCACCAACCATACGACCCGTCGGAAGCAAGTGATGATTCAATGTGACAACCCAATACGCCCCGACCATTTAACAGACGTTCGGTTAAGGCAAGTCGGTCGCACTAGGCCCTCGCATGGGGTCATCCCTAGCACCTTCTATACCCCCGAACTCGCAAGCTAAATGGTCGTAGCTAGATAAAGAGGAAGGCTTACCTACCATTAGATCGGCATGTGGAAGTACGATAAGTGCCAAGGACTAGGAACAAACTATCAGACATTTCCCCTAATCCACATTTCCAACTCATCATTTATCTTTCAACGGAGCATGGTCAATTCTCCCAAGTATCCGCCTATATCGCGCGAACGTTGGTGACCTTCCACCGTTCGACTTCTACCCCAATAAGTTCAAGCATGACTAAGCATTTAACGATTAACCTGACATAAGGACATACCCATCTCATGAACAAGGGAAGGATATAACAAGAACAAGGAAGGTAAATACAGCAAATAGGATACAAGTATCAACACCTTGATGTGAACTAGGGTTCCCGATCTTCCGAAAGGTTCAGATAAATAACGATTTGGCGGAGAATTGACACAAATTGATCCGGCTTCCGAACAACACGTTCCAAACCCCGCAATCGCAGCACCACCTCTCCTCTGGTTATCGACCGATGTTACACGGTCGACCTCGCCAAGAAGGCTAATCCTTGCCTGCGAATCGAAGAACACAAGCAAGAACAAGAAAGAATGCAACCAAATTGCAGATATACGAATAAACTCACAAGTTGGGGTCTCACAAACCGATGAACGGCGAAACTGTTCTTGACAGAATAATCTAAGCAAAACCCAACCCTAACTTGGGCGGCGGCTACTGATGATATAGGGTTTAGGGGCGTGCAACACCCCTGGACGCGCCTCTAATGGGCTCCAACACGATACAAAGCCCAAAGGCCAAATTACGGCGGCGCAGCACCGAGACAGATTCTGGACGTCAACTTGTTCGATGATTCCCGATGACTCTGGACGAATTTTGACATGAGACTGGTGCCATTGGAAAGGTGATCAAATTAGCTTTCCGTACATATAAAGAACGTCCAAAACCGAGCCCGTATGCGACCTGGGCCACCGTTTTAGTGCAGACTGCTCCTGGACTCCGAAACGGACTCGAAGTCGACTTGGATTGGGCCTCGAACTTGACATGGACGCCCTTGCTGGTCCCTCCACGCCTCCAAACTCCTCTCCAGCTATCTCGTCATCATCACCATGGTTCCTAACAATAATTAAATCATTAGGTATCATTTTATTCTTAAATCATGCATACAAAGCATTAGGAACGAGCTCACCCGTAAATTAAATTCTCGTGCATAATTTCTAGTGATTGGACCATGCATATACAGCGGAGGAGCTTTGGTTGTATCCGATAGAGTGATGTCCTCATCATCCTCCCCTTCTTGAAAGCAAACCGTCCTCGGTTTGACCGTAGTTGTAGAAGATGTTGTTTGTAACACCCACCAAGACTCCCCTTCTTTAAAGATAACCTGTGTCTTGACAGCAAAACTAGAAGAACTGGCTGTGATAGGATTAGTGTTATTGCAGCCCTCTAATTGATCACATGGTTGCACAACACATGGTTCCTTTATATCTAAACAAATGTAAACTCTATGCACCATAAACACACCGTTCTTATCATATTTTCCCATGGCATGAAATTTGTTTTTAGACAAACAAGACAATTCAGACTTGGAAAATATTCTCCTCTCTATAAAACTTAGATAACAAAGAACGTCAACTTCAATATAAACCCAAAGTATTTAGAGAAGACAACAATTTCAGCCCATCATTTTCAGAGGTAATGGGAATCAAATGATTAATTTCAGCACAGACAGGTGAATCAAAAATAGAAGTATTGTTCCCATTCACTAGTTGTGGCAAAGATATAAGTGAAGCATCAACACACAACTCCTCTTTATCACAAGGACCAGCAGGAAAATCAATTTGTGACAAAGGTAAATCAAAGTAAGGTTCCACTAGATGTTGCGCTATATTAGCATGATTAGTGGAGAAATTCAGCACATTAATAGAATTCTCACCGTCCGTGTGCATAGCACTATAGGCATTACCGTTGACCTCAAATTCAGAAGGAATAGTAGGTGCATGATTAACTGATCCATTTGAACTTTCACATGAGGCCATGAGCATCTCATTTTCTTTTGCATCATCCTCTTCATCTTTTTGTTCATGCTGCAAGGTATTAGTTCCAACAAGAGGCAAAGAAAAATGTTCCTCTTGTAAAAATTCAGATTTAGATGAAAACATTGCGTCATATAAACCCGCCCATTCTTTCCTAAAAGGTTCATTCTTTCTTCTCTCGAATCTTTCTAGATCAGCTTCTAAAATTTCAGCAGCAGACATAGGTGCAAGAGTAATTTTGCTGCCTTTGTATTTAAATGAATATCTATTGGCAATCTTATTGTGCAAAACATTATTCGAACAAATCCAAGGTTTACCTAGCATCAAATGACAAGCTTGCATAGGTACTACTTCGAAGTCTGCACTATCCTTGTAAGAACCAATAAAAAATTCAATGCGAGCAATTTCAGTTACCTTTATCTTATCATAAGAATTTACCCATCGGATGTAGTGTGCACATGGGTGCCGCCGTGTGGTCAAGCCAAGCTTCTCAACCAACTCAGAACTTACAAAGTTGCGGCTACTCTCACCATCAATGATCACACGACAACGTCCATTCTTCACAACAAAGAAAGTTTGAAACAAATTGTTCAATTGATTTTGCTCCGCCTTCTCCATTTGAGAACTCAGCACTTGTTGTGCTAGAGCTCTCAGCAACTCATCAATTTTAGTCGTGTAACCTGTCATGGTTAGTAGAAAACAAGAAAAATACAAGAATATATTTTCCTATCACTACTATATGAATGGAGACTCTCAACAAGCAAATGGAAGCATCTTACCAAGCTCTTACAAGGTTCTTACTAGCAAAGCAAAGGATACCTGGAGGGTGTGATTCAGCGATTGCAAGTGTCAAAACTGTGTTGTTCCGAAGAATATATGTGGAGCTTGGTAGGCTAAATATATGAGTAGCAAGGAAAAAAACAAACTTTGAAATCAGAATTGCAAAGTTGAATAATAGTCCAAAGTACAAGCCTATGTTGCTGGCCCAAACCCGTTGTCGGAACTAGACCACCTAGTAATGAAAATATACCGCAGTACCTCGAACTCAAAAGGATGCAAGCACTCTGACTTTTTTTTTCCTTTTTGTCTTCTTTTTTTTTCTAGGTGCAGCTTTTTTTTTCTTAATTTCTTTTTCTGCACCTTTTGCCTTTTTCTTTTTGTTTCAGTAGTGCCGCAAATGAGGATACAATATGGGCGTGATGTAACTCTGCAAAGAAATCAATCTGTCGGCTTGGTCAAAGTTTTCACGAAAGGAGCAAATATACATCTGGCCTCAAATATGGTCAAAGTTTTCATGAAAGGATGAATGGGTTCACCGGCCGAGCTATAAGTGAAGCTCTGGATGCGCAAGTACGCGCAGGTGCTTGGCAAAAAAAAATCAATACTTAAGTATACGCGCACCAATTTTAAAGCAAGAGGGCATGCACTCCAGCCGATGCAAATATATTGGATTTTGTTTTGGATTTTTGTTTGGGACACCAGCAACTAGCGCACACAATTGTAGATCAGACAGGAACTTGACGAACAAACGACTCGCAGGAAAACTTGATCCACCAAACTGTTACCTACGCAGCACACGAGACTCCAACCTGACAAGATCTAAAGCCTAAAACGAGGTGAAACCAGCAACACTAAGACACAACGATGGACGAGAATTCAACAAAACAAACTGAAAACAAATTTTGCAGCGGCACAAAGGGTGATAGGACAGCGGAAGATAGAACAAATAAATCTTTTTGTAGGGCAATTTTCTGGACTCTAGGATGGAACGAATTAATCAAAATAAACAAGGATAAGGGCGAACCTAACGGGATACCTGAAGCTCTGATTACCAACTGATGTGAACTAGGGTTCCCGATCTTCCGAAAGGTTCAGATAAACAACGATTTGGCGGAGAATTGACACAAATCAATCCGGCTTCCGAACAACACGTTCCAAACCCCGCAATCGCAGCACCACCTCTCCTCTGGTTATCGACCGATGTTACACGGTCGACCTCGCCAAGAAGGCTAATCCTTGCCTGCGAATCGAAGAACACAAGCAAGAACAAGAAAGAATGCAACCAAATTGCAGATATATGAATAAACTCACAAGTTGGGGTCCACAAACCGATGAACGGCGAAACTGTTCTTGACAGAATAATCTAAGCAAAACCCAACCCTAACTTGGGCGGCGGCTACTGATGATATAGGGTTTAGGGGCGTGCAACACCCCTGGACGCGCCCCTAATGGGCTCCAACACGATACAAAGCCTAAAGGCCAAATTACGGCGGCGCAGCACCGAGACAGATTCTGGACGTCAACTTGTTTCGACGATTCCCGAGCCCGTATGCGACCTGGGCCACCGTTTTAGTGCAGACTGCTCCTGGACTCCGAAACGGACTCGAAGTCGACTTGGATTGGGCCTCGAACTTGACATGGACGCCCTTGCTGGTCCCTCCACGCCTCCAAGCTCCTCTCCAGCTATCTCGTCATCATCACCATGGTTCCTAACAATAATTAAATCATTAGGTATCATTTTATTCTTAAAATCATGCATACAAAGCATTAGGAACGAGCTCACCCGTAAATTAAATTCTCGTGCATAATTTCTAGTGATTGGACCATGCATATACAGCGGAGGAGCTTTGGTTGTATCCGATAGAGTGATGTCCTCATCACACCTAGTGCCCAACTAATGCAAATATACATATTGACCATAAGTCATTCACATGATCCCAAAATAGTTTGAGGTATGCATAGATGCTTGTCTTGAGCTGCAGGTTCAACACTCACGGCCTCTGGGTCAGCACCACCCTCGTCACCACCAACGTTAACCTCCGGCGTTCGTTCTCTAAGAGAAAGAACAATGCAACAATGATGTCATGAATATGATGTTAATGAGGTGCAAAAGTCATGAAAATTGGTAGACATGTAGTGCAATGAGTCATGATTGCAATGCAAAAAGAATCACTTGAATTGGATTTGATTTGCTCAGGTTATAAGCATTTCAAAGTAGGTCTGTCCAGAAATTCTTGCTTATGACCTTAGTTAGCTTTTAATTATTTAAATAAATTACAGAAACGATTTGGAGTCGGGTCATATTTTTATCTTGTAGAGAATCTTCAAAGGAATCCAACAAAGGTGGTTTCATAAATTTCTGAGGTCGCATGATTTTTCCATGAATTTTACAAGTTGCCTGCTGATATCAAAAAGCAAATAACCGGGGCCAATAGAAACTGAGCCACGCGGAGGGCCACACAGACGGGGCGCACCGGATCTGCCCAGTGGCCACACCAGATCCGGCCTGGAGCTCGAGCTCCACAGCCATGGCGGCAGGGCCGGCCCTGAGGTTCCGGAGGCCCGGGGCGAAAACAAAAAGGAGGCCCCATTGAACATAAGCAAAAATAAAAAAAAAATATCAATTGCACTGAAATCGAATGAATTTTAAGCGAATCTTACCCTCGCAAGTGAGAATTTCACAAGAAATTGCATTCAGTTAGGGACTGAAGCAAGTCTTAAACAAACTGGACCCTATCTCAATCAATTAAGTTGCATCCTGTTATGGATTGAAGCAGTTGGTTGTTTTTAGAGAGGATTGTACGCACCTATATCCTGAGGGGTGGGAGGAGAATTTTCCACATCGTTGGCGTCGATCTGGATCAGGCAGGGGAGCAGGGCCACGAGTTCGGATTCAACCTTTGGTATGATGCAGTCGTCGCGGAGATGGTTCGCCGAACGAAGACGAGTGGATTGATCCTAATTGATATTCGCAAGCACACACGATCGATCGGTAGACTGGCGGCAGGCTTGTTGGTTTGGGCGGGCTGCTTGGTTGTTCAGTTTCGTTGGGAAAAAAACAAGCACGAGAGCAAAGGCCTACATTTCTTTTTAGCAAAGCAAGGAGGCCTACATGTATAAGCTCAGCTGGAGGCCCCTTGTCTTTTGGAGGCCCGGTGCCGTTGCACCGACCGCACTGGCTCAGGGCCAGGCCTGCATGGCGGCTGGTGGCTCGGCCTGGGCTCGCCGGCGGCGTTTCCGGCCGCTTTCCTGCCAACCGAGCGCACGGGAAGGACCAGCACGAGGAGGGGATCCCGTTTGAGGTGCTCCCGGCGACATGCAATGAGATAAACTCAAGATTTGCCGGCAATGGTGAAGGACGGCCATTGAGGGATTGGAACTGGTTGAATCGCTTACAGGCAACGAAAGCGAGAACTAGAGGAGGCGTGAGCTTACCAGGCTGCAACCATCATGTGGAGAGAGCTGCTCAGACAGGGAACCTCTGAGGAACGAGATCGAGCATGGGATTGTGCTTTGCACAGCTTCTGCTGGAGTTTGAAGAAGATGGCGCCGGCAGCAGCTCTTGCGGATGGGGCGGCTTGGGGAGGCAGAGGGCGAGCTCGACACGCCCTCCTCCTGCGAATCCCGCCGACGGCAAGGGCAAGGGAGCGCGATGCGCCGCTGCAGCTTGAGCTCTGCAGATGGGGAAAACGAAAAGCGGCACTGGGCAGCGCAACGGAGGGGATTTTGGCCGTGGCTCCCGACGGAAGATGAAGACGGCGTTCCCAGCTGAGCCCGCACGCAGAGAAGGGAGGAGGCTCAGGCTTCTCACGGCGTACGGACGGCGCTGGACCTGGGACGGAGTCTCGCCGGCCGCGTGTCGTCGCGCTTCTGCGCGCGCGACAGCGCCAGAGTGAGAGAATGGAGGGGAGGCTGACAATGAGACCCGCACCGGATTTTGTCAGGGGTCTCCAGAGATCGGAGCAAAAATTGTCTGCGCTCACACTAAAATGTCTGCCACCTCCAGACACTTGAGCCCGATTTTGTCTGCCCTCATCAGAGAACTGAAACCAAATTGTCTGGGCGCCAACGAAATTGTCTGCCTGGTACAGAAACATGGAGGTTCTGCTTTGCAAAGCTTAACTTCTTCTCATTTTCTAAATCCGAAACATGGACTTAGAAAACTCCAAGAACCAAGAGAATTTGATAGATCAGAGAAGAGGTGATGACGAATCCATTTGAACAAGAACCACTCGAAAAGATGAAGTAGAGATTTAAATAAAATTCTTCAAAGATGCAGATAACTCAACTTGAATTTTAGAAGCATCAAAAACACTCCTAAAAATCTGGGAAAATTCATCATAAATCAAGGTTTGGCATCTAGTTATTTGCGGAGTTACTTCCCAGCATAAGTTCTTCACAAGAATTCAAAGTTACTTAAGAAGATGGGTTTTCTTGATTTAGTTCGCCAATTTTTTTTTTCACTTTACAATTCCATTTACTTATGCAATGAAAATGCACCAATGATGCACATGATGATAGACAGGTTCAATAACATGCACTTAGAAATTTGGCATGTTACAGAACAATTGTTTTTTTATTTTTTTTTTTGCAAGGGGAACGGATCGAACAATTGAGCTGTAACTTTGTCGTAGGTTGCCGAGGTGCGAGGATATGATGCAACGTAACTTGCCTCGCCGAGCGGTGAGGATTTGGTCGGATGTCACCGAGCTGTGAGGATTGGAAAGCTGCACCAGGTTAGAGTACCTACGCAAGGAAGGCAGGCAGCACGAACTAAGGGCTCGTTTGGTTCATATAGGAACCATTAATATGCTGATTGAGAAATTTGATTGAGCGGTTTTGGGTCTTACGTTCAGCTTCATCAAGAATTTGAATTGGATGCTCTTTATAAGATAGATCAGGCTGTAGATCAAGGTCATTCAAATCAACGGCTTCGGTTGGCACCCTCAAACACTTCTTTAACTGAGAGACATGAAAAGTGCTATGGACAGCAGCAAGTGAAGGTGGCAATTCCAATTGATATGCAACAGTCCCTCGCCTTCCAACAATCCGGAAAGGGCCAACGTAGCGAGGTGCTAATTTCCCTCGCATATGGAAACGTTGAATACCCTCGAAGGGAGAAACTTTCAGATATACATAATCTCCAATTTTGAAGGAAAGCTCACGTCGACGATTATCGGCATAGCTCTTTTGACGAGATTGTGCTGAGTGAAGATTTTCCTTAATGACCTTTACTTTCTCCTCAGCCTCGGCCACTAAATCAGGGCCAAAGAATGGTCTCTCACCTGATTCTGACCAATTTAGAGGAGTTCGGCAATTGCTACCATAGAGAGCCTCAAATGGGGACATTTTGATGCTTGCTTGATAACTATTGTTGTATGAGAATTCCGCGAACGGCAAGCACACGTCCCACTTCTGACCATAAACAAGAGCACAAGCACGGAGCATATCTTCGAGATCACTTGATTGACACGCTCAGCTTGCCCTCCAGTTTGGGGATGGTAGGCACAACTATTGGCAGTCCTAAGGCCTAACAGAAATTAATCCACAAGCGCACGGATACCGATGTAGCTTTCACCTAGGAGTATTCCTAAGGTATCGAATCCACAGGGAACGAACAGTGTACTAAACTCGAGATCTATGCAGAAAATCCGTGAAAAGGGGCACATTAAACAGAGACTTAAAGCAATAGGGGTGACAGTCCTTTGGCGAGGTAATCTAATGCAAGATATTAAATAACTGAGCAATTCGATAAGGGTCTGTCTATACCATCTACTTCGGGGCACGGCCGCCGCCAAGACACGCAACCCGATAACTAGGTTCAACGTATCCGGTCAACGGACCGCGTCTAGGCCCTACACATTCAACCCGAACGTGATGGACTACAGAGACCGGTGCAGCTGTCACCTACACTCGCGGCTACCACAACATCCCATGGGGTTGAGGGCAACTCAGGATAAATCAAAGTATAAACACCACGTTTACACCTATCATTAATACCAGCAACTAGCATATGTCTAGAGCTAGCACATGTAGAAAATAAGAAATACTCACTACATACCTGAATCCCATAAATGATAAAGAAGAAAACCTTACTTTATTGCTCAATAAATAATACCTTACATGTTACCCGGCCTGGAAGACTAGGGAGACTACTCCCAGGCGGAGTACATACTCGAGGCGCCGAAGGAGAAGAGCTCCGGCATCTCCAGAGCTTCCACCCTTCCTCCGACCCTCACTCACTCTCTACTTCTAACTAACTTGACAGAGCGTGACCCTACTTTGGATCTTCTCTTCTCAAGTGTGAAGGTGCAGGTTGGAAGTGAGGGAGAGGTCCTCTATTTATAGTGTGAGGCTTCCTTGGGAGAGTGGAGAAGGTCCCTTCATCTTAGGAGAATCTTGTGAATATTCCTCACTTGCCGACGTCTCCTTACTTGGTCGGTGCGTCAAGTTAGCTTGCAACCGCCTCTGGAAGCGACTGGAAAAAGATGGGCCGATTCGGAGAAAATAGTTGGCTGACCGGCCTAGGCCTAGGCCGGCCGGCGGGCTTTTCTCTCCGAAGGCCTCGAATTTTTGTGGGCTGGCCTCTCATGATGTGCCCATTAAGATCCACGGCCTTGCTCGGTGATTTGACGCCTTTTTGAGTGGTTGATGGGCTTGTTTGTTGGCCTTGCGCAGTGGTCGATACTCTGGGCTGGGAAATATTTGTTGGCCATTTGATCCTTGATGTTTGAGCCCATTGGGAGATGCCTGGGGCTGCTGGACCATGTTGAGATCCAACATAAGCCAGCCGGCCTATGATGGGGCCCGCCGGTAGGCTTTTGCTCCCATTTGTAATGGATTTCGTCCTGCAGTCAAAATATCACCAAAACTCGTGGAGAGACATTAGTTATAAATAATATTCTATTTATGTCCTTATGTGAGCCTCATTTTTCTTATGTTGGCGGTAAGAAATTGGTCAATAACGACTGCCAACACCCCAAGCTTGTTGGCAGTCCTAAGGCCTAACAGAAATTAATCCGCAAGCTCACGGATACCGATGTAGCTTTCACCTAGGAGTATTCCTAAGGTATCGAATCCACAGGGAACGAACAGTGTACTAAACTCGAGATCTATGCAGAAAATCCGTAAAAAAGGGGCACATTAAACAGAGACTTAAAGCAGTAAGGATGATAGTCCTCGGGCGAGGTAATCTAATGCAAGATATTAAATAACTGAGCAATTCGATAAGGGTCTGTCTATACCATCTACTTCGGGGCACGGCCGCCGCCAAGACACGCAACCCGATAACTAGGTTCAACGTATCCGGTCAACGGACCGCGTCTAGGCCCTACACATTCAACCCGAACGTGGTGGACTACAGAGACCGGTGCAGCTGTCACCTACACTCGCGGCTACCACAACATCCCGTGGGGTTGAGGGCAAGTCAGGATAAATCAAAGTATAAACACCACGTTTACACCTATCATTAATACCAGCAACTAGCATATGTCTAGAGCTAGCACATGTAGAAAATAAGAAATACTCACTACATACCTGAATCCCATAAATGATAAAGAAGAAAACCTTACTTTATTGCTCAATAAATAATACCTTACATGTTACCCGGCCTGGAAGACTAGGGAGACTACTCCCAGACGGAGTACATACTCGAGGCGCCGAAGGAGAAGAGCTCCGGCATCTCCGAAGCTTCCACCCTTCCTCCGACGCTCACTCACTCTCTACTTCTAAACTAACTTGACAGAGCGTGACCCTACTTTGGATCTTCTCTTCTCATGTGTGAAGGTGCAGGTTGGAAGTGAGGGGGAGGTCCTCTATTTATAGTGTGAGGCTTCCTTGGGAGAGTGGAGAAGGTCCCTTCATCTTAGGAGAATTTTGTGGATATTCCTCACTTGCCGACGTCTCCTTACTTGGTCGGTGCGTCAAGTTAGCTTGCAACCGCCTCTGGAACCGACTGGAAAAAAGATGGGCCGATTCGGAGAAAATAGTTGGCCAGCCGGCCTAGGCCTAGGCCGGCCGGCGGGCTTTTCTCTCCGAATGCCTCGAATTTTTGTGGGCTGGCCTCTCATGATGTGCCCATTAAGATCCACGGTCTTGCTCGGTGATTTGACGCCTTTTTGAGTGGTTGATGGGCTTGTTTGTTGGGCCTTGCGCAGTGGTCGATACTCTGGGCTGGGAAATATTTGTTGGCCATTTGATCCTTGATGTTTGAGCCCATTGGGAGATGCCTGGGGCTGCTGGACCATGTTGAGATCCAACATAAGCCAGCCGGCCTATGATGGGGCCCGCCGGTAGGCTTTTGCTCCCATTTGCAATGGATTTTGTCCTGCAGTCAAAATATCACCAAAACTCGTGGAGAGGCATTAGTTATAAATAATATTCTATTTATGTCCTTATGTGAGCCTCATTTTTATTATGTTGGCGGTAAGAAATTGGTCAATAACGACCGCCAACACCCCCCCACACTTAGATCTTTGCTCGTCCCGAGTAAAGTAAATAAATTAAGAACAAGACTGAGCAAAGGCTAAGGTGAGTACACAACATCTTCTCTATCATGCATTGCTACAATAGAGCTCATTCCATGACTTTTCATGCCCACGGGATTTATGGTGGCTAAATACCTTGTCTTCAAAAGTTGAGAAATGGAACAGCACACAGAAAGATATCAACTGTCTAAAAAAAAATTTCTGGAGTTATTAGTTTTCTGAAGAAAATCTCAGAACACAAGTCTTCTCAAATGGTGCTCTCAATCGCTCAATGTGTTTGATTCCTGACCAAGGCATTGTGTTGCCTCTTTTTCTCCTACAACTAATAGGCTTATTTGTGGGGCTTGGTAGGGATAAAATGAGGCAACCTTGCATCACATATATTGCTAAATCAAAAGACCGGATCCAAGGAGAAAGCAAGTCATACAATCTGTTCAAGATGTGCATGTGTGTGGATAAGTGGATGGAGGAATATGATTACTCCTTCTTGTATACCTTCTATCTCTCTTTGTTTTGAATTTTGAGGGCATGGCTATCCCTCTCTTTTTTTTCATGATGCTCTACTTTTGAGCAAGATTTTTTTTCATTTTTTTTAGATAGCCATACCTCTTTTTTTTTTTTGCAATGATACCTGGAGAGAGAGGTACAAAAACATATGGAGTATTTATTTTGTGGAATGATGATGGCAATGGGTGATGCTAACTTCCAATGTAGAAGTTAAGCATATGTATATGGTGGAGTGTACGTGATCTTGATCATGAAAGCATGAAAAGCATCTCACAAGGGTCACAACAATTTTGAAAAAGCTCAATATGATAACAAGTAGCATATGTATAAAGGATGTGCAACGAAATCAACATATGGCTTTGGTAGGAAATTAAACCATTGAGAAGACTGTGAATCTGAAATTTTTCATTATTTGCAAATAAAATCTCCAGAAATTGATTTCAAGACAAGATAAATTCTCAAGTGCTATATCACACATCCCAACAATTTAGACAAGGTTTTCCTATGAAAGAGTGTTTTTCCACGGGACATAAGAGCAGTCAAAGAATAAACTTTATATAGCAAGCATGAGAAATGGATGATTGTGTTTGAGAGCATTAAAAAAAATTTATATTATTTTTTTTGTTCATTTTACTCTCAATCATCAATAGACAGGGTGGGCACAAAAATCAAGGTGGGGATGAAGAGGAGGCAAACCGATATTATAAAGTTGTCAGAAAGCATAGTGTTGCTCCTCTCCTCCTTGTGCCTCTTGTTGTGGGGTAGTCCTTGGACATTGGTTCAATCCTTCTCCTGAAATGGTTAGCAAAAGATGCCCGAAGGAAAGAACATGCCCAATATCGTCTTATTTGCCGGGTCATTTTATTTGAAAAGGGAAAAATGATTTTTATTTATTTAATTTTTTATTATCATTTTTTTATGAAGGGAAAGAATTTATTAGAAAATCGGGTTACCTCCTGTGAGTGCTTGTTTAAAGTCCTGAGCTTGACTTTGGTTGCGTCCCGTTCATGTTGCAGCCGACCTTGACAGATGGATGATTCTTTTATACCTGGCTGCAAAGCTTATACAAGAAACAACGACGGGATTTGCAATATTTATGATAAACAAATACATCTACAACCAGCCGTTTTAATAGATCAAGCAGTATAGGGTGGTTGCGGCTCCGATAATCATCATAAATACTTGCCGAGGAAGGAAATTTCTCAATTGAGCTAGAAGCATGTGATTTTTCAAAAATAAAACTCCCATGCTCGTTGAGACAATTCTTCTCGGGCTTTGATTTTTCTGCCCCATGAGTCTTCACAGAATAAACGAATTCGGTCTCAAATCCTTGTCTGTGATATTCTAGAAGCAGCTCATACTCATCCCTTGAAATGTTCGCATCTTGTTCCACACGCGATTGATGTCCATTGTCTTGGAATGGAGCATCTATCTTCATGTCCCTGTGTGCATCACAATCCAGTTGCCCAAGTACATCTCTCCTCTCGTTAGGAAGAAACCTCGCATTACTATTGTTAGGTACAACATTGGCTTCGGGAGGATTCTTAACGATTGGACGAAGAGTATCAAGGATGGGGAAAGGATTTGATGAACATGGTTGACACGGCTTGAGTGTGTGGGTTTGTTTCCTCTCAGGGTATGAATATGGATCTTTTGGTTCGATGTCCAGATGATGATTCACCTCCACTGGGTAAGGCCTTGCAACCCCGAAACTAGATAGATTGACCCATTCGTTGTGGGAACTAAGAGGAAAAACAGGTTTATTTTTTGTAGGGGGAAGGTCTTCAGTGAGAGAATTGCCTTTCTGGAACAATCGTGCATCCAAAGCACAAGCATGAGATGGTTCAGAAACTTCTTCCATGATCGGAGCTTGAGGAACCTCAACTTGAAGCACAGGTTGAGCAACGGGTACTTCTTCTTTTGGTAGCTCAGGTGTAGGTGGCACATAGCTGTCCAGATTGCTCAGAATTTTCCCAAGAAGTTCGAATCCTTCAGTAGGAGTGTTTCTTATGAAGGATCCTCCAGAAGCAGTATCCAGAAAAGTACGGCTTTTTGGAGTGAGCCCCCACATGAAGTGCTGAAGGAGTACTGCTGGTGAGAGTCCTAGATCTGGACCTTTGACGGTGTATGACATGAAGCGCTCCTATGAGGTTCCCAATGTTTCTTTACTGCCCTGCTTGAAGGTAAGAAGCTCCATACGAAGAGCAATGACCTTTGCAACAGGGAAGTATTTGAAACAGAAGAGATCTCTGAGAGTTGTCCAATTTCCACTGGCCCCTCCTACTGACATAGCGTACCATTGTGTTGCCTTTCCACTGAGCAAGAATGGGAATAGCTTCTTTTCAGAGTGTCCTGTGGAAATCCTTTGGTCGAAACAGTGGAACAGAGCATCTCGAAGTATCTCAGGTGTTCATATGGGTTCTCATGTTCATCTCCGCAGAAGATGTTCCCCTGAACCAGTGCTATGAGTTCTGGACGAATCTCATAGCTCTGGGCTGTGATTGGTGCGGATGCTGGAGAAGGCTCCAGCAATTCTCTTTTCGGAGCATTGGCGTCGACGATGGAAGATGGGTCCATGGTAATGATAAAGAAAAAGAAAAAGAAACAAAACAAAATAAACCTATTCACGGATGACTCTAGACCTTTGACAACTGCGCCAGAAAGCTTGTTGGCAGTCCTAAGGCCTAACAGAAATTAATCCGCAAGCGCACGGATACCGATGTAGCTTTCACCTAGGAGTATTCCTAAGGTATCGAATCCACAGGGAACGAACAGTGTACTAAACTCGAGATCTATGCAGAAAATCTGTAAAAAGGGGCACATTAAACAGAGACTTAAAGTAGTAAGGGTGATAGTCCTCTGGCGAGGTAATCTAATGCAAGATATTAAATAACTGAGCAATTCGATAAGGGTCTGTCTATACCATCTACTTCGGGGCACGGCCGCCGCCAAGACACGCAACCCAATAACTAGCTTCAACGTATCCGGTCAACGGACCGCGTCTAGGCCCTACACATTCAACCCGAACGTGGTGGACTACAGAGACCGGTGCAGCTGTCACCTACACTCGCGGCTACCACAACATCCCATGGGGTTAAGGGCAACTCAGGATAAATCAAAGTATAAACACCACGTTTACACCTATCATTAATACCAGCAACTAGCATATGTCTAGAGCTAGCACATGTAGCAAATAAGAAATACTCACTACATACCTGAATCCCATAAATGATAAAGAAGAAAACCTTACTTTATTGCTCAATAAATAATACCTTACATGTTACCCGGCCTGGAAGACTAGGGAGACTACTCCCAGGCGGAGTACATACTCGAGGCTCCGAAGGAGAAGAGCTCCGGCATCTCCGGAGCTTCCACCCTTCCTCCGACCCTCACTCACTCTCTACTTCTAAACTAACTTGACAGAGCGTGACCCTACTTTGGATCTTCTCTTCTCAAGTGTGAAGGTGCAGGTTGGAAGTGAGGGGGAGGTCCTCTATTTATAGTGTGAGGCTTCCTTACGAGGTGGAGAAGGTCCCTTCATCTTAGGAGAATCTTGTGGATATTCCTCACTTGCCGACGTCTCCTTACTTGGTCGGTGCGTCAAGTTAGCTTGCAACCGCCTCTGGAAGCGACTGGAAAAAGATGGGCCGATTCGGAGAAAATAGTTGGCCGGCCTAGGCCGCCTAGGCCGGCCGGCGGGCTTTTCTCTCCGAATGCCTCGAATTTTTGTGGGCTGGCATCTCATGATGTGCCCATTAAGATCCACGGTCTTGCTCGGTGATTTGACGCCTTTTTGAGTGGTTGATGGGCTTGTTTGTTGGGCCTTGCGCAGTGGTCGATACTTTGGGCTGTGAAATATTTGTTGGCCATTTGATCCTTGATGTTTGAGCCCATTGGGAGATGCCTGGGGCTGCTGGACCTCCAACATAAACCGGCCGGCCTATGATGGGGCCCGCCGGTAGGCTTTTGCTACCATTTGCAATGGATTTCGTCCTGCAGTCAAAATATCACCAAAACTCGTGGAGAGGCATTAGTTATAAATAATATTCTATTTATGTCCTTATGTGAGCCTCATTTTTATTATGTTGGCGGTAAGAAATTGGTCAATAATGACCGCCAACAACAACTACGAAGCAACTCGGTATCCATTGCTTCATGAAGACTTGTCCAAAATCGAAAGACTAATTGTGGGCCATGATCTGAAACAATGCTCTTTGGAACTCCATGAAGACATACAATTCGGGAGAGATATAGCTCAGCATACTTTGCAACTCTGTAGGTAGTCTTGACGGGAAGGAAGTGTGCAGATTTCGTCAAGCGATCAACGATAACCCAAATAGAATCATATCCTGTTGATGTCTTGGGAAGGCCGGTGATAAAGTCCATTCCAATATCCTCCCACTTCCAAGAAGGAATTGGTAAAGGTTGGAGTTTACCCGCAGATTTGAGATGATCCGCTTTGACCCGCTGACAAACATCGCATTCCGACACATAGCGAGCAATCTCCCGCTTCATTCGGGTCCACCAAAATCATTGCTTGAGATCATAATACATTTTGGTGCTTCCCGGATGGATAGAAAACATGGACTGATGAGCTTCATCAAGAATTCTCTTCTTCAAATCAGGAACCTTTGGAACCACAAGGCGCTTCCCGAACCATAAAACACCATGCTCATCCAAAGTGAAACATTTAGCCTTTCCCTCTTTCAGTTTTTCCCGAATTCGAGCCATGCCCTTATTATCACGTTGAGCTTCTTTGATTTCCTCGAGGAGAGTGGATTGGAGTTGGATATTTGCAAGAGATCCTTCTTTCACCATTTCAAGACCAAGCTTGCGAAAATCATCACATAGAGAAGTGGATGGGCGCTGGACCGATAGACAATGACAATGTGCCTTCCGGCTCAAAGCATCAGCCACAACATTGGCCTTACCCGAATGATAATGAACTTCCAAGGTGTAGTCCTTGATCAACTCGAGCCATCGACGTTGCCTTATATTGAGGTCAGCTTGGGTGAAGATATACTTGAGGCTCCGAAAGAACATGCCCAAGAAAAGATACTTCTTTTAGCCAAAATTCACATTTAGTAAACTTGGCATAGAGACGATGTTGCCGAAGTTTTTCCAAAACAATCCTGAGATGCTTAGCATGCTCTTCTTCATTCTTGGAGTAAATGAGAATATCATCAATGAAAATCGCGACGAAGACATCGAGCTCTTCAAAGAAAACTGAATTCATCAAATACATGAAGTATGCTGGAGCATTGGTGAGACCAAAGGACATGACGGTAAACTCATAAGATCCATATCTAGTAGTGAAAGATGTCTTTGGAATGTCCTCCTCTCGAATCTTGATTTGATGGTAACCCAATCTCAAGTCAATTTTTGAGAAGACTCAGGCACCTGATAATTGATCGAAGAGAATATCAATCCGAGGAAGAGGATACTTGTTCTTGACCGTGACGGCATTTAGTGGACGGTAATCAACACACATCCTCAAGCTGCCATCTTTCTTTGCAATAAAGAGAGCCGGGCATCCCCAAGGTGAGGAACTCGGGCGGATGAAGCCTTTGTCCAATAAATCCTTGAGCTGCTCTTTCATCACAGCCAACTCATTTGGAGGCATCCGATACGGGCGTTTAGAAATTGGGGCTGTTCCGGGTTCAAGCTCAATGACAAACTGAACATCTCGGTCCGGAGGCATACCCGGTAACTCTTCGGGGAAGACATCAGGAAATTCACACACCACTGGAATAGCGGCAATACCCGCTGAGGTGCCTTCCAAAGCATAAAGACAAGGTTCACCCCCATCAAGACAAAGAGTTAATCGACCACCAGAAGGACTCTTAAGATCAACGGTCCTAGGACCACAGCGAATGATAGCATCATAGTGGGTCAACCAATTCATACCCAGAATAACATCCAATCCTTTGGTGTCGATCACGATCAGATTTGCAAGAAAAGGCTTCTCATTGATCAAGATACTTGCCGGAGAGACAATTTGATTTGTGAACAACTCAGCTCCGGGTGCCTCGATATGCAAAGGATTATACATCGATTTACTTACTAAACCATGATGCATCAAGAAATCCTTCTTGATGAATGAATGCGATGCTCCAGAATCAAAAAGAACGATAGCCGGGTGAGAGTTAACAAGAAGCGTACCCAACAGCACACTAGCATCCTCCTAAGCATCTTCGGCGGTGATGTGGTTGACATGACCACGCTTTGGGGCAGGCTTGGCCCCTTGGCGCGCTGGGGAGGAGGTTGAGGTGGCCGGGGAGCATTCTGCCCAGCGCTCCTCTGAGGGTAAGGGCAGTTTCGAGAGATGTGCCCATCTTGATAGCAATTGTAGCATGGCCCGCGAACACCTCCACTCGAAGCTCCCGTAGGCCTCTGGGGTGTCGGAGCAGCACGCCTTACCATCCACATGGGCTGAGGAGGGGACGAGCCTGGTGCACGTGGAGGTGGAAAGGGACCCGTACGCGGACGTTGCTGAGAGCTGCCACCAATTGAAGGCGGCGGCTTCTTGCGCTTCTTCTCCTCTTGATGGGCCTTCCACTTGTGCTCCACTGTGATGGCAGAGCTGACCAAGTCATTGAAATCATTGAACTTGAGAGTGGACATCTTGTCTTGCATCTTGGCGGAAAGGCCATCCATGAAACGATCTTGCTTCTTCTTGTCAGTGTTGACATCCTCTGGTGCATACTGTGATAAGGAGTTGAATTCACGTGCATATTCCATGACCGTCTTGTTGTTTTGCTTGAGGTCAAGGAACTCCTTCTTCTTGATGGTCATAATGCCAGGAGGGATATAGTGATCACGAAAAGCCTTGCGAAATTGGGCCCAAGTGGCACGAAAACCAGGGGGGTGCATAGCAAGTTGGTTGCTCCACCAAGCACCGGCATCTCCTTGGAGTTGATGGGCTGCATAAAGAACCTTCTCATGATCACCACACCGGATGAGAGCCAACTTTTGTTCAATGGTGCGAAGCCAAGCATCAGCATCAAGAGGATCCTCAGCATGAGTGAAGATGGGCGGCTGAGTACGAAGAAAGTCTGAGTAGTCATCTTGCCTCTCACCACCACCACCACCACCACCACGAGCAGCGGTGTTCTGAGCAATGACACGAAGGAATTCATTTTGTGCCTGACGGTTCTCATCCATGATCATAAGGACATGCTCAAGAGTTAGGGGCGGAGGATTTGGAAGTGGTGGGTCTGCACCACCTCGCCCGCCCGCAGCACCATCACCACTCCTGTCGCCATAAACCGAGGTTAGTGACGACAAGGCCTTAATAAGGATAGAAGGATAACGAGGAAATATATCGAAAGAATGAGAGATTGAAACAAACTTGCTTCGATATAATAAGACATGGAAGAGCCATATATTCACCAAGGATATGCCAAAAGAACGCACAGATAAAGATATGCTATGATCATGATATATGAATGTGTGCATCATGAACAAGCCTCACAACGCAAAAAGTCAGACACGAACAACCCATAAAAACCCAACAACTAAGGGCTGAACGACTCAAGCGCACCTACAATTAGTGGATGTTAGCCATTTCCCAACCATGAAGGAATGAGACAAGTTAAAGAACAAATTTAACCAATATAATTCAGGAAACAAAAGAAGAAACTCTAAGAATAAGAGAGGGAAAAGCATCCAACCTTAACCTTGCAGAATTATTTAGTTCAATATTTAACATTAGTAGAGTTGTCAAGTTTTAATTAAACCCAAGGGCTCTACCGAGATTCACTCTATTAACCTTGCTCTGATAGCCACGCTGTGGAGGAGCCTCCCAAATTATACACATAATGACCAAACATGTCGACTAACCATGGGATGAGCATCGACACGAGTCGACCACTGGACACTAGACGTGTCAAAGCCCACTCCAAGCAGCCAACAAAACAATATTCGATCACCACAAGTATAATTCCGGTATTCCTCGATATGCATTTCAACACCCAAGATCAATGTGCATACCGCTAAGCCACAATGGTAACCATCATCCTTACAAGATAAAAAATAGAGAGCAATTTTAAAGGTCATTACAGGTTTTCATTCATATCAAATACAGCAAAGGGAGAGTTCATTTAGTTTAGCTCTCATGCCAACATTAAGAACTAGCCAAGGAAATGTGTAAGAGTTTGATCCTTGACATGAGTACGCAGCGGAAACTTCAACAAAAGCCAATGGTGCTCAGCCCACAAACACCACCGGGGTTAGCACAACCACAACTAACTACTCCTGCCCATCACCGCCCTCGGCAGGGTAGAAGTAGCCATACACGTACTCGTCCTCACCTGCAATAACTCAAATAATAGCAGCGTGAGTACGAAGGTACTCAACAAGACTTACACATAGAGTCATATAGCTCTCTGTACAACGGAAGATGAATTTGGCATTAGACAAGGATATGGCAAATAGGATGACATTTTGCATAAAATGCTTAATCATTTTCAAAGTGATTAACTTGCAATCCTATTTAATATAAGTGAAGCTAAAGGGCAACACATATAAAACCATAATAAAGAACAAGTAGTAACAAAGTAACTCATCTCATCATCAACCCAAAACCACAGCTAGGAAAATATACCATGACGAATGTTGCTGTACCAAGGCTTGTTCATAACCGAGAACGCGGCAATTCGAATTGTTTTTACACCCTGCAGGGGAGTACATCTTTACCCACACGCCACACGACCACCAACCATACGACCCGTCGGAAGCAAGTGATGATTCAATGTGACAACCCACTCCAAATACGCCCCGACCATTTAACAGACGTTCGGTTAAGGCAAGTTGGTCGCACTAGGCCCTCGCATGGGGTCATCCCTAGCACCTTCTATAGCCCCCGAACTCGCAAGCTAAATGGTCGCAGCTAGATAAAGAGGAAGGCTTACCTACCATTAGATCGGCATGTGGAAGTACGATAAGTGCCAAGGACTAGGAACAAACTATCAGACATTTCCCCTAATCCACATTTCCAATTCATCATTTATCTTTCAACGGAGCATGGTCAATTCTCCCAAGTATCCGCCTATATCGCGCGAACGTTGGTGACCTTCCACCGTTCGACTTCTACCGCAATAAGTTCAAGCATGACTAAGCATTTAACGATTAACCCGACATAAGGACATACCCATCTCATCAACAAGGAAAGGATATAAGAAGAACAAGGAAGGTAAATGCAGCAAATAGGATACAAGTATCAACACCTAGTGCCCAACTAATGCAAATATACATATTGACCATAAGTCATTCACATGATCCCAAAATAGTTTGAGGTATGCATAGATGCTTGCCTTGAGCTGCAGGTTCAACACTCACGGTCTCTGGGTCAGCACCACCCTCGTCACCACCAACGTTAACCTCCGGCGGTTCGTTCTCTAAGAGAAAGAACAATGCAACAATGATGTCATGAATATGATGTTAATGAGGTGCAAAAGTCATGAAAATTGGTAGACATGTAGTGCAATGAGTCATGATTGCAATGCACTAAAATGTCTCGCCGGCCGTGTGTCGTCGCGCTTCTGCGCGTGCGACAGCGCCAGAGTGAGAGAACGGAGGGGAGGCTGACAGTGAGACCTGCACCGGATTTTGTCTGGGGTCTCCAGAGATCGGAGCAAAAATTGTCTGCACTCACACTAAAATGTCTGCCTCCTCCAGACACTTGAGCCCGATTTTGTCTGCCCTCATCAGAGAACTGAAACCAAATTATCTGGGCGCCAACGAAATTGTCTGCCTGGTACAGAAACTTGGAGGTTCTGCTTTGCAAAGCTTAACTTCTTCTCATTTTCTAAAATCATGGACTTAGAAAACTCCGAAAACCAAGAGAATTTGATAGATCAGAGAAGAGGCGATGAAGAATCCATTTGAACAAGAACCACTCGAAAAGATGAAGTAGAGATTTAAATAAAATTCTTCAATGATGCAGATAACTCAACTTTGCTTGAATTTTAGAAGCATCAAAAACACTCCTAAAAATCTGGGAAAATTCATCATAAATCAAGGTTTGGCATCTAGTTATTTGTGGAGTTACTTCCCAGCATAAGTTCTTCACAAGAATTCAAAGTTACTTAAGAAGATGGGTTTTCTCGATTTAGTTCGCCAATTTTTTTTTCACTTTACAATTCCATTTACTTATGCAATGAAAATGCACCAATGATGCACATGATGATAGACAGGTTCAATAACATGCACTTAGAAATTTGGCATGTTACAGAACAATTGTTTTTTTTTTTGCAAGGGGAACGGATCGAACAATTGAGCTGTAACTTTGTCGTAGGTTGCCGAGGTGCGAGGATATGATGCAACGTAACTTGCCTCGCCGAGCGGTGAGGATTTGGTCGGACGTCACGAGCTGTGAGGATTGGAAAGCTGCACCAGGTTAGAGTACCTACGCAAGGGAGCCAGGCAGCACGAACTAAGGGCTCGTTTGGTTCATATAGGAACCATTAATATGCTGATTGATTCCTGGGCAGGAACATGTGGTTCCATCTGTTTCACTCAATCTTGTTCCTACGAGATGGATTCATTACGAAAGGGTGGAGGACATGTTTGTGGTCCGAGTGGATGAAGGGCTCAAATGGCCGTTCCAACCCATGTTTCTTTTCGTTCCAAGAGAAAGCGAATGACCCTTCTGGGTCTAGCCCGGATTCAAACATGATCGGACCAATCCGAATGGAACGAAGCCGACGCTGTGAGTTGGAGTGAGGAAGGACAGGAGGAAAATTTGGGGAGGGGGGCAAACGATGGAAGAAATTCGAGCCGGAAACTGTTTTGACAGGCGTCATCCATGTCGAGGTAGGGAAGGAAACGAACCAAATTTAATCGCTTATTGTGGACGGAATTGAGAGGCGGGTGCAGGGCCCACTTTGTTGACAATCGAGGCATGGATGTAGTTTTGTATAGGATCGCATAAACATTGTTACGTGGACCCATCACTAATATGAGGGAGTTTAGATCAAAGGTAGATTTTTGGGTGGGTAGACGGGTTGTTGGTGACAATTGTCACGTGGAAATTATATATTTACGATGTAGACAGGAGCAATTAGGTCTTACCCACCTCATTCCAACCAAAGATTTGGCAGCTCGTAACATCCATCTCATTTCTTCTTCTTCTTCATTGACACTAAATCTGGGACTTCATCTGAGGCATGAGAGTCAGCTCTCTCTCTCTCTCTCTCTCTCTCTCTCTCTCTCTCTCTCTCGTGTATCCATCCTGTCGAAGAGTACACAGATCTAAACGTGTTTCCACATCTCCTGCTGAAGGTTATGTCCAGGAGAAAATAAAAGAAGCATGCAAAATAGATCTTGGGAACTGAATCTGTGATTTGAATATTTGCTTATCTATTACAATATATGATTTGTTTTTTTTCTCAATGCGCTCTCTATGGCGTACACCCCTGCAATCGCTCTTCAAAATTTTTCATTTCTTTAATTTTATGAAACCGTTAACACTTTTGTTGGATGTATTAAGTTAGATCTGAGCAATTTTTGCCAAGTGCTTGAGCCTGAAGAAAAGTATACACAAAATGTGACACGACTGAAATGATAAATGCATCCATACCTCCTTATCTCCACTGCTAAGAGCATCTCCAACAATTCCTTAAAGGCACTTCCTAAACAACAATTAGGGCGTCATTAAGAAAAAAACACCTTCCAACAGTTCCCTAAAACAACTTCTGAAACTTAGCAACTCCCGAAAGGAGCCGTCCGGGTCGCTATGTTTGGAGACCTCGTTCGCACTCCCGAAACGCCAAAATCCTCCATCCGCGCGCCAAAAGCGCTAGATCCCGCCTCCTTTTCGCGCCATGGTGGGTTTAGCTTCACGTCGTGGCCTCGTGGACCTGAGTCGCTGCAGTCAAACTTGGAGCTGCCATGGAGAACTGGAGAAGAGAGGAGGATCCGCCGCCGCCGCCGCCCCGCAGAGATCGGGGATCCGGTGCCTCCGCTACGCGTCCCAGGCCAGGGATTGGCGCCGCCGCCGCACGTCCTGGTCGAGGGATTGGCGCCGCCGCACGCCCTGTTCCAAGGATTTGCG
The DNA here is from genome assembly GCA_012490785.1 of Eragrostis nindensis. NCBI lineage: Eukaryota > Viridiplantae > Streptophyta > Magnoliopsida > Poales > Poaceae > Eragrostis > Eragrostis nindensis. The sequence continues at coordinate 2,363,683 of JAAXCT010000023.1, forward strand.
TCGCCGCGGAATTCGCGTCTGTATGCGCATCTCCACGGCAACAACTCTCCGACAGGCTCCGCACAGCCCGTCTTCTCCGTCTCCAGGCTCCTGCCCACATCGTCATTGCCTTCAGGTTTGCTGGAGTTTCTTCCCCATCCTTGTATTGGTTCGATTTGTCTGCAAGCGCCTTGAAGGCTGAAGGTGGAAGTGCCTTCCTAGCAACTCATCAGTTCACAGTTGCAATATCCTGTAAATCTAGACTATAGTTATACTTTTTAGTAGGCGGATGTCACCTAAAATGTTGAAATTCCTATGCTCCAAGCATAAAGATTAATGATCTCCATGTGGCATGACATATTCAAATAGATGTTGTATCTTTGCTGCAAGTTACACGTGGTCGTTTCTTTTTGGCCTGATAGGAAATCAGTTACCGTGATGATATAATGGTCGTTCTTCACTACTAGTTTGTCTACATACATGTTTTGCATGTCCATCACACAATATATGTCAATGTATCTTTAAGAAACTTTTCATTTCATATTAACTTTTCTTAATTTGTGATTTCTTTCTCTCTCGCAGCAGCAGCAATAATTCCGGTTCACTAGAAGATACAGCAGGGACTGTTGCGGCCTTTGTTGCCTCGTAAATTCGCTTTTATCCCAGGTAATCATCCTCATTCCTCACCGAGGCTCCAAGCATAGCTTTGGTGCTAGTGCTAGTTCAGTTCTGTCCCTGGACAAGTGTCTGTAGATAACATTGTTAATCTGACTGACCAAGGAGCTTAAGCTTGTTATTTGATCAATGTCCAAGTGTCTGTAGATAACAATGTGGAATGCATCATGTTTTGGCTTGCTTAAATATTTACCATTACATTGTATGTAGATAACTTGTAGCTGACCTGCCAATGGGTTCATTTGTAGATTATTCGTACAATGGAAGGGCTTACCCCATACACTGACTTGTTGCTGGACGGTGACGATTATGGTGGGCTGCCACAAGACTTTGAGGGTAGAGCAAGTGAGCCACATCAGTCACATATACTGGACAATACTCCCTCATCAAAGACAAACCAAAAGCAGAAAGGGAAAAACTTCATGAAGGATGAAGACCAGCTTCTTGTTTCGGCATGGTTGAATGTAAGTACTGATCCCACACTAGGGACCAATCAAACCAAAGATACTTTTTGGACTAGAGTCCACAGGTTCTATCAGGAACACAGAGAAGGTTTTGCAGAAAGAAGTCAAAACTCATTGTTACATCGATGGGGGACTATTCAAGAAGCTGTGAGCAAGTTTTGTGGGTACTTACGCAACACTGAGGATGCCAACCAGAGTGGCCTGAATGCTTATGACAGGGTATGCAAATAATGATGAACTTGTCAGAAGATTAATAATTAACTTCTAATCCACATGATTTGTGAACTGTATAACTTGTATTCTGCAGGTGGAGAAAGCTGAGAAGATGTTTCAGGCTCTAGATAAGCACAACAGGTCATTTCAATTCAAACATTGTTGGTGTCAGTTGAGAAACCAACCAAAGTGGCATGAGAAGCTTGCACACATGACAGCTTTGAAAGGAAGCAACAAAAAACAGAAGGTCAACAAAGATTCAAGTCCAGGAACATCCAATGCTGTAAATGGTGACATGATCACTCAGGAAACAAGTAAGGACCAAATGCCAGGAGATAGCATTCCTCCAGCTGTTGATGCACCAAGCAGACCAATTGGTAAGAAGAAGGCAAAAGATGCATTGCGTCGTGGTGGCAGTGATACATGCGTTCAAGCTTTGGACAACTTGTGGGCAAAGAAGGAGGAGGCAGATGAAGAAAGGAGATAAAAAAAGATGAGAGATATGCCAAGACATATGCTTTGGATGCCGAAAGGCTATTGCTAGAGAAAAAGAGGCTTGCCAATGAGGAGAAAAAGCTTTTGCTAGAAGAACAGAGGCTTGCAAATGAACAAATGATGCTTGCAAATGAACAACAGAAGCTTGCCAATGAGGCAAAAGAACTGGAAATAAAGAAAACTGCTGAGGAAGAGAGAATTTTGAGCTTGGACTTGAGTGCCATGAATCAGTTACAAAAGGAGTACTACATGGCCAAGCAGGCCGCCATCATGGCCCGTCTCCACTAGATTTCAGAATTAATTTCCATTTTCATTTTCTGACACATCTCAGTTACGTTTGTGAACTTCAGCAAACTCTGCAGAACATCATGCATGTATTTGTCAATTAGTTTATAATGTGTTGATTCTGAATGTTTAAAGCACCCTCCTTTCTCTCTACTCCCTGTGTGCTGTAGCAGTACCACATATACTCCCTTGTGCTGTGTTAGAGTAAGAGCAATCTGGTGCATGTCTTCAGCGATTATAATTTCCAATACTTGATGTTTGTTAAAGCAGGACGGCAACAGTTAATTTCCTGTATTTTGGCTACTGCCTGCTAAGGAGCAGCAATATCTTCTCTATAATTGATGGTTACTGTTGAGCTTATCACAGTTTAGAAAAGATACCAGAGAAGGCTACTTCGTAATTTGGAAAAAACAAATTGGCTATTGCAGTCTCGAAAATACAAATGCTGAAATTGTTTCTGGCCCACAAATGAAGGCTACAATTTTATTACAAATGATTAGTAATACAATAAAAATTGTTGACCAAAAGCTAAACTAATATTTATCTGGATGGTGTTGCCACAAGTGCTCCACTAGATCTTCTCGGAGTTGATGGTGTGTTTCTTCACTCCGTATTTTTATGTGGTTTTCAATAAACTCCTCAAAATCCGCTGTTCGCTCATGGGAGGGTTCCACATTTTCACCACCTGTTCAAAACGTTCATCTGGATCAACTATTCCCTCGTCTTCCACTATCATATTATGCATGATAATACAAGCTTTCATTATGTCTCTAAGCGTCTCTTCATCCCAAATTCGAGCCTGGCCTCTAACAATGGCGAAACGAGATTGCAGTACTCCAAAAGCTCGTTCCACGTCCTTCCGTACGTGCTCTTGCGGTCTAGCAAAATATTTTCTCTTATTGCCACGAGGTTCAGGAATGGTCTTTACCAATGTAGCCCAAGATGGGTATATGCCATCTCCAAGGTAGTATCCCATCGTATAATCATGTCCATTAATATTGTAATTCACTTTAGGAGCTTCTCCATTAGCTAGCTTTGCGAACAATGGAGACCGATGAAGAACATTGATGTCGTTGAGAGATCCGGGTAAACCAAAAAAAGCATGCCAAATCCATAGATCTTTAGAAGCAACGGCTTCTAAAATGATTGTAGGCTTATGATAGTGGCCCGAGTACATACTTTGCCAGGCTGATGGGCAATTTTTCCACCTCCAATGCATACAGTCAAGTGAACCAAGCATGCCAGGAAAACCTCTATCCTCTCCAACTGCAAGTAATTGAGTTGTATCGTTCTCGTTAGGTGACCTCAAGTATTCTTGTCCAAATATTTCAATAACAGCTTTGATAAAATGTCTGAGACTTTCTAGGACGGTACTTTCTCCAATACGGACATACTCATCCGTGGCGTCAGCTGGTAACCCATAGGTTAGCACACGGAATACTGCAGTCACCTTCTGAAAACAACTTAGTCCAAATTGATTAGCTGCATTTATCTTCCGCACAAAATACTCATCATGAGCTTCCACAGCATTCATTATACGTACAAATAGGCCCCGGTTCATTCTAAATCTGCCCCGAGGAAAAAAAAAATTGGCATACATAATAATACATCGTACTTTGCACATAAAAGAACCAAAACAATCGGCAACATACGAACCTTCGTCGAAACAAAGCTGGGCCATATGTGGGATTATCAGCCAAATAATCTTGATACATTATTGCGTGCCCCCTGTCTCTATCTCGATACATGTACACATGTCCTGGGACAGAACCACCCCGCTTCCTTTTAGAAAGTGAGTGATCATGAACGATTTGAGTAGCGGAAAGTATGAGTTCATCGTCATCATCAGATGATGATTCGTCTAAAAGCTGTCGTATTAGCAATGGACGATCTGTCATCGGGCCCAGAAGCAGACTGAACTGAGCAAGAATTGAAGTTAATGCAAGGAATTTCATTCTGTTCGTGAAGTGGCGCCAGAGATGAAAACGAATGACAAAGAAGAATTAAATTAAGTTAATGCAATGAATGGCAAGGAATTCCATACCGAGCAGCCGGTGTCCTCTCGCGCCGTATAGGTTCCAAATGAACGCGATCAGATCGACAACGCCGGCTGGCCGTACCTACGGCGATGTCGTCGTCCTAGCTGTCGTCTCCTGTCAAGCTCATCACAAGGAGGCGCTAGCAAATACATGGACGGCTGAGATAGGAAGTGAATCGTTATGAAGATCTAACGGTGGAAAAGCCACCCGAAGTAGTTTTACTGTTAACTGTCTGAAAATACTGTTACTTTTCACTCCGAGCTGGAGTCGGGTAAATTCGCCCTGCATAAAGCAGAGGCCGCCGCCTGTGGCAACTATCGAAGACATAAACCCTAGCTTGTTATCTTTCAATTCATCTGCAGTTCGAACCCAGTTCTACCTTTTCCCTTATTTACCGCATTTATTTGCTTGTTCTTGCCCAAATTCCACTTCGATTTTCTATCTGAATCTGTCCGGACTACTCTGGTCTTGACAAATTGGTATCAAGAGCGAGCAATCCTTGGCCGACAAAATTCCCACCCATCCCATCCCAAATCGCTCCGCTGACCATGAGATCTGATTGAGAAATCGCTGCATCTCTGTGGGTTCGTCTCATCTGGTTGGGGAAACAAGTATTCCCTGTAAAATCCCAACGAATCCGAGGGTCTCAGCTGCATCCTGCTGTTGCTGATGGTTTGAGTGATTCCCATCTCTCTGTAAAATCCCATCTTGCAACTCGATCTGGTAAGAAGTATGAACTGGTGACGGTTTGAGGAAAGTTCTCTGTGATTCCTAGCCAGCCTCTTCTTGCGAGATCTGAATTGATCGACAGTTGGGGTATGAACTGGTGATGGCAAGGGAATTCATTCGCTCTGAGTCCTAGCCAGCCTCTCCTCCGTCAAACTCAGTGACGATAGGAGTATGAACTGGTGATGGCACGCGAATCCGTTCTCTGTGAGACCTAGCCAGCCTCTCCTCTGTTCATCACCCGGCTTTCTTCAGTAAGGTGTGAGCAAGCAATTTCTCTGTAAATCCTACTGTTGCCAAGATGCCGAAAAAGCCGGAAGTCAACCCTGAAGAGGATCAGGGTAAGAACCCAGAAATTGAGGAGCTCAAGTCTCAACTGGCAGCAGTTAAAGTTTCAGTGGAACAGCATAACAAGAAGATGCAAGAGGAGATGAAGGAATCACAGAATGCGATGAAACTTCAGATGGAAGAATTCTTCTCCAAAATGCTCAATCTCCAAGTGACAACTAATGTGGGCCATCCAGCAACTGCTGAAACTGCAAATAGCGCCATTGGCAACATTGTCACTACAGGGGCAATTGAAACTGGTGAGAACTCACCTGCCACACCTATGTATCCTACTGTTGGCCAGCTGCCAGTATATCCAGCGAGCAAGAGGCCACTGTTTACACCTACACAACCTGGTCCATCTAAACAACCACCACCACCACCTCCACTGCCACCAAAACCAAACATTCCAAACCCAAAACCTGTTAATCCATCTGGAGTTCCTAATGTGACCTTACCCCCTTTCATACCACCTGAGCACCATATCTATGGTATGCCTACATCACTATGGCCTCCAACAAGCACCCAACCTACAAACCAAACTCCACACACTCAGCCCTTTCCTAGTTACAACCACTTCATTCCACCAAACCAATACTACCAATACCCAAACCAGCACTACTATTCAATACCAACCTATGCTCCACCACATGTGTCCCACCTGCCTTATTCTCAAACAGGTTATTACCCACCACCATTACCACAACCAAATGCAATCAGACCAGAAATACAAAACAATGCTGTTACAATTTGTCAAGACCAGAGTAGTCCGGACAGATTCAGATAGAAAATCGAAGTGGAATTTGTGTTGGTATTCTTTGATGACATCTTAATATATAGTCGATCAGAGGAAGAACATTCCAAGCATCTTCAACTGGTATTGAACCTCCTCAGAGAACATCAGTTGTATGCCAAGCTGAGTAAATGTACCTTTGGTCAGAAACAGGTGGAATACCTGGGGCACATCATCACTGCTAATGGTGTTTCTACTGACCCTGTAAAAATACAGGCAGTAAAGGACTGGCCTACTCCAACCAACATCACACAGCTCAGAGGGTTTTTGGGATTAGCTGGCTATTATAGAAGATTTATTCAGCATTATGGGATAATCTGCAAACCATTATTTGATAGTCTGAAAAAAGGAGAATTCAAATGGTCAGTTAATCAGCAAAATGCCTTCCTGAAACTGAAGACAGCACTAACACAGTCTCCTGTCTTGGCTCTACCAGATTTCAAGCAACCTTTTGTAATTGAGGCTGATGCTAGTGGAACTGGTATTGGGGCTGTGCTAATGCAAGCAGGAAAACCTTTAGCTTATTTAAGTAAGTCACTGGGACCAAAGGCAGCAGGCATGTCAACTTATGATAAGGAAGCCATGGCTATCATTCAGGCACTTAAGAAGTGGCAGCACTATATAGCTCAAGCTGAATTAGTCATTCGAACTGACCAGCAAAGTCTCAGATACATCAATGACCAAAGACTCATTGAAGGAATCCAGCACAAGCTCCTTATCAAGCTATTAAGCTACAATTTTAGAATAGAATACAAGAAAGGAAGTAACAACACAGCAGCTGATGCTCTCTCCAGGAAATTCCAGCTCCAAACACTGTGTGCAACATCAGCTGCTATTCCAACTTGGATAAAGGATGTTCTCTCTAGCTACACAAATGATGACAAGTGCAAAGAGCTGACTGAGAAACTAGCAGTATCTCCTACTGCACTACCTAATTTCACTATGAACAAGGGCATTATCAGATATAAAGGAAGGCTCTATATTGGTTCCAATACTGATCTGAGAAAAGACATTTTAACTTCCTTTCATGGTTCAGCTTTAGGAGGACACTCAGGAGAAAGAGCAACATATCAGAGGCTCAAACTCATATTCCATTGGCCTGGGATGAAAACTCAAACAATAGAGTTTGTCAAGAACTGTCCTACATGTCAGAAAAATAAAGCAGAACATGTTCCTTATCCAGGACTCCTACAACCTCTGCCAGTCCCTGATATGGCTTGGCAACACATAACCATGGACTTTATTGAAGCTTTACCAAAATCAGAAGGTAAAGACACCATTCTGGTAGTAGTGGATAAGCTGACAAAGTATTCTCATTTTATAGCTCTTAGCCATCCATTCACAGTTCACACTATTGTGTATGCATTTATGGACAACATATTCAAACTTCATGGCCTTCCACTAGCTATAATCACTGATAGGGACAGGATCTTTACAAGCAATCTCTGGCAAGATCTGTTCAAGTCATTGGGAGTCAAACTAAAGTTCAGCACTGCTTATCACCCTCAAACAGATGGCCAATCTGAAAGGGTCAATCAGTGTTTAAAAAACTATCTGAGATGCATGGTCTTTCAGTCACCTAAGAAATGGAAATCCAAGTTAGCAATTGCTGAATGGTGGTATAATACAAGTTTCCATACTGCATTGAAGATGACACCATTTCAGGCTCTCTACAATATGCAACCTCCCATGATCAACGAAGGAATGATACCTGACAGCACAATTCCTGAAGTCAAGGATATCATGCAGGCTAAGCTAACAGCACTACAGAATATCAAACATAATCTCAAGCAAGCTCAAGACAGAATGAAAAAGTATGCAGATAGCAAGAGAAGTGAAAGATCCTTTGTAGAAGGTGATATGGTATATCTCAAAGTCCAACCATACAGGCACAATTCACTAGGCATTCATTCATCTCTCAAATTGCATTCAAGATATTATGGTCCCTTCAGAATTATTCAAAAGATTGGTCCTCTTGCATACAAGCTTCTGCTGCCAGACAAATGTGCCTTGCATCCAGTTTTCCATGTCAGCCAACTTAAAAAGCACAAAGGTACCAAGGTAATTGCAACTGAGGAACTTCCCTTGGTCGATCCACATGGTAACATCAAAAAGGGTCCTTCCAGAATCTTGCAACGGAGGCTGATCCCAAGAAACAATGAACCAGTTGTTCAATGGTTGATTGAATGGATTAATCTCCCTACTGAGCAAGCAACCTGGGAAGATGCAGATTTTATTCGCAAAGTATTTCCAGGGTTCCATCCTTGAGGACAAGGATCTTAAGGGAGGGGCAGTTGTCAAGCTCATCACAAGGAGGCGCTAGCAAATACATGGACGGCTGAGATAGGAAGTGAATCGTTATGAAGATCTAACGGTAGAAAAGCCACCCGAAGTAGTTTTACTGTTAACTGTCTGAAAATACTGTTACTTTTCACTCCGAGCTGGAGTCGGGTAAATTCGCCCTGCATAAAGCAGAGGCCGCCGCCTGTGGCAACTATCGAAGACATAAACCCTAGCTTGTTATCTTTCAATTCATCTGCAGTTCGAACCCAGTTCTACCTTTTCCCTTATTTGCCGCATTTATTTGCTTGTTCTTGCCCACATTCCACTTCGATTTTCTATCTGAATCTGTCCGGACTACTCTGGTCTTGACATCTCCTCGCCCACGGCACTGGATCCCACGGGTTCGCCGTCTTTTTGGATCACACCAGGATCGCTGGGACTCTCGCGAATGGGCACCGTCTTAGAACGAGATCGCAGCCGCGAATACCGGGAACGCCCAAACCGAGATCGCGATTGACCAGGCAATTCCCAAGCCAACGAACCAACTGCTAGGCCCACAAAAAGCTGATGTGGCAACTTTTAAAATGTATTTGAGAATCAAAGTTTGGGAACTGCTGGAAGAGGCAAGGTTTATCACTACCAATAGTGAAACTTCCTAAACAAAGGTTTAGGGACTGTTAATTTTACATAACTATTGGAGATGCTCTAAGGCCTCGCCAATCCTGCAGTGACGCTATTTTTAGGGTTCTGTCACTGCAGGCTTCAGTTGTACTAGTGACTGAAGGGCCTGCTAGAATTACCATTTGGTTTTTCCCATTCGGTAAAATGAGATATCACATCTGCACGGGCACTCCTTTTCTTTTTCTTCTTTTTTGCTCCAAGATTTGAGTGTTCATCTCAGTTTTGTTGTGACTTTTCCTGCTGTTCTAGTTTCCCTGATATTTTTTGTGCTGGATCCGTTCTCTCTCACTAACAGTTCAGTCGATTTCCGTTAAAAAAAAAAGTTCAGTCGATTTCAGAATGCAAATTGATCCAATATGAGGAGCAGCAAAGACAACCTGGAGCGTGCTATGTCCATCTTGTTCATTGCGCTTGTGGGATGCCTAGCATTTCATTGTAAGTATACCATATTTGTCTTTCCGTAAATCTGATCAATAAATCTCTGATGGACATTTATCTGGTATTACTACTGAGGAAATAAATGTTCTAATAGGTTGTTCTGAGAGTCTCAAGGCAGCAGATATTATGAGCATCTCAAATCATCTTTTCAACACAAGCTCAAATGCTGCTGCAGTGAATAACAAATCAGCATACGAGAGCAAGATCTATCTCAAATTTTGTTTTAAGTATAACTGCACCGGCACTATCTGCTACTGTTGTGACAACAAACGCCCAAAGCCCTACTGCTACCTAACAAAGCAGGCTTGTGTCCCCCACTGCCCCGCTTGCAACCCCGTCTGCCCACCACAGCCATCACCTGCAATAATAATACGGAAGGTTGGCATTCCCGTCCAATAATCACCTCTAGTACATATATAAAAGGTTCTTAATCTTAAGAGTGTAAGGATGCACAATATATGTATTAGTTAAATAATTTCTATACATTATGTCTTTGGTTTGTTTTTAAGGCGCTTCTTGTTTCTGTTTTATGCATCCAATTTGGACATCCGTGAGGCCAACAATTGTCTGTTATGATGGCTCTATGCCCAATCAGTGGCCGTGGGCTTGTTCCAGCTCTCTATATGTGACAATATTTTCCTTATTGAGGTGCTAGAAATGTTATATAATCTTTTGGACAAGATGAATTCAACATGACAGTACACTTGTTTGGTTAGGCAAGAAAGGGGAGTGAAATTAACAATCTTCAGTAGATCATCAAGTTATATTTTACTACCACTAATCAATATATATGTGTACAAGGATAATCGAACTAGGATGTGTAGTAGCTGTATTGTTTGATCCATCTATGGAAAAACATGTTCATAGCCAGTTTTTAACATGAATAAGAAACTAAGAGATAAGCAGAAGGCAAGCAGGACTTAGACTGATGTGACCATGGTCCAAAACTCCAAATGCTGCATCGAGGACGAAGATTACCAACCTTTACGTACTTTGACTAAATGCCAGGTTCAATTGAGAGCTCGGTTCAAATTCTGTCAACAGTGCCTCCTCTAACTGTTGGATGCACGCACCAACATCTCAACTGAAGGCTATATATATACCCTATTGTATTGAGGAATGAGTTTCTCAAGAACTCGTGAGTTGGCGAAAAGCTACGTAATCGAGGCAGATCAATCAACAACCAAACGCCAATCACTTAAGTAAATAAGATCTAATTTGATTGTGGGTGCGGGAAAAAAATTCAGAAGTAATCTGTAGCACATATTTAATGGAACGTACATGATGCTGAAGAAATCGATGTGCAACCTGAATCAAATAGTTCAGGCATATCATTGCAGGTGAACTATGAATTCAAAACAATGTCAGATTTAGCTCATCACCAGCTGCATAGTATATAACACTTTTATTAGCATAAAACTATACCAAACGCATGATACAAACCGTATTTATTTTTCAGATCCACCTATTTCATGGAACTAATGCACTGTAACTCGATGTTAAACGCGCTCATCAGCTGAGAGACAGACCAGGAACACTGAACTGAAGAACAAAATATGGTTGGCATGAACAAGAAACGGAGAAATCGAAGTAAATCTTCGTCACTTGAACAGTATGACGACACATCAGAGTAATGCTGGTCCTATCTCTGAATCAGTGAATCTACATCGAGTTCAAGAACCAAAAAGATAGCTTCAACTCCCCCAAGTAGCACACCACGAACCCGCAAATGAAGAAGGCCTCGACGAGGAGGGTGGCCATCCCGGCCGCCGGAACAGTGTGGCCCGCGCAGAGAAGCCCGACCGGCCACCTGCACCGCACCTCACAGCCGCAGAGGCCTGACAGGGAGGTCGCCGGAGGACGGCGCAACGGACCTCGACGCGGTGGCTGGTGAGCTCGACGACGCGGATGTAAGAGGAGGGTGGCGGGTGCTCTGCCGTCCTCGTACCTGCACGGCAAGCGTCCTTCCACGAGTGGATGACAGGATGAGAGTGGAGATGGGGAGGTTCAGGATAATGGGTGCTATGCCATGCTGCTGTTTAGGTAGGGCCTTTTGAGAACCTGGTGATTGGTACTCGGCGGCCAGTGTTCATGATTAAGACACGTGTTCTGTCGTCTTTACAAAATTCAAAAAAAAAAAAGGATTCGTTTATTTCTTGATCTTTGGCAAGCAGTATATTGCTGTTTTATTTACTTAGTAACATTAAGCAAAGTTATATTGTTGTTTCATTTTTTCAGCCAAGAAGTGACAAATAAAATGCTAATTGATCTGACATCAACAGAAGTCGTTTAGGTCTCTTTACTCTAAAACATACCCTAAAAATGAACTTCTATTTCCAAATGCTTGAGGGCAATGATCAGATAAGATGGACACATCCCAAAAATCCAATCTGTCCATGTACAGCCGTGACACTACCATCCACCACAAATGTGGCCATGTCGTCACGGACGATCAGAATGGGGAAATGCTGAAGGTAAAAATCCAGCGAACTGCTGTCGCAGTCGCCGCGGAAGGTTTGGGGTAGATGGATGTGGAGCCGTGCTCAGGCTCATATGCACTGTAACAAGATTTTGGTCCCATTTGGCTCAAAAGCAAGTCGAGGCATGGGGAATCCTCCTTAAACTGTAAAAAAAAAAAATGACATAAAGTTGCGCCTGTCCTTCAGCCGTTACCACAAGTCACGGATTCTGATGGTTTACCAAGCTAGGTGATGCATCGTTTACACTTTGAGCTGTTGAGGTTCAAACAGGGATGAGGTGACAATAATTTTATTACCCATCTGTCTCTGACTCCTCGACTTGGGCATTGTATTTTCATGTCCTTTTTAACTGTATAATAAATGGTCTTCTTAATTGACAGCAAGATTTGTGCATTAACTAGTGGGTTTGTGTGAAAGCATTTATCTTGATGCCAACAGGCAGAACGTGCCAGAATAAAATAATAGTAATGTTCAATTATCTTCTAAGAGAATTGAACATTTCCTTGCTACAAGATTGATCCTTTGCTCCCAAAATTCCACATCATGCAACTATTTAAAAAATATAATAATAAATTTTAAAACTTTAGCCCCACACAAAGATACAGATGCTTATTATTAGCACAGGAATACATACTCCATAGCCTGATGCAGACAGGAATATATTAATCGAACATGTCGAAAGAATAGTCTACTTAATAACTAAGAAAGTAAAGTAGTTTATCCGATACGATGCACGGAAGAAAGTTATCTCCCTTAACTGAATTACAGACGAGCCTTCTATGTTGCACGTCACACAATTTCTGCTGGGGCAACTTCGTTTGCATTGAGGTCCGGAAACTGAAATGTTTTTTAATGCACCTTTTTCGACAAATTCCACTAAAATAAAATCACATACCATCAAAAGTCATTCCCAGATCTGTCAGAAATGCCTGCAGCTTTTGGCCATCGATCATGTTTGGTTCTGAACTCATTTGCCTACATCTGCCACCATCAAGGAAGTTATGCCATTGCAACACAGTACAATTATAGCATGAGTATTTATTTTCACTCTTGGGAATTTATTCCCCCCAAGGATTTGAAGATAATAAAAATCTTGTTACTCTTAGAGGTAATCACTAACTGGATTTCTCTATAAATGAAATCTTCAGGGATATTGTTCAAACCTCTTGGGCACTGGTTTCCTTGAGACCGCACGAACGTAATATCTTCAAAATATTGTGAACCCTTTCATCAATTATCTGACATTTAACTTTGACAACTTTAAGTTGCTGCAACACAAGTGATTGTTCCATCAGATTGCTGCTATCCATTTCCACTGCAGGTTTGGGTCTCTGTTAAAAACAACATAATTTCAAAGGTTAATCATATAAACAGTAGGATACATTATACATAAGGAATATGCAGACCTCACTGAGTTTAAGAATGAGTTTCTGAAGATTCGGCGTGTGCTGGAGAAAGCAAACTAGTGTATGGAGGTCAACCAAACAACAATCATCGAATAACAAAGTTTCTAGTTTATTAAATGTAGGGCAGTATCTCAGATCTCTTTTGAATGTAACCTGTGCAAAAAGGAGTAAGCACCGATCAAGACTTACTTCAGCCTACAATATGTACCTGTATTGTATTGCATATAAGATTTGGGTGAAATGAAGTGTAAGCATACCATTTTAGGGGAAGCTTTCAATTCCAACTGTGTCGCACTTGACAAACCTCCAAGAAGCACACAGACATCATTTCTGTGATCATTAGCATAATATATGATGCACATGTCACAAGTACAATCAACAGATTCTCCTTTATCACAGAAATCGCAGTACTCCTCATTATTTTGTCCCAACTTGACAGATGCTGTTTCCAGCAAGGGCATGCTTTCAAGAACAGGAGTTACACCGACATAATCATCCAGTTGCAGTGAAACAAGATTCGGAGCCGAAATATGAGTTGGTATGTGTCGCCAACAAAGTTCGCAGGCAGTGATCGTGAGATGTTTCAACGACTGTGACAGGATGCTATCAGTATCAATTAGGCAGTTGGTAATCTTCAGGTCCTCCAACACCTGACAGCCTGAAAAGTCAGGAAAGCTCCCAACCAAAACGAGACCTTCCAGCTCTAATGTCATTAGGTGCTTGGAGAGTAGAGGCCAGTCAGCAATACTGACACGCTCGTCAGCATAGACACGGACTCGCAGCAACCGAACATGGCAAATCAAAGTGTGCCGCATCCACTGGTCCATGCATACACGGTCAAGGAACGGTAACCCATGGAGATCAAACTCACAGTCGTCCAGAGGGCATCCAGTTTCACGGAGGAGCAGTACCCGGTTCACGAACGTGCTCAGCCTCCACACGCAGCCGAGTGCCTCGACATCGGCTATGCGCAGGCGAGGTACATACCTCCACAGCGTGAGCCACCGCCGGGCGAGCACGCACGTGCGCACGGCGTCCAGCGCCGGCAAGAACCCGAGCAAGTGGTGGATGACGTCGTCCGGGATTGCGCGGAAAGAGTCCCCGCCGCTCGCCGTCGAGGCCTTGTTGCTTCCGCACCGCTGAGGCATTCCGTCGAACGGGCGGCGGGCAACTGTGCTGCGGAGCGAACAGAGAATGCCTGAGGACGACAGAGCTGGGAGGAAACGACGAATTGGTATGTGCGCTAGGATATGACCTCACGTCGCCACTCCGCGAGCAGCTTCCCCGCTCCGCCGCCGGCAGTGGCGAGCGCTTGCCGGAGGAAGACGGCGGCTACCTCTCGGCGCCGTGTCCCATGAGAAAACGCAAGCACCGCACGGAGTTAAGGCTTCCACTGCTTCCACTGTGACTGAGCAGTGGGACCCGCAAAGCAAGAATGTAGCGCCCGCCTACTGCCGCTAGGAATTCATTTTTCTGAAACTCTGTGTTTTCAAAATGATATTATAATAAAAAATGCAACTCTCAATCAAAGCCTTGGAAAGGCCCAAGCATAGTAAGACATGAATCACGCAGCAGATTGCAAACATATATAAAACGAAAACGTCATTCACCGGTTCTTGCTGAGTCATAACCATAACAGAAGGTGCACGAGCAACAGCATATAAAGACCTTAATATATTTAGATCCTGCACTGGTGGACAGCTTGGAAAATCAAGAATAATATTGCTTTCTGACCACATGTGTGAGCTCCGGTTTTGTCAAATGCCCGGAGGCAAGAACTCTTCCTGGTCATGGAGAATGTCGTTGGGCAGGGGGCTCAGCCGGTTCTCCTGCTGGTACGAGCGTGAGAGAATAACCCCGTCGGGAAGAAATGATCAATCTATATTTTGACCATATATTTCACTCTTCTAGTCGTAATAGACAGGAACAGTCTTAAACCAACGTCAGAAAATACGTAAATGAAACTATGATTTACTGCAATAAACCGGATGAACGATATGCCGCAGAGATCAGAAGTGAACAAGACACATAAGTTTTACAACTAGTTCTGCACTTAAAGCAAGATGCACCTAAACGAGGAATCATAGTCCAACGTACTCCCTCCAGTATCTGAAAAGACACGCCATATAACTGAAACTAGACCAATGTGCTTAAAGATGTCTCAAACTAGCAGGTAGGCAGGTTAAACGAGATTGACTAAAACAAGCCACGACGCAAACTTATGCTAATTCTTGACATGATCGCCACAGACATAGGTTCAGCCTTGCTTTCAATCAACAATCAAGGGTGAGCGCATCCGTGGACCACCCCCCAAGGACTTACTTGAGCCGAACTGAAATAGTACAACAGCAAATTTCAGTACTAGTACAAGCTCAATTTAGCATATGAACATCATGCAGCTTAAATGCAATATTTAAAGTTGCGATATGAGTTAAAACCTGGAGCAGTTATATGACAGACGTTTTTCTAGGATTTTTTTTTTGCGGTGGTCTTTTACAGGATTGACATGCAACTATTACCAATACAGAAAAAAAAAGAGCAATTATGATGCCAGTTAACTTACGGGTTGATGGTTTGCCATCCAGGTTGATGTTAATATGTTTGATAAAACCACCAAGGAATTTCAAAATGTAGAAAACCCTCTCATCGATCTCTTTACATTTGATTTCAACTGTATCGAGGTGTTCAGATATCGCAGGCAATTGTTCCATTGGATGGTACATCCCTACTGATTCTCCAGCCCATTTATGTCCCTCCAGACAAGGAAAAAAAAAGTTAATCAAGATTGATCCATCATGCATAAAAGAAATATTGAAAATATCAATTAGTAATGTGTAAAAATATATGTTCACAAAGATCAATCATTTATGCATCAAGAGAAGATTTGCCAAGTTCCATAATAACTCTGATGACGTAACTATTATGTATTCCAAAAACTTATATACCTCATATAATTGAAGAGTCAACTTCTCAAGAATTGGTGAACGTGCGAGAATGCAAGCTACAGAATTGATTTCAGCAGCCCGGCCTGGCACAGTCAGCAGCAATGCCTTCAACTGACTGAATGTAGGGCATTGTCTTCCAAGAATAAGCTGTGCAAGGTGCAAATTAGTAAGAGCCATTTAAAATTTGGATTTTAGCTCTGAAAATATAAAATATAATGAATTGGAAGCCCTTTGGAGCTTTGAATAGGAAGACAAATAGATCTGGATCGGAGCTCCTCTGTTGCACGTCACAACACGCAAGCTATAATAATTTTCAAAAACTTATCCTGAACGTATCTATCCTATCACTCTTCACGACACTTTTTCATTGCTTCATTTCTCAAGTAAAGTATCAGATTAGTCCAAAATGACCCAAAGAAAAACTAACGGGAAGTAGTGATCAAAATTAGATCTAAATCACAAGACCTTATGCAGGAAATCAAATGACTACTTAATAAAGGCTGACTCAACTTGAATTGCAACCACAAATCCATAATCCGAGGCCAGGAGCCGTACTGGCATCATTGCCTGACAGAGTTGCGGTGGAGGGCTAGGGAACATTGTGAGGCAAGAGACTCCTTAGTGGTTCCTGCTTGGCCTAAATAGCTGCTAAGATGTGCTACTTATAAATGGATCATTTAATCTGCTAAGAAGTTAACAAGCTATTTTTCACGGTAACTAACCAATTATTCTGATCCAAATCCTAACCACTTAAGTCTCTGGACCTATCCAGTGTTGATACTCCTGTGCTTCATGTATATCTTGATGACCATAACACCCATATTGAACTATTCTGTTGTACCACAGGAGGGTAAAGAACATGCTTCAAAGAAAAACCTGTGTGTTTGATAGAAATATCCATATCGAACATGTGCACTAAAAACCTAAACAAATTCACACCATGATGGAATGGGGCGAATGTCATTATCAATATCACATTACAGTGGACAGTATACTAGCATGAACATTGTCATCACAAATCTAACATGCAACCATCTCATTGATGTACATAACGTGTGGGTTCATCAATTTCTAAAAAGTAAACCATTTCTGTACAGAATAAGGAATGAAACAGAAGGCAGTGTTTACGAATGAAGAAGAAAGTTACATACCCTCCACGAGTAGGAAATTGTTAGTTCCAATTTTGTAGTAGCTCCAAGGATGTCACCGGCGTTCTTGTTCTTATCACCACAGCAAATTAGACTAGCACCACAGGGTTCCAAGGAAGCACCTTTATCACAGTAATCCTGAGGGCTAATTCTGAAAACTGCAGTTTCGAAGGCATTTTTTCAAGCAGTGGAGCATGTCCCCAGATATAGCAAAGTTGCAGCGAGACAATGCTAGGAGCAGATATACGAACCCTTTTGGAGTAAAAATTGCAGTACGTGATGCTCAAATTCTTTACTGACTGGGACAAAATACCAGAGTATAGGTCACAGCTTTTTATACTAATATCTTCCAATACTGGGCATCTTGCAAAATCAAGAGATTTTTCCTTGAAGACTGGATAACCTACTAAATTGGAACCCGGGGGGAAGCCTGCGTCCTCTCTCGGGAGAGGGCGACAGGCGGAACCCTACCGCCGCCGCCGCCCAAAGTCCCCCTCCCCCACCCTTCTCCGCCTTGCTGCCGCCGGAGCGGGGCGCCGGCAAAGCCGTGCGGCCGCAGGGAAGGCGGCAGCAGGGCCGTTTCCCCCACCTCGCGCAGCCATGCCCCCAACCCTCCTCCCCCCTTCCCGGCGGCGGATCGATGCTCCCGACGGCGCTCCGGCCTCCCCTTCACCGGATCCGGTACCTCCGCTCCCGGATCTATGAGGAGAGGGGCTGCTCGGCCGGCACTCGCCCCTCTCAAAGCCGACACTGCCGGCTGCCCTCCGGCGATGGCGGCGGCGGCCTTCCGGCGATGTGGGCGTCGGCGGCTCTTCGGGGCTGCGGATGCTCGCGCCGGTAGAGGCGGCGGTGCAGCCCTGTCCCGTTCCTCTGGGCGGCATGGCCTTCCGGGGGTGGCCGGGCTGCAGCTGCTGTGATTTTGCGGCGGCTCGGCGGCCGGGTTGCAGATGGTGTACGCCGCCGGCATGGCTCAGCCCGGCAGCGGTCTGGTCTTGAGCTGCGCCGCGAGTTGACCTCTGATCCACGCGACTTCCGGCCAACAGCGATGGCGGAAGGAGTGCTAGGCAACGGGCGAAAGCCCTTCACGGCCGTGCGCCGGTGGCAGCGACGGTGACGCCTACGGGTGCCATGTTTCTCCTTGGAGACGCCGCTGCGGTGCCACTGCTCCCTTCGTTTGCTGGTTTCTCCAGGCGAAAGCCTTGACGGCGGCGTCTTCGGCGTCGCCTCCTCCTTGGAGGCGTCTTATTGGAGGACCTTGCTGTGCCATCGCCATCACCGTCGGTCCCTGCTCGGTTCGCTGCTGATCCTGTGTGTTTCTTCTAATGTTGCTGCTCTTTGTTCCGCCTGATTGTCGTGTCCAAGATCTGCTAGCTCTGTTGCACACGCACTTGCTTCGTCTTCCTCTGATTTGCATGGTTGGTGTCGACTGCATTGTTCAAGACTCTCCCTCCTTTGGGGCTTCCTTCCCCCACTGGACGTCGGCGGGCGTTGGACCTTTTGGCAACTTGATTGGCCAGCCCCTGTTCTGGTTTAATGCGGGCAGTTGCTGTCAACCACACGGTTATGGAACACTAATTTCCAACTCAGCAGATCGGAAGCTGCAAGCCAAGGAGCTATGGCGTTTCACTTTGTTGTTTGTGGATTGGAGGTTTTCGTGTCCGATTAGTGCTGCCATTTGTGCTTTTCTTCACTTGGCCGAAGCCGGGTTAGCGAGGCCAGGGGGCTCGTTCTCTTTAGGTGGCCCCTTCCTCCTTCAAGCTCTCTCATCATTCTCACATTGGAGGACGTTGGAGGACACCGACAGGAGTGGCGACCAGACGGCCAGGGCGTGCGGGTTTGTATGCCTTGGTTAGATGAGGACAGGAGTTGAAACCCATAAATGGTTGGTGTGAAGTCGGCAAGCAAGTATATTTGTGATGGTGCGAAGTGGTGAATAGCGGCATACATAGTCAATGGTGGTACTTAGGGCTGCTTTGTTGTGTTGTACCTCCCCCTGTAATCTCTGCTCGGTATGCCGAGACTAATCTTTATTTGGGTGCTCAAATGAGCAACGTGCATTGTAATGATGTACCTTTCGCGCTTCTCGCGCATTTCGAATGAAAAGTAGGTGGGGATTTCCCCCCCGAATCGCTCGAAAAAAAAAGAGATTTTTCCTTCAAAACCAAATCACAGAGCTCCAATCTTCGCAGATGCTGGGATAGCAGAGGGCTGCCCAAACTGATGTTGCACGTGATCGCGAGCACCTTAGCTTTACAGCACAAAAGATGTCGGATCCAAATGTTGATACACGAACGCCAACCATCCTCATCCCGAGATGAAGAGACTATGAGCTTGACCTCATCGAAAGCCACACTGGGGTTTCGTAAGAGCAGCAAGCCATCCATGAAATCGCGAAAAGCAAGGAACTTATCAAGACCCAAGTGTCTGATGCGGATGCATCGCATGGACTTCCATAGGTGGCGCCAGCGCCTGGCGAGCACACTGGTCCGCACGGCGTGGTCCGCTGGGAGAAATCCCAAGACGTGCTCGAGCACGCCGTCGGGAAGGGCGCTGATCCGGTCCTCCAGGCCTGGTGTCGCCTGTGTCTTGGCCCCTGTCGTCTCAGCCATTCTGTCGAACCGGTGGCGGGCGCCGGAGACCTTCAGGACACGGCAGAAAAAACGGTAAAGAGGAATGGACATTGAACCGCAAAGGAACGGCCAGGTGAATGGAGAAGGGAAGATCGGCGCGGCGCATGCTCACCTTCCGGCAGCCCGCGCGATCCTTCGCGGCGGAACAGGAGGAAGCAGAGTCTGAGGAGCTGAAGTGGAAGAGGCCGCTATTTATCGTTGCACTGGAACTGGAATTGGAACGGGGAAAGTCGAGGAGTTACAAGAATTTGGCAGAAAAAGATGTGAAAAGAAAACGATAAGTATATTCCGCGTACGGACGCGCTGGCGCGTTAGCGCGCGTCCGTCAAACGCGTAGCCTGGCCTGCTGCGGGTGGGCTAGCCAATCAAAGAGCCTGGCACCTCACGTGGCTCAATAAAAAATTTGAGATGCGCTCATGCGGGAGTCTTACGGGACATCGCTTTCAGTCTACCAAGACTGATGTCATCGTGCAATAAATGAAGTTTTACTTACTTTAAATCACTATATCTTTTGAATAAAATATCAGTTTTTTATTCCGATCGCACCGTTGTGTTCCTCACGATGAGACGAACAAAACTAGACCCCACTTAGTTATGTTTCAAAAAAAGTTACATATGATAGTAACTTATATTCTATGTCCGATAGTAACTTAATCATATAAATTGCTATAGAGAACCTGTAGCAACTCATAGCATACGACTAGTATCAACTTACATAGAGATGATAGTAGTAACTACATTAAATCATATTATAATTAGAAGACAGAAGTATACATATGACTTGCACAATCAACCATAAAACCAACTCATAGCATATAGTATAAACTTACATTGAGATGGTAGTGTAACTAAATTAAATCATAATATAATTGGAAGTTGACACAAGTATACATATGACTTGCAATCAATCATAAAGCCAAAAGTTACAATTTGTCTAAATATAGCTCTCGTATACAATATCTATTATGTCTATGTACGAGATGAAAAAAAACACTACCACATAGAGTTTGTGGGTACTACCATATCAAGATAAGTTGCTACAAGATTCGAGTCAGAACAAAATTTTGTATTTAGTACAATTTAAAAATTATTACAATGCTTATAACATAAGTTGTTACTATCTCTAGTATATAAATTGCTATAGGTTTTTAAATTTACAAGGTAGCAACTCATGTTGTAAAACTAGTAGTAACTTTTGTGATATTGTAATACATGCTAAAAAAGTCCAGAACCTATCCAAGTGGGATCTAGTTTTGTTCGTCTTGTCACGTAGAATGCAACGGTGAAAACGAAATAAAAATTGGACATCGTATGAAAGAGTTATGGCATTTTAAAGTTTCTAGATTGGGTAATTAATGTGATGACGTCACTGGACAACAACGTGGGCATTGTGTGCGTGGGCTGCTCTTTTCTCCGGTGAATGAGGACACGTGTTGGCTTCTGGTTTGAAGGATTAAGATTGAAGACAGGTAGTAACTGTTTAGACGGGACGCGCGCTTGCCTATAGCGCGTCTGTACGCGCGTTAACCTCTCCCAAAAGAAAAGGGAGATGGGTGAGCATTGCGGTCCCCTCTAAAACTATTTCTTTTTTGTTTCTCTGAAAAATTACAATTGTCTCTAAGGGCCTGTTTGCCTAATGAAGTTTTTCAAAACCAAAATATTAAGAAATCATGATTTTAGAAGCTAATGCCAATCAAAATCATGGTTTAAAAAAAAGTCCAGAGTGGAGTTTTAAAAACTCCAGAAACAGTTGCACTGTTACCAATATCATGGTTTTTAAAACTACAAAACTTCTTACATCTAAACACCTTCACACATCTCAAAATCAAAGTATTTTGCTAAACCGTATACAATTATATTCTCCAAAAACACTTCATTTCCAAACAGGGCTTAAATTGTTTGGCTAACTCTACTGATTTCTGTTCTTGATCGAAAAGAGGGCAAAGTGTGTAGAAAATATATTAATCACATGTTAATAATTTATTGCAACAAAGACACCCAAACCAGATTTTTAATGTATCGGTACTTTAATATAAAATGCGTGTTTCAAAAATCAGTGCGTCGGCTGATTTATTTCAATAGTGGCAAAGTGGGCAAATAGTTGTCGGTTTCTCAAGGCTTTCCTATGTGATGATACTGGAGATTTTTCTACAGTTTTCTGATTAGAAAGTCTAGCTTATTCCATCATTTGAATGGTTCTGTTCGTTTTCTGCCAAAGAACCGAAAGAAAACCAACCAAACAGATGCCGACAAAAACATCCTGATGTGGATGTAGTATGCACCCAGGCAAACGTAACGAACTAATCACTATTCTTCCATTTTCACCACATTTACGAACAATCCACGGTGGAAAACAACTAGTTGAAGAAACAGCAGCTATACAAGTACTGACGAACAATCCACGGTGGATAAGGCAAGCTAAGTTCAATAGCCACGTTCATTTCCCTCTTGAGCTTCCAGAGGTGCGGCAAGGGCCAAAGCTCGTCAGCACACCGGCCTGGTCGACGCACGCAGGCATCCTGTCGTGCAGGAGCGTGATATAAGCTACGCAGTGCGCATGAACCCCATGCGAAAGAAATTATTTGATGAAAAACTTCAGCAACATCCAGTCCACATGAACCATTTCAAGCACTCCAAAGGAAAGCCACTTAAACCAAGTTATGAAAATAAGTGATGGACTAGGTTAGGTTGCTAAGACATCAGAAGTGAACAAGTCACAAAAGCTTACAATTAGTTCTGCACTAAAGCGAGATGCACTAAAATCAGGATGATCAGTCCAGGTATCTGAACAGACACGCCATAACGGAAGTAGTCGAGTGCGCTACGACATCGCAGACCAGGCAGGCAGGTCGAACTAGATGACCGAAATAATCAAATAAGCCACAATGCCATTTTTACGATATTTCTACAAATAGAAAGGGCCCATGATACAGAGAAAAACACGGCAACAGAGCTTCAGCCTTGCATCTTCAACAATCAGGGGATAGGGGATAGCATATCCATCAACCATCTAACTGCTGCAGAAATAACACAGGAGCAGAGCTCAGTAAAATAAGTTCACTTGAGCGTATAAATAGAATGCCGCGTAGATCTAGTTATTTCAAAGTTTCAAATACGAAATTGAGCTGAAATATTGGGCAGTTATCTGATGGACATTTTCTAGCTTTGGGCCTTTGACAGCCACCTATTCTCAATATTTTTTTAAAAAAATCAATTGTGATGCAAGTTAACTTACATGTTTACGGTATGCCATCAACGTTGATGCTAATATGTTTGATAAATCTACCGAGGAATTTCAAGATGAAGCAAACCCTCTCATCAACCTCTCTACATTTGATTTCAACAGTATTGAGGACTTGAGGTATTGCTGCCAACTGGTCCCTTGTCTGGTACATTCCTTCGGATCCTCCAGTCCATTTATATCCCTTTTGGCAAAACATAAAAAGCATTCAATCCATCATGCACCAAAGGAATATTTAAAAGATCAGTTGGTGAAAAACAAAAATATATGCTGACAAAGATCAACCATTCACGCACAGCAAAAAGATTCACCAAGATCAGACCATGTATAATAGCTTTAATGACACAACTAGTGTTTGATCGGAAAGTATTTACCTCAGATAATTGAAGAGTCAACTTCTCAAGAACTGGTGAACGTCTTAGAATGCAAACTATAGAATGGAGGTTACTAGCCTGGCCTGGCACCTTCAGCAGCAATGCCTTCAACCTACTAAATGTAGGGCACCTCCTTCCCAGAATAAGCTGTGCATGGTGTTAATCAGTAAGAGCCGTTCAAGATTTGGATTTCAACTTTGGAAGTACACAATATAATGAAATGAAGCCCCCTTTGGAGCTTTGAATAGGAACACAAATAGATCTGTATCTCCTCTACTCTACTGCACGTCTGCGCATTACAACATGCAAGCAATAGCAGTTTCAAAGATTTGTTGTTCGTCTTAAATGTATCATATCCTACCACTCTTTACAATGCTTATTCATTGACTCATTTCTCACATAAAAATACAGAGTGCAAAATGACAACAAAACACTATGGAGAAGTACTGGATCAAATTAGATCTAAATCATATGATCCCAGAAGCATACAGACTGAAGCAGCTTGAATTGAAACCACAAATACACAATCGATGACCAGACTTAAATCCACAACATTGCCATGCTGACATCCTGGCCACACGTAGTTGTGGTGGAGGGATAGGGAACAAGGTGATGGTAAGGCTTCTAATTGATTCTTGCTTAAGCCTTAACCTAAGAAGACGCTATGATGTGCCACTTATACATGGATACAAACTAATTCATCTACTGAAAAGAAACTAACCAACAACTTCTCACGCCAACAAAACAACTAATCTGATCCAAATCCTAACAACTACTAACAATTTCTCACGCTAACAAACCAACTAATATGATCCAGATCCTAACAAAAGTCTCCTAACCTGCCACGCCTAGCTGACAATAAAACCTGTAATGGAATATTATTTTTCATACTTTAAGGTGTACCACATCAGGGTAAAGCACATGCTTCAAAGCAAAAAACTGATCATGAGTCTGTTTGATACTTCGATAGAATTATCCATATATAATATTTGTGGCTAAAGCCTAAACAGAGTCAAAATAGATGGAGTGAATTATCATTCTTAGTGTCGCATTACACGTGTAATCATGACTATGTCAACTAGAAAGACAGAGATTGTGATACAAATACACTTGCATGAACAATATCACAAATCTAACACATAGCAATCTCATTGCTTTACACGATGTGTGGGTCCATCAGCATTTAAAAATGTACAACTGCTCCAAGGAATGAAAGAAAAACTATGTTTACTAATTAAGATAGAAGTATGTGACATACCGTCCCGTAGAAAATTCCTAGTTCCAGTTTTGTAGTATTCGACAAACCTCCCAGGATGTCACTGGTGTTCTGATCATCACAATTTAGACAAGATCCAGAACATTCCGCAGAAGCACCATTACAGTAATCCTTAGGGCTTATGCTGACAACTGCGGTTTCTAGTAAAGGCATCTTATCAAGCAGAGGAGCATTTCCATCACAAGAGCATAGTTCCAGCAAGACAAGGCTAGGAGCACAGATATGGATCCTTGGTGTGAACCTGAAAAAGCAGCCCGTGATGCTCAGATGCTTTACTGACTGCGACAAAATCCTACCAGCGTCTAACTTGCAGTTTGTTATCCTAAGGTCCTCCAGCGCCGGGCATCTTTCAAAATCAAGAGAGTTGTCCTTCAAATCCAAACAATCGAGCACCAATCTTCGCAGATGATGCGAGAGCAGAGGAGGGCCATCAAACGTGGTACGGCCGCCGACAGCGATCATCTTAGCTTTGCAGAACAAAAGGAGCTGGATGCAAGCGTTGATACTAGCACCATCTTCCCCCCAGGGATAGACCGTGAGCTCGACCTCATCTAGAGCCACGCTAGTGTTTCGGAGGAGCAGCAAACCGTAGATGAAATTGCGAAAAGAAGGGGCAAGGCGCCTGCCAGGATCCAAGCCGGTGAGGCGGAGGCGTCGCATGGACCTCCACAGATGGCGCCAGCGCCGGGCGAGCACGCTGGTCCGTACGGCGTTCTCCGCCGGGAGGAAGCCAAGGACGTGCTCCAGCACGCCGTCCGGCAGCGCGCTGATCCGGTCCTCCAGGCCGGGCATCGCCGGTTTCTTGGCCCCGCTCGTCCCAGCCATTTCGTCGAACAGGTGGCGGGCGCCGCGCGGTGACTGCAGAACACGGCCGCAAGAATGAATGGTAAGAGGAACGGACAAAGAACTGCAAAGCGAACCCTTAAATCAAGCAGCTCACCTTCACCGCCTGCGCCGCCCGGTGAGATGTAGTCACCGGAGCAGATCAGCAAGGCCGCCCCTCCCCTCCCGGACAAACAGAAGTGAGAAAGATGCAAGTGCCGAGCTTCCTACAGGAAAGGGAGAGAGGAGTAATGGCGCTCTGAATTCTGGCGTCAGTATGCAAGTGATAGAGGAACGGACAAAGAACTGCAAAGCGAACCCTTAAATCAAGCAGCTCACCTTCACCGCCTGCGCCGCCAAGCGAGATGTAGTCACCGGAGCAGATCAGCAAGGCCACCCCTCCCCTCCCGGACAAACAGAAGTGAGAAAGATGCAAGTGCCGAGCTTCCTACAGGAAAGGGAGAGAGGAGTAATGGCGCTCTGAATTCTGGCGTCAGTATGCAAGTGATAGAGGAACGGACAAAGAACTGCAAAGCGAACCATTAAATCAAGCAGCTCACCTTCACCGCCTGCGCCGCCAAGCGAGATGTAGTCACCGGAGCAGATCAGCAAGGCCGCCCCTCCCCTCCCGGACAAACAGAAGTGAGAAAGATGCAAGTGCCGAGCTTCCTACAGGAAAGGGAGAGAGGAGTAATGGCGCCTTGAATTCTGGCGTCAGTATGCAAGTGACAGAGGAACGGACAAAGAACTACAAAGCGAACCATTAAATCAAGCAGCTCATCTTCACCGCCTGCGCTGCCAAGCGAGATGTAGTCACCGGAGCAGATCAGCAAGGCCGCCCCTCCCCTCCCGGACAAACAGAAGTGAGAAAGATGCAAGTGCCGAGCTTCCTACAGGAAAGGGAGAGAGGAGTAATGGCGCTCTGAATTCTGGCGTCAGTATGCAAGTGATAGAGGAACGGACAAAGAACTGCAAAACGAACCCTTAAATCAAGCAGCTCACCTTCACCGCCTGCGCCGCCAAGCGAGATGTAGTCACCGGAGCAGATCAGCAAGGCCGCCCCTCCCCTCCCGGACAAACAGAAGTGAGAAAGATGCAAGTGCCGAGCTTCCTACAGGAAAGGGAGAGAGGAGTAATGGCGCTCTGAATTCTGGCGTCAGTATGAGTGATAGAGGAACGGACAAAGAACTGCAAAGCGAACCCTTAAATCAAGCAGCTCACCTTCACCGCCTGCGCCGCCAAGCGAGATGTAGTCACCGGAGCAGATCAGCAAGGCCGCCCCTCCCCTCCCGGACAAACAGAAGTGAGAAAGATGCAAGTGCCGAGCTTCCTACAGGAAAGGGAGAGAGGAGTAATGGCGCTCTGAATTCTGGCGTCAGTATGCAAGTGATAGAGGAACGGACAAAGAACTGCAAAGCGAACCCTTAAATCAAGCAGCTCACCTTCACCGCCTGCGCCGCCAAGCGAGATGTAGTCACCGGAGCAGATCAGCAAGGCCGCCCCTCCCCTCCCGGACAAACAGAAGTGAGAAAGATGCAAGTGCCGAGCTTCCTACAGGAAAGGGAGAGAGGAGTAATGGCGCTCTGAATTCTCGCGTCAGTATGCAAGTGATACATCGTGTCGACTCACTGTGCGCTTAGGTTCAAAAAAAAAACTCACTGTGCGCTTAGCGATTAAAAAAAATCACCGTACGCTGAAGAATAAAAAAATGTGGCTACCAGCAGACAAGTCAAAGTGGATCGAAGGTGAATGATTCTTCTGTATACAGAGGCATGTTTAATTTGTGGTATTGTTCCCATTAACCTTTTTTTTTCCTGAACTGCATTCTGTAAAACTTGCGGACTACCGAATATAGGAGTACTTTCTTTGCGTTTAAGCTAAGCAAGGTAAAAGAAAAAAAAGAACAAAGGGAGTATTTCAGAAGTGAGTAATTTCACCCTATACTAGTTCTCTGTTTATGGAATCGAGTCCGTGGATTGTCTGATGAAGGCAACTCACAACAATGATCAACATGCCAAGTAAAGCATTTTTCCAGATCTGAAATATTGTCCCAGCAAGCGGTACTTGTTGCGTTTATTGAGATGGGCACGTGTTCAAATGAAAATACGAAAATCATTATCATCTGAAGCTTTGGTGGCATGAAGTGACATTTTGCCGAACAGTTCCAAACTTCCAATACAACAAGCCGGTGGGTCTGAAAGAACGGTTTTCTCACCATCAATTGCGAAAGCGCGTGGCGCTGCAAACTTGCAAGTTGCAACCAATCTTTGCACAGAAATATGACGCCCAATTGGTTCAAAATTAAAACACTACATGGCTAAGATATTACTTGAGAAATGAGAACTGTACCAAATAGTTTAAAGGTTGACGAAATATACAGAAGGTAAGTGCAGTTAGCTGATAGAGTGGTAGCCATAGCTTAGAATTCAAACATAGCTTCATAAGATAAACCAGCTACGATTAGATGTTCTAGCAAATTACATGACCAACTCCTTCAAAATAAATATAAAATACGTGGGCAACATTAACTGTGTCATGTACTGCAGCCAGCAGAAGATTCACATTTTACATTAGATAAAACATCAAATAGACTTTCACTGGCAGAGTCGTCAAGAGATGCTTAGATTCATCAAATCAGCCCAAAGCTTTTTACTGCATCTCCAAACTGATTTCTGAAGGGGAAAAAAGGGAGCAAATGTTCAGCTGGAAATAAACTAGAGAAATAAGACAAATACATACAGCTAATTCCATTCAAGGAATACAAGAGTATGCATTAAAGGTATTAATTTAGGGCAAGCTTCAGGACCTTTTCTCATGGAAACAAAATTACATCTGATTGTACCAACATCCAGTGACACAGTTCATCCACGGAGAATTACATTCCTTGACTGAGGCGTTCACACAACTAAAAAAAAAACTCGGCAGGTGAGGAAATCTAAAACAAACTTGGCCAGCAGGTGAAAGACCGCCCCCACGTATTCTATTGAGAAGAGCACAACCCCCCCCCCCCCCCCCCCCCCCCCCCCCCCCCTGCCGAGGAAGGTCATGAAAGCTATGCTGTTTTGCTGACCAGGGCAACCAACGAGTGACCTTTTTTTACCCCAGCCCAAAAATTCGTTCCCACTGAGAATCAAACCAGGGAAAGGCCCTTTTACTCGTTCACAAAACTGTGAACTGTTTTTCATCCAAACCTAACTAGTTCAAGTAGTACATATGTTCCATTAGCATGCACTTGATCCAAATCTTCTATTTGTCAGTCTAAGAAGTTTGAACACAATGCGAACTAACATACCTTTACTGGCTACTCAAGTGCATGTGGGCATATGGTTGGCATGTACAGAACAAGAACAAGAAGTCGGGTTATTCAGTCAGCAGTAGGATTTTTTTTTCTTCATGTAATGAGGATTCAAATTTAAGGTTGAACGGTAACGCTATCCAAATAAAAATCTGAACAAATCAAATATATTGTTTCTTTTTCAGATGAAATAGCATTTAGAAATTAGTGGCACAAGTTGTTACAAAGTATTTGCTCTTAAGAAACTGGACGGCTTAAATGACTATTCTCTCATCTTATGAGGTACTAGCATTCCCAAACATAATTGTTGCATAGTTTGATACTTCCATTCAAACCTATGAAGTCAAAATGCAAAACAGCAAAAGTATATAGCATAATTGAGTGTCTGTGGTTAGCTTACATCTTAGTCCTTTTGAGTTTAAATTTTACGCCCAATGTTTCCAAGAGCTTGAGAATCTGGCAAACTCTTTCATCCACCATTTGACATTGTACTTCAATAATCTTAAGGTGTTTTGGATAGCATCTGATTCTTCCACCACATTGAAAAATGCATTCTTAAGACCCTGTATCAAACATTAATATTTCATCAATACAGATCAATCATGGAGGAAAATGTAGCAGTTTAGCAGTTGTAGGCCTATAGAAAAAAATATACCTTAGCTAGCTGAAGAGTTAGCTTCTCAAGAACAGGAGAATGACTAAGAATGCGAAAAAGTGCACTGGGGTCATTAACCACACACCACTCATTCAGCACCAAAGTCTTTAAATTACTGAATATAGGGCACCATCTCAAATCCCTTCTGAAAATAATCTAAGCAAAGTGCAAAGTATTAAAATTTATAAGGATATACTCCCTCTGTTTTGCAATATATGATGCTGTTTAGTTCAATTTTGAGCTAACTAGTGTCATACATAAGAGAACAGAGAGCACTTCAAATGTAAATGATTGCCATAAAAAGTGAATAGTGTTAGAAAGTATAGATTCATCCTAAAAAATATAGTTTTGTAACTAACTGACGCATGAGAATACCATAGCATAGTTTTGCTAACAGGCCAACTAATTCATATGCACCCACAGAAATATTAGATAATAATTTGTTGAAGGCTGAATTAGGCAACTGGTAGATAAAGATCCAGTGTCAAACAACAATATGAATTACCAGATGGAAATGTGTGTACCTTCCCACGGTCAGCTATCAATACCAGATTTATAGCACTTGACAGCCCCTGAAGAAGCACGCAGCCACTGCTGTGATCACTACAACAAATCGAACAGATGCCACCACAGTCCCACGAATCACCTGTACCACAGAAATCCGCTGTTCCAAAGGGGGCGCACTTAACAGTTGCAGTTTGCAACGAAGGCATGCTTTCAAGCTGAGGTGCTTTACCGAATAAATAATCAATCTGCATTGAAACGAGACTAGGAGTTGAAATACGAGTTCGTACTTCATACGAGAATGCAGCACACTTGATAAGCAGATGCTTTAAGGACTGGGACGATATCCTTCGACACTAAATGCCGCAAAAGGTTATCTCCAGGATTTCCAATGCAAGACAGCTCGCGAAATCAAGGACACTTTCGACCAATCCAAGGCAATAAAGCTCCAACTTTTGCAAATGCCGGGAGAGCAGAGAAGTTCCGCCAAATACAAGGAACATATCAACATAGAAACGGATGACGAACGCCTTCACTTGGCAGGACAAAATATGCTGGAACCAAATGTTCATGTATGCACCATCAGTGTCGTCGATTGGGTAATGAGTGAGATCAACCTCCTCAAGAACTACTCGGGTGTTCCGGAGGAGCAGCAGGCCGGTCACAAACTTGTTGAAACCACTGGGACTCGCCATGTCTTTGTTACTGATCTGCAGGCGCCGCATGGACCTCCACAGGTGGCGCCAGCGCCGGGCGAGGACGCTCGTCTGCACCGCTCTGTCCGCCGGCAGGAAGCCAAGAACGTGCTCCAGCAAGGCGTCAGGCAGCGCGCTGATCCGGTCCACGCCGCTCGCCATTGCCGGTCCTATCCGTCTGAGGCAATCCGTCGAACGGGTGAGCAGCAGAGGAAAGATTGTAAGAACGGGGCAAAGCCAAGTACAGCAAACGATGAATGTAATGTCGCTGATGCAAAGACGCGCTCACCTTCACGGCGTTGGCTCCTCCTCCCTGTACCTGCTCAGCGGTGATGCCGGCCGGTGGAGGCGCGATCGCCGGAGTAAGTGCGGCCGGCTGGAGGAAGCGAGGAGGGTGAGGAACAGGGGATGTTCTAGCTAGCGCAGTAGAAATTTTATTACTACCAAACAAACGTGTCCAAACACTCTGCATCAGCCGTTTACTCATCTTTGACTAGTGTTGGCTTGGGTCAGAAGCCATGCACCGACACATCTTGTCAACAACAGTGTAATTAAAATAGTAAAAATATTTTTTAACGTTACTAAAACTATTGTTCTACCTTTGACACGTGTGGCTGTTATTCAACAACTAATTTTTTTTGAACCTCTCACATCTGAATATAAATATAGTATCTGTTCATGTACATGCAAGGAGACGACTCACTCAACACACACAAACTCCCCTATATCTATACCCAGAGAAACAACCGCGTCCTCGAGAGAAAAAGCACGACTGTCACCACGCGCCGTGAGAGGTACCAGAGACAGAAGTCCAGACAGATTACAGGAGAAAGCCAGCACTAAACAAATAGGGCCCTAAGAGTCCCACAGCCCCGACGCAGCAAACGCGCTTCCAACCGCCAAAGCCGCCGTCGCACGACGTGCCGCTGACCGCCATTGCCGTCGCTAAATCATGCCGCCAACCGCCACAGCTCCGACGTCGCCCGGCGCGCCGCTGAACGCCGAAGCTTGAGCACCAACTAAACCCCTGCAACCCAGGACGAGCTCCCCTAACCGGGACCAAAGCTTATCAACAGCGATGGAGAGCGAGTCGCCGTCAATGCGGAGGAAGCTTGGGAAATTATTCCACGGATACGCCGCCACCACCGCAACACCGACGTGTCAGGACACACCAATCACCATGAAGCCTGCCGCTGGCGAAAACTCCGGGGACACAAAAGATCCCCACACCGACAAAGCGCCACTGCAGCCCGACGCACAAGACGAACTCGCGGCCCACGAACCGGCGTTCCCGCGCAGCCCACGAGCCGAAACGAGCCCAGGCACTCCCGCACAGCCTAGGAACCGGGGCGCACCCGCACGGTCCAGGAACCGGGACGCATCCGCACGGCCGCCCGAGCCTCCAGGAGCTTCCTCAAACATCCGACGCCGCGCCGCCCTCGCCGCCCACCTCTGATCTTCGCCGGGGAGCAACGAGAAGGCCCATCGACACGGGGAAGAACTGAAGCACTCACCCCTTCGCAGAGATGAGGCTAACCTCCCAAAAGCTTGGCCAGCCGGAGCAGGGAAACCGTCGCCGAAGACTCGACGCCGTCGCCCACCGGATTCACTCCTGGGAAGAAGACAGACCACAAACAGCAACATGCCGCCGGAGGCCACTTTATTCACCTCGAAGCACCGCCGAGAGGAAGGCCACCACCTTGCCGACACCGCCAGCAACGCCAACTCCACCATCTCCGCCGCCAGCCATGAGGGACACACCAAACCCTAGCCTAATAGACAGGGATATGTACACCGGCTGCCTCCTCCGCAGGTCTCCTCTCCATCCAGCAGCATCTAGGCCACCGGAGGAGGAGGAGACCCGACGAAATCGGCGCCGGAAAGCGATCCGCCTCGGTTTCGCCTTGCGGTTACTGTAGCAAGGGGAAAGACGAGAGTGCGGGGGGAGAGAGATTCCTATTCAACAACTAATTTTACAACATATTTGTCAGCAAGAATTGAACCATTCACACGTTTAGCTTGGTCAGATTCCATGGCTGCCAAGTCCCGGAACAAACACAGTTATACCACTGAAAAATGGAATAAGCAAGATGCAATCTTACTTAGCGCCTTGGATTAGACCATGAGCTTGGGATAAAAACAATATTCTACTGTTTCATGCAGAGTACTATACTCGATCCATGATGCGAGATTCACACCTAGATTCATGATATTGTGTCTTTCTGAGAAACCTTCAT
Source organism: Eragrostis nindensis (assembly GCA_012490785.1). Taxonomy (NCBI): domain Eukaryota; kingdom Viridiplantae; phylum Streptophyta; class Magnoliopsida; order Poales; family Poaceae; genus Eragrostis; species Eragrostis nindensis. Next base: position 2,396,789 of record JAAXCT010000023.1, read on the forward strand.
GTTTTTCTTGACAAATGAGTTTTTGTTTCATGGTTACTTTTCCCATTTTGTTAGAGACAAATATAACGGTGGTGCGTTGGGAACGGCGCTAAGGGAACGTATTTGGTGGAAACCAACCTCGCCGTGCAAACTATGAAAACTTCAATCTGAGCCACACGATGTTGATCCAAGAGGACGCTCAGGGGAGATGGGAGGGGTGATTTGCAAGCTCAGAGGAGGTGGAAGAGGTGATTTTCAAAGGCGCTTTTGCAAATCACCCCTCCCACCTTCCCTGAGCGTCTCCTTTGAATCAACATCGTGTGACTCAGATGAAGTTTCCATAATTTGCACGGAGAGGTTGATTTCCACCAGATACGTTTCCTTCAAACTATATATAGTTCGGCTTTGTACCAGGTTCATAAAAGATGCTATGAATTGAAACAGACATATGTTTATGAATCTAGATACCAAAAAACATAGCTAAAGTACCGTATAATTAGAAAGTATCAAAATTTTATTAAAAAGACGAATTAAGAAAAGGGAAAAGAAAGACAGAGTGTTGCATGCTTCCTAAACACGGCGATGGGACAGGTCAAGCTCAGATGCAGCAGGCGCATGCCAAAAAATGTTTTGGGGTGTGTTTGTTGCATGAGGTCTAAACTTTAGAGGGTTTTTGTAACGAATGTTGTAATTACAAATAAAGTTTAATTACAAACTAATTTCAGGATTCCGCTCGAATTCGCGAGACGGATCTAATGAGGGTAATTAAGGTGTGATTAGAAGATAGTTACTGTAGCATCACTGTAGGAAAATATAGATTAATTAGGCTCATTAGATTTGTCTCGTGATTTAGAGGGGGGTCGTGACATAGGTTTTGTCATTAAATGAATAAAAATATTCTTAAATAGTAAGATTCTCTTTGATGTGACAGGTCTAAACTTTAGAGAGGGTGCAACGAACGCGCCCTTGGTTCCTGGGCTTCTGTCTCCTCATGTGTGGTTCCTGGGCTTCTGTCTCCTCATGTGTCAGTTCCTTTCACCTGCATGCATGTTGACTTTTAAATTCCATTTCACATGCTAGGTTAGATCAAGGGATTAGTAGCAAACTACCGGAGCATAAAAAATATATTAGACAATAAGGATGGAAGAGGCTATCAGACTGCTCATCATACGGGAAACAAAAATGATGAGCCGTACCACATTTTTCCCACTTAAGCAAAGCACATACCTAAAACAAGTCAAGGTATTCAGCAAGCCGCACATGTAGGAGATAATGAAAAATAACACAACAAAAATAACATGACATGATTAAACCAGCACCGTCTAAATTTCTAAATAAGCTATATCGCCCGTTATCGGCAGTAGGTTAATTGTAAACAGCCATCATGTCTCCATTGACAAAAGATAAAACCATCGACAGCGTCAGCTCTGTTCCAGCCTTGGAGCACAACACAGAAGATGCAGGCATGGAGGCGATCATGGCGCAAACAGGTAGCTCGCTGGGTCCAAATGGGTGTGACCTGAGGCCTGGATGCAGCCATATATAGTCGATCACAATATGTCGATCAATAAGTAATACTCCTAGAGTAGTTTCCAATAAGAATCTGAAATACCAAAATGAAAGATAAAGTCCTTTTCTTGCTGCTGAATGCATGGTCAATGAGGATAAAAGCTTCATTTGCCGTTCGGAATAATTGCGATTTACTGTGATCGTTCTCGAATAGCAAAATGAAACTGGATAATAATTAAGGGATGCATCACTAGTAGGAAGCAAGGGAGAAATTTATTTGTTCCTAGGATGCCCGACGAAAATAGCAACAATTCAGAAATTACTTGCACCGTCAGATATTTGTAAAGAGGCTTAAAAATATGTCAGTATTAGTAAAATAATTCTACAATAACACCGGACAGCAGGGGAAAAAAATCAAGGACATTGCCCAGTAAAGGAAATTCAGAAATGTTATCAGCGTGCAAAACTGAGCACAGTTTATGTGCTGTCACATGATGCTTGCTGCACTTGTTGAGAGGTGCAGAAGTTCAATTGATACTTGAAAAATATGTACATAAGAAAAGCTGGTGGCATTCAGGGCATTTTCCAAACTGCTCCAATCGAATATGTGGTGCAGAAAGATGCTACATAGTGGAGTCTGAATAGCATGGTTTCCTAACTGACGTCACACATCGCAATCAGATGCCCTTAAAATTTGATCCGGGTAAAGAAATATGTTTTTCAATTGATGACTGAGGCATAAAAAGCAAGGTAACAAATAGCGGATCGCGGGTTGGTGTTTGGGTAACATCCCCAGAAATAGTTCACACAAGAAAACTTGACTATATCAACCGAGGCGTGATTCATACAAACAGCTGAAAATTTTATTCATACATGTTCGATTAACAAGCCATTGAGCCATCTCTTATGTGTTATTTGACCACAAGAATTTGAGCTATGACATGGCATGAATCTCACACTTCTAAATTAATGTGAACTCATAGCTTTATTGGCTCTATTCCAGTGCATATTGTTAGCATGCATAGAACTGAGTAGGAAATTGTGTAGTTTGGTCAAGACTCAAGAGTGATATAGTTATCCTCATTCACTGAAGGTTTAAGTTTCATGTTAATAAAATAATAGGTTCTATTTAAACAATGAACAACCAAAAAAAAAAGCATGTCAAACATACTGCTCACTATTTCCCAGCCATAATGACACATGAAAAGTAGCACATGTCATTAAGCATTTTCAGTTATTAACAAACATTTCAATTACTTTACTCTCGTCCAATGAGGTACTAATATCTCTGAACATCACTGTTAGTCAAGATAATTAGAGAGTTTCTTTGGTTCAAATTTTTTTAGGAATTTTTTGGTTTATACTATGAAGCTTCCATTCCAACATATAGAGTCAAATTGCAGATAATATACAAAACAAGAAGCGTGAAATTAGCCTACATCTTGGTCAAGAAGCATTTAGCCAATTTTTCTTGGTTCTTCTGATAGTAAATTTTACTTCCAATGTCTTCAGGAGCTTCAGAATATTGCAAACCCTATCATCAACCACTTCACATTGCACATCAACCATCTTAAGGTTCTTTGATATAGCAGCTGATTTCTCCATCACATTGTTAATTGCATCCATTTCTCTTCTACGGTTAGGCCCCTATATCAAAACATAAATATTTTATGGATGCAAATAAATCATACATAAAAATCATAGTTTAATATTCATTGCCCTAT